>OY987257.1:45540701-46740701 GCA_963920725.1 Rhamphomyia laevipes | reverse complement strand
GATATCTACTTAAATGAATGATTATGAATCTCTGGGACAAAAGCAAATCGAATAAATTCATAAATTAAATACATTATTTAATAACTTTTTTAATTCTACATATTTCGAAAATTCTCTGGGATCTTAAAAGGAAATGGAAATGGTTCAAAGAATTTTCTTTGTGGCTATCTTACAGTAGGGAATAAAGTTTCAATTTATGCCCAGTTCCTGAAAATTTGTTTGTTAATGCTCACCATTTTTCGACATTATTAGCGGTATATTCCGAGTCGAAAGTTGGAAACAGTTTTTTATTATTCAGCATTACACATAGCTTATTCATTCAAAATACAATATTTAAAATTTATAATTTATATTAATTAAATTTAAATATATTATAGAAAACAGAATCCTTACTTAACATTAAGAAATTCTAATTTGTCTGCGATCAAACTAGATATCTTAAATTATATAACTTTAATCTATTAAATAATTTGGTATCTAGACAAAAAATATTGAATTAATTTCTAATGCCAATCGAATTTTTTTATGATGATGATGAAGACGATGACATAAATATTGTGAATCGAACTGTAACCTGTTTTAAATTATTTTCGCATTTAGAAATTTAACACAAAATAAGAATTTTTAGTTCCTTAGCAAAAACAAAAAAAATTAAACATAAAATTATTTGTACGTTAAACTAATTTTTAATGTTAAATGTAGCTTGAAAATGTTCAGAATTTTTTTTTATTATTATTAATGAGTAGAAACTTCTATATTATTAAATTAACTGGTATAATTTATTTATAAGACTCTAATTACTCTTAGACATAAATAATTAAATTAACATTAAAAACCCGAAATTTAAATAACAATTCCCAAAACATTTTCATTAGTACTTGTCGCAAATTTTAACTTATAATGAAATAAAAATCTAGTCTTGTCGCATGTTTTCTAATTGGGCAGTGTACATAGCTGCTCATCTGGTTATATCTCTACGGGATTGTTTGTTAAATTGTTAAATGTAGCATGAAAATATTAAGAAATTCTTTTTGCATTAATATTAATATAAACTTCTTCTTCTATATAATTAAATTTATTGGTAGACTTTAATTTCTATAATAATAATTAGTCTTAGACATAAATAATTAAATCTACATTAAAAATCCGAAATTTAAATAACATTACGAAATTACAAAAACATTTTGAATGTACTTGTCCCAAATTTAATTAATTATGAAATTGAAATTTTTAATCAATCAATAATTTTGTCTGCAAAAAAAATGTTAAAAAAGAAAAAAAACTTTTTGGATTTAAATTATTTGGACACAAAAAATAAATGATTTCAAATTTTTTTTTTATTGTAAAATCGTGATTTGTCTTAAATTTCATTTAAATTAATTATGTTACGTATAATTAGCGAATCAAATAAAAAATAGAATTTCTTGACGGTTAGTTTTTAGTTTTTTTATGCATAAGTTTAATTCATTGGCTCTTCGTCAATAATATAATATTAGAATAATAGGGGAATGTTGAGAAACATATATTTACAATTTGCAAAATCAATAAAATACTCAAAATTTACATTTCAAATTTACAAATAATTAATGACTGACTATACATAAAAAATATACTTTTAATTTTCCAAATCGTTTACATTTCTGTGTAGATAATTATATGTTGCCTACTATATTGGCTACGAGAAATCAATGTAAATGTAAATTAACAAAGCCAATAATTATAATTTTATTTATTTCTTAAGTGAATAGTAAAATTATAATAATTCTTTATTATCGTTCAAAATTGACATAGAATAGAAATCGATCCTAATCGACGATCCAAATTAATCGATCCTAATAACTAGATAAGTCTACTAGACGCCAAAATCGACACTGTATAAAATTATGTACTCTAAAGTGTAGAGAATGAAAATCTACACGTAGTGGCATAGCATTATAATCCAATACTTTAAATTTACTTCAAATTTAGTTGATTACTTTTTATTTTCTACAAACCAAATTAACTTATTCCTATTTTTTCCTTGTGCATCCTACTTGTTAGTATATATAGGGCATAAATGATAGAGGTGCCATGACACTTTTTATTGTAATTTAGACCTACTAGTTTTATATGCATTCCAAACTATAAGTTTCTTTATTGTGAAAAAACTTGAGTGAATGAAATTTTGCAACAATCCAAATAGCTTCATTGAATAGTGAAAGATTTCCATTGTCAGCTAATTGTCTCAACAGTTAGTACATTCACAACTCTTAAAATTACTCGATGATTCTGTCTGGAGTTGAACGTTGGACCTAATGCATTACAAGCTCATGATATTATTTTTCTTATTACTTTAAGTTGGCTAATTATACTTTTCGGCTGATTAATTAAATATTTATTTAATTAGCTAAATTTCAGATTTATCACTCAAGGCTTTTAATTGTCAGCTATATATGACTCATAATTATATATTTTAATATGTAAATTTTTAAAAAATATCTAGTTAAAGATATATGCAATAAAATCATAATAACAAGTTTAAAGCGTTTTTTTATTGCTACTATGTTGTCTTTTTTGTTATTGATAAAAAAATATACAAGTTCATTATCCATTTTCTCAAAATTAATGTACTATAAAAAGTTTTTCTTTTACCAATATAACATTTTAAATATTTGGAAATCTTTAAGTAACATTAATTTTTTTTTTGCTTTTTTTTTGTGGTTGTCATTTTTATAACATGAAAAAATTAATTATATATGAAACTTATGAAAGTATACAACAAACCAATCCAAAAAAAAGAAGCTTAAACTTTTTTCTTTCAAATGAAGTGTCAGAAATGAATCATTTATGAACCGTTTTCAATTATGATTTGAGTCAAGGTTGATAATTTAAACAAAAGTTTAATTTCAAAGATGTTTTTTTTTTGACGATTTTAATTTTAATATCTTAAGTTTATATTCAGATTTTTGTATCACAAATAATTTTTGATATTTGACTTCCAAAATCATCAATTATGTTCGGTAATAAATAGTATTTTATAAAAATGTAGTTTTTGATGCTAATAAGTTAAACAAATTTATTAGTTAATAATGAAAAATTACTGCTAATTGTTCAAATTATTATGATATTTTAGAAATGCTGAGCTTTCTTTTACTTCTATCTCTTTTTCTATATCTGCATAGTTCAAGTGAAGGCAAACTCAAGATATATTATATAAATTTACAATACGGAAATTAATTATTTCATTAATGTTTCTTCTAATCATGAAATCGATGCTTAGCCTAACAAAAATGAAGATTGAAAACTTTACTTCGAAATCTATGGTATGTAATACATCAAAATTAAAATAATTATTAATAAAAATGAATTTTTACTTTCCGAAGATTCTAATTATAAGCAATCCACTTTCACATTTATAATAGATATTAATATTTTGAAATCTTTTGAAGACATTTTGTCAAGTTTTGAGAGGATTTGTATTACGACACGTCAGATATGAATCAAATGTCTAGAAAAATATAACCTGTAATAAATGATAAGCTTCGGAATAATTTGAAATTGTTTAGTACTAAGTATATTTAAAATTAACGCAATCATCTATAATTGAAAATTTATGGGCTAATCAGAATTTTGGTAACTATTAAATTCATATAACCGGAAAGGTTTTCTACTTTATTTTTGTATAACTTTATGGAAAATTAAAACAAAATGGTTTGATGCCGATAAATGTTTTATTGAATGTTGGGAATTACGTTTGAAAGATAATGTCAGCTAAATAAGTCTGATTTTGTATTTTTATAACATTTTTCAATCACATTTTCACACAATTCAATCGGTATTTCATTAATTTCATCAGAAATGTTTTTTTTAAGTTACTCAAGTGTTTCTGGAATATTAGCATAAACTTTTCTCTTTCGATATGTTCAGAAAAAAAAGTCCGGCGCTGTTAAATCCGCAACTATAGATGCCAATCGACATAACCATTTCTTGAAATTAATTTTTGTGGAAACAGATCTCTCAGTAATTCCATTGTAACATTGGCTGTATGTGAAGTTTGACCATCTTGTTAAAATCACATGTTAACCAAGCTCATAGCATCGAATTCTGATGTCAAAAAGTTATCAATTATGTTACGATAACGTAATAGATACCGTAATGCCACAATCATCTTTAAAAAAGTAAGTGCCAATGATTCCTCCAGATCACATAGTACACCATACTGTTACTTTTAATAGATGCAAAGATGACTGATTAATAATTTGATAATTTTATATTGCCCAAAGTCGACTATTTTGTATGTTAACGTATCCATTTAAATAGAAACGACCCTAATCACTTATTATGATTATTTCATGAAAAATTGTCGCAAATAATTAATTAAATGGCAACCAAACAAGTAATAAACCTTTTCGAAGAACGCCGAGGATTACAAAATACACAGTTTTAAATTATTTTCTTCTTTTAATATCATCTGATTCCATACCGTTCTTTAGAAGGTATAATATTTACATTACAGTTTATTCAATTCCTAAAGTGGACTGTTTATTATTAATAATTCATTTCAAAAAATTATTTTATTTTAAATATATACAATAATTTCGATTTCTGCTCTAATAATTTAATATCAGGTGAGCAAAAATAAATATATTTTTTTTTTTAATTAAATGTATTTTAATTAAATGTTGAAATGCTGATGATTACAAACTGAAAAAAAAATATATAAATCTAAAGTAAAACATGCAATATCATAATTAATTGTAACCATTTACCTATTAAAACATAAAATTTATAGTTGAATGGAAAATCAATAAAATATATAATTTTTTTTTATGAATTTCTCCAAAAAAAAAATATTATATTTTAAAACTTTTTAATAAATTCCATTAATATAGTAAAATAAATAACTTTCGAATTAATTAAAAGAGGGTTTCCTGGCTGACGTAAGGGTCCAATATTTCAAAAATAAATACAAATTTTAAAAGTTTTTATTAAACTGAATCATTAATAGTTGTTTAAATTTATGTATAAAGTTCATAAATAATTTATTTAGATTATCGACTATGGGCTACTAATATATAATAATTTTGTTTATTATTTAATTTAGATTTTTACGTCTTCCTTAAACTAGAAATAACAACAAGAAAAAATCTTTAAATTAAAATATTTTGTTATTAATTTTAATTTTAAATTTGACTTTGATAGATCAAAGTTTAATAAATTTTTATTTAACAAAAAATTATTATAAAAAACACATGTCAAGAAAAAGTTTTGTATATAATTTATGAAATATTTCATAAAATCATAAATTACTAAACACGTTTCATAAAATACTATGTATAACAAGTAAATTAGTAGAAGATTATGTTAATTATAATAATAATGTTTGTGGTGAATTATAGTTATGACTTTAAAAAATTTTAGTTATTGTCATAATTACTATTTAAAATTTGGATAACTATGTTGATAATTTAATGTACTTAAACATTGGAAGTTATTTGATTCGAACAACAAAAACAGAATTAGAAAATTGATATTTAATGAAAAAATTTGCAGAAAAATTATGTTATGTGAAAAATATTCAACAAAAACTTTAATTTGAAAGTATTTTAATAGAAAGTTTTTTGTATTATTTAATGAAGAAATTTAAGAGTACAGATGCTGAGATAGATTATAAGGCAGAAGTCTAGACTGTGATCTAAAGATATCTTACTAAAATTTGGTCAATTAACACCCAGGCTTTTGTAGAAGCGCAAGGTTTTTCTGAAGCCAGACCAATTGTTTCGTGTTGGCTAAGAAATTTCTTACCCAGGTATATTAAACTTTTTTGGCCCACAGCACCGTAACCGCTGAGGATGAATTCTGCAATTTCTTCATCATCCGAACAGACCCGAAAATCACTATTTCCATACTTTTCGATTGGTATTTCCATAGTAATAGCTGGGAGCTCAGTAACCTGTGAACAGACCAGTTATTTTACGTAGCTCGGTTTAATTAAGTGTGAGGACTTATTTAGTTTTTTTTTTTGAGAAATCTAAGAATCGCTTCCTGAGATAACTTCCATGACTGAGCACCGTTGTTCTTTAATACAATTATTTATTGGTGCCATGTATAGAACTGACTGGATTAAGGACTATGCCAAATAAAAACACTAAACAAAAGCAGAAATACAACTCCTACCGACTAATACAAAATTCAATTATCAAAATGGTAACATCGCTAAAGAGAACACAGTCAGAGTATTTTTATGTGACTATAGAAATAGATTTTTAACCAACCAAATAGACAATATCGATGTCCATAATGACAATTTTTGTCCTGCGAGTTTCTTATTATGGTTAGATCTTGGATGTTGGGCTTTATTTCCGATCAGATTTAGCACAATTAATATGTCTACTAAAAAGAACTAAATTGCTATTTTTTCCAGAAGAATATGGTGCGATTGCTCAGGTAGGTCATATCGGCATGTACTCAATAGTTCAATTCATATAATTTTAATAGTGTAGTTTTAGTTTAGTATATAAAAAATTTATGTACAATTTATTTGATTGGAAACGAAAATATTAAATACAAACGTGTAAATGCTAACTTTAGGAATTTAGCATTAGCGAAATTTCTTATTTCAAAACTAGCAAATTTTCGTTTTTTTTTAATCAATTTCAATTAAATCAAAATATTTTTTTTTTATTAAATAAAATTTCAATATTTTCTCAACTAACAATAATGCCAATCAAAAGTCACTAAAACTTTCATTATTATTTCTTCAAAGGAATAATGAGAAAAAAAAAAAAAAACATAAAAAACATTAATTATCAAAAAAATAATTTGAAAATTTTGTGTTACATCAAATAAAATAATAATTCATCAAAAAAATATGATAGATTGCATCCAATAAAACATAAATTGCGGCAAAAAAACTACATTTTTTCTAATTTTAAATTTTGCAAAAATTTTATTTAAGTAAATTTTTAATTACACAACAAAATTTTAACTTAATTTTATTGTAAATATTTTGACATAATTTCATAAACAGACCCAAATTTTAACACTACTTGCTCTTCAAAAAAAAAGAAACAATCTTTGAAATTATAATTACTGAAACAAAATAAAAACATAAAGGTAATTATAATTTAAGTGAAATAAAATTTTCTTAACCTTCAATTGTAAAGTTAGTTACAATTTCTGTTTCTTTTTTTTATTATCTATTTTCTTAGGGTGTTGTGCTTCATACCTGGAATAGTAGAATAGAAATTCGAAATTATATTTTTGCGATATTTTGTGTTTTCTATTTGTATTAGTTATCAGAGAACCGAAGAGTTTTTTATCAGGCGTACGCCAAGTTCCGCCAAGTTTGATTTGTAGGTAACGCAGGGGTTATGCTAATTTATTTGAAAAAGCCGTATATTTCAAATGTCCACACTGTTGGAAATCAATGAATGCTGTTGTAAAACAAGCTGCATTTACTTCGCATGGGTTTCCATTGAAAAAAAATTGTTTTCTTCAGAATGATCTGTTCGACACCTTCTCCATGAAAAACAACCCCTTATCATCAAATAAAAAAATTCTTGTACGAAATTCGGTGCTTTCAAAATTTAAATTGTTCAGAATAGCGACAATATAAATTGCAGTATTACTAAATCGTATTTCATATCTCTCTACATTCTCCAAGTCGATAATGGGACAAATTTTTGAATTTGTTAAACATTTCTAAATATGTCTAAACAAAAATAATTCGGCAAACCTTATAGGTAAATCACAAAGGTGCACATGAAGCACTTTACTATAAATTTTTTTTCAATAGTATGCAATAATGTTTAATTTTTTCTTTTTTGTAGATGTTGAAATTATAATTTAGCAAGAAAATAATAATACAAAAAAAAAATAGTTAAATTATGGAACTAATTTTTTATTAGCAAATCTAAGAAATGATGTATAACGTAAAAGTATACTATCTTTTTTTTAATGAAAATGTTGAAAATTTATTTAAAATTTCATACATATAAAATTAATTGAACCAAAACGAAGAATTTCTACATATAAACTTTGAAGCACATAAATATAGTGCATAAACATATGACTCATAATGATCACCATAATATATAAAATATTGTAAAAAGTAGAAATTTTATTTATTTATTATTATTATTATTTTTATTATATTGTATATTTCTTTACAGTCTGTTGGATTTTAATGAACAGAAAAATACAATCTTTTTTATGTATTATTATAAAGTGGAAATTATTTATATGAGTAGCTGAAATTGATAAATGAAAAAAAAAAAAAAAAAAAAAAACAATTTTAAATAAAGATACAAAAAATACTTGACCTAAGTAAATTTTTTTTTTAGAAATTCACTGGGTCCATTTAACAGAATATTTTATTTTATTACAGATCACAAAAAAATGGGTTTCTTATAAAGTGTAGTCGTTGTGAGAAACTATGTAGATCAGAATTCTCATAATTTTGTTCCGAAAAGTACTAATTCTCACTATCACTTCAGTTTTATTAACATAAGTGTTAAATAGACAAGACAGATGAATCTGTTCGATAATAAGATGAAAAATATATTAAACAATTTCTGGGGAATTTGCAGCTCATCTATTCCTAGAATAAATCTTCCTGATATCAATAGTATCAGATAGAAAATTCTATGTTCACCTTAGTGTTAATTATAATATATTCAACTAAAAACTAATAATAAATTAATTGATAAAATAACAACAAAATAAAAAATTATTTTAATATAATTAAATGTAAATAAACAATCAAATTAAATGTCGAAAATGCTCTGATAATTAATACAAATTGATTTTAGAAATTCAAATATTTAGTTAATAAATTTACTCAAATCTTATGCTGCCTATACATTATACAACATGGTTGTCAATGAGTTGTTGTAAATTGTAAATAATCGGGTTGTAAATTTTCATTAAACCCGTTTTAACTTAGTTTACAAACCAATATTTGAACTGTCACAAATCTGTGTTTTTTTTTTGTTGAAAAAATAATATAAATTGTTGAAATTAATTTGTCAACCGTAAAATGGTTGTGTATTGTAAGCTTGTCAACAAATAATACAACTTGACGAAGTTGTCAACATATTGATAAACATATTTTATAATGTATGGGCAGTTTTATATGAATCTAATTAATTACAAAAAAACTCGTATTGAACTTTGAAATCAACTTTGTTTTCAGCTTATATTACACCAATTATCATTACAACATTAAACGATTTTTCGTATTCAGTTCTGTTCAGCTTTTCAAGATATCAACTTAGTAATCTTACACTGAAAAATAACTATTTTAAATACAACTTTTAATTAGTTAGATAATATCAATTAAAATTTTAACAATCTACTAAAAAATTTAGAATAATAAAATCATTAAGATACAATGTTACGGATATAAATTAATGTAACATAATTAATTTGTTGGCAACAATCATAATTACCTATAATATCAATTATAATTTTATTAATAAAGATACCATTTAGCATAGTTATCTAAAAATTTAACTTCTTTTTATTTTTTTTAATTTAAGTTGAACTTTCGACTTGAAACTCTTACAAAAACAATAACAATTGGATAAAAAATATAACATAAAAATATAATTTTTTTTTTATGTTTTCACTAAATTATAAACCAGAAATTATTAACTTAGAGAAAAATTATATCTTGTAGACTGTAAGTATTATATACTAAATTCATGTAACAAAATGATATAATTTCAATAATTTGAAATTATTGCATGAAATATATAGCAAGATTTACGGAAATCAAGCAGTATTAAAATTATGCTCGAATTTATTATTTATATAGTAATGATAATTAGAAAATGTTTCAAATTAAATAAATGTTGTAATTGAATTTTAGTCTTAATTACAAAACTAAAATGTAATTTATATATATAAATTATGGTGTTACCATTCAATGTGGTCTTCCCGGACAAAAACAACTGGAAAGAAGAAAGATCGGATGAAACTGAACTAGAATGCTATACTGGAGACAGGTCCAAGATCGCAATGTAAGCTATGTAAAAGCATAGAATCTTTTTTTACTATTTACCAGGCGTAAATATAAAAATTGGTTATGTGCAAACACAAAAAACATGAGAAGGAAGTATGACAACAAATCAATAAGAGTTCGGACGCTTACCAAGTCAAAAGAAAACTTGTATGTGTCTGTATATGCAAGCTTTAATGATAACAATGTTTTTAATAGTGTAAAATAACCTTTATTCTAAACCTAAGCCTATTTTTAGCTTTTTCGTTTCTAATAAAGCTTTTTCGTTTCTAATAATGTAAATCCAAGAGTTTATTAGAGTTCATTATTTAAATCCTAGAGTTTATTAAAAATATTTCTATTTAAGTTATTATATCTAGTAGGACTTGTAAAAAATGTTCTTCCTATATAATGTATACTCAACTATAAGCTTTCTGTAATTATCTAAATGAAAATATTTTAAATATATCTTTTTTTTAAATGTTTAATATTTGATTAGCCAGTGTTTATTGTCGGCATTTTCAATGGAGGAAATCAGAGAATGGGAAAACATACTGGATAAATGGTTTGTATGTCAAGGGGCAGGAATTTATTGATTTCTCAAAGAAATAATCAAGTGATATTCGGATTGAACAAAAATGATAACTAGCCTTTTGTGCAGGCAATATTGCTAAATAAAATTCTATTTGAATACAATTCGTATAAATCAGAAATCAATGACTATTGATTCTGCTTAGATGAAGAATAATGCATATTATTTGTAAATTTGTATAGTTATTGTCCTGAAAAGGCTGAAATAATTTTGGTAATGAAACAACGAGCCAGACACATAGTCTTGATAAGTTTCTATAAAATAAAAGCTTGAAAATTTACAATCTTTAATAACAGACTATTAAAAGATAAATGTTGCTAAATCTATTCCATTCGTAGCGTTTTACTGGCCACTTAATATAAATGATATTACTCCGGAATTCGACAATAAAAATAAATTATATTTTCTAGTGGAACTATTAAGTATAGTGAAATTTGGATCTGAGGTATTTGCGCGACAGTATAAAATTTCTGTCATTATATGTCAGTTTATTATTTTAGAGTTTTATCAAAACGTGCTAATAAAATTATAATGTAAAGTTTACTATTTATATAGGTACAACATAAAATAATCTTATACTTATTAACAAAATTGAATCTGTTATATTTAACTCTTCGCTAAAACCATAAGAAAAGACCATCCACACCACAACATTGAATAATATGAAGAAAAAAAAACTTTCAGTTAATTAATTTCTGTTAGTTTTTTATTTAAACCTTCACCTTGGCATATTATAAATAGTCAAATTGAAGCTCAAAGATTATATAAAAATGTATAAGAAATTTAAATAAAATGTTATAAAAAAAAGAAGGACAAGAGAAATGATTTTATGGTAAATTGAGAAAATGATAATTGGATATGCAAAAAAAAAAATGGTTATGACGAATTATTTTTAAATTGTTATAGTTATTACTTTAGTATTTAGACGTTGGTAAAAGATGAGTAATTATTAAAATACAAATTATTTAGATTATGCGCTGTTGCGCCAAACTGAACTAACCGACTGCGTAGTACTCATAAATATAAGTGTCAAATAAATTTTTAATCATGGACCAGCACCAAACAACTATCGCAAAACATCATTCATCATCAAAAACGTCGTAGATATTTATATACACAAGGTGCTGAAGTGAAAACCGATTGAGGATCATTCAGTTATCTAGGAAGTTATTCGCGGCCCTTCTAAATGTAGTAATAAATTCCGAGACAACAGATTTAAAATAATTGAGGTGAGATACAATGAAATTTAAAATTTAAATAAATGATATTTAGCTTTTGTATAACGATTTAAACTTTAAACGATATTTAGCTTATACTTAACAGATAACAGCCTGTTTTAGCATATATAACAGGCTTGTATATAACATAATAGCATGTTATATAAGATCACAGTCTTTTATAGAATATATCAATCTGTTAAAAAGTGTTACTGTTCATAGACGGCCAGAAGATTTTTTACATTTTTTCAAAAGTTTCGTGTTGAATGTTGATAATCAAACATTATTCTGAGAAAATAAATTCTAACCTGCCCGTTTCTAACGCAAAACGCTGAAGAACGTTTATAAAAAATATTGTTCTTGCATTTCGTTTATTTGACCATTGACACTCATAACATAAATGCCATCCAGTCTATGCTCTACTGATTTGAACGGAACCTAGTTTTAACTCTGCGTAAAGTACTAAATACCTGGTTACTGTACAAGATGTAGCTGAAATTATCAGTGCAAGAAAGAATAATGGCCATAAAACAGAAATATAAAATCCCGAAGAATACTGTTTTAAATCGTTCCATGATGAAGATAAAGATTTCCTTTTCTATATTTAGTAATTTCTCTAGAATTAAACAAGTGGAAATTAAGATTTCAGATAGTATAGTATTAAAAAGTGGTTCATTGGTCTTCTGAAGCCATGGCTCATATTTTTTTTTTTCAAATGTAATTTTTAGTTATTGTTTTTTTAATATTTTTAAAACTGTCTATGGGCGCTTATGTAACTTTCAAATTATTCTCGTTTCTGCCTTAATGGTCCTATGGCTGTTATGCTGTTAAGTTATATAAATGTTGTTATGTGTAAACCATTCTTTATATTTAAAATATTACTTAAAGTTAATACAAATTTCTACATTAAATTTAATAAAACTGCAACTTAGAAAATATTAAACCACAGATTCTATATTTTTTTTTTGAAATATATAAATGATTGAAAAAAAAAGTTATACATTTGCATTTAGTTTTTTTTTTTTGGTGAAACACATATACATAATATATATTTTTGTCCAACTTCAAAATTGCTCTTTCCAATCCTACATCTGTAGAAACAATACATTTACTTCAATTGTACCAAAACCATGAAATATGTTACAACAGCTCCAAGAACCTTTTGACATAATAAAACCAATGAAAAAATTATTTAATATTTCCATTATATAAATAAAATATTTACATATAAATAAAAATATTTTTTTTTTCCTGACATTTACACTCAACTCAATTTCCGAAATAAATATTTAAAAAAATATATAAAATAAAATAAATAAATAAATATGAAAATCAAAACAAAAATATTAAATGTACAACAAACATAATTCATATAAAAACAAAATAACTTAATATATTACCGAAGCAAATAAATCCAATGAAATGGTAAAAAATTTTGCACCAGAAATTGTCATTGCCTTCTGGCATTGCTGGCATACAATTTGAACAAAAGTTTTTGCCTCCTCAGAACCATCATACCATTGGCATGAATATGCTGCCTCCATAACTGATGAGCTCTGCACAAAATTGAAATAAAAAAATAAAAATTATGTTTAGAAATGGTAAAATTTTCAATTTATATTTTCCATTTTCCTTTCCTGTGTTTAGAATGGTTCATTTTAAAAATACATATATAGGAAAAATAAAAATGAACTAAAATTCTAACTTGTTTTTTTTTTATTGTGGTTGGTTTTAAAGTGATGACAAGGAAGATAAATATAAATTTGAAATGTACAAAAATTTATTAGATTAATGGGATTTTATATATGAATCATTTATGGTAAATATTATGTTAAAGTAAAATTCTTTTAACCTTTTGGTCTTTGACACAAAAAAATAAAATAAAAATAATCTTTATTTTTCTATAGAATATTTTTGAAAAAAGATTTGATAGATTCAAAATTTCAAAAATTTTATAGATTACTACATATAAATAATATATTTTACCTCTTCAATCAAACGATTTCCGAATATGCAAAAATGAAAAACTTGTGCCAAAGAATATAATAAATATCCAATTACAGTAAAAGCATATACATTAACTCCATCAATTTTGGTTGCTTGATATGCTAAAAGGGTTAAGTTTATTGTTGCTGTCAACATATGTAATAATAATGCTCCACCATATGTATCACCAATAGCAGCTACCAATCTATAATAATATAAAAAAGTTACATCATTTTCTAATTATGTAATTACATAAGAAATTTTGGAATTAAGCCAATTATTTTAATAATAAAAAAACATTCTTACCGAACAACATGTTTATGTCTTTCAACCCAATATTTAATGGCACTTCGTACCATCAATTCTTGTTTTTTAGTTAAACCATTTGGATTTGTACCATTAACACCATTTTGACCAAATGTTTGTAAAGTTGATGGTGCACGAAATTGTGCACCCCAATCAGCTTTAGAACTATAAACTCCACTAATATCAAGCTCAGTTTGTTCTTTTTCTATATAATTTATAAAATAAATAAGAGAAAAAATTAAATTTTAAAATTTAATGAAATATTACAACAAATTTTGGGAAAATTGTTTATAAATATTAATCAACAACAACTTGATAATATTCACCTTCATTAATTATTAAATTTGATTTAGATGATGCAGATAATGATCTAAATAATGCAGCTGAATTTGGTCGATATGTATCCAAAGATGCTGATAATTCCATTAATGGTTTCATAATACCTTTAAGATGTTGCAATTGTTCACAGGCAAATATTAACCATGAACAAAATAATACATCAGCTAAATTTGCTACCATTAAAGCAAATAATATAAAGTAAACTTGAAAACCAAATGTTAAATAATGTGTCATTCCACTCATTGTATTCCATGGATACCAAGCTTTAATTGGTAAACGTGGTATTTCAATAGTATAAGTTGTATTTGTTTCCTTGTCCATAGCAAATTTAACACTTTCACCAAAGAATGTAATTGTTGTCCATGCTATTTAAAAAAAACAGTCTTGTACAAAAATATTAATCAAATTTGTATTATTAAAGAAATTACCAATAACTGATATAAAAGTAGTTCCCATTACCATAACCAAAAGTTTACGCATTTTTGCTAAAGAAATTGAATGATAACGTGCATCAGATTCAGCAAATAATGGATGTGTATTTGATTGATTCCAAATGTTTAATGTTCTACATTAAATAAAATTTAAATTTTTAATTTATTATTCAGATAATAGCCTTGTAAATCGTTTAAATTGTTTACCTGTAAAAATTCTTTGAATTTACAGCAAAAAATATTAATTTGGTAACACAATGTGTAAAAAACAGTGCAGTTATAGTATTTGCTGATAATTCATTTACTTCATCAGCATTAAATCCCAAATTAACAAGAATTGAAACAAATTGCAATAAAATGAATATTAAATTAATTGTTGAATAAATTTTACGAAATAAAACTGTCCCAGTAACATATTTAAATAGAAAATGACCAAATAATTGCATAAATCGAATATTTGGTATTAAATCGGCAACAAGACCGACATATTTTGGTGTTTGTCCTGATACTTCCATCTGGAAATTATTTAACATATTTTAATATAAATATTTATAGTTTTTGAAAATTGTATCTATAAATTTTTTGAAAACTGATTCTACGAAATTATACCTTAATCTTAAGTAAATAGTAAACTATACGTAAGTAAAAAATTTTAAACATAAAAAAGAAATATTTGATTTCAATCGGAATAGAGTCTTTAAATGTGACTGATAAAAGACCGTTTAAATTAAAGTCAATTGGCGATGAAAACTCTGAATTATTATTTAATATTATGAATAATGAATAAGTAATTTACGTCTTATGTAAGGTCCATAATTAATTTCAATTTACTTAATACATAATTGTATAATTTAAATTAAATAATAATTTTAAAATTTATTTACGATATAATAATTTAACTTATAAATTTTTAATTTATTCAAAAGTAATAATTATTCGTTTTAAATTATATAATTTTCTTAATAATTTAAATTTTTAATGAATTTAACTGTATTACATTTTTCACCCTCACTAGTTTATATAATATGAAATTTTAATATATAATCTAATAGAGACCTAGACCCTAAATCAATATCACATGTGCTGAATAAATTAATTTACACATAATCCTCTAAATTACCTTGAAATAAGGATTTTTCTTTATTTTTCTGTCAGTGGCGAATATAGTAATTGTGGGGCTGAAGCTTAATATGCTATGGTAATCGGTAATAATGATAATTATTTAGTAATAATTTTTTTTCAAAATTCTAAGAAAAACAAGGATGAGCAATTATTTAATCTAAGATTGGAAGGAAAAGATTAATTAAAAAGAAAAATCCGACATCAAGAACCTTTTTCAACCTTGTCTAAAGATGATGTTCAAAGACCAAGATCCTTCTTTGTCTGAATCTGAACGCAACTCTTGTTATTACTTTTAGAATAAATATCATCTGCTAAAGTTAGAAAGTTTATATCCAAATATTATTTCATATATTGATATATGTATAAAGTTTTGGATACCCTAAATTTTCACCTAGTTTTTAATTGAATAAAATTTAATAAACAAGGTACCTTCACATGTGGTACATTAAATAGTCAGCAAAGAACTACAGCAAAAATAATCATTATTTGGCTCTGGTAAATAATTGATAATTTATTGTATTTGTAATTAAAAATTTGTATTTCAAGTTATTTGTAAAATTTACAATTACATTTTTTTAGAAGGTCTTGTTACATTATTTAAAATTGGAATTTTGAAAATAGAATTTAGAAAAAGATGTCCAAGATAGTCAGGAATGGAAATCAATAAAAGATAATTTTGGTTTTTGGTTCGGTTTGGTTCTGTTTATGTTGGTTCGGTTTTGGTCATTTCGTTGACAAGGGAAAATTATTAAATTTAATTATTAAATTATTATATAATATATTTGCAAAATAAATAAATTTTCACTTTTAGTTTTTAGTATAATTAAATTTTATAGGTAATCTATTACTGCAGCTAATTCTAAACATATTATTAAAATTTTATTTGAAGTTTCAGATTTAGTTAAAGTGGTTATTAGTAAGTGAGCAGATTTATTTTTTTAAATTAGTAATTTCTCAATAATTATTGTAATTTTCAAAAATTTTTAAATATTTATTTATAATAAACTAATAATTATATGTAATATAAAATTAAACTCAGTTTAAGCTTTAAACAATAAAAAATGTTGGTTTACTTCTATCTATAAGTTTAAAGAGATATTAACTAAGTTTAGTCTATTGAAGGAACAATTTTTCAACTTAAACACGTATTGAAAAAACGACTCTAATAATCTCAATAAAAATATGTTATATTTAAAATTATGAAATTTATAATTAAAAGTTGTCATAGTATATAAAAATCATACCTTAATTGAGTTAAATATCCCAAAATTTGCAAAAATTAATCCAAATTATTTTTCAAATAAAAAAAAAAAAAATTATTTCATAAACTATTAAAATAAATTATTTTGCAATTAGTTTTATAATTAAATGACAAAACTGTAATATAATTTTTAATTATTCAAATTATATACATCACTTTTAATAATTTTTAACTCGAGTTTAAAGTTTATTTTAATTATTAATATTTAAGTTCATTGGAATTTTTATAAGGACTAATTTCACCAGTGTATAAGGCAAACTATCAATCGAAAGTTTTAAACTTGAATGAATCCTTAAAGTATTTTATTGTTTTAAATATTTCTATAAATTCAGGAAAATTCTTTGTCGTATTTTTTGTATATTAGATATAATCAAAATACTGAAAAGGATATAAAATTTATAAACAAATGAAGTTCAATGTGGTGATTTGTATATTAAAAGTTTATATATATATATGTATATATATTGATATGTATATATTATAATGGTTACCAAGAATAAGGACGTGGCCCAATCCATATAAAATGATGTTAAATTTTCCCACGATTTTTAATTATTAATATATATTTTAAAAAACTTAGTTGAAAATAGAATTCTAAATTGTTATTCATTTCAAGGGTTATGTTAAAAATTTAAGAAATTCTATTATGTTTCATTAAATAGTTCATGGATATATGATATCCGAGAGGTATCGATAGTAATTATATTTAGGAATGATTAAAAGATGGCGAATAATTTGGAAATTAAGAAAGTAATGATTATATACTGAATTAACATAATATAACTTGAAAATTAAATAACTACTAAAACATAAGTAAAAGGTTCTTTATATTATATTTCAATATCAAATAGACAAATTTAATTTTATTAGAAATTAATTTAATATTATATATTTAATCATAAGTCGTTTACTAAATTTAAACTGTTCGTTATTTAAAATTCTGTTAGGTTAAGTACAGATTTTAATGTTCACATTTATTTGATGGGAAAGTAACCATCGTCCTAAAAACCTATATTTTTTAATGTACTTATATCGATCGTTGATGTATATATTTTAGTGGTACGGACCAATATTAATATTATTACGCATTTTTCATTTACGTAAATATACATAGTTGTTAAATAGAACACTTACATAATTCGATATATAATTTTTTTTCAAAGAAAAATGATATTTTTTTAGAAGAGTACTCGTAAATATCGACAAACATAGTAAACAAATCGATACTAACCTTATACCCTAAGAACTAAGTCAAGCCATTGTACATAGTAATATAATTTACATATTCATATTTAAAATTTTATAATAAAATGATGATGAATATTTGAAAATTTATTGATTTAATTTTTGTTATTCTATTTTAATTAAAATCATATTAAGGTTTTTAATACTTAATAATTCTGTTTATTTTTTTTTTGTTATAATGACATTGAAATTGTGCGTGCCTAGACTTTGTCCAAAAAAATTAAATGGTCATGAAAATGTTTAGTACATGTAAACTTAATGAGGGCAACTTTGATTAAGGAATTTGGTAAAGTTTGGTAAATCTAGATTATATTTATTTCTAGGTTACTGTGTTACAGAATTTTAAATGATATATTTAAAAAATTGAAATTGAAATCTATTTTTAATACAATTTATATATATTTTATTTGACGATATTTACGATAAGATTATGTAATTGATTGTAATGAAAGATGTTGGTTAATATTTTCACCCTGACTTTTCACAGGAATATGTAAATTTCCAAAATGATAATATAAACCTAAATGTGAAATATTTTTGTTGTTGAAATGGTGGCACGTCTGAGTATCCTACAAATTACTGAGATAATGGACCTCAAAACAACATAAATTTTAGGTTAATTCAGTTAAGTAATAATCAATATAAAGTGTAACAAAAAAAATTAAATTGTTGAGCTCTATTATCAATTACATAGAAGAGAATACATACGTACTATATTTACATATGGTATATTGACCAAATATGACTGGATGTTACAGAGAATAATGTTACAGCCTTTGTCCACCAAATAAGACTGGATTTTCTTATTAATTTTACCATATTTTCATCATACTTTAAGTTTTTGTATCCTCTTGATGAGTAAAGTACATCTTTGTCAATAAAAATGTAAACTTGCACAAATGTTAAATGTTTCGAATTACTTCCTGATGAAAAGTCTGGAAAATCTGGATTATCATCATCGCTACTATCATTCAAAAGACCATATATTTTATGTTCGAAGAGTTTTTTTCTGACCATTATTTATTAGGTAAATAAGAAAATCATTAAGTATCGTCCATAACTATTTGGAACATAATTTTCCATTCAAATAATTCATAAAATACTGTTGGGGATACGAGTACATATAATCCCAAAAGTAAAGACTACAAAAATTTATATATATACAACTTTTATTCATACTTAATTTTTATAATGTAATGTGATTATTCTTATACTTATCAATTGAAATATTATCACTCTTTATTTCATTTAATAAGTGAAACATTTAAAATTTGCAAATTTAGTTGACAATATTCGAACGATCATAGAAGTGCAGGTTTAATTTCCGTTTTCCTGATAGCTCATTTTCACATTTATGATTATTTTTCAAATATATTATTTATGAGTTACACTAGTATCGAAGGAAATATCTTTTAACATGTCATGAATCACTAAGAAGAAGTATCCACTGGTCATTATTCCCTTAGTCTATTCTATTGTAATTGCTATAAAACAACACCACAATTCACAAAAATTAAAAATTGTCTGATAGAAAAATTAGTTATTACAATGCTTTTCATGATAAACATTTAATAAGATTAATATATAACCAATTTTCCAAGAAAACGTAAACTAAAAATTTTTTATGTTTTAATCATATTCTAAAGATGATTTTATTATAGCTTAATTAATTAAAAAAAAATACTTTATTATTTCATTTAAGTACAATTATGAATAAATCTTATATATAAATATCAAAAAATCATCTTTAATAATTAAAATTTCTTAGTGGTTTACGTTGCATCAGTGGACAACCTAACCAAGCATTTGAAGCACGACGAGGATAACCACGTTCTGGACGAATATATTTATTATTATATAACCAATATAAATTTTCTTTAAAAAAATATGTTTTTCCTATAATAATTAAAAAAAATAAAAATTATTATTAATTAAATTATATTATAATTTTAAAATAAACCATTTATCATTGTTGCTGCTGCATCAATATCATTTGGTATACCAATCCATCTTGTCATCGATTTTGGATAATTATCATCTAAACGTTGTTGTTGGTCATCATATCTCCAAAATTTATCACCAGAAAATAAATAAATTTTTTGATTTTTATCTAAGATACTCAGGCAAAATAAAGTAACTCAAGAAAAATTATGTATTTTATTCAATAACTTACGCCAAAACATTGCAGCATTAATTCGTGTTACATTTTCTGATAATCCAAAATCAGTTATTGATCTTGGACTATTTTCAATTATCTCATAACCATTATAAATCCAATATTGTTGACCTAATTAAATTTGTCAAAAATTATAAAATTTATATAAAAAAAACTTAATTTTTGAAGAGAAATTATCAAACCCGTGAATATGATAATAGCATTGTCACGATTACGTTCATAGGCAGCATCAATATTTTTAATTGAATTTGGTAAAAATTTAAATATATCTTGAAGTTTAATTGGATATCCACTTGATATACGATATTGATCAGTTAATTGCCAAATATATTCACCTTTAAATATATAAATATTTTGTCGAAACAACGAAACAGCATCAAAACTTCCAGTACAAATATTTGGCATTTCAGTAATTATTGATTTATTAGGATTTGTAGTTGGATTTGCTGGTATCATACCAAAACGTGTCTAGATAAAATACATTCAAATTGAAGTAAGATTTTTAAATTAAATTTAATATGTTATTAACTTTATGATCATCTACAGTTTCATAATCTCCAATGTATGTTGTTGTATAAGGAGTTGTTGATGTTATCATTGATGTTTCTGTAGTAGGTATGAACGTTGTTGTTGACATTTTAGTATTAATTTCATCATTTTCTTCTGATGATGATGATGGTAATTTTTCTGTTGATTGGTTATCATCGAGAAAAGTTCCTTTAACTGAAAATAAATTATTTCCAATGAATTAAACAATTTTATTTTAGAATTCTTTCATTAATTAATCATTTCATTTCTGTAATGATTTTATTACTTCATAAATATTCAATTAATGTAAATTTTGAATTTCGTATTAATTGGTAATAAAATGTAACCGTAATCTTTAAAAGGTTAAAATAAATTCAGAATTTATTGAAGTTTGTATAAAAATATCGTTCCATTAATTAATATTTTTTTGCATATATTTAGGCGTATTAAATTTAAAATAAATTATGTTATAATTTTTTTTAAATAATTTAGCAAAAATTAAAATAATATTAATATTATACACGGTATCCGTTTAATTAAATTGACCGATTACACAATTGACATAAAATACAATTGATTTGATATTAAATTAATTTATGGTAAATTATGACAAAAAAATTATGTAGCTTACAGAAAATATTATTAACTAAATGAAATGCATAATTCGGATTCAGTTTAATGCTTCATCAATTTATTCTCCATAAACTTACTATCGGTCGATTGAATACATTCTGTCAACTGAAATGCACAATTGATCGATGGTAAATTTATCGAATATAAATTAGCTGAAAATAAATTTGTATACTAAATATTTTTCACATTTTGATAAAAAATAAAATATATATTTCGAAATAAATATACTTACTATACAATTCGTACATTGCAATAATATCATCATAATCTAAATTATTTTGATTTGGTCCTTTATAATATGGAAACATTATTGATGAATAAATTGGTGAATGTGCTAAACCTAAACTATGTCCTAATTCATGTAATGCAACTGAAAAAAAATCAACACCATCCACTAAATTTGTTGAATTTTCTTTCCAATTTTCTTCATTATCAAAATGTATATCGCCACCATATGATTGCATTTCATATGGATAGAATGCATGTGCTAAAATATTACCAGGACCATCAAATGGATAACTACAAATAATAATAATTTATATTTTTTGAAATAAATTTGTGTAAAATTTAATTTAATACTTATCACCATGATGACGTGCTCCAAAAGCAATTATTATATCTGCTGATGGATCATTAACTCGTTGAAATTTTAAATTACTATAACTAGACCAAATTTCAAATACTCTTTTCATATCTTTAATAGTTTTTTCTTCACCAATTTTTGGTGACCAATTTGCTATACTATATGATAAGAAAAATTATTATTTAACAAAATATGTCAAGTTTGTATACTTACAAATATTTAATATTACGTTTTTGCCATCGTTTTGCACCAACGATATATCGTTTTTGTCTACTTTGGTATGGATCAATGTCACGAACACCACAACGCGGGGATACCAATAACTAAATACAAATTTTTAGTAATAAATTTTAGTAATAAAAATAAATTTAATTTTTATATACATTTAATGTATCATTATCTAAAATTCCAGTTTGATTAATAGCACCAAATTTTTGTATATTTTTAACAGCATTTATTATTGCATTTTCATGATAAATTGCTTCAGAATCTGATGGCATTGGATCTAAATAACCAAAACGTCTCATAAATTTAATCTAAAATTGAATAATTTTAATTCTAAACAAAATTAAAATATTTTAATCACAAATTTTTGAATAATCTTACAATTTCAGGTGGTGGTACTGCCAAACCTGTAAACCTAGGAACCCGTAATGGAAAAGAACTAACTATTTCCAATAAATATAGTATAAATATTATTTTATAGATAGAATTAATCATTTTTTTTTATAAATTTTCATAAATATTGATGATTATATAAATTGTCAAGACGATTTTCTTGATTTTTTTATTTCGCGCACTCTATGTATACAGATAGTTTAAAACTAAATAATTAATCTGGGTCTATTTTATATTGCGGCCAGCAATGACTGCAGAAATTCGAAATAATTTCTTATCAGTTTTTTTTTTGGTTGGTGTCATATCTCTCTGATTTTCGAGGCCAACTCTGACTGATATGAATAGAATATTATTGAAGAGGATAAGAAGATGCCATTTCGAAGAAAAAAAATTATTGATAGTAAAAAGAGATAATTAATTTTTGAAGAAATAATAATTATATATTTATAAATTACATAGAGTGTTGTTAATTAAGAAATTGTTACGATGTTTCAGGCAATATTAAAATAGTTCTTTATGACAGAGTCGGAATTTAGCAATACAATGTTAATACATATTCAAAATATAAAAGTATTGTTATTCTAAACTGAAGTAATCTGATGTTTGGGGCGCGACACGGTGGATTCATGTAAAGGGTGTCACGACTTGAGTATAGCGGAAGATATCCGTCACATACTGTATGACGGCCCTGTAGGTATCGTATTTTAGGAAACTACAGGTTCGATGGGCTTGAGGAGTTGGTAGGGGTCCAGGAATCCGTTAAAGTTTGATGGCTTGAAGAGTAGTAGAGGGGAAAGATTGTAATTATTCAAGGGGATACCTATCGGCCAACTAGTGGCTTAGGTTGGAGGTATAAAATAACTAACAATGTAATATTTTTATAAAATATTATGATCTTGGTCATAACTCATAAGCATACAATAATCTATGCTGTTTGACTGTTCAAATCTTAACATAAACATACAATTAATATTACGAAATTTGGAGGTGGTGGCAAAAATACAGAAGATGTTTATATCATCAGATTCGTAAAGAGACAAATTGGTTACAGTCGTTTAATAATAATACAAGGACACATATGGGTCAGTGTTTTATGTCATATGAGTAACGATTTATAATTTTATAAAAATATTACATTACAAAACTCTTTTGTATAGCAAAAATTTTGTAAAAATCTATTTCAATTGAATCATGTGTAACAAGAATCTAAATCACAGTCATAATCATAACTAATTTAATCTCAAATTTATTGATATTATATTATTTTATCATATTTTTTTTATATATTTTATTATTATTGTATAAATTGTCCTTTTTCAATAACTACAATTCTAAGTTATTCCCAATTGTATTTATATATAAATGTACATGTCATAAACTGACTTTAATAGAAAATGTGTTACAGTTCTCACATTTATAAATTATGTTTTTTTATAAACTATATAACAGACAATGAATATAAATATATCCTTGACAACCAAACACATAAAAAAACTCAAGTGTACGATTTTATAGCTATAGCTAGTTAAGAATATGTGCCATATAATATTTCAAATTGATGGGGGGAGGGAGGGAGCTGGGTATGACACAAACAAAAAATGATTAAAGTTCAAAGCAACAGGATAAAATAAAAATTGTATTTTCATATAATTGAAGTGCACAAACCAACAATGTAAATATTACAGTGATGGAAAACCTTACTGTAACGTAATGAAATAACCGAATTATAATGTTATTTTATTGTAACTATATTTGTACACGTAACTGCACACAATACAGGAAAGCAGTAGGGATCATGACCGGACACTTCTTAATCGGAAAGCATGCGGAGAGGCATATATTAATCTTTTCAGGAACTACAAGGAACTGAGACAAGAAGAAACTATCTATGCCACTTATTACCACGCACAAGAAGAAGAACGTGCTCCTTGGGGCAAGCGTTTTTATCTAAACTTAAGGACAGTTCAAGTCATTATCAGGATGATTGTGATTATCGCGAATACCACGCAATTCTTCAACCTTCTTTCAGAATACCGTAGAACTTTACTCAGGGATTCTAAACTCTCCAGTTAGCAGTAACGCTAAGGACCATTGCTTGTCTATGCGTGACCTAAGCTCTTATTTTACTTAAACTCGGTATTTAAAATAGTGTAAAACAGTTCTTCTGTTATTTTCTGCCAAAATCATCCCCAGTCGAAATAATACTTTTCAGTTAAAATTTCTGTTAAAGTTTTCTGTTGATAATTGATTTTATCTGATATCTGATAGTAATGGTTCATCGTTTACGAACAATTACTTAAATTAAAAAATTGTTCTTGTTTTTAACTTCAATTAATTTATTTATTCATTTTAAGCATAAACTGAATAACGTTATCGCAGAAATAAAAGCACCAGTAATAAAATGAATAACTTTATCGCAATATTTTCGGGTTACCACAATGTAAATATTTTTTTTAGAAAATTTGGAAGTTCTTTATGTGCACTGTATGATATTACATTTAATATAGACATTACCAGCCACAATATCACAACAGTTTCTTCACTTCACTAATTTTTAGGATAACTTTAAGCACATCATAAAATCTTATAGTTTAATTATACTTCAAAGGATAACTTTATACATGTAAAACCCATATATTTCTGCGGTATTTAAGGTCATAAAGCTAAATATGAATATGAACAAAAAACCATACCTATTATTATTATTATAGATCAAAAATTCTGATTATATTTTGTTATAGAAAAACTTGAAAATGAAAATATTTAGAGATAAGGATATCTTTTATGACAAAAGTATAGGAAGGAGTTAAGCGTAATTTATTTCTGACAAAAAGAAATCAACAAAAGGAATAAAAGAACCGTCATTTTTAAACATTTTCCAATGTTAATTACGGTTCCATTGTATGAAAGGATTTTTTATTAAAAGATTGTGATGAATAAAGAGGAAAAATTTTCAAAAAGAAAAAAAAGAAAAAAAAAGTTAAATAATTCTTAGAAAATTTAATATGACGGCAATATTTAAGAATGTTTTCATTAGAAGAATGTTTTTGACATGATATTGAAAAAATACACTATTTATTGCGGCTAGAATTAGTGACAATATGTGGAAATTAATGTTTCCTACAAATTCTACAGATTATTTTGTAGAATTTCATCAGAATAATCATTCCCACTTAATACATACATATATGTAAAAGATGAAATAAAAGAATAAATGGTGGATATGTTATCAGTCATAATCATAATTGTCCGATTCTATCACTTTGAAAATGTTTTAGGTGATGAACAGGGTATATCCTTGCCCCTTTAAGAAAATGATTTAGATTCATAATTTAATACTGTGGCTTCAACTGCGTACGTAATTAAGCTTTTAAAACGTTAAAACTAATACAATATAACCACTGTGGAGAAAATGATAATGTTTGAGATAAATCGGTAATGTCAGCATTGAGCTTATTCTAAAGTTAATTACCCAAAAATGATATATTTAAGATATATGGTAAGCAACTCGCGACTGTACCCTTCTGTCAAAAGCGGAAGAATAACAATTATACTCATCTCCTTTCACTACAGTCGCGAGCCCTTCTTTCTTTTAAAATATAAGTAGGGAACAATTATACTGATGATGTTTCAAATGCAAGGCTATTAAGAAAAAATGGTTAATTTGATTCGCTTGTATTTTTATAATATTTTTATTTATGGTTATATAGATAGCATATAAAATTATAGTCCATTTGTTAAATATATATTTCAATTTGTATTATTGCAAAGAGGATTGGACTATCTCGTCATATAAATAGAGAAACCTTAGTAATTATCTGCAAGAACTGTAATTTTACTTAACTTTCTGTAATTTAGTATAATCAATTATAGCAACACCTCAGTTTTTTAAATACAGAGTATTATATTTAATCATTTTACCATTAAATTTTATATTAAAATTTACCTAAATTATTTATTTTTACATACAATTTTATTTTCTTCTTAAATCATAATTAAATTTTTGAAATCATAAAATACGAATCTTTTTTGTTATGTTCATATTTCAATGTAAATTTATTTTATTTCATAAAATAATTCATACCAAATGTAAATTTTCTAAAAGATTCTCTAAAACGTTTTAATATAATTGCTTCTTTCTATATAATTCGGCTATATTTATTATATGTTTTATAAAATCATACCCTGATATAATTTAATGATATTGTGTAGTTCAGCACTAAATATTGCGGCTGTATACATACTTTAAGTATTTATAGAACATAATAAAAATAATAAAAATCATCTCAAATTTAATATTCGTTTTATACATTACATGAAGTTGTACAGCTTTAGGCTATAATAATCGATTATTTATGTTTTTTTGAATACATTGAACAGTCACGATACATAAAAAATATCTAGTTACATATATAGGATTTGTTTTTATTTTAGAAAAGTGTCCTTAGATAACCATTCAATTAGTAAATCCCAAAAATTATTATTTTGCAAAAGATCAATATTTTAACCATGCCAGAAGCAAACATTTGTGAGGAGGTTGATTGATGCCTGTTGCTATGTTATCTGAAAATTTTTATGATACTTTTCCATTAGTTATATAAATCTATGTATGTATATGGTAAATGTTATCATGAATATAATAATAGATGTCTGGGTAATTAATTAAATATTATATAAATGTTGAATGAATGAAATGATTTAATAAGTAAGATATATTGCCAAATATTATATAACGAAAAACATGAGCGAACATATATTCATTATAATTTCTAAATTTCATATTAAAAAAATAATTACATTTAATTGCATACATCAAGGTTGAACAAAATTAAAATTAATATTAAAATCGCACCTATACATATAACAGTTTTAAAGGATAATGTGATGAGAGTTAATATTGAGTTAATAAGTAAGTAATTTTTGGAATGGTTTTTCATGATTTGCAGGGATGCTATAAACATGGATATAAACGGTGGTTTCTTGAACCAAAATCACTGGAAGAGTTCCATTTAGCGATTCAAATCAACAATTATTTAAACTCAAATATAAATCAGATCCATAATAACGTTCTGAAATCTGAGATTTTAATTTTATTTAATTCCGTATATTTGATCATTCAATCTCGCTTTAATAATTTTAATCATGCAAAAATCAATACCGAACCATGAACCAAAATTCAATTTTTCGTTGAATCAAAATCGAACAACACCAACGAAAAAAAAAATCTGGTTTTACATTTTTGGTTTATTTTTACTATATTTATAACAGCTCCTAAAAATAGGCAAAAATAAATTTTAACTAAAAACATTATTATTGATTGGTATATATTAAATTGGTATTTTTTGTATTATTTTACAATTTGCGTCACTGATTTTACGAGTATAGTTATAATAACGTTGAGTGTTGCATTGGACTTGATGGTCAAATCAATGGATTTGAATTAAACTTTTTTCTTGGCGTTTTCGACGTCTAACAGAAACATCTCATAGAAGCGCTCGTCAGATTTTAATGAAATTTGGAACACAGGTTCATCAGAATATCATCGTAACTTCCGTATTTCAGTATTTTCATTGTATGTATTCATATTATAATTTTCCGTTTATGTGGGGACTTTCGAACAAAATTCAATAAAAAAAATTATTCTCAGATTTGGTCTGTACCTTTAATGGATTTTTATATAGACAGTTTTAGTTTCCGAATTATGTATGATTATATATTTCCGATATCAATGAAATTTGGCACATATATTAATTTTGTAATGTATTTTGTGCCTATGAAATCGGAAGTTTCTGTAGCTCCCTATCAAAAATTTCGATTTACATATATAAAATATATTATAAGTGTCTTAAAGTTTCGAACAAAGCACTTTTAATTACATAACATTCTGTTGGACATAAATCATTATTGAAATTGAAACCTAACTACGAGTTATCTACTCTCTACTGTTATCAGGTTTTGTATTGTTGTTGAAAAACCTTTTGCTCAAAACGCAGAATACCAATTTAAAATTTAGGACAAATATTTTTTATTTTTTTTTGAATAATACTACGAATAATTTTTTTTAATTTATTAGTATTTATATATCTGATTCTGATAATAATATTTTATAAACCTTCAGGCTAAAATAAATATTATTTAAGATTATAAGACAATATATTTTATAAATTAAATATTAAAGTTAATAATAAATAATGACAAAAAACGAAATATAATTCATAAAAGAATATAATATCGATAAATTATATTGGTTTTTTTTTTATAAAAAAATAAATAAATAAAATACATTTAAAAAAAAATCCTTGAATTTTATGTGAAAACCACAAAAAATAAAAAAATTTAAATTTACATAAATAAAAATTTCATATTTTTCTTTAGGTGATTTATTTTTTTACACTAATTCTAATCTAATATAAAAATTTAATGAGTCACATTTATGTAAAGCTTTTGTTTGAAATAATAAAATATTCAACTTAGGTAAGAGGTGTTTAAAAGGCTATTTTATCTCAATTATTAGAACCACTTTGTTGATAGCATAATTTAAATAATGTTTCTTTTTAGTTTAAGGTTAAAGGATCAGACTACAAAACACAACAGAAGTGTAGATAATAAATAAATTACATTCATAATTTTATACACGAAATAACTTGTTACATCCATCACATAATAATATTTTCAACAATGTTGTTTGATATTGAAAGATAAATTTTAATCAAAAAAAATCATATTTTAAAGATTTTTTATAAATGGTTGGGATATCCTTAAAAACATAAAAATAAAAAAATTTAATATTTATATATTCATATTTAAGATAAATTATGTAATATACGTAAGAGATTTTGCAAAACGATATAAAATATTATCATATTTCACACTTATGTTGTTTTTGTTTATTATTATTTTTGAAACTAAAGTGTGGTTGGGACTATAATAACTAAATAATTAAGTAATAAACAGAAGAAAATTTTGAATAAAATAAAATTTTTATTATTACAGAATTATGTGCTGAAAAATAATAGAAGTTCCCAGACAGTTTATTAATTTTGAAATACGAGTATAAAAAATTGATTCAGAAATATGTAATAAAAAAGTTAATTTTCAATACAAATTACATTATTTGACAAAATTACATTCAAATTAAGTTTTGAATTCGTGAAAATGTTATTTCGATATCGATTTTTTCAAAATCGATAATTATTTCAATGACACTATATTTTATTTTGATAATTCGTCTGAAGAGAAATTGCTTGCTCCATAAGTAATTTTCAATTTTTTTCACTTGGAGATTGATTTTATCAAATTTTTGATCAGTTTTAAGCTATATATTACTGCTATTGAGATATTTAGCATAAAGTTTACCTCACATAATTTCATGTTGAAAATTGTAATAATAAGTCATTAATTAATTTACCACGCAATAAATCCATTGTTTCACGTGCATAATGACATATAGCACAATCTTGCTGAAACCACATATTATTAAAACCCTTTCCATCAATTTTAATCAGATCATTACTCTATTACGAACTGCGTTGACAATATCGTTGTTACCAACATTATTTTTGGAAAAATATGGTCCGATGACACCACCAGCATGAAATTCACACCAGACAGTCAATTTTTCTGGATGTAATCGAACTTATACAAATGCATGTGGATTAGTTTTATACCAAATACCGGAATTGTGTTCATTAACGTAGTATCCATTCAACCGATTAAATGAATCATATAATTCACGAAACACTCTTTGAATTTCAACAATAGAATGTAAATTTTGATAAAATAATTGAACGATTTGTAAATGTTATTCATTTGTATAGCAATCCAAGATAAAACAAATAAACAAATGTCGGACAATACTATCGGAAGCAATCTCTATTGACAAATGGATCACACCCTTTACAAAGACTTTTTACATATGGTTCAATAAATTAAATAATAATTACACGAAGAGGAAAACCACAAAAAACAATACGAAAACAAAATTTCAAACTGGAAAATTTAATCAATCGGTTACTGGTACGAACTAATTCGAAACTGACTGGATACATTGTAGCCTTAAACTTAATAATTTCATTATATACTGTGAATGTTGCTATAAATATGAATACTTTTTTCTTGTTATAAATTTGTCTTCCTATAAAAATCACAAAAATAATCATATATCTAATAATAATCGCTAAGAATTAAGTAAATATGTTTAACTAAATTAACTAAAAAACAAAAAAAAAAAAAAATAATCCAATTCTAATTAAGTTCATTCCAATGCATTAAATGCTGATTTAATTTCTTGACATTATATTAACCAAAAACTTCTTAATACCATCCAATCTTATATAAAACATAATCTTCTTATTTATGTATGTCCACAACTACTTTACATGAGATTTAGTCGAAATATTCGGAAGATAATATGTATATAAAAATAATAATATAACTAATTAAATTGATGTTTATATAGAGCCTAACTAAGCATCAAAATCTCGTCAAGGAAAAAAATGAATAATGTTTTACCGAAAATGGTATTTTGTCATTATATAATTTTGTAGTCCTTTTTTAGATATCATTTATATATGTGACATATAATTGAAAATTTTTTGATCTAGGATATAATATGACAGATTTGGTTTCAACTTTATATTATTATAATTTTATTGATGTTATTTTTTTGTTGTCAATAATGTAACGATTTAATTGGTTACAGATTAATTCATTTTTTTTTATTTATCGAACTTTCATTAGGACGACGGAATGTTGTATTTAGGTTCAAAATTGATCCTTCAGTTTTTGTGACAGACTTTCATATAAATGGACATAAATATGTATGTCGGGTAAAGCATAATAACTACTGCTACAAACCTATTGAAAATGAATGAATTAACATAAAATATGAAACTTAATAACTTCAAACATGAAAATATGTGAATAAGATGATTTTCAAAAATTACTAATTCCTAAAAAATCGTTTTAATATCTTTATAATCTCTGACAATCATTTTTTATTATGAAATTTATAATAAATTTTATACGCCATTCATTCGCATTAATAATTTTGTATGAAATTTTTTAGAATATTTTTTTTTTATAAGTAAATTGCAAACACATTTTCACAAAAAAGGTTTTTCCTTCAGAAAATCTGATAACAAAAAATCAAAATAAAAAAAAAACAAATCTCTATGTATAATGTAAAAAGCCCTTCGACAAACTAATACACAAAATTTATATAAGGGCTATATTATTTGTAAATGTCCTGTCCATATCCTTATTACTTAGACAGTTAAATTTATATATATATTGACTCTCTCTATGTCGTTTTGTTGTCGGTGTCATAATACCAAAATTTTTGATTTGGGGAATTCTTTCTCAAACCACTCTAAACCATAAAAAGTTTATACAATAGTCCATAACATTAGTCCGTAACATATTATCTTATGATTATGATTTTTATTTACTTTTAGATATTTTTTATTTGGTTCCTTTTTTTTTATTTTGTTATTTCAATGTAAATATTATTTCCACTTCGGGTGAAGAATCATTTTTTTTTTAAATCATTTTGCTTTCTATGTATTATTTCAAATATTTGACAATATATAAAATTGAGATAGTTCTATATATATAAATAAAAATATAAATCTAAAGACTCAAGTATAAAATGAACTTAAGCTAGCTTAAGTAGTTGATATCGATTGTTCAAAATTGATAAATGCCAAAAATGTTGCCTAACACAAAAAAATATATTTAGGAAACTTTAAATTTTATCTTTGATTTGATAGGATAACAGCATTATAACATTACTTTTGATTTGTAATAGAATTTAATGCTGCCGAATTATTTCAATACTTATTTCTTACAATGTTCCTTAATTTTCATAGACTTGTGATAGAAATGAAGTATCGAAATTTAATTATTTGTTAATATTATTATTAGATAATAAATTTTTGTAGCCACAACTAAAAGTCATCAAAACAAATATAAAAGTCTCTTCACATATGTCAATTCAGTTGTAGAATTTTTCAATTAATCAGTGGAATGTCAAAAAATCGTGTATTTAAAAAGTTAAAACTGACAGTTGTTTACGATATGTATTGATTGAAAAATCTGTTGTATTTTAATTCGATTTCTCATACAACATTTTGACATATTGAATCGTAAAAACGATTTATATGTAAAGAGAAATGTAGTTTTGCTTATGCTAAATTAAGCTAACTTATATTCATTATAATTGAGGCTTAATAAAATCTACATAAATTATACTTAAATTTACATCACAGCAAAAATTGAAGTTTAGAAATATTAAATTTAAATATTTTTCTATTAAAAATAGAAATTTCTATTTTTCATTCAATTAACCTGAATAAATTAGTAAAATTATTAAAATAAATTCTTTTAAAAAATATTTTTAGAAACAAAATAATTTTTTTCCAAAAATAGAAAAACTTCTTTTATTGCCATATAATAATTTCCATTTGTTTACCAAAATTGAGAATCCTTCACAAAAAAAAAAAAAATTGTAGAAACTTTTTATTTAAAATCCTTTTTTATCCTTCGTTAACCATTTTTAGACAAGTAAAGTGATCTCTATAAGTATTATAATATTTAGAAGAGGAAAACTTTTAAATACCAAAAGAGTTAATTTAGCATTTTATACAAAGTCACTGAATATATAATAAAATATTATATAAAAATGAAAAAATCACTATAATATCCTGTGCCCACCTCTCTGTAGCTTATATTATATGAATTGAAGTAAAATATGAATAATGGTAAAATAATAATATGAAGAGTCCTTAAAAAATTATTAAGGGTTGACTGGAATTTTACTTTTATATTTTATGTTTATTTTTATTTTTTTTGTATGGCTAGACAACAATAAAAAAAAAAGAAAATGATTCCATAATTTTTTTTGTCAAGAACTTCTATGTTAAAAATCAAATTTTTAAATCTAGCTATATAAAAATTATAATTTACAAAATTAAATGTTGCATGAATATTTATAATATAATATCCGTTTTTGAAAAATTTTGTAAATTTTTAATCGATAATTTTGCGGTTTTTACTTTTCATGATCTATCTTTTATGTATTTATATATGTATATACAATAAAAAGTAATAAATATCCTTGGCTCTATATCATTAAATTTGAAAAATTTATAAGATACATATAACATATTAAATTTAAGATTGATTCTCGTATGATTGAAAATATATTTTATTTATTTTTTTCAATTTTATGGTTAACGAATATTTTTTTAATATTAATATTTTTATAAAATCATATAAAAAGTTAATATAAATTTTTAATGTAATATAAATTTTCCAAGATTTTCCAAGTTTTAAAAATTTTATTTTTATTTTTGTGGTTTTGCTATCTGAATTATTAAGAATATATTTAATATTTTCAAATAAAGTTTCCTAGAATACAACTGACTTCAATAATTCCCATAAATATCAACCGAGAGCATAAAGTGATTTAAACTTAGTGATCAAATGAAAATTATCATCACCTTATATTTTTCAAATTTAAATTTAATATTCTCGATCGCAAAATTTATTACGAAACTAATAATTCGATTGAAAATTGGACCAATTTATTTCATATTGATAAATTCAATTTTTATTATAGCAAGGTAAAATGGATTTTTTGAGAAGTTTGATGTCAGTAGCAATAGTAACAATTTTTTACATTTTTCATAAAAATAAAATCAGAAAAATGTAATTATAATTACCTGTACTCATATTTTAAATTGTATCAACCTTAGAGCGCCATCTATTTATTTGGTCTTTGAATTGAAACTAGATGGATATGACACCACACTACACTACTCCGATTCCTTTGCTATTTCTAAACATTTAGTAAGGAAATATAGTACAAAATATTACATATTTTGCAGCACTTACAATATATTCAAGAATGTCCATAAAAAACAGAATTGATAGCGTTAATCAAGCATCATTTTCAATAAATTTCTAATTATTTGTAAGTAGAAAATGAGAGCCACTAGTTCTTAATAAAAGTTACCTTCCTTACTTAAAATCTGCTGTTTTTTTTATCATTTTTAACATTTTATGTAGTGGAAACTTTCATAAATAAATAAATTTAAAACTTTTCTAAAAGTTTTCTTTTACTTCCACGCTCCAACATAGTAAAGAAAATTTTAAAATTAATGAATAAGAGAAAAATGGAAACTATACATTTTTGTTGTTACTGTTGTGAAGATTATTTAAGTATAAATGGCACATCACATCCGTGATCAGTGATTATAATGAATATAAATAACCAACTATTCCAAAATCTAACCTGTTGTCCTTCACCCAAATTTGATTATTTTCATTACTAAAATCTTTGGAACACTTCATCTTTAAATCTGTTAAATTAATTATGTCCCAAGAATTTTGAATATCTTCAAGATTTTGCTTTACCTAATAAACAAGTGCACTACATAATATTAATTTATTAAATTTATTTTCTTTTCCAAATATAAATTTAATTTTTTAATATTATATTATTTAGATATGCAATTTTCCAACTGATTATTCAACTCATTTCAATAAGAAAATGGATGGAAAAGTTCTACTTGATTCGTATCCTTTTAAATGGCAAAAAAAATCTAAAAAAAAATCCTTTAAAAGTAATTCTTAATCCGCACAAAAAAATAATATATATTTTTATATTCTTCCTTTTACATCTTACTACGATTAAAATGTGTTACATCATTTCTACACCAACAAAATAAAAACAAATGATTTTTTTCTCTTCCTTCGAAATATCCTTTTTTCGGAGGCATGCGTAATATTCACACATAAAAAAGGACATTTTTGTGGAATGTAAATTTTTAATATTCTAGGAATTTTTTTTTTTTTGGTTATTTTTATATTATTTAAATATACAAAATATTTTTGTCAAGTATATTTTTTAAAATGAAAATTATTTAGCATTGCCAAGAAAAAAAAAATTCTTTTTTCTTTGCATAATTTTTATATTTCTGCTTTTTGTTGTTGTTGTTGTTGTTGTTGAGTGAATTAAGGGGAACACATTCAAGAGAACTTTAACTAATGTCCTTTTTGTAGATATATTATATAAATTTTAGAAAACTGGATGGCTATTTTAGTTAAAAATGGTCCATTGTAATGACAGCATCTCGGTTATAATTAATTGTTATTGGACCTTTAAAAAAATTTGTTATATTTGCTTATGTTAATATTTTTTATATAGTAAATTGTACAGAAATTTTAAAGTGTGAAAATTAATTTTTTAATTATAAAATTATTTAATAATTTCTATTTTATTTTATTTTTATAATCGGAATTGTATTATTTTTATTAAGTTCAAAACTTTGTTATAATAGTTTAATTTACCTCGAGTTTAAATGAAAATATGTGGGAAATTTAAAAGTTTTGTAAGAATTTTTTTTTTTAAATAAATCGTAAATAATTTATATAATTAAATAAAACGAAAACAAAACAATTTTTATGATATTTTAATCAATTAATTTTACTTCTTTGAAATTAATTTTATTTATTTTTTATTTAAAATCAGATTTTTTTATGGTGGTTTTTACTCTGTGGTTTTATAGTTTTTATATTTGTATAATTTTCCTTTAACATTTTCTTTAAGAAAGTTTTCTATATATAATTTATATATTTTTTGTATAAAAACCACTAAAAGAAAATTATTTTTATACACCCTAGTGGCCAAATAAAAGTTACCATCAATAAAATGATTGGAATTTTTCTTATGTAAATATTACGTTAATAATCAATTTTTTTTTTATTTTATTTTTTTGTCCTTTGTGACTCTTATATTTAATGCTGGATTCGAAATTCAATTTCAAAACAACATTTACAATACAAATTTATTGAAATATAATTGAAAAATAAAAAATTTATTGAAATATAATTGAAAAATAATTGTTATAAAGTAGCTCGTTGAAGAGAATTCTGAATCCGGTGTAAGTTATAAAGAAAAATTCCCTTCATATATATTAATCAGTTGTATAACTTTTCATTCGATATTTCAATGTTTTGTATGAAAAATCGTATCAAAATACAACAATTCGATTTTTCATATAATATATTGCATACAAAACTACTATCAAATTTTATTTTCATACTACACGATTTTTTTACATTCGACTGATCAAATGAAAAGTTGTACAATAAATTGATATATGAATAGAAACTTTAATAGTGTTGGATATTAACTAGTACCGAAGATTTCGCAATTGGTACCAAAACATAAAGTGATCGTGTGCAATGGTGTGAAGTGGAGGGAAAAGATGCTCATTATGTCAAATATTTTACTTCATACCGATCTAAATTAATTCAGATTTAAATAATTACATTTAATTTTTGAAGTGATTTTTTATTTAAGCAAAAAGTTAACAATTGTCACCACCATAAACCGATAACATAATTTCCAATATATTTATCGAATTTGAAATTCGAATTTACATAATTCGAAATTACATAGTTCTCTGGCGGGAATATTAATAGTTAACAAAAATCTAAATATCATGAATGGAAACTTATATTTGGCCGCTACTGTATAATTGAAAAACAACAACAAAAAATGAAAAATCCTGCGGGTGGTTTGTATCTATCATTTATATACAATAATATAGAAAAATTGTATATTTAAAAACAGTTTTCTTTATATTGCAGACTTTGGTATCAAAAAAAAAAAATCTTGATTTCATTTTTCTGTTTATTAATATGTAGCTATAAATATATTTATTTTTTTCAATATATACATATATATAAATATAATTATGTTATATTTATATATACATATACATAAATATATAAAACAAAACAAAAAATTGCTCCCAGGTTGGCGATACCGTTTATGCTATGTTTTTATGTAATATTATGAGATGAAAAAAATATGCTTTTTTATGATTTCTTTTCTAAATTTTTTGTTCGTTTTGATTTTTTCTTGTTGATTTTCTCTTTAATATTTTATTTGTTTAAAAAAACAATTATGAATTTTCATGTTTGTTTGTTTTTTTGTAAAGTGTATTTAATATGTGTGAAAAGGTAACACAAGAAAATTTTTTACTCGACATTAATATTTTCAAATGAATTTTAATAAAAGTGATAATTGAAAATTGGAAAAATTGATTTTCATTTAAAAATTTTCAGTTTTTTTTCTTTTTTGTTGAATTTTTCTATATTATTAAATAAAAATTTTAATATTTTAAAATAATCAAGAAATCCTTTTTCCAATTTTAACAAAAATTGAATTCCGATTTTTATATAATAATAAAAAAAAATATATAAAATAAAAATTAATTGCCTTGTGAAATTTCAATGTTAATAAATTAATAAATAGTTAAAAAAAATAAAATGAATAAAAGTTTTAATAATTTAAATGGATTTTATCATTAAAATATGCACAAATTTGTAATTTAAGAAAATTTATTAATATAGTTATATGAATTGAAACTAATAAGGTAAGTTTTTTAATACTTTTATAAATAATAATTATTTAATATATTTATTAACCTAATTAAAATAAATTGAAATATATTAATTTTAAATTGAGTTACAGAAGAGATTACTTATCTTGTACGCGCCAGAATTACCAAAAAAATGTAGTTTAATTTTTTTGGGTACCACTGATTTAAAGACTTTAATTGATTATTCTTCAAGTGCCCATATAGAACTTATAACTTTAACTTATTGACATTTATGCAGTTCGTACTCAAATAATTGTTCACAGCATATTTTGTTAGGCTAATATTAGGCAGTCAAATTTTAATAATTAGAAGTATATTTTTTTTAAGAATTTCGTAAATTCTACTTCTTTGTTGAAATACAAATTATACTTGGAAATTGTATACAAACTTGACTGTTATATGAAATTCGAATAGTATGACAGTTCTTGTCATTAAACTTTTTTGTTGTTGTTATAAATTATAATATATTTTTCTCAATTAATTTATGCTTCGCACCAGTAATTGTTGTTACATGGTTACATCATTTTTATTTTTACCAAATTTACTGAAATAAAATTATGTACTATTCTGTCGTCTATAAAATGTTTTTGTTGATTATTTCTGATACCCAGTAGATTTATTTCAGCTAAATAAGTGTGTAAGATATTTATGTATAGTTACGCATTATTAATTTTATCATTAACACTGTAATGACCACTAACATTAAATTGATATTTCAGGTGTTAAAAATAATATTAGCCGTTCGTGTAATATAGTATTAAATATTTTTTAATGAAAGTCAGAAAACACGTAAACAAACTCAGAACTGGTCAATAAGGCCCCCTCAAACATCCTAAGTTTTATTAAGTCTATTACGGAAAGATACTATAAACGCACAACCGATAAGGTCGATTAATAATATTATCTATTATTAATTGGTATTATGTTTTAATAAGAATGATAACTATTATGTACTACACAAATGACTATACAATTAACCCTAAAGTGTTAATTAATTATAAATAGAAAGATTAGTCATCTAAAAAAAAAAAATTGTTCATAATAAAATTCATTATTGAGACTTATAGCACCTAAAACTAGGCAAAAAATGTAACAGATAATAAATTAGGTTAACATTCAAAAAACAGTGCTTTACTAAAAATATAATTGATATCAATTTTAATAAATAATTAATTATTATTTTAATAGTTTTTATTTAATTTTATTGCTTGTCTTCACTTATAGTGTAAAGTAATTATCAGGATATGCAATATTAACTACAACAAGAAGTAATCGAAGTCTACCTTTAATCAGAATTTTTAAAATAATCGTTTAGTCAAAAAAGAATTATTATTAATACTATTAACATTTCTTCTTCATGTACTAATACTCCATTTGGAGAATATAAAGGTATCGCTATACAAAGTTCTCCTGTATTTCAAAATGTCAATATAATTAGTTTTTGTAATTCGATATGCATCTCCTCTTCCTCTAGAATGAGTAATCATTTTTTGAGTTTTACATAATATTAATTTAAAGGAAATTTAGAGATAAAGTGTTTGAAAAATTTAAAATATCTAGACAAAATGCCTTGATTCGAACAAATTATATCTTGGATAATGTGTCATTTCATTACGCAATTTTGTTCTGTCATTGCTACGAGGATTATTCCTTAAAATATTATAAGGAAGTTGTATTAGTGCATTGTACTTGACCGTAATTAAAATGGATTTGGATGAAACTTTTTTCTGGTCGTAGAAGTAAAAAAAAAAAAAAGTAAAAAAAAGGAATAAAACGTCCACGTACTTAAAATCGGCCCTATCAAAATTTCCAAATATATTAACTTCTAACTACAATTCTGTGTTAGACATAAATCACTGTTCATAGTTCATCTAACTACGAGTTATCTGATACGAATCCCCATATATATAAGTAACTTAATATTGAGTTATTATAAATTTGATTAAGAAAATTTCTAATTATAAATATCGATTGGTTATCCTTGAAAATAACTTATTATTATATTATAAATATCGATTTGGTTCATCTCATCACCAAAGTTATAATAATTAATGACTCTATTAAATTAATCTTTATCTAACATTGGCTAGTTAATTATTTTATGATATATAAATCCAAATTCTATAAGTTGTTATTTAATCAAAAATATCGAATATTAACTTTTGTCAACAACATCGATAAAATTAATTTAATAAAACTTTTATTTAGGGAAAATATTAAAGGTAATATATAATTTTATAATACTTTGTAAATCCTTTAGTAACAATTAATTATACTATGATTCATTTTTGATTTACTCAAAATATATAATAAACTTTTTGAAACTAAAACAACTATGTAATTAAAAAACAAAATCTAGTAAAATTTATTTCAATATTTATCTTATAATTTCAATTAACTGATTAATAGAAAATTCAAATAAAATACACAAAAAATATAAACTTTAGTTTTAGAGATTAATCAAAATTAAAATAAATAATAATTAAACTTTTACTACAAAATATAAACAAAAATTGTACATAGAGAAAATAAATAAAGCCACAATAAAATTAACCAATCAAATCTTTTTCGATTGTAATGAATCACGTATTTATATCCTTTTTTTTACCCTTTGTGTATATAATATGTTTAATAGATCCTCGAACCATAACACTATAAACAAAATAAACAAACCAAATATAAATTATCTAAATAGAAATATTATTGTTGGTGTTGTTATTTAATCCTGGAAATATACTTAAGAGTGATTATCCTCTTATAATGATTATTCTGTATTGTATATATATATGTAGGGTAAATATGGTAACCTTCGACATTCTAAGAGTTTTTCATTATAATTATAATCTAGTAGACTGTTTAGTTTAACAAGACGAGAGGATTCCTATAAAAACGTGGAATTCTTTGTCACGCTATATGGGATTATTGATCTCAATGTTATAGGAGGATTAAAGTGTGGACTACATAGTCTCGATCGGTTCAGTTTTGATTCGTTCAGTAAAGTTAAAATTTGAATGAAATGTGACAGTTGCAATCGATAGCTATGTGTTAAGTCTACTTAACCAGTAGAATCGAATTGAAACTGAACTGAAATGATAGAAACTATGTAGCCCAGCCATAATTGACGCTGGTTAGTATTGAGAATATATTTATTGTTCAACAAAATTAAAATTAACACTGAATAATTACAAATTACACTTCTTTTAATGTAAAATAGAATGAAAAACATTTCACATCTTCATTTAAATATGAAAATTTAACAAAAATACTAAACATTAAAAATTATCTTTGACAATTGAATTTTGTTTAATAGCTTATGCTTAACTTTGAAATATGATAGTTTCGTATGCAACAACTTTGATAGAATACACTTATTATATTATGTCAGGTCGAAGAACATCATATTTACCCTACATATTTTATGTATACATATATAAATAAAATATAAATTTAGATTTATTCTTTATTATTATTTTTATTTTTTGGGTGTAAAAATCTATTATAGAAGGTTAGGTAAAAGTAAGACGAATTTTTAGGCTAATAATTTCATGGGCAGAAGCAGAATGGAGAGAAAAAGCTAGACGATCATTAATAAATAAAAGAAAATCCTTATTTGAAGAAGAAACCTTATTTTGTTCTTTAATTTTTGTTTTTGTTTGTATATTAATTTAATATTGTATATTTAGGATTAAAAAAAATTATATTTTATGGAAAATTATTATATCAAATTGCATTTATTCAAATTAAGGACATGATATTACATGAAGGACATGAAGCTATGGAGAAGAACTAAGAAATATTGTAATGGAAAAGCTAATTCGATGGATGCAAATACCTCAATTTAATTTTTCTTTACGTTGCTGAGGTTAAAAATTCTGAAGGACATTCCATATCCTAAATAAGTATTATATAATATGTATGAAGAATGATAAGACCATAGACTTTACCTACAGTGGGCTTAGTAATAAATCGGTACAGCATACGTTGTTTTGTATATGCTATTAGGTGATACAATTTACTGATATTTGTCCCAGTTCCTATATATCTCGGCTGTACATGCATGTATGGTTCTTTCAATCTATTTCCTTTCGTGATGTAGTAAAATTTTATATCGGTAAGTTCAATAGTTCCATATGAAATATTCCGAATGAAATAAAATACATTTTAGATCTGTAATTTTTCAGACATTTATTCCTGAAATTGTTAACGAAGGGCTCCAATTCCAACTTTTGAATTGATTAGCATCTAGTTTCAATCCTGAATTTAGAATCATGACGTAATTGCGACTTGCATACATTTTAGGACCCGTTTTCAAATAATATGATTTAGTATTTCTTATAATATTTCTTCTTCTTAGCTTCTAAATATATTTTCTGTGTTTTTGAGGAAGATTAAAAGAATATTGGCTTTCATAGAATACAAAACTTAATTGTAATTGTTGAAAACAATGTCGTGCCCTATTTAAAAAACTATACATTTTGTGATATTTTACATAAATAGTTAGTGAATCTAAATTTTGGTATTGCAAAAATCGAAAACTTTTTGTAAAATGTTCCCATAGTATTAGTGGTAGATTTGTTCTGGTGTTAGTGGTAAATTTGAAGTTGTTTACTTTTTATTAGTCATTATCTAATTAATTTGCTGTTTTTCACTGTTTAGCTATTTTAAAAATTAAAATTACCAAACCAAATTTTGTGTAAATTATATGTACAAAAAGTAAATTATTTAATATAATTTATAAATGTAATGACATTTATATGGTATTCAAAATTTATAAAGTTAAACCGATACGTAGTTCTATTTACATATAGCATAATAATATAGGACCTATACATATTTTTGAAATCCTAAATTTATCGATATTGGTTAAGTTTCATACCCGAGTAATTTAATATAATTTCTGAAAACCAACCAGGAGGCCAATATGTACGGCGTCTACCTGAGAAAATTATAGAAAAATATTCTTTAATATTTCAAAATATTTAATTCATTATTTCAAAAATAAAAAAAAATCATGAAAAAGTTATAACATCAAAAAGCTAATTATATCACATTTGGCAGTACGATATAAAAAAATCCTTTTGTTCTTTTATTGTTGAATTCCTTACCTCAGAAATATCTTTTTTTTTGTACACAAAAAGAAAATATTTATATATAAAATAATTTTATATAAAAGTTAGTATACTCTAACATATGTGAAAATAACGTAACCAAATTTTCTATTCTTATCTCAGATTTCATTAATTTTTATTTCTTTTTTTGAAAAATACCTCAATTTGGGGACAAGTTTTCATTTTACCTTGGGCTTATAAATGGCACATAAGATTTATTTCAATGGAAAAAAAAGAACCATTTAAATTATATATGTAGAAAACAAAACAAAATGGCATTCATGTGATGTACATCTACATATTTCCTAACAATACAATATAACCAGAAAAATGAGTCCACAAAGAGTTGCTAACAAAAGTAGAAAAATAGCTCCTGTTGAATATTATATTATTTATTTTTGGTTGGATGAAGCCTTTTTTTTGTTAGCTGTATGTCATTGTTGTTTACCTTTGAAAATATCTTTTCATATTGTTTGATATTTTATAGATTCTTTTTGTATGCATGTTGATAAGTTTTATGTTTGATGTTTTTTTGGTATATACCAATAAAATAACTAATGGACAAATAAAAATTACCACAATTTGTGGATTATTTGAAATTTAATGAAAATATGTTTGATAATCCATTTGGAAATATTTTCTTTGATACATTCTTGTACGTTTAGTCATAAAATGTCTTGATAGTTTTTTATAAAAAATGCATCCATGGAGTAACTTGTCCTATATAACACTGTGCTGAATTTATTACAGTTTCGATTACTCTGCGATATTGTGTAATAATGTAGGGTATTTGTTACAGGATTAAACATAGATGTCGTTCTAAGTTGGTTGAGCTTTAATTTATTATTTTCGATGACTGTGCAATGTTGTTCAAAACATAAATGGGTTCGAAGTTGATTGATCTTTAAATTACCACACATTCGATTACTGTCAAATACTGTGAGGTGTTTAGTTGTAGCTCTAGGTAGATTGAGCTTTAAATTACTACTTTCGATTACTGTGTGATATTATTCAATATACTTTGGTTAAACATAAATGTCACTCCAATTTGTTTCAGCTTTAAATTAGTACTTTCGATTACTGTGAAATATTGTGAGATGTTTGATATAGGGTCAAACATAGATGTCGCTCCAAGTTAATTTAGTTTTAAATTAGTACAAATTAATTATAATTATTTTTTACATTTTCGTGGTTTTCGAATTAGGAAATATATTAATTATTTAAAATGAAAATGTTTAAAAGTTTGATTTAATAAAACGATTTTCATAGTTTTAGTTTTGGAACCTATTTTAAAACTAATAGATAATTAATTACATATAAGTTTTATTGAGAATCTTAAAAATAAAAAAAAATATACATGGATTTCAAAAATATTCAGGAATGGTAACTTTTAACTTGCCATAACTGTCTGCTTTTTTTACAATCATTTATCCAAGATTTTTCTCTTAAAAATTTTTTTATATGTGTAAATTTATATTTTTTAATAAATATATTAATATATTTTTGACATTTTTGTTGTTGTTGTTAATTCCAATTTCTATAAAAGATAATAATAAAGATGCTTCGTCATCGAACTGGTACATAGCAAAATAACGTTCGGTCAATATTTATGTCAAATGCTATTCGATCCTTTTTTATAAGAAATTCGTGATAAATGATTTTAGCTAAGCGTAATAAAGATATAACAAAACGTGCCTAAAAAATATTAATATATACCATACATAAAAAACAGGACCTAAAGCTAAAATAAAGTAGAACGCGAATATAAGGAAGAAGAAAAAAATTATAATAATGAAAATAATATTGTGGATGAAATTTTGAAGAAATATTACCTCAGGAGAGGTCAAAAAGATATTAAATGTAAAGGTATATTATATAGTACCATTACAATAAAACATTTAGAGATCTATGGAAATGTTAGTTGTGTTTTGTTTTTGACATATTATTATGTTTTTTATGTTTTGGTATGTCCTTAAACATTTCTTTTTTTGTTTTGACAACAAAAAACTCTGATATTTTGTTAAATTTGATTTTTCACTGGAGGCTATTTCTGAATGGAAAAATGAACAAAGATTTTTTATTTTTAATACTTATGTGGAATTTTAAGGAAGTTTATATTATTGGACAGATTTCATTTGGTTCAAATTGTTCGTAATGCGAAAACGAAAATATGTTTTTGTTGTATATATGTATATCTTATATCTAATTATACTTCAAAATTCGTTTTCTTTCAAATGTATATAAACATCAGATCTTTAGAACATCAAAAATGTATTTTAAATAACTCAGAGTCTTTGATGTGGGGCACACTGAACTTAACTTGCGATAATAAAATGTATAACGAAACAAAACTGATGTTAAAGAAAAATTTGATTTGAAAAATTTCCATTTTTTTTTTTCAAATTTTAATTCAATCAAAACGCTTCAAAGTTATTCCAAAAATCTCTTCGTAATTAATATATATTCATGTATCTAACCAATCAATTACCGGAAGAAGTTTTTTGTTTTCTTCTTGTTACATCATTTTTTCAGATGCCATAACATTGATTTCGTCCTTTAATTATCCTAAATATTTTTCATTCTAATCATTTCTATTTTGTTTAATCATTTCTTCTTTTTACATGCCAAAAAAAAATCTTTATATTTTGACTTTCTGATATTTTTGGTTAGTGCCATTTTTTTTTGGTTCTTTCACAATTTTCTACACTTTTTTCCCAAAATAATGGAGATTTATTATGTTATTTCCAATATTAAATGATCTATATATATACATAAGTACATATATATGACGTAATTTATACTCCTGGAATAATGCTGGCTAAGGATATAAATTTGTATTCGTGTTTGTGGAATATTTTTATAGTTTTTATACAGTTTTTAGACTAAATGACGCCATTTTTTATACTTATACTTACTTTTAATGTTTTTCAAATTAAGAAATAATTGAAACAAAAATAAAAATTATTGGTACAATGCCAAAAAAATATAATATATATACATATATAAAAAAAAGGATTCTGCTTACTCTAATTAATTTTAAAGAAGAAATATTCATTAAATTAACATCAACAGGAAATTTAATTACATATTTATAAATAAAATCGTATATAATTTTTAAAGTATTGATAAATTCAAATTATTTATAAAATAAATTAAAAAAATTTCTGAATATATTAATTATGATTATCATATACAGATACAAGTGTCAACAACAAAATTTTCGAGTTAAAACTCAACTACTTTCGGGTCACATCATCATTCCTGAAGTATTGTTTTCCATATATTTGAAATTTGTTGTTGTGTATAAATCTCATCTGTACCTATATCGTTATCTAAATCAAGATATCGATATAGAGCTCTAGCTTTACTAGAAATATAATAGAGCTACTCGTAATAACATCTATATAATAAAGGCCATATTTATATAATAATATGAAATTGTAGATAACTTTTCACTTAATTCATAAATCAGTTTTGACAACTAAATTTATTAAAATATTCTAATATTTTATTCGAAATATTGTTGTAAGAAAATGCAGAAAACACCACTAAATTATACATACCAAAATATATTTTAAAAGTACTAGTTAATTATAATTTGGATTATATCCAAATTGATCACTAAATAATAAAAAACCTATAACTAGTAGTTAGGTTAAACAGAGATTAATGTCGATTTGTAATTAATATACTACCTTGTTAAAAATTAATGTATTAATGTATTTTATATAACTTGAAATTTTGATTGGGTTTCACTGAAACTATCCACCACAAATTTTACTAGTGTATGAAACCAACCTGTTCACCAAATTAAATTTAATTCAGATAATAATTAGTCAACTTAAAGGTATATCAATGGCTCTATCTATAATTGAAGTTGAACTTAGCATACTACCACTTCACCATGAAATTATTTTCTATTTGCGTACATAAATTAAAAATCAAATGTGAATTTTTTGCTCTAGCGATTTACGGATTAAGTTAAATAACGCTTATCTTAAGCTTTTGCAGATAAACCAGAAAACAAATTTAACCGTATTTTCAATTCTGGTTAGGTTTAAGCTCACACTGTGAAATTAGGCATTAGTAATCATTACAATTGAAAATAACATAAATTGCTAAATTTTACATTTTTATACATAAAAGTTATAAAAACAAAATAAAAATAATTTTGTAGTCGTAATTTTAGAATTACACAATGTAATTCAAATGATCCTTTTAAAAATGATACGTATTAAAAATTGATTTAGATATATTGGACTTTCTCTAATAATATATTTCTAAAGACGAAACACTTTAATATCACTTTAATGAGGTTTAATATCTCAACTATTAAATTTTGATTTAAATATAAATCAACCAATTTGACATTTAACTATTAGTAGTAAATATATTAATTTAACTATAATCAATATAAAAAATTTGTGAAAGCTATTACTCTTTTAACTTTATCTACTTATCTGCCAAACATAAAAGATTTAAGTTTTTGGAGAGTCACTTTATGACTAGCCTGTTGGAGCAGATGTAGTAAAACTGGATAAACTGATAACCTTCATGAAATAGTTGAGATAAGATAACCTTATGTTTTTTTTAACAATAACTGGTTCTTGTGGCCTAGATACGTTGATGTCCTTCTTTAGGTCTCCCTCCATTCAAACGAACCAACCAGTTTTACTATAAGTGTAGTAGTATTATTTGAAATTAATCCTAAGTCTCTAAATGTTATTATAGAAAGTTATGATAACGCTTATAGAAAGTTATGATAACGCTTGTCTGGACACAACAATATCAACATATATTTATACATAAAACATATTTTTATACATTTCAAATTTTTAATTCAACGAATCCACAAAACTCATAACATATTATAAAAAAAAAAAAAAATTTCTTTAAAGAAAATGAATAAATTTGTTCTAGTTAACACCATTACAAGAAAATAATGTAAAGGGAAGAAAACAAAAATCTCATAAGTTTAAAATATTTCATTTGGCTAAATCTAAAAAAAAATCTTTTCTCCTACTCTCTCTATCTATCTCTCCCTGTCTCTAATACATATATAAAATTTATTTTTATGAAATTTATTTAATTTAAAACGGAAAATATGTGTAAATTCTGTACAGAATTAATGATCCCTAGCAGGTTTTCGAAATTGACTATAATTATATGAGTATTTGTTCAGTTTTTAATATAAAAAATGTGAAAGAAAATTTGTTAAAAAATTAAATTAAGAACTTTTTAATTAAAATTTATATATATTAAAAATAATGAGGGAAAGGAAAATTTTAATTATTATACTTAAATTGTTGTTTCAAATAGAATTTAAAATGAAAGTAAATTTGGTAAATTAATAATTAAAGATTTTCGAATTATACTGTTTTTTGTTCAATAAAGTTTAACAAATTGAAAATTTGATACAATCAATAAAGACGAAAAATTAAATATTGTAACATCCTAAAATTATGCAATTAATTTTAATACATTCGCCAATGACGCATTTCTTGAGTTTCCTGTGGTTAAAATATTGTATTCTATTATAATCTGACATGAGTTTTTAAAACATTTTTGGCAGTTTATATGTGACTAGTAGGATTACAGTCCCATTTATTTAATATCAATACATAATGTAGAATTAATGTTATAGATTTGTTTTATATTTAATGTTATATATCAGTTTGCTTTATAAACATTAACCCAAGAAAAATCTAATCATTTATATAAAAAACTTGCTTAATATGTGCAGTTTCTACCAGAAACTATAAAATACAACAAAATTACTTACAAGAAACTATCAGAGTTGTAGGTTATTAAATGTAACCTCAGTCTCAGCGAAAAATTCAATGTCACATGAATACGTGACGTTGAGTGGCGAACGTGTTTGTAGAAATTACAATTCTGGTTTTTGTAAATTTTGCAATAATATACATCAAAATTTTTTTTTTTTTTTTTTCATAATATTTAATATTTTTTGAACGATTCTAATTTTATCAAACCAAATATTATATCAAAAAACTTTTTCCAGTTAGAGCATATTTTACAGGGGGTTGTGAATTAACGTCGACCATATTGGCGTCTGTAATTCGTTTTGTATCAGAATCAAATTTTATTTTGGAAAAATTAAATAATGTCGCAAAACTTTATTCCTTTTTTGTGGCGACATTAAATTTACGACATACAATGAAATTTGATTTGGAAATTATTATTGATTTCCACGTAAATTCATTAACAACATTTTACCGAAATAGCAATTTTCAACTTATAAATCTGTAAAAAAACATCGTAACAAAAATTTCTTTAAATCTCAAATTCATCAAAATAAAATTTAATAATTTTCATTTAATATCTAACATAGAAATCATCAGGATCACTAAAATACTTTCAAATTAAACTTAAGAATCTTTATGAAAGTTTGAAAACATATTTTCTTCGTTCTCTTCCTTTATATAAAATAAAGAATAACAAAAAAAAATGAGATTCTTTTATAACAAAATAAAAAATGTATCTTCACTTTCGTATATGACAATTCACGTAATTTAGAACTTATTGTACACATGACAACGAAAAATGTTATACAAAAGGTGATTTTATGTTATTTTATTTTTGCTGATATACTAAAAACTAAACTTTTATAAAACATCTAAATTACATTCCGTCAAGCGATTTTTCGTCAACTTTTAAATAAAATCGGGTATATTGTCAATAAGATAAACGAAGTTAAGAAATATTACCATCAACCATTGAACCTTAGAAATAACTCAGAGTTTGTTAAAAAAAATCAGGAAAATATAATTTCGATCTTTAGATTGAATGAATAATATTTAATATAATATTTTATATAATTCAGAAATCTTATAGGGTACCACACTGTTAACTTACTAAATTACGAAACAAACTTCCTAATTATGAGATGTTACTGACCCACAGGCTCGCGGATGTAATTTTGGAATTCCTCTCCCAATTTCATTACAATTTGATAACAACTAATATGATATATTACTTACCCACAAACACGCGGACTTATTTTTGGAATCTCCCACCCTCGGAAACATAAAAAACCTTGATTTAAGCAATTTCTATTTTTAAAATCAATATTTCTATATAGTTTATTCTATAGAAATTTATTCTGTAACCTAAACTTGTAAAATTTGATTTCCGTTGAAATAAATAGAAAAAAAAAATAAAGACAAGAAAAACAAATCTGATGTAGACATGTCTCATATCATCACTCAAAACTCCTACATTTTTTTGAGACATGTTCTATTTTTTATTGGATGGATAGAATTATCTTCTATATATTTATTTATCCTCTTTTGTCACATTTTTCGTTACCTGAGATATTTTTGGTTCTATAATGTAATAAATAATAATCATCATCATCACACATACACGATTCATATCTAAAAGAACTTCCAATTTATTTTTGGTTAAATAAAATTGTTTTAAGCGATAATAATATAGTCGAAGAGTGGCGATTAATGAAAAAAGTTTTTTTGGGGTGGAAATATTTGATTGAGATATATTTTCAAATTGAATAAATTAACGAAAGTTGTTGAAGGTTCTATAAATGATTGTTTTTTTTTGTTTTAAACTAATGTCTTCACATCAGTGAAATTAACTTAAGAAAAGATGTCACGTAAAGATTGTGTAAAACAGTGTAACTATTTTTTTCTTAACAAACATTACTGAACTTTGGAAGTAGCTAAAGCATTTAATCAATGCATTGGTTTTAAGTTTTAACTAAAATAAATACGGGTTTTCCGCAGAAAATGTTAAATATTTTCCTCGTAAATAAATTGTATATATTCGCTGCAAAGATATACTTAAGAAATCTTTTTGCACTTTATAGACCTTACTATATTTACACATTGTATTAACCTTTTTGTTGTTCGAGAGTTATTTTTTTATTGAAAAACAAGTAGTTAGTTAGTTGCTAGAAAAACAAATAAAAATCGATTTATTATATTGTTTAATAAAAATAATATATGCTTGCAATTTATCAATATATACTTGTTCAGTATTCAATACTTATTGAAATATTCTAATCAAATCAACAAAGTTTTATCTGAGGGATGGAAAATTAGTATTTCGAATGAAAACCACTTAGATCCAATTAATATATATTTTAAATATTAAATCATTTTCGCTTAATTGTCAAGAATTTTCCTCCTTTATAATAAAAAACTGTTTGTTTGAACCATAGTGCCATCAACACTGTTGCGTTATAACTACTTTGTAAAAACCTAAGCATTTGCAATGTTCAACGTTGACGATGACACTGATTTGTACTTAAACAATTACAACGCTCAACGTTGACGTTGTATCAGTAATTGCTACGTTGATATAAATGTAATAAGAACACTTATTAAGAGGTGAGATTAAGTACCATCAATTTCACAAAAAAGTTTGAAAAATTTATTCCAACGAATACAATGTAATTTAAAATATACATCAACGCTCGTACCGTCAACCGAATTCTGATTCCAGTTTTATAAACTTTCATAAAAACTTTATGAATTTATATTATTTTATTATAATCCTTTTTTATTTTTATCTTCTTTTGGATTTGTCTCCAGACAACTTTTGTCTTTTATTTATTTATATATGTAATTTTTTATTGTGATCATATTCTAAATTGAACCAATCCATAATATAATTATATTTAAAAATCTTTAAAATATCCTAAACACGTTTAAGAAACAACAAAATTAAACACGTACGAGCATCATTTCTTTCCTTTTTTTTGTTAGTGTAATATACATGAGTTTTGAAGAAAATTTGGGAATGAAAATTTGCTATTGTACGTATAGCTGTAAGTTAGTATAGAGTGTAGTCATTATAATATTAAATTATATATAAATTTTCACAGTTAAATTATCTCCAAAATATGAGTCACTTGATATATCCATGCCATGAGAATAGAGTTCTTTTTTGTGTTAAATTTAACAAGCACGATATACAAACACAATTGCCTGAATGAAAAAAAGGACGAGTATATGAAAAAGGTAAATTACTGGGTTTCAGTATAACTATAGTAAAGAATATTAAATATACAAGTATTTTCACTTTCATTGTTGGGTTTATGACCATAGAAAACTTATATGAGTCCTTTTTCATCTAAGTATATTTTTTTTTTTAGTTATTTAGTTATGCACTCTATTCTAGGATCCTTTAAAAGCTTCTAATAACTATATATAAAAAACATAGTAATATTGTTAAGAATTATAGCTATATGTAAATTATTTTATTACTTTGGTTAATATTGTCTGTGGTTATACAGATATTTATGAATTATTTATTCTCAGTGGTAGATGACATTTAGTGGTAAAGTTTATGGTTAAAGAAAATTCATATAATAATTATTTTTTTAATATAAAATTTAAAATTTATAGTTACAATGAAAAATATATTAATATATTATTACATTTTGAGATGAAATATTTAAGAATTGTTATGTTTTGAGATATAAAATTTGGATGGATTCACGTATACACAAGCATTCACGATATCAGGACATTAAAGACTAGATCCTCATTATCGATAATTCCTCTACTAAATCACCGGTGAGCTGAACTATCCGCTAATATCTGAACTTACATTCGAGTGGATGTAAAGAAATTTAAATAACTTTAATTTATTTAATAATATTATAAAAGTCCTTAATATCAAAAACAAATTTTACACTGTAATATGAAAACTATTAATCATCAAATATGCATTAATCAAAATACTCAAAGGAGCAGACATGAAAGTTTCAAGTATCTTTAAGTATTAAAAAGATTTTATAAAATGAAAACAAAAAAAAAACAAAATCTTTAAAAGTTTCTACAACAAAAATTGTTATGAAATAATAATCGAAACATTTAAATAAAACAGTTGCAATGAAATAGAAAATGTTTGATTGTTTCATATTTATCTATTTGACCTGCACAATAATATTTGCACAATTTCGAATTTGCACAATTCGAAATACGTGCCAAGTCAACACATCTTTTAGTAAGCCGATTTAGTATACGCGATTCACTTTTTAATAACGACTTCAATTGTTTTTACTTTTATTATTTTGTTGGTTGGGAACATTTCAAAAGCAGGTAACAAGAGTGGAAAACAGGTGGATAAGCATGGATAATTAGGTAGTAAGGTAGAGCACACGAGTTCATAACGCATCTTACCCTTGGACTCTTGGACAACAAGGATCAGCTCAGAAGCATGATGTAAGAAAGCATTTTAGCATTATCCAGCACACAATGTAGAAAAGCAGATGGTATCATGACTGGACACTGCTTAATAAGAAATCATGCGCTGAAGTTGGCATTCACAATTAATATTGTACGTACAGGTCCAAAAAGAAACTTCACCGCTTGGCACAGAAATTATTAATTTCGCAGTTACCACTCAATGCTTCCAGCTTCTTTCAGACAACTCGACGAATACCCAGGATGCTTTACCCTATTCGTAGTGGTATTCACAGCTCTTTAGTTAATAATCTTGGTGATCTATGCCTTAGGCGTGTGCTATAACCTAACCTTTATTATTAGGTAGCGAAAGATGGTGATAAAAATCATAACTCAAACTCTGTAAATTAATTGTAGAGATTGCAAATGAACTACTACTGAGATAATCAGTAGTAATAATTCATTTAATTTTTGGTTAGAAGGGCTGTTGCTATCCATCTCTGACCAGAACAAGGACTCATTTTAATTCTATTATTAATTTATTTTTAGTTTAGATAAAACTTAAAATATTTAACATTAATTTCGAGAAATATATATTATAATTTCCAAAATACCTGTTCAACATTGTAAAGTTGTTTTATATTCGGTTATGAAAATATCTAAAATATAATCTTGACAAAATCATCAACATTTTTTAATACCCATGTGATATATAAAATTTATTCTACATTGTGAACTTACATATAGAAACAATCAGAACAAAATTGTTGATTTAGCAAAAAAGAATTCTTAATACTCTATTATATTTTATATATGAATTCAACAATTTCTAAGAATCGTTTTGTTAGTTGTGTTTTCGAAAGCATTTAAGGATTTGTAAATTTGTCATTGTCCTATATTTTATACATGAATACTTTTAAAATTTAATATATATTTTAATACGAACATTTAAGAAAATTTACATTATTATTAAACTTAAACTGATTTGTACTATAAATTTATCTTTCAAATAAGATATAATTGGAATTTTTGAAAACTATTTTATCAATAATATTTGCCAAAAGTTCAATAATTTTCAAAACATTGAGTACTAAAGTGATAAATTTTCATTCTTAGTAACATTTTATAGCACACTACATTTCTACATTGTAGCAATTCACCAGATAAAATGGTTTTTCGTCTAAGTAGACAATTTTTAGTCATCATTGCCACAATTTCAAATCGAATTATTTGTATGAATTTTCTGTATGGACCGCTAGTAAGTTTTATTAAAATGCGCCACATAGATTCATCCAAACTTTGTCTTGTTGCACGTACAAGATGGGATCGATAATTTCAGTCGAACGATGTTAGAATTTCGCATTTATGTGGAAAACCATTTATTTTTGCTCTACGGAAAAATTTTAACCAAAAATTTCATATATATCTCAGATTTGAATGAAATTTGGTAGCTTTAATACCTAGGTAGGGGTCAGTAGCTTTAATTGGTTCATGACAGAATTTCTTATTAATATTTCATATATTCTCGAGCAGTGGTTTTCAAACGTTCTAACAACACGGCATCAAAATATTAGTTATGATAAATTCAAGGCACCCTTTCAATTTTAGAATGTCAGTTATTTGATACAAATAATTGTTTTTTTCTTATATTATTTTTGAAGCTATAAGAGCTATTTTTTGAAATTTACACAAAATAGGAACAACATGATTTTTATAATGAAAAATTTGAAATAATATTAGAAATATATTTATATTTAGTCAAATTAAATAAATTTGTGGGATTATGTAAAAGTAGCTTAAATAATTTTAAATATTACTGAGTATGAATAGATAATTCAAAGTTACATTAAAAAAATATTATTAAGGAAGAATAATGAATTGAATGTAAAATAAATTTATTTAGTTTGTTCTACTGATTTCGTGGCACCATTAACAGGTGCTTACGGCGCCCTGGTTTAGAACTACTGTTCTAGAGCATATAGTAATTATTATCCTATATCACTGACATTTTACACACAGGTTAATTTAGTGATCTACTTGTGTCTGTACAATTTTAGTTTTCGAATTTAATATAATTATATGTTTTATTACATGTAATTATTATCCGAATTTGTAAAGACGTGCAATTCGTGATTACGCATGTGTTTTACAATGGTAGAGTAGCTTTAAGTGGTTCATGCCAAAATGTCCGATTTATATTTCATATGTTGTAGATCATATTGTAAATATTATCCGATTCCAATGAAATTTGGTACACATATTCCTTTTGTAATCTAGTTGGTGACCTATAACATTTAAGGTCAGCAGTTTCAGTGAGTTCCTATCAAAATTACGAATTCTATAAAATACATTATATGTATCTTAAAATGTGTGATATTTTTAATAAAGTATGTTTCTTACAATCATACTGTTAATTACAAAACCCTGTTGGACATAAATCATTGTTGAAAACCTAACTACGAGTTATTTGCTACCCGTAATTAGCAGATTATATTTTTATATACTTTTATCCTTTTATTTAAGAACACAAATGTTTCACTGTTAATTAATTGTCTTCATTTTAATTAAATAAATTTATATACCAAAATTTGTAATTAATTTTTTTAACATCTGTCAAACATGTATTAAATGTTGACAGACAAAAATAATACATTAAAAATATTTTTTAGTATATTTTAAATTAATTCTTTCTTTATTTTTTGTTTATTTTTATTTCAGCAATAATAAATATTTTTTTATACCTCAAGTCCATCAAAAAAAAATAAGTGGATTTTGGATTCGTACACATCACCGAAGAAAACACAATATTTTGCCTACTACGTAACAGAAAAAATGTGGAATATTTTTACAATCAATACGAATTCGATTAATTTTATTAAAAGGACGTGAGAAATTTTTATTTTTTGAAAAAACATTAACGTATATAATAAATATTAAATTAAGTTCAACAGTTGTGCTTTACGTTGTTGCTGTTTTTATGTATTTTTAAAATTCAATTATCGATTTTGCAATCCGCTTTTTCGTACGTAGTATATACAAAATTTTCAGTATATATCTCACTAAATGCATTAGCCTATTACGTATTTTCAGTTTTTTTTTTTTTTTTTTTTGGTTTTTTGTTTGACGATTTATAGTGTGGAAAAAAAGAGTCCTGAAAATATATATTTTTTTTTTATTGGAAAAAAAGTCCTTAATATTTATTTTATTTTTTATTGTATTGTAAATTTAATTTTCAATTAAAAAAGAAAAAGAAAAAAGGAAGCAATAAATTCACTTAAAAAACTGACTGAATAAAAAAGAAAAAATAAATGAAATTTAATAAAAATCGTAAAGCAAAAGGAAATTGGCAAAAACAAAATAAAGTGAAATATTCATGTAAAAAAATAATTATTATAAAAATTCAATAAAAAAAAATTAAAAAAAATTTAGAAGAAAAATATTGTCGTAATATCCTTTTTTGGTGTAACCTTTTTTTTTTGTTTTTGTGCTGTTGCTGGGCTGGGCTATAATACGAACACGAATGTTATAAATGTGATTTTTTATTTACTTGTTTTTTTTTTGTTATTTTTTGTAAAAATTTGTAATATAAAAAAGAAATAATTAATTACTTGTCCCGTGTCTTAATTTGTGAAAGTTCAAAATCGGAAACAGAAAGATTGTTAAAATATATAAGAGAAATAATGTGGAATGCAATATCACCAACAAGCTCAGCTAAAAAATTATTAATAAATAATATTAAAAGTAGTAGTACTGACTATGTTGGTGGTGGTAGTAATTGTAGTGGTGGTACAAAAAGAACAACAGCATCAGCAATTATTAAAAAACAACCATCAATACAAGCAACAGCTACAGCTACAACAATATTACATAAAACAGGACATTCAGGTCAATCATCAACAACATCAACAATTTGTACAAAATCACAAACAACAAAACTTACATTCGCAATGGAAATTCATTATCAGAATAAGTGTGTTACAGCATAGCGGATCACTCTGGAGGGTTCAGAGCCCCCATGGCAAAATGGCCCCCTTAAAGCAGCATTTTTGGGGGCCAGTGGCGTTGGAAAAACAAGTATTTTACAGGTATTATTTGTTCTTAATTAATATATAAATAATCTATATATATACATATATAAATTTTATTATTCAATTTAAATATTTAAAATATATATTTTAATCAATAGATGGCGCCAGTAAAATAAAAGTTGATTTTAATTCGCTTCTTAACCTTTTAAACCAATCAAAAAGCTTTTCCGCTATGCTACGTAGACGCATGGAAATGTCAAAAAAAAATGAAGTTTATAGAAATAAATATGCGAATAGTTTTAGCGTGCCCATTTTTTACGCATATAGGTTCGTTTTCGTTTGACTTCTACTTTTCCGTCGTTTTCACGGCACCGTGATAAATCGGCGCGGTGAGAGTACCTCCTGCATTTAATTTATCGGCAGCTCTTTAGTCGTCAATAGGATGATATTGGACATATTGAGCTACAGCCACATTTGACTTTTTAAATAAACTTTATATATTTATCTTCAAGTATTTGAAAATAATTTTATGGCAATTAAACAAAATTGCGTTTTGAGAGAATGTTAAATAAATCACAATCATTTACACAAATCATGAACTACTATCGCAGAATTAATTGTGAGTAATGAATCAAAATCCAACCTAATTACAATTTATGATAAAATTACATGTTGTAATGAAATATTTTATTTAGCGTCATCTTTTGACAAATTTTAATTATATGATCATTTATATAGATTTTTATATTTAAAATTGTAATGTATAATATCTAAATATATTTTTCAATTATTTACTATATACAAACTATTATACGATTAAAAATTTAATTAATTATTTCAAGTATATTTAGAAAACTTTCTTAATTCAGCTTATTCTACATAAGTATAAACTTTATTTATATAAATGAATAGAAATTTCATATATAATTGAAATATTTTCGAAAGTTTTTAAACAATTTTTAGAAAATTTTATACTAAAAATTTCAATTATTTAGAAACTTTTAACAATTACGAAATATATAATTATAATTTTTTTTTCATATTACAAAATGTTCTGAAAAAGTTTCTGTATTGCATTAAATTTTCTGGTGTCAATGATATTTTTTATTTGTTTGTTTTATGAACATGAAAAATTTTGAATAATTAAAATTGAATTATAAAAATATATAAGTTTTAATTAGAACATTTTTAATATATTTTCAATACACATTTGATAACTAATTAAAAATATTTATTACAATACTATTATTACTAAAATATTAAAGGAATTTTAAAATTTAATTTATTGAATGCATTAACACTTTAGATACTGAACAATATTTTTATGAGATTTGGTTATAGTTGAAATGGAAATCATTGGTTCGAAAAAACTAACAAAAAAAAGCTAGTTTTATAATAGTAATAAAATTGAAAATTAAAATAATATTTAATTTTCTGGAAATTCATTGATTTTTATACACCAAAACTAAATAATTTTATAACTTAATTTTATTTACATTCGAGTCGATGTAAAGAAATTTGTATAACTTTAATTTATTTAATAATATTATAAAAGTCCTTAATATCAAAAACAAATTTTACACTGTAATATGAAAACTATTAATCATCAAATATGCATTAATCAAAATACTCAAAGGAGCAGACATGAAAGTTTCAAGTATCTCTAAGTATTAAAAAGATTTTATAAAATGAAAACAAAAAAAAAAAAAAAAACAGAAAATCTTTAAAAGTTTTCACAACAAAAATTATTTCTTCTTTTTTTTTTTTTTCTTGTATTTATGTACTTTAAAATTCCCACAACATAAAAATCATCTTGAATTATTTAGTATATTTAAAATTGAAAAATATTCAACAACAAAAATGAAATGGCAATTTTCAAAAATTAAATAAAATATTCTTTTACAAAAATTTCCACTATTAAATCAACAAATAATATATAATTTTCCACTTTAAAAAATATTATAAATTTTGCATGATACAAAAAGTCCTTATTCCAAGAACAAACATATATACAAAATATGATTCTGACAAAAATTCTATTAAATTCTCATCTACTCTCAATAAATATCCTTGAAAATCATACTAAATAAATAAAATAACAGAAAAAACAAAAATTGTTGTTAAAAAATTTATGTAATAAAATCCAAAAGTTTTTCTTACTTAAAATATCAAAAATATTGAAAGAAAAAAAACAACGTGGAAATTATTCACATCTCTATTTTTATATTATTCGCAAAAAAAAAAAACAAATATGATTTATATATGAATGTATTGGTGCCTAGATTTCCGGTCTATTTTTCAATTGGGATGCCCTAATTTCAAACTAAAGTCAGTACCAACTTTTTTTTTGGATTAATCACAAGAAGAAAAAAAATAGAATCCCCCAACAATTTGGAGATATATGAATAAATTTCTCCTTTCGAATCTAAAGGGATTTTTTTTTTTATATTCCACAATCCACACATAATGGATACCCCAAAAACATAAGAAAAAACAGCTTGTAGTGTTGATATGTAGAAGGATTACAAATTTCTATACTGTATAAAATTTGCGTGTAAGTAAATTTAAAAAAAAATTATCAAAAATCTCACTAAACTCAAATTTAAACAGTTTAACTTAATTATTCGTGAGCTCTTTTTACAGATTTTAGGGAAATTTTGATTGTGCTAAAATCGAATATGAAACATTAATTGTGATAATTGATTGCATTTGGAGCTATGTAAAAAAAAAGGACATTTTGATTTGTAAATTGTTAATTCCCAAATCGAATTTTAATTAATTATTTTTAACCGACTATACAAAAATAATTAAAATTATTCCAACTTTTGAACAATAAAGGCTTATTTAATGTAAGGCAGAATTTTGTGGTTACTATAGTACAAAAAATTGAATTACTGTCAGGATATTTTTTCTTTCTAGAAATTTATACGCTTTTTCCAGTTAAATTACGCAATTAACATTAACATATAAATTCATATACTAATTTATCTGATACTATTTCAGGGACATGAACACCATTAGTTATGGTAACTGTTATGCATTTTATTTTTCTATATGGTATGAGGTTCTTTTACATTACAAAATTATGAAACTAAAAAATGATAATGTACACAATTTCATAGAAGACATAATTACAGAACATAACATAATTATATCTGTTAAAAAAAATTTAAATTACTCATAGCTTTTAAAATTACACATTATAAATGCACAGGTTTATAAACCTCCTATTTATTACCTTAAAAATTCTACACTAATTAATAGTGTAAAGTTGTTTATTAGATCATTAATTATCTATCTATCGTATCGCATGCATTAGCATAAAATTTTGTAAAATATACAAAATTTATAAAATTTATAGATATTGATTTTTAATTTGTCACTTGTGTGTTCTGTGTAATCTATATTTACTTCAGAATCGCCAATTCTGCATTACTTTTAGTCGTTCCATATTTGACCATGTTCATTTATTTTCAAAAAAATATTGAAGCAAATGTGCTGATTAGCAGTGGTACTTTATAATAATTTTGTTTTCCAAAATGGGTTTTGGTTAAATTAAAACGTTTTCCATCCGATTTTAGTGAAATAAAGACCTTTAGTATGCTTAGTATAAGACAGTTCATTGACTGACACCAATTGATAATGAAATACTATTGACACCTAGTTCCTATTTAAAATTAATGCATCTCATGTAGAATTCAAAGAATTAAATTATAATAATTGATGTTAAAATGTTAAAATGAACCAAGGTTGTGATTAATTTTGGAACCGGATTAGTGTCCGGATAAGAGATTAATTCACTATTCATGTACTAGGCTTCCGATAGATTTTGTATATTAATTGTGCGAGCTATATTCAAATATATTCAAGATTAAATATCAGATTTATAACTAAAAATAAAACAAATCGAAAAGCTTACAGCAAAATTTTATGGCTGAATGTTTTACACAAAATTCAAATAATGTTTTGTAATATTCTTCAATTGTTCTCTAATACCCTGCATTTCATTATAGCATAGATTTTATATCATTTACAACTAATTACATATTGTATGAAATAGATAATTATATTGTTTTTGTTTAAATATTAATGGATGATAATAATCACTTTATATATATCACTCTATAAATAAATATCATATTCGTTATTACCAACATAATTCATAAATATAAATAAATTTTCATATCAATGTGTATCTCTATATCTACTATATAATAATTATGACCTAGTATAGAAAGTATATTATAACCTTGTTATATTAATTATATGTTAAAGTTTATAAAAGATAATTAATGTTGAAATTTGAGATTATTTTCCCGGCATTTTTACTATTATAATATTTATGTTATTTATTGTCATCATTTTGTTAAAATCATGTTTTAATTACAAAAGATATAAATGAGTAAAAAAAAAAACAATATAGATTTTTCTATGGAATTATTAAAGTGAAAAATAGAAAATATGAAAGAATCTTTTATATTATAATGATTTTATGATTGTCTCTGTCATTATTGTGGCTATTTATCATCATCTAAATTGCAGTTTCCTAAATACACACTAGCAAGGAACAATTAAAAAAAGAATTCTTTGGTCAACAAGACATAGTGGGATTACAGATAATGAAAATGCTGCGTAATTGGTATGGAAAGGAGTTATTTAGCAAATCTCCTAATATTTATTAAGTTGGATTCCTTCCCACTAGTAACCACCATGAAATTCTTGGATAAATGAGCGGAAAAGGAACACTTTAACTTTTGGACTAACCATAATTGTTGCTATTGTACGAAGAAAGTTTTGAAGAACGTAAACGCCCGATAGTCTAAAAACAGGATTCTGATCAATAAACAATTTTAATGAACTAATGCATTTCTAATTTTGTAATTTTCTTTTTCTTTTAAGAATTTAAGAATTTTCCGATAAACATGCATTTTATCATTACTCTTAAGAGTCTATTAAATTCCAATGTTCAAGTATAAAAAAAATTGAATAATAAGAAAATAAAAAAATAAAAACAGAAAATATTTTTCCCATTAAAATAACTTTTCCCATTAAAATTAAAGTTATTAAAAAAAATCAATTATTTTATTTGAAAAAACTTCTTATGCTAGGCTAGGCTATTATAAAAATATAAAGTTAATTGATATTGGAACTCAGTTTAAAATTCTATATAATATATTTAGTAAATTAAAAAATTTAAATAAATATTTTATCAACATTTATGCAGACATGAATTTTACTAATTGGTGTTGAAAAACAGAATTTCGTTTTCCCGAAACATTAAATCTTCAACACAATATCACGAAACATAAAATCTCGTATTATGATATCCCGAATAATAAATCATTTTTATATCAGTTTTAAAGCAAATTATTTGTAAAAAGAACTGTCAAATATATGCCATTAATGAATGGCAAATATATTCACCAAAGTTCTGGTATGTGTCTGATCTTTTAGTAGTCCAAGAACACAAAATTGTGTCGAAGCATGGCACAGGTGATTAAATACTTTAATTTCGAGAGCCCACAATGAGCTTTGTGATCGTATTGATTAAAAAGACATGGAACATATTAACATAATCGAGATTTTTATATTCGGGACTTTATATTTCGGTCTAATATTTAGTGATTTTGAATTTTATATTATACTATATTTTAGTGATATAAACTAAAAACTATTTTGAACGATCCAAAAATAGAAAATTCATTCTAAAAATCAATAAAATATTCCAGTTATAATAAATAATGGAAAATTTTGTAAAAGGAATAAATTTTGTCTGATATGGTAATCATCAATTCTATGAGTAAATTATCATTTTAGGTAAGTTGTTTCTATGGCCATTGAAATTTGATAACATTTAATATATTTTAGTAACGATTTATGGAAATATTATGTTTTGAATAATGCATAGTTTTTCAATTAAATCTGATAGTTTTTTGTTGTTTTGTTAAAATTTTAAATATTTTATTTTTAGGATATGTCAATTTTAATCATTCCAAAATTGATTTTCCATTCAAAATTAATGGAAAATTATGGAAAACTTTTATAATTATAATTTGTAGATGATTAGATTTACAAACGAATTAAAATTTTATGTTCAATTACTTTGTTATAATTTTAAGTATTTAATTTAAATACTAAATACATTATTTTACTAGTAATTAGCAATATGTAAGCTCATTTATTGAGTCTTATATCCTATCAAATCAAATACTCATTTTTTAATCCTTTTTCCTTTTTAGTAAAAAAATATACTATAATAAATAATTCATTGAGGTTTTCATTAATTTATCACTTTTATTCTAAATTTAATTAACTTTTATTCTAAATTTTGGAATTAATCGGTACATCCATATCTCAAAATAGATTTAAAGGATTTCAGGACATACAAATTTCTTAGATAATTAAGCAATTTTGCTTGCTACATAAATTTTCTTTATTGCAATTTATATATTAGGATAAATTTTAATAACGTACTTCAATATAATCGTACAAATAATTATTTATGAAATAATTTAAACTTTGAGAAGCTATTAAATTAATTTAAACAATTATAAAATCTTAGAAAAACGAAAATATTAAAATGGAGCAGTAGAACATAAAATTGAAAAAAAGTAATTATATATTTTCTAAATTTAGTAATTACTATATAATTAAAATATATAAGAACTAAATTGTTTAACCGACAATTTCGAAAGTAATAAAATTGTTATTTAAATCAAATAAATGTTTACCAAAAATTGTAATTAATTTAACAGAAATTAACCCTTAAATCTAAAATATAATTTAATTTTTTTTTTTTTGAATGATTTATATGTATAAAAACAATATATATATATATATATATAATCATCATGCTGTCAGATGACAAATTCTTTATTGTTATCTTTAAAATTGTTCACAAATAATTTATCACTTAAATGTTTCTCCATTAAACATTTAAAAAAAAAAAAAAAGCATAAAATATTATTTTTTTTTAGAGAAAAATTTACGTATACGAAACGTACCCCAACATAAATAAATGATTAAATAAATCAAAAAATTATTGAAGACAAAATATCTAATTTATGTATTTTTTTTTTTTTTTTGGGTAATTTTATCTATACCAGTTTATTTTACGGCACTGTTTTTTTTTTGTGCTCCTCACTTTTTTTTTGCTCCACAACAATAAACAGTACAACAACAAAAAACGGCCTCAAAAGTACCTAGTAATTTACAGGACTTTTAGGCCTTAGTGCTTAGTGGAAATTGATCCACCCCTCTTCCAAAACAAACCAACCTAGAGTAATTTTAACAGAGTTCACTTGTAAAAGGATGAAGGATTTTGACTTAATGTTTTTAAATAAATCAACTTAAAATTAGACTTGAAAGTTTTTTTTTCCCTTTTTGTTTTATTATTATTATTATTTATATTTTCGGTACAGACAAAATTAACTAATAGACGATTCGAAACAAGGAGTTAGATGAAAAATGTATCTACAAAAATTTTTTTTTGTAATTTAATAAAAGGAACAATACAACAACAATAAAAAGAAGATAATAAAATACTAAAAAAAAAATTTTGAACATACCTACATAAAAATAATTTAAAGGATATACGAAAAAGTTACTCAAAATAATGAAATATAATGAAAAAAAAAAATATATTTAAAACTGTTCGTCTGGCGTTGCAGAAACTTCAGATAGTGTGAAACGATCCATTTAGGAAGGCAGATGAGAACTGTCAAATGGAAAAAATATATGGCCAAAAATTCATTCAAAAGTCTAAAACTATGCAGTTATAATGGCTGTTTAGCTTAGACTAATATTAATACTTCATTGTACCAAGAATTGTTTATAATATTATTGGTTTTATAAAAATATTTAATGACAGCTCTCATTACCTTTCCTCAATGTTCTAATTTTAGCCGCCAGATATCACCTAATTTGCGGCAACTCGTGAATAAGTAAACTGGTAAAAAAACAAGACAGCGGATGTCGTCGTCATGAATATCCGCTCCAATTTAATATGCTTTATCGATATTCTTGATGATCTAAAGCTGAAGCTGTAAATGACATGGCCATCATAATAAGTAGAACAAAATATCAATAATTGTTCTTTTTTCCGTCAGGTGGTGTTACAGGTTAAAAATGTGTTGTAATTTTTGTAACAAATTTCTTGTAGTTGTTTGTAGACTATTCAAAAAAAGTTTTAGAATCCAAAAATATTAAACTACTACAAAGTTATTCAGTTGCGCCCGCCGTTCATTTTTTTTTCAAACATTATCACGACAATTTCCTCAACTTTGGAAAATGAATGAGTATATACAATAAATATTTTTACTTGCCGTCACTAGTTTATGGCAGAGAGGGTGTTAAATGAACGAAATGACATCCTTTTAAACAGTGTGTTAAATGAATGTTTTTTGTTGTATGTTTGTTTGATGGGTTTTCTTTAAAAAAAAAGATGAGGATGGGAGGCAGCAGAGCAGATGAAAATCTGATAATTTATATTCTTGGAAAATCGGAAATTTTATACTTTTATTATTTATGCCAGCATTAAATTTTTTCTTTTTTTATATATTATACTAAAAACAAAAGAGTTATTAAAGTTTCTCTGTTGCTGTAAAATTTTCTGTTGATCATTGTCTGGGAAAATTGTATTTTCACTATATATTTTTAATAAAAATTTATGGTAGCTCAATAAATAAGCTTATAGAAATGATATATGATAATAATATTTAATATTAAAATTAAATACTTAATTTTATTTATGAAATACTGACAATTTAAGATTTTTTTTTTAATTTAATTTAAAGTTTTTTATGATAATACAAAGGAATTAAAATCTCAAAAGAATTTTTTTATATAAAATTAAAATACCTGAATATTAAGGTTGTATTAGTGGCTTTTCATGATTAAGTATTAGAAATTCACCAATGTCTTTTTCGGTATACGACTGAATTACAGAGACGACCAATTAAAGCGAGAAAATCGTGGTAATTGTTTGCCATTCCAATCTTCACTACCAAAAAGTAATAATTAGCAACTAAACTTCACTCTACCAAAGTTAAGGAGTCTAAGAAATAAAGATGGTAAAAACGAACAAGAAATTATGTAAGCTTAAGTAGAAGTTCAATAAAAGAAAATTGTAGAATAATATAGAATTGCTCAAAGTAAAAATAATAAGCACATCAAAGATATGACCGGGTAAAAGATACAACAATGAAATCGAATATCAATCAACTACAATAATATTGTTATGAAAAGCTGATTGTATTGAAGATGAATACAGAAAAAAAATCAATAAATCGGTGAATATTTAGTAAAAATTATATAGAAATTGAATTTAATTAAAACATTTTTGTATATACTCATAAATTTTCCTCTTAATGGAAAAAAAAACTTTTAATATATGTATAAACTAAATTATTTCGATTTCAACTATAAATCGCTAAGACTTCCCAATAGTAGAAAAGTTAATTTGGAATTTTCAGGGATGAAACGTTATTTGAGCTGCACAGATTATACACACATGCAAGTAGTAAGGTCACGCTAGGCACGCATTAAATCGCGCTAACAATCGTTTTTAGAAAATACCAATACTAGATACCATTAACTTCTTAGAAGATACCAACCAATGCCAAAATGGAAAATATCTGCTAATATAGCAGCACATTTTTATGACTCAATTAAAGTAAAATTACAAATATATGTAATGACACTTGTTATCCTTACAGAAATGAATAAAAGAATATTATAGAACAAAATAGAACTAAGAATGATGGAAATTATATATTAAAATAGAAAAAAGTGACTTCATTTGTCAGAAATTAATAAATTTAACATAAAACTAAATGACTTTAGTGATATTTATAAATATCTATATTGTCATACTTCCATAAAATGTAACATTTGCTTCCCTAGAATAATACTAGAAATTTCGATGGTATAATAATAATAAAATACGCAAAATAATAATAACAAACCCTAAAACTAAAAATATATTGCTATACATTATAAGAACAACTTTCCTATGAACTCGTAAGATTTATTATTTGTCATATAGTTTCTGAAAACATTGTTTTTACATAAATATACTATAATGAAAAAATCCCAGATGAAAGGAGTTTCTTCAAAAATTTATTCAATTATTTCATTATTCCCCAGATGCAAAATGTAAAAAATAAATAAAATATTTAACCTTGCATGAAAAGTGGAAGATTCTTTACTCCATACGTACATAAACCACAATTTAGGCTACAAGTAAAATAATAATAACAATTATTACAAAACATTTGCAAATGTAAGGTAAAGCTCCAGATGGTTTTACATATTCTTATAAAATGTTTGGTTTTTGGGTTTCATTGCCAAAAACAGAGTACACAAAAATTATTTATAATATACTTTAAAAATTTTAAGAAACTTTAAATTTAGTTAAATTTAAGTAGGAAGTATACTTAATACTGTTGTTTTTAATTAAATTAATTATAATGGACTTAAATCACGTCGATTCAAGGAAACCTAGACTTTGGAAGTCGTGATGGCATATATATTGTCAAAACTTAATAAAGTACGATTTCTGGGATCGCACTTCATTAGCGCATATTGAATAAATATTTTCCGTAACGAATTCTTCTTCTTTGATTCAGTTACTTATCGTGGAGCATAGAGAGTCCTTGAAACATTTTCGGTTTCATGCGATTAACTTGATTTCTCTTCACGTCTTTCCGAACTCTGCAACCTCTACAGCTTTAATGCACCTTTAGTTTTATTTATTCTTTATAGTATATTTTCTTTAGCGCTCCATCCGATGTTATTACGAGTAGTAAACTTTCGACAGTCGCCACACAAGTTGTTGGAATTGGATTAGCTTATCTTCATAGTCGTTGTTTCTATCGTATATTAATTCTAAGACCACACTGTTCGAATTCTTTTCATGTTCATCGATCTTTATCTGCTTACTGGAAACTGGAATGCATTAGAAAAAAGAAATTCTTTTCATGTAAAAGTGAATAATATAAAGAACCAGCAGTTTTTTAGACAGATGCGTACATAAGAAGGAAAATTGATGATTGAAAGCAAAGGCTTTGCCGTATTAACTTGCCAGCTTCAGATCAGAACTTTTAAACAATTAGTTATTTACACATAAGGAATTACATAAATACATTATCTAAAGGATTTTCTCAACGTTGCCTAATTTCGGCAACATATTCATTAAGGTAATGGCCCTTAAAAGTTGTTCATTAAATAATATATGAATTTGGTAATGTATTGAAATTAAATGTCCTTACAATTAAATATTATAGATTAATCTAGAAAATTTAAATTATAAAGAACTTTAATTATTTTTTGGAATTATGAAAGTGTGTCGAAAATAATCAATACTTTTTCTATCCATACAAATGGCAAAAATTTACGTTGTTATCAGTAACCTGCAAACTATATTCTTAAATGTTTCACGACGTAATTTACAATTGTATCTTACATACATAGAATTTTCCAAAATATTTATCTTTTACTGTAAATGTGGGAATTTTATCTTGTAAAAATGAAAATATACAATTTTTTTTTTATCTTAAGAGAGACTATTTTTGTACCTCCAAAAAATCTATATACATAAATATTATTATATATACATACATATTTATATCATAAATTTCCTACAACATATAGAAATAATATTTCTATGATAATAGAAAAGTTCTTCGCAATTTATAAATAAAAATGTTGTAGATAAAGTTTCTTGTCGGCTGAAATTTTTGTATGCCTGAGTTAATCCTATTTTTGCGACCAGCAGGCAATTATTTATACGGAATATAATTTTTAAAGGTTTTTATTATTACGCTTTTTTTTATATATACATATATATTTTTTTTAATTGGATAAAAGTTTTTCTAATAAAAGGAGTCTTTATGACTAGCAATCAGACAATATTTATTTATACTACATATACATATAAATGGAATTTTTTGTATCTATAAAATAATATATGAAAATTTTGTGTACATGGCTGAAAAAAATAAATAAAATTATGCTAATTTTGTTTAAGAAAAAGTTAGATAAGATAATAAGTAAATGGAAAAAGTCTAAAGATATAAATTTTAATGTAATGATTCAATATAGCTCAATTTTTTAATTATTATTATAAATAGAAGTACAAAAAATAGGGACATAATTCAACAATTCATAATTCTATAATCGAATTATGATAAGAAAATTAAATTAATCAAATTTAAATCACTCGAAATCCTATTAAAAAAAAAGGCAGTGAAATGTTGGCACAAATATAATTGATATTTTAATTAATAAAATCAATTATCTTTTATAACAGAAATGTTCTTTTATAACAGATTTAATGCTGGATATAGACAGATATAGGTAGAATTTAAGCTTCACTTTTGACACTTTGTATTCTTATATCAGTTTTAAATTATTGTAGCTTCATTCGCAGTAATTCACAAATTATAATGGCACATTAATTTGTATGGTTAATTTTCAATCAATTCACTTTTTTGGTTTAGCTAAACTTAGTGAAAATTAAGATTGAGAATCCAAGTAAGCTTAATTTGTATTGTAGGTTTTTAAGCCACATAGTCGATATAGTTAAACTTAAGCTGAGTTAAACTTGAGCATCAGTAATTAAATTATTTAAAATTGATAAATTACAATGACAATAGAATTGAAGTTCATTTTTATTTGCAGCTGCGACGAAAATTTTACGCAAACTGGTTGAATTACAGATAAAATAAATCTCATCACTGATTTTTTGGTCGCCTCAAATAGATTTTCAATTCCATAATTGAAAATTTGTCCATTATTGTAGATACATCAAAATATTCTACTGCAAAATAATTCTTTATACTGGATTCATAATAATATTTGCCTTGGTATCATTATGAATTCGTGGTTAGATTACAAACAGAGTGGCGCTATGTGCAATTTTATCCGTGATATATTATAGTAAAACAATTTTAGGTTTTATTAATATTTATATAATTATTTTTAGTGTTTATTCCATCGAATAAAATATTTTTATTTTGTAAATTTCATTTCTTTAGTAATTTACTAAATAATATTTGTAAAATCTAAATTATTCAATATTGCATTACAATTTACAATCCCAATAAATCCTTTTTTTTGTGTGTGAAATTTGGACAAACAAAAATATATTTAAATATAAAATTATACTAAAAAATAATTTTCCTTTTTTTTATATATTATTTATATTTGTTTTCAAATGAACTTGATAAATCTACATATAATCGAAAAATAAATAAAATATCTTTATATTAAAAAATAAATATAAATTTTAGAATAAGGATTATTTTATTTTCCTGTTAAGCTGGAATCACATTGACACCGTCGCCGAAATACATGTGCGTTTTTTAGGTGCGTTGAGGCATCCTTTGCTGGAAATATTATTTACAACAAATGGGTTTTCTATGTAACTAATTACATGGGTGCAACGCACTGCGTTGCGCTGAAGCAAGATATCTCTATTTCTAAATTTTGCTGCACGCTTTAAAGCATGCCTCAAAGCACCAAAAAACGCACATGTATTTTAAGCATTAAGCAATTACAATACTCAACGTTGAAGGTGACGGTGAGGGTGACGATGTAGTAGATAAATGTCTACTATCAGCGCTGAAATACGACTTTAACACAAATATGCATTTGCTGCGTAGCTAAAAATGTAGTAACAGTGAACACTTATTTTAAATTAAAAAGTAACCTTAAGTAGCATCAAAATTTCACAAAAGTAAGTTCCTTTCAACGCCTACAATGTAATTTAAAATTTAGGGTCAACGTTCGTTGCCGGTGACTGTGGCATTATGATTCCAGCTTTATATATACGTCTATAAAAACGTATATAACTATGGAAAATAAATAAAAAAATCCTTTAAAATTCCATCCAAAAAAAAAATAGTTGTCCCTAATGTAAAATATGTAAATTTTTAAAATAAAAGTATCATTTCTCTTCGTAAATAATATAAAAATATTAGAACGAGAAATGTCTATTTTCAATTTAAATATATAAAGACGTATTGGTTTAGGGATTTTCTTCTTAAATATATTATAATATATAATAAAATAAATATTAATAACACTTATACAATATCCTTAAATATATAAAAAATTTGTATAAATTGTCTTTTACCTCCTATAAAATTTCCTTTATTATAATGGAAACATCATTTTCACCACAAATAAATATTTACTTATAATGACTATCAAAAAATCTATTTTGACTTTGACTTTTGTATATCCTTTCACTAAAAAAATATTAATATCACTTAGTCCATTTGTCAATAAATATGAATTGAAGTGGTACCAGGGTGACCAACTTAAATTTAATATCCGATACCGAATTCAGTAAAATTCAATTTTCATCTTTAAACTCGTTAGCAAAATCTTCTTCAAAAAAAATCTAAGAATATTACTTAATCAGGAAGAATGAATATCCAAATTCAAGGTTTTCTAAAGGTCACCTAAATTATTTCATGTAGTTTTTATCTAGTTGGCTGGAAAGTTATCTCTGTATATATTCCAAAATAATTGGGTTACTTTTTCATTAGCATTGACTTTCGAATTTTGTTTATTATAAACGAAACAAAATTCGAATATCAGAAAGTAACGACAGTCGATTTTGCTCAGATAATAAAGAATCCTTCGGAGCATATTCTTGCCCATTATAAAACTTTTGCCCAAAAAATGATGACATAATTAAGAAACAGATTTCCAACTCCTCATGCGATTAGCAGTCAAGAAGACTCTGTAGCTTCCATATATAACAGAATATCAGCAATAGATCTTTTATGTCGCTATATGAGAAAGAAGAATCATGGTTTAACTACCAACCCCTAACATATTAACAGAATTACTTTTAGGAATTAGGAACTTAAAATATTTTCGGATGCAAATTATTTTTAAAATACATAGAAAGTATAAAAATATCTTTTCCTATGAGACTAATAACGATTTATAGTTGGTGTAGAGGTGTTCAATAATGAGATTGGAATAAAATTCTTCACAAGCCAGGTAAGAATTTATTATTATAGAATTTTGGACATAAATTTAAAAAGCATACTTATAAAAATCCTATAATTTCCTTAACATTTTTATGTTTATAAATTTTTAACGAAATATATTTTTTATGTATATTTCTTTTACAACAATCATAATATATTTTCATATACCCAAATCAATAAATTTTGAATGAATAAATAATCATTATAATATTACCATATTTTTTTATATATGGTAATATTATTTTTTATAATTTAATGAATAATAAATTGACATTTTATGTTTAAAGTGTAAATTTATATTTTCAATACAAAATTTTTAAAAAAATCAAAATTAATTATTTTAGTTATTGAAATACAGTACCCAAATGAAAAAATTATATAATATTTTAACGATCCAAAAATATTTACTATTGATTCACAATTAAAAGCAAAATTAAAGCCAGTCAACGTAAAGTTATTAGATTTTTTGAATTTACAATGAAAATTTATTTTTAACTTTAAATGACATATTTACTTAGCTGAGTGTGAGTGATTTTAAATTTAAAAATGGATGAAGATAAATTAATAGAAGAGTTAAAAAAAATATATTCTTAAATAATTTAAAATTTTATTTAATTTTTCTAAAAGCATAGTATTATTTTACCTGAAAAATATGATATTTTTTCTGTGGATTACTTTTTTTAACATTTTCCAGCGTTACAAATCGAAGAAATTGCCTTGCGTCAAACTAATTGAGAATTAACATATTATTTTCATATAGTTCAACTATAAACTTAGCTTTGTGCTGACTTTGCTTTACGTTATTGTTAATCTAGCATTAGATATTAAATCGAGCATTAGATATTATAATTTGCGTTACGTTATTGTGAATATAACATTAAATATTAAATTTTTATTTTAGAAGATATCAAAAATCCATTTTAATTCCTAATATAACACAAAAATAATTTTGTTTTTCCAGTCATCCCCGAAATGTATTTTAATAAAATTATTTCAAGGATTTTTCCTCGTATATTTATCTATTTATTTATTTAGATTGTATAATATGAAGGATTTTTCTATAGTAATAGCTACTGAATTATTTATGTTAAGCTAATGTTTCTTAAACATATTTGGTATTTTTGTATTCAGAATTTTTACTTTCAAAATATATTAAATATTGTTATTACCAAATATTAGAAATTTATTAGAAATTTTTAAAGAATTATATTTATATAAGTTAATGAAATTTCAAAAAATTGAATATGTCTGGAAATCTCTTTAGGTCTTTAGGCTTACATAGTAGCGCCAATGATAAGTTATTTATTCTAAATATGGAGCATATGATCGGTTACAAGCTCTCGTAAAGTATATTGACATTAAAATATATAGATATCTTTAATGGCAGTTTAGCCAACGGTCGTCTTCATCCAATTGAAAGTAATATTTTAATTTCTTTTAGTTATCATTCTAAATTACTTATAATAATTACTACTTAAATTTACCCTAAAATGTCTTAATTTAGATAATATAATTACTCCTAAGCTGAAAATTAATATAGTTAAATTTCAATATTCAATATAATATGTAATATAAAAAAATATGTTCAACTGTTTGGAATTTTAACATTCATCGGTTTGTTATATTGACCACCCAACAACCAGAGCACTTGAAAATCACTTTTAAATTTATGTTTTACTTGAATAATAAATCTTTTGAAAAATAAAATCAAAATAACCACATAAATATAAATTGATAATTTATATATTTTATATCCTTCAAAATGAAAATTCATCCTTTGAACAAAACATGTAAAACAAAAATTAGCTCCTCTAAAGTATCGTGTAAGCCAAGTACTCAGTACATAAAATATTGTTAAGGCTTTCATTTATTTATATTGTTTTAGAAGACATTTATATGATTTCTTATTACACTATAGCAGTGTTTAGTATCTGTGGGTGTATGTATATACCATATATCAGAAAGGATATACACAAGGACACAAGTGTTATAATATAATAATATTTATGTATGACTTCTTTAACAGAAGATAATAATGGATATTATTATATATTAAATTATTTATTTTGACATTGATATGTGAAATCATTTGTTTTTTTCTTCTTTAATACTATGAATTGTGATGATAGCATAAAATTGATATGATTTATTATTAAAATTGAATTGCAGTCTTTAGAAAGCTACTAAATAAATGAATTATAGTTTAATGATTTATGATATCAATGAAAATTCGTGTAAGACATAATTAATACATACGAGTATAATAAATTTTCGAATCATATAAGATTTTAGTATAATATTTTTTTTAAGTAATGTACTTAAATATACCATCTCTGGAGGTTGTGGTTTCGATTCCCAATGGAAAACACTGGTCTGACATGCTGCATACTTACACTTTACCACCTTTACATAACAAAATAAAGAGTAGAATCAAAAATGGTTAGCGGTTCCTCTATAAAAATAAAATAAATACTAAAACCTGAAGTTTGGTGGTCCAAAATCAAAAGTTTGTTAAAACAGATCTCAGGAATATGGACAATATTTCAGATCTCTAGGACATCAGAACTTGGAATAAATTAGGAACAACAACGTCAAGACTGTAGTTTAATTGACTTTGGTTTCATGTTTCATTGATAAATTCATAATAATTTTCATAACGCCTCAAAGTATGCAATTATTTTAATATGTTGAATTTTACTTTTAATTCTTGCTGATCATTTGACAATATCGTAATTATTAAATAATTTGAGATTTTATATTAATTTATTTATAGCTGATGAAGAGCTATGATTCAATTTAATGGTTGGATAATATAATACTTAATATCAGAAATATTAAATTACAGTGATTTTTTTTATGTCTGCAATTATTGAATATTGATTTTAAGCTCAGATATCCTTTAAAAAAAAACATGGTTTTATTTTAAGCTATATATGCAACGTAACTCATTAATTCCTTCCTCCACTTCACCAGACTTTATCTGCCTTAATAGCATATTGCTACCACGCTATTTCCTTATTTAAGATTACATTTTCCTAGTTCTTCTGCGACTCTGCTTGATTCTCCCATTCTAATGACGAGCTTAATTTTTTCCACTTTTCAATATGGATACAAAATATTCTTTTTGCAAATACTAAAATTATATTTCCATTTACAATTAGTTATATAAAATTTTAAAAAAATATAAAAAGTTTATGTATTTATTTACCAAAAAATTTTTATACATGAAATTAGTATCCTTAAGTAAGAAAAATCATTTTTTTATGATATACCATAAAAATCATCCCTCCAGTCTAATTCAATTTATTTTCAATTTTTTTTTACAAGTTCCATCACCCATCAAATTTTGGTTTAGTTTTATTTTTTAGTTCTTGTGGACATTTATACTCCAATTTTTTTTTTCCTTAATTTACTAAGTTGATCAATAAAAAGCTCCGCCAACCCCAAAATAAAATAAAAAAATCACAGAAGCCTAGAATAATAAAACGAAATATATACTAAAAAAAAAATTATGATGATGGATAAATTCATCACTGTGTGATGATGCGAATAAAGGATATTAAACCGCTCATAAAATATCTCATTAAACATTGTCGACACCAGTCATCATTCATGCATGAACTTAAAAAAAAAAAATATTATAAAAAATAACTTTATACAATTCGTCTTGCTGTACGACTAGAGTGATGTCTCGTAAAATAAACTTATATAGTATAGTACAATCAAATGCCATGGACATTGAAGCTTCTTTAAATAATAAAAAAAAATAAAAAATTTAATTTTTTTTATGTACATATTTTCTTGTACATATTATTATGGTGTTGTGTACGATGACGACCCTCTCTACAGTTTCTTTTCCTTTTTCGTCATGAAAATATTTATATATATATATATACTGATTTTATTGTTAACCATCATCATCAACGCCATTTCTTCTTAAAATAAAAGCAAAAACAATTCAAGAAAATTAATAATAACAATATAAAATATAATAAGAACAAATTTACTTACCACAGTCTTAACTTTTCTTTCAATTACCGGTCAAAAGAATTGACAGGTAAATGAAACTCAAAAGAGTTGATATAATGAACGGAAATGCTATAGTGTAATAAGAAATTTTGAAATTTTCCTGTAATTTTACTAGTTAGTACATTTTCTTGCAAATTTTAAGCAATTAGATAAATAGTTGTGTTTATGTAATTAATTATTTCTATTTGTTACATGTAACTTGATATATTTTTAATTTAATTTATTAAAATTAATCAAGCTTGGTTTATACATCCGCCAAAACACCGGGACGGTCGATTCTAACCAATCAGAAATCTCCAGCGCGATGATATTCCAACACGGTGAAGAATTGATTGAACTTGGTCTATTCCGTCGGAGAGTTTTAGAATTTCTTCGTTCCAGTTCCAGTTTAAAACGAGTTCGAAACCGGTTTAAAAAATTTGCATATAAAATTATTTAACGAAACCAAAATATATAATTAAATTACAACTCCTTTATTATATTTTGAAATAGTAAAAATAATATAATAAAAATAGGAATTAGAGACGTGCGTCAATCTCTAATCCCTAAGCATTTCGAAGCATTTGCATTATAATTATTTATTAACTATAATTTCATCATTTTATTTTTAATTTTTCTAATACATATAATTTTATAAATGCTTAACTCTTGGTTTTTCTAAAATATATTTTAGTTATACGGAAATCGATGACCTATCTCATCAAAAACACATAAATGTTTATTTCACCAAAATTTGGTTGGAAAATGATTTTAATATTCACAAAAAAAAAACAAGTAAAAGACGGCCGGACAATGGTAAAACCTTAAGGCATTTTATACTAGTAGAAAAATTAGACTAATATCAAAATCGTCTAAATTGAAATACATTTTATTCATTGAAATCTTTCAGTAAATTTAACATTTATAATAAAAATAAATACCCATCCACAATATGCTCAGGGAAGGACTAAATTTTCATAAAATATTGATTGTAATACAAACTGATATTACCCAAATCATTTATCGCTTCATTATTGATGAAGCGATAAATAAATTTACAAATATTAAGTGCAGAACGAAATATACGAAATATATAAAATAATTATAATCATAAATATTTTTAAATTAAAATTTAATGTTTTTTATTTTGATAGCTCTTAAATTTGTTTTGATTTACATTTTAACAGAAAATATTCTATAGGAGGAACAAGGGAGTGGCTATGTGGTAGGCTGGGAGTTTAGGATATTGAAGAAAGTTTGGTTCGCTGGTTAGTTTGAGAATTTTACTATTTATTACCATACCTAGAAGAATGTTGATTGTTTCAGAGTTTTTGATATTTACACAATCGAAGAAGATACGAGATAATAAAGAAATATTACGTTTTACTGAAACAAGGCATTTTTTGTAAAATTACAAATATCTTCACGTTTTAGCAATTTAGAAATATTAGTTCGTGCATGTTGAATAGAAGATACCCGAGTATCTTTGGCTATGGTCGTGAAAGAAAATGAAGAATCCAAGATTCTACTATCAGCAAAACTATAAATTTGATTCGAAGACTTGGTAAGAAACTCTAATGACTAGAACTAGTTAATTAATGGGAAAAATGTTTACACCAGCATTAAAGTAGAATAAATCGAAGAAGAATTCATCCAATACAACTTATACAACAAGAAAAAACTTTCAATACATATTTTGAAAGTATATATCCGATAGAAATAGCTTTCATTTTATTAAGTAATTGTTCCTTGAACTATTTTTATAAGTCACTATTCGAAGTAGTATTCATATAATAAAACAAAATCCATTCAAAAAATGTGTGTTCTATGAATTTCTCCTACATTGTATAGCAATAAATACACGTAATTTTAGTTTAATATATTCTGCACAGTTACCTTACTTAAATTTACCTACATAAAATTATATAACAAAAGCCACATAAATATGCAAATTTCTCCAATAAATGATGATTTAATTACATTGTCAACATGACTAAAATAATTTAATTATATTTTTTTACTATAGATTTAACATTTAAACGATATTTAATTTGATTGAACATTAGAATTGGTTTTTAACTACGTATAATAAAATTTTAATATGATATTAAACCGCCCGCCATTTATATTCAAATAATTTGATAACAATTTAAAAACTCATAAATAAACTAATTATAAAACATTAATAAATTAAAAACAGCAATTGTTTACAACAAAATACATAAATATTATAATAATACAGGGTGGGCCAAAAGTTACGAATGTTTTGAATAACTTTTTTGTTTATTAATTTAGTTTATTTTATTTTACGGGATTTCGTTAAAAGAATCTTGTTACACCAAGATGTAAAATTTAACTAACGAACAGAATTTTACTTTTTAAATGGTGGATGAATAACAGAAATTATGAGCAATTGAAGACCATTACTATATTAATGGCTATGTGAATAAACAGAATATCCGATTTTGGGGTACTACAAACCTCCAAATTCATCATCAGTGCCAATTGCACCTGCTAAAGTGTACAGTATATTGCGGATTGACATTAGAAAGGCCCAATTTTTTTGAAAATTATTTTAGCATTGCAATAACGTTGAATGGGGATATATCACAGTGATTTTCCAGTGATGATATCTATCATATATTATTTTTCATATTTAATATTTAAGTCATAAAAATTTAAATTATATTATAAGCAAAAATGAAATGGAATTAATAAACAAAAAATAAGTTATTCAATTTTCTCATATGTGACTTTTGTCGCACCCTATATAAATAAGAGTTTTAGAGATAAATAATAAACAAAAACTTTGAAATTTTTAAGTAAACTGAACAAAGTCTTTAAAATTGACAAGAAATTGATATACAACCTTTTAAAAACCATAAGCAAATAAAAAAAAAAAAGTGATTGAAAAGGCAAACTTTATAACTTTTTGGTTATATTTTCCACCTATAGATTTAATTTTTAAGTAAGTTTTGATATGTGGTCAGTTCAACCATGATAAATTCATTAAAATATATGAAATTATAAATATAAACTAATGTAAAAAACGTGGAAGATTATTTCGTACTAGATTATTTCGACTAAATTATTACAGTAATATTAAGGTGAAATATCAACTTCTTCAGTCAGGTTCGCTTTAAACCTAGACTCTTCTTACAAACGCTAGCTCCCACATAATAAGAGATTCGAATTTTCTTACGAAATGTATTCACTCGGTAGTATAAAACGTAAATTAGCTATGAGCTACTCCAATTCTCCTTTCAGTTGTTGCTGATTTATCAATTTTATTTAAATGGATAAGTTAATGAGTGCCCCTAAATAGTGAGTGCCCTCTAATAAATGTCGCAAATATGTGTGCCTCTTCCATTCTTTTCGTTGACAAAATCTATAATATATTTCTTCCAATGTCGTAATAAATTAACCAAACAATTAGATTTATTATACGATATGTCAAAAAGGCTGTTTATAAATACTATTTATATTCATTTTTGAATAATTTGTAGCTATAATCTGATAAATTTTTCCCATTTAAATAAATTAATATAATATTTTATCAGTTAATTTATTCCCATGGAAAATTCCAGCTACCACACAATTTTTGGTAAATTAATTATGTAAAAATGTTTACAAGTTTAAAAGTGTAAAGATACTTTACATTTCATTGTACACTTGTTTTTAACATTGTACATTAAAAATGTAAAGTTACATATAATTTTATATATTTTTTTTTTTTTGTTGAATTGTTTGCTTTACAAAAATTTTAAAACACAACATTAAGGATTTTCAAGGACTTTAATTATATAATTTACATATTCAAAAGTTATAATTTGTGTTCATAATTTTGTTTAATTAATAATCTAACTTTTTATATAAAAAAAAAATAATTTTTATAAAAATTTTAAAACAATTTTTGAATAATTATATATATATAACAAATAATCAATTATAAAAAAATATTAAATTAAATTAATTTTTTTTAAAAAAGTGTAGGATTTGATTGACGAGTGATTCTAGTATGAGTGTATAATTTATTTCTTCTTTTAAGTATTTTTTATTCAGAAGAAGTTTATTTGAAAAATGAAAAAATTGTATATAGTACCAAGGATTGAGGATACAAAATATGGAATGATGAATTATGTAATTTTATATAATGGTTTAATAAAGAAGTAATGTAGTTGCACTACCAACCGAGTATAATTCGAGCATGTAATCCAATACATTCCATATCATAATTATCATTATTTAATAATTATTTTTTTATTTTAAATTATGATAAGAAAATTAATATATTTTCTTCGGTTAATTAAATATTAACTATAATACCATAATATTATTAATTTTATTAAACGTACTTCAAAGTACTTCACTGTACTTCATTGAATTTTGAAGTGTTAAAGAATTTCTAAGTAATTCTTTGAAATAAAAAGTACTTTAAAATACTTCAAAGTAGTTGAAATGTGAAGTAGTTGTAATCCAATCAAGTAAATTCAAAATTTCATTACATATTTAGTGTAATGCATTTTTTCATTACCAGTATTGCACTGAGTAATTACAATACTCAACATTTAAGTATGTCATTACTGTCATTAGTAGGGCAATAAAGGAATTCAATTTGAATTATTTGGTACTGACAAATTACTTTGCTAATGCAGTACAAAAATAATAAATTATTTAAAAACTCTGGACTGTTAACATTCGAATGGTGTTGATTTGAGGTTTTTAATCTCTTTAGATTATCCTTTAACTAATAATCTAACATCCTTTCGCAACATAAGTACTTGTGACGGACGGGATTACAGTACTTAAGATATTATTTTGTACTATATATAATCATAAATTTTATAGTAAATTGATCCATAAAAAAAAATCTGAAAAATAATTCATAAAAATTCCGCAACAAATAAAATAAAATTTCAATGTTAAAGATAAGATTTTTTTTTTTCTTTTTTTGGTTATCCTTAATGGGTAAATAATTTTTAATGGAATTTTTGTTTTAAATTCCTTTACAGATACAAATAAAATAAAATTATATAAAAAAAAAACATTTAAAATTCTTTTGGTATTTTCGGTTTTATTATAAAATATACAAAAAAGTTAATTAATTGGAAATTATTTTAAATATTTTTCTTTTATGGTTTTAAGCAATATTTTAATTTCGTTTTGTATAAATAGATAATTTAAAACCAACTTAATTGTGAATAAATTTCCAAATGTTTTTTTTATATTATATAAAATATTTGTCAGGTGTCCTTTTATTTTTAAATTGTTATTTTCATATATAAAAATTTTCATGAATTATATGGTAAACATTTAAATTTTGTATTATGTCCTAAAAAATAATATTTCTTATACTTTGAAACACCTGAGACCACAAATTTTTATTATATAAATAACGAAAACGAAACAAATTTTCCTATATATCCTAAATTTATATTCTGATTACTCTTGTATTATGAAAATTGGATATCTTAAATAATTTAACAAGTAAATAGAAACATGATGTCATTTATATTATAGTAAGATGGAAATATTATAAATGCTAATGCAGAGGTTTTGTATTAATTTGAAAATAATTACAATATTTTAATTGCCTTTTAAAAATAAACATGTGTCATACCTAATTTTATAATAATTGTTTCTCTTTTTTATTGGCGACATTTGTAAGATTTTGTTAATATTTTAAGATCTTTAAGCAAATATTAGTATTTAAAATAAACATTAGATGCTTTGGGCTTGGTTAATATGTGGTTCCAATAAGATGGTGTAACTTCATTTTCAGCTAATGGAATTACTGAAAGATATTTGTCCACAACAATTTTTTTCAAAAAATGGTGATGTCAATTCGCCTTCACGATCGTGGTCTTCTTTTGTGTGGATATCTAAAGAGCAAGGTTGATGACAACACACCCGAAACACTCAACACGAAACACTTAAACAAAATATTTGTGCCGAAATTAATAAAATACCTGTTGAAATATGATAAAAAATAGACGAACATTGAGTTGACATTATCATCCATACGTAATTCCCAACATTCAATAAAACATTTATCAGCATTAAACCATTTTATTTTAATTTTCCATAGACTTATACAAAAAATAAAGTAGTCAACCTTCCCGGGTGTCCGCCAGGGAAGGTTGTCGAATATTTGTTCTAGAACAAATATTTCTAATTAATTATGAATCCTAATTAATTAAATTACAATATTAAATTACATTTTTAAATTTATTATAAACATATCTTGACAAATACATCAAAAGTCCCATAAAATATGAACGAACTAATACAGTAAGTTTGTGATAAATAAGAACTTCAAGTAGAGCATTTTAGTAACCGTCAAATTCAAAATCGAAAAGTATACAATTTAGAAAGTTTTTTAAATTATAACCGGTTTAAAATATGTAACCGGTTTTACTGAAATTTTGTAATTATGTAATTTTAACAAAAAAATATTATTATAATTTTTATTTAAGTACCTAAATATAATGAGAAAGAAATTTGTGTTTATAAATTTACCCAAAAAAAATTTTTTTTGAAATCCCTTAATTCTTTTTTCATCAAAATTTATCTTTTATTTATTTATTGGTTAATTATCTTTTTCCAAAAAGTTCAAATGAAAGATTTTCTGTCCCTTGGCAATTCAAGTTAACACAAATAAATAAATTCAAATAAAAAAATGGAAAATGTAAATCGACGATAAAGAATCATTTAACACCAAATTATACACATTTTTTTTTTGTTTATGATATTTTTTAAATAAAAAAGGTTCAAAACAAATTGTTCAACCTTTCATTTTAATTATAAAACCAACACCTTTTTGGGTAAAAAAAAAAGAAAAAAAAGATTTATATAAAAAGATTTTTTTGACAACTTCTTTCAAAAGTTTATCATAAAGATACTACCACTTAATATTTACTATATATAGAAAAATATATTATACTTTTTTCTAAGAATTTCAAACAGAAACAAAGCATAAATTTATGAATAATACTTAAACTTTTTCATAACATTTTGAGCTAGCGAAAAATTATTAAAATTATAAAAAAATTACTTAATGTATCTATTAAATGTTAATTATTTCGATCCTTAAAAAAAAAAATTTGAATAAAAGTAACTAGATTAAATTTTTGTTATTTTAATACCAAACGATAAAACTTAATAAGTCCTTAAATATTTTTCTTTTGTACTAAAAATAAAAAAATGCTTTTAACCAAAAATATGCTAAGTAAACATAAAAATAATGAAATTTTATGCTAATATTTATTATTCTACAGCAGTAGTTGGCAAACTAAGGCCCTTGTTACATTTTTCAGTGCCCCGCATGCTCAATAATAAACAAATAAAATACGTTAGATTAAAAAATTATTTAAATTTCGTAAATCTAATCTTTCTTCTTGAGGTTCAAATCCTTTGCAATTTATGCGATCAGAATTTTGTCTGATCCGATTGGAATATTATGATGTAAATATCAGCAATACATGTTAATGTGAGTATACTTTTTGCGTAAAATGAATTTGATTACTCATTTTTACTTACTGGGTTATTGCTCATACTATTCATATTTCCAATTCACCCTGTATGATTTTCTTTTAAAAGAATTGTAACGAATTTCAGGAGCAAAGTATTTTTAGTAAATTTTTTTTTTTTTTTAATTTTCAACTTGCTTCCAAATAACATATAAATTTTCCAAACAACGTTAAAAAAGGATATTTAATTGCCGATCTAATGACATATGAACCATACTGATTCTGAAGCTATGGACCCGAATATGATGGTACTTTATTTTTTAAGAAATATTTTTTGGCATAATAATTAGCATGGTATATCGTCGATCAACTATTTCGCGTCCACCCTATAAATATCCATATAAAATTATTGGTTTTATAATTTTTTTAAAATAACATTAACTAACAAAATGGCATTGTGTACCCTTTAAAAAATACATGCCGCCCACTGTTCTTATAAAGAGACAAAAGTTATTGGAAAATTTCTAAAACCCCTAAAAATATGCAACAAAAAAATGAACATTAAAATTACATTTTAATAGTAAAATATTAAATTTATAACAAATTCTTTTCAGAAATATAATTGGATACACTTTAAAAAATGCAATACATCTTGGTTGGGATACCAACACTGGCTAACTAAAGACCAAAGACTTACCAGACAATCGTTCGTAACCCTCATATATGATTGAATCTGGTTAGTGGATTAGTAGATGATGCTATATTACAGTCCTAGATGAATTCGTGCTTCACTTGATGAAACTAAGATATATATATATTGTGTTAAAAAGTGTACCCAGTGTTTCAAAAAAGAATTTGTTATAAAATAAATGATGTACTATAAAAAAGTGATATAATAATTTCTTATTTCCATAATTTGCATATTTTTCGGGGTTTTAAAAAATGTTCGTTTAATAACTTTTTTCTTATACAATATATTAGCATAATTTTCTAGTACATATTTCTTTATTTGTCATCAAGAATCTTTAACTGTCATTAAACCTCTAGAATATAATTATTAATTAAACGATTTAAAACTGACACTTTATTCTCTTCATGGAATTTGGAATAAATTATATAATATAATTTATTATTTTGTAATTGAAACTTTGTACTTGAAACTCTTAAAATGTTACCTTGAAACACATTCACATGTAAGTGTGGAGTATCTAAATTGGGAGTGGATACATTTTTTTTACGTAAAGAATTTGCTATTAGCAATTTTAAAAAATGAATATAGTTTTTAAGAAATATATTTAAAATATAATTTAATTTTTATAATCCTAATTTTTTTTCTTCATAATTTTTATGTATGATTTTCAGCAATTTTTCAAACATGATTTTCCAAAAAAACACCAAACTACAAGCAGACGTTCAATATATAGAAATTGTCTTGTATGTGATACATATATTAGAGAGCTGATGGTACTGGATGTTCCGCCCCAGGTAATTAATTATATTTTGATAAATTTTAGTTAACCTATTACCTATGCAAAATTTGTTAAACAAAATATTCAAATTTCCAGTATATTTTCTGTTAATTTTACGAAATTTCAACGATAAATAAAATCCACTAATCATTTTAGGCGCAAATATACAAAAAATATTCGGAAATTAAATTAAATCTGTAAAGGGTTTTTTTTTAAACCTTTTTTAAGAAACCTAAATTAATTAATTATGTTATTTTTTTTTTGTAAAGCTATGCAAAACAGCTATTAACAAGAACAAAATATTACCACATAATTTCTGTTAAAATTAAAATGAAAACCTTGAAAAATTGTTAATGTATGAAATATTTCAGTGGTTTTCCGTTTCCTTGGAAAAAAGCAGTTGAACCCCAAATATTATAATTTTATAATTAAAAGTTCGAAATAAAAAAAACGCAATTTTCATGTGGGCATAAAATTTATATTTATTTATGTATAATACACTGAATAATCATCAGAAAGTGTATAGAATTGGAAATTTATTTGATAAATAATTTAATTAGTGATGAAGGAATTTTAATTTATACAAAAAAAAACCCTTTAATGTTATTTTTAGTCATACTGGCGCTGAATATTTTAAATTATGTTATATAATTTTTGTTTAATCTTTACCAAAAATAATAATAATTAAAACAAAACTGCTAACCTAGGGGGAGTAGATAGCACGTAGTGATGTAGTTATGTCCAGTGATGTAGTTATATCAGTAGTGATTTGTAATTAATAGTATATTTGCAATAAACACTGCATTGTAAAAAAAACTACTATACTATGTAGACACCAAGAATGAAATTTGTAATTCAGAACTTTGATATTAGATCAATCAAACATCTAACCCTAAATTTTTTAGGCTGAAACTGTGTACCATCTTGTGTACCAAAATTCATTGAAATCACTGAAATAATAATTATATGCTCCAATTAGAACCCACTGAACCTACCGACTACAAATTTCAGGAGCACCAACTAGAAACTAGATAATTTAATCAATTTGTGTGTGAAACATCATTAAAAGTGGGTTACTACAATTACTGTTTGATGAAGAGTTTCGAACTTATGAAATATAATTCGTGATTTTAACATGGCTTTTACACATGTGTAATCACGAAACCAAACTGCGTTTTCATCCAAACCTAAAATATATATACTTTTTCCGTAGACCGATAAAAAAATTTCGTTGATGAATAAAACACGACTCTGCATATAAACGAGAATATCTAGCATGTACTCAGTGAAAGTACCTATCCCATCAACATTAAGGATGAACCTGTAACCCAAATTCCAATAAATAACAAACAAATTATTTAAAAGCGTATACTGACGTTATCTTTTTGTATTTTCGAACTCCCTGCCCAGAAAAAAACTTTCAGCTAATTTTTTTTAGGACAAGTCCAACGCAACATTCTTAGTTACTTTAACTACTCGTAAAAATTAATTATAAATTTCTTAAAACCTTTTATAAGATTTAAAAAATATCCTCAAAAAAATTTTTACTGTGATTATTAACCCATTCTTGTATTGGTATTGGTTTTAAATTTTTGACCCATCTTTTTTCGAAAGTTATAAAATAAAATTTTCCAACCACAAACAAAAATTACATCAAAATTATACAAGTGAATAAATTATTTTAATTTATCCGGATTTATTAGAGTCAAATTTTCGTATAGTCATTATTCAACCACAAAATGTTAATTTTTTTACTATTATATATTTTCATTAATTTTCCTGTCAGTCTCTTAATCTCTTATAATCCGATAAAGTAATACAAAAAGTGTACAAAATTTGAAACAATTTCAACGAACAATTGTCTTTGAACGAGACAAACTTTAGAGTGACATTAATAATAATTTCCCTTTTTATTTCCTGGTTTTCATTTTAATATCATTTGAACATCAGAGAGGAAATTAAATTTACTAAATAAAATTCACGGTATAAGTTTACAAATATTATTTCAAGGACAAAAAAAATTACATAAAGTTACTAGTAATTTTATGTATTTTTTAATTCAAAACAATCATTAACCTTGTCTGTCATTAAATGTTACACGTATATAATATATAAAATTATATGTAATATATACGTAAAACTTTATTACACGGTTTATTTAAAAATTTCAGGGATGTAGGCCGAAAAATGTTTCCACAATGAATAATTTCGTATTTTTGTTCAAAGTTTTATAAAATTATGTTTTAGATTGATGTTGATTAGATACTCGATTACTTATCACTTTGTTTAGCACAACTTTCATACGTTATGTTTTCTTGGACTCAATGCACCATAAAACCTTAAACTTTTTGAGTATATATAACAGGAGACTATATATGGTTATTAAAAAGTATACCCGTTTTTAGTAGGATTAAGATATATTTTTTTGTAGAAACTGCGGGATATGGACAGGATAATTTCTAAATTTTAACAAGTTTTGACACTAAAAAAAATAACTACATAGTTCATAGATGCAAAATAATACTATTCACATTCGCACAGAATGTGTTTGGCCAATTCCTTTCTTGTATTCAAGCAATCTACATACTTAATAATCGAGTATCTAATCCTCAACAAACTCCCACCCATACTACATTTGTCTGTTACCAAGAAAATGGAGACATGAAAAACAGATTGCAATATTTCTTCGCATCAGCGATACGCAAGCGAAAGGAGATATATTATTACTATGCCTATGTTATAACGAAACATATATCTTTTATCGTTAAGCTTGATTTCTTCCATTGCTGAGAACAATTTTTACTGGATTTAATGGATTAAGCTCTGATGTTTCCATCACCGAAAACAAATAAATGTTAATAAACTAGCCACTAACTGATTAGGACAAGCAGTTAAATTAAATGAATAAACATATAATTATTATACAACATTTAAACTTGAACAGGCTACTACTTACGTAGGGGTTCACAGTTCCGAAACGCTACTACTTTCCTACGCCTTCACCTGGTAATGTAAGCTATCATAAATTGTGCAAAAGATAAGTTTAAGAAGTAAAATAAATTGTAGTTCCAGCGCCAAGTATACGACTAGATTTAGGCTTAACAATTCGTTTTTTGCAGCTAGTCCCATTGTATGTACATACGTTTCTTCAGTTTACAGTGGCCCAGTAAAGTATAAAAATTTGGAATAATGTTTTCTTTACTTGATAAAAAAAACATTTAAAAATAATATAAAATGACAAATTTTTGTATAATTAAAAACAACTTTCAAAAAATTTCTTATAATTGATTTCAAATTCCACGCAGAATTAAAAGTTTCTTAATTTGTGAGAATATAAATTTTTTTTTTGTTTACAGACGGGATAAATTAGACAATTTTCAATTCATTTTTGATGACAATTCATGAAATTCAAAATAAAATTTATTTAATAAAATTAAAATACAAATTTTATGTTGATTTTATGTTGACTGACATAGCATAAAAAATTCAATGAAATTTAATAATGAAAATTTATTGGTATATTTTTTTTTTTATTTAAATATTTGGAATTTATTTGGAATTTAAAATTTCCAATTCTATAAAGATTTTCAATGGAAATTCACGAATAAATGAAATTATTTTAATTTAACTTTATAACTTAATTATATGTAATTGTAATACAATAATTTTATTAAATTATGACAAGCATTTTATAATAATATATTTTTGTTAATTTCAAAACGTCGTAAATTTTATAATAATTAAGTAATTTACTAATATTTGAAATATTTTGAGCTTGAACTATTAAATAATGTTACTTACCAGCTTACCACTTATCTTAACTATATTATTTAAAAATATTAAATATTATTAATATTTTCTGTGGTATCGCACTTAATTCGTTTAAATCAGCCATAAACAACTGGCTAATCAAAGAAAGAGATAGGCTCTGGCATGCAAATCGTAGACAAACCTCTATTTCTAATAAAAGGGCACTTGAACTACTTAAACTACCAAACAACCAAGTGCGCCCACTAACCAACTTTCTCTCGGGACACTGTCGCCTGAACTATCACCTCAACAAGATAGATAAGTTACACGTTACAGTCATCTTCTAGATGCAGACTATGTAACGAAGAAGACGAGACAGCTGAACATATTCTATGTGAATGTTAATGTCTTGCCATCACTAGAACCCGACTATTCTGTCAATGGTTTCTTGAACACAAGAATATTGCATCCAGCCTCCTAACAAATGTTCTAGTCTTTATCAACAAAATAGCGTTTGTCAGGGAGTTTTAATTCTCCAAGACACTATAATAGGTGTTTTGATCAGAGTGGTTTTTATGGGTATTTTCTTCCCAGCCATTTGCTAAATCTAATCTAATCTAACCATATTATTAAAAATGGAAATTAAAAAGGTTTCAGTGATTCAAATTTGAGATTTTGTCAATAAATTTTAAGCTAAATAGAGTGGCCTCGATGTTGTTGTTGCTGCCTTATTCAGAATATAATTGTACATTGAAATATTGGAATAATATTTGGCTTCTCAAGAAATTTATTTTAAATGACTACAAGTCTATCCTGAACTGATATGTGGCACTAAATAAACCTTGTACATTTCAAAATAAATATTTTCAATTCCAGCCCACTGAAATATTAATATTTTAATGGCCGCAGTATTTGCACTGTCCAAAGGTAGCATAATCATTACTTTTATAATTGTAGTTTTGTCTAAATTGTTGGACGAAATATTAACTGTTTAAAAGACAGAGAAGACCCTATAGATCTTGATAATTTTAATTATAATTATGATTTCAATTTTAATTTTTAGAGGGGTAATAATAAAATTTGTAGAACTTTAGATTGTGATAAAAACTTTTATTTATGGTTAATTCATCCAAAAATGTATGTGACCTGAGGGACAACACCGTAATTTGTTGCTGCGTTCATATCAATAAAAAAGATTGCAACTTCGATGTTGAAAATTAAGAGATACTTTTGGTCGCAGTCGTTCAAATTTAAAGAATAGGATAAATTACTTGACATTGAGTAACTATACTTGCTCACATAATAAATAAGTAGAATCAAATTCCTATAGAATTGAAATAGTTGAACTAATTATTAATACTATATTTCATGTAGCATATATAAGCATCTAGGTATTCAGAATATTGTTGAGGTATTTCTGCTTCTAATATATTGCCCTTTCCTGTGTTCCTTAATAGTTTATTATAATTATTATTCAATTCATTAATAATTTTACTATTAAATTACTTGGAGTAATATATCAAAAGTCGTATAAATATTACATTTATTTCTATATCAAAAATCAATTGGTCTAAAATTACTTTGGTAGCAATCACTTGTACGTAATTGCTTGGTCAAACAGAATTTCTTGAAATTCAATTAGCTTCCGACAACCGATTTGAATAATATAATAACCTAGATTACGATGTTATACCATAAATATTGAAATCCTTACAAATTTATCCCAAGAGATTAAGTGAATAAAAAAAGTGAATAAAAAATACCATCTAAAGTACACTTTTTCCGGTTCACTTCTATATTTAGTACATTTTACCTTTCAAAAAATCATTTCCATTAAACTTTAAATCAAACTAAAGTCAATATTCGAAAAGTTTTCAGAAATATATTAAAAAATTATAAAAAACAATCAAATTTATTTAATCCATTTAAATTTTACAAAACTGAAATTTTTATAGAATTTAAAATGTGCTAACAATTTTAAGTGATCATTAAATTTTCAAAAAAATTTAAATTGGTGTAAACATTTTTTTTTTAATACCAAATTTGCCCTAGAGATGAAAATTTTATTTATTCATTTTAAAAAAAATTTACTTTCAAGTTTCATCATAAAATTTTAAATTTTAATTTTTCAACAGAGAAAATTTCCAATTGATAATTTTGCCGAATGGAATAATGGACATCCTTTGGGGTTGCGAACTGTTCACGCTTATGTTTTAGTTTATGATATGGGAAATTTAGAAACTTTTCAGGTAAATTTAATTTATATATAAATTAGAAAATAAATTTTTGCATATTTAATTAATTTTTTAGTATTGTCGAACAATGCGAGATCAAATTTTGGATAGTTTTAGTCATCGTGATTTTAGTATTATTGTTGTTGGTAATAAATATGATACCATTACAGAAGCTCAAACAAATTCTCAGGTAATTTAAAATAAATAAAAAGAAAACTTTTTTTTTTCATAAATTTTTACTACCAAAAGTTTTTCAATTTTCTGGTTGAAATGAAAAATATAATTTGAAAAAGAAATTTTCCGCACGTTTTAATTAATCATTCAATATATTTTTTTTTTTTTTTTTGTTAAATTGATTTCCATTTTGTTTTTTGTTTTTTTATCTTTTAACAAACTTTTTTTTTCTCTATTAACAGGATCTAAAGGATATTTCCACTTTAGTACGTAAACATTGGAGATGCGGTTATGTTGAATGTTCAGCCAAGTAAATATTAAATTTTAAAATGATGATTTTTTTTTATGATCAAATAACATGAAAAGTAAACATATTTTTTTGTGCTATTTAAATTTTGACACATTCATTTTATTTTAATTATTACAATATTAAATTTTTCGCGATCGATTGATAGAAAAACATTTTCCTGCTCAATTCACAATAGTAAAGTGGTTTATATCCAATTTATACAAAATTTATAGAAATACTTTTAAGGTTATAATTTTTTGGTGGGCCGGCGAGTTTATATTGCGCACCAGATACGGGACACAAAAACAAAATTTCGGGCCAAGGATGAAACACTTTTTCTTTGCGATTTTGATTATCTGGTTAGAAAACACAAAATCTAGCAAAACAAATATCAAAATTATACAACTTAAAGGAAAATCACATTTTTGAAGTACCTTTTTGAAGGTGAAAATTGTCGAAAAAAAAAGTAATCGAGAAAATGTTTTTCTGTGAATTGTTTTTCGGTGAAATGACTAAATACAATTTTTATTATACATTTAATTAATACATTTTTTTTTTTGTTAATTACACAGATATAACTATAAAATTGGTGATGTTTTTCGTGAATTAATGGGTTGTACTACAAGTGGTTGTCAGCCAGATTTTTCACAATCATCTAGAAATAAAGGGCGTTGCAATATTCTTTAGCAATTTCTGAATAAAGTTGTTCATAATTGGTAGTAAGTATAAAATAATTAATTTAAATATTAATAATATAGAAAATTTGTAAAAATTTATTAATTATTATGTTATGAATATTCTGTTTTTATGTAACTAATTATAACCAATGCAAAGTAGAAATAATATATAAATTTTAATAAAATATTAATGAAAGAAAAAAATACAAGATAAAATTTTTACTTTTATCAGACAATTTACATAATTACCAAAAAAAACATTGAGTAATTATGTTATTAATTATTCAAATAATTAATTTATTTTTGTGAATGAAATTAATGTATAGTTAATTAATTAATAAAATAATTAATAAAAAAAAATGTTAAAATTTGTTATAATAATTAATTAATATTTAGAAATTTTAAATATAAAAATAATTTATAATTTATCAAAAAAAAAATTGAAATGGCAATAATAAACACAAAAAAAATTGTAATTTACTTAATTATAGAATTTAAATAAAGTAAATAATTAAATAATGATTTAATGTAATTTTGTAAAATATTTAATTATATATGTTAATTATTTAAAAAAAAAAGTGAATTGTTATTTAAATCTTTTTTTAATTCTACAGTGTCTATAAATCTACGCGAACTAATTTTGATTAAAATATGAAAATATAATGATTTAAAATCTATTCCAGAAATCAATTTCACCATTTTTTTACATAACTTTTTACATACAATAAATAACTTCAGGTTTTATTGTAAATTATGACATTATTAATCGATTTCGTTATTATCAATTGGTTTTCATTGAAATCGTATTCAGAAGACAGTGATTTCATTGTTTCAATAATGCTAGCTTATTCATCCCAGTTTATGACAGAAATCATGGATTCAGAGTGGTCTCAATTATGAAAATGTCTATACAAATCCAAATTTTTTGAATATAATATGTACATTCAAAGCGGCGGTCCTGGGTTGAACTTAAGACCAAAGTATCGATGTCTCTCTAAGTTTACTTATCTTTTAATGAGTACCAGTAATAAAATTTGCAACTTGTAATTGTGATTTTAAAAATGGGAAATTTACTAATAACTGAAATCATTTTGCTGACAACAAATATCTTACTATTAAAAGTCATTATCGTTTTGCAATTAAAAGTTTCTTAACTATACAAAGAAACTTATAGTTCTGAATATGTATACAATTAATAGGTCAAACTCACAATAAAAATGTCAATAAACCTCTACCATTGAGGCTCTATGATCCCAAGTGTAGTGAACAAATAAAAATTAAATTCTTCCTTACTAACTAAGAACCGCAGAAACTTAAATTGACTGTGTTATTTAGAAAATTTTGTTAATTTAAATTTCATGGAAAATTTATTAAGATATGACAGCATGAACAACTGATTTAAATGTCATTTGAAATGTTGTTTTTCTATTTAATAAAAAATTCAAAAAAAATCGATAATTTACTAATATATTTTCACTCAAACTTTGATATTTATAATTTCAAATTAAGTGCCAAATAAAATTTAAATAAATATACATAAATAAATTGTATAATTAAAATTAATTATATAATCATTACCATATAAAACTGTTAAAATTGAAATGTGTTTAATTATTACATTTTATATAAATAATTTGTACCAAACCATAACCAGAAAATGGATTAGAATTTTTGAATTATTATAAAAATAATTAAATATATATTTTTATTTGTGACACAAACATTAATAACATTATTTTGTATATGGATTAAATAATTTTTGAATAATTCATTATAAAATGAAATAATATACAATAATTAATTACATATAGAAATGAAAATGAGAAAATAATAGTAATAAATAAAAAAACAAATACGTAATCCGAATATAAATTTAAATATATTATATAATTATGAAATAGTATATAAATAAATATTATAAAAATACAAAAAATAATAACCAAAATTATCCCACCACAACAAGATTTCTCTATATTAATTAGTATATAGTAATTATAATTTAAATATATATTTAGATTTTCCAGAAAATTCTATTTTCTTTTCATTATATTAATTTTCATTATTAAAAAAATATACAATTTCTCTAAATATGTTAAAATAATTTCGAGAAATATTCTCTGATAAAGAAAGTATAAGCAAAAAGTTTATATAGAAAGAGATCAAAACTGATATAAAAGTTTTTGTATAGAAGCAAATTTCAAGATTGAATTCAAATTTGCTTCCTAGCAAATTTGAAGATTGAAAGGTTTTTTATATACTCATAACTTTAATGAATATAATCTTGAATTAAGATTAAATCTAACAATAATTATTTTTATATGAGTTTTGATCTCTTTCTATACATACTATTTGGTTTAAAGTTAAACTAAAATTTTCATTATTTTAATATGATTATGCTTAAAAATTGATTAAATGCTATAACTATAAAATATGTATTTCATATAATTTCTAACTACATCCCAATTAGAGTTCACATATCCTTAGTATCCTTAAAAAATATGATGCAAGTATGATGAATATTTCTATATTTAATTAGAGTTGTTTAAAAAATAAAATTAATCAGTTTTCAAATTAAATTAAATACTTTCTATAAATTGTCATGATTTAAATCGGTAGGTAACATACCAACAGTAGGTCACTGCTTAACCTAAAGGTATGCCTTTTTTATTAAAAAAAACTAATTTTCAGGCCACCATTACAGTACACTGGCAACAGATTTATGATTATTAACAAATTTGTGCATCTAAACTTCTTGAAATTTAGTCTAAAATTATAGACATATAATTTTGATTATAAAGTACGATATAATCACAGTTTTCTTGTACTGTAAATGTGATTTATAAACTTCAGATATTTATAAACATTTATTGATATATGTACATACGTTGTACGAATGTTGAAATGGAAGTGTTTAATTTAACTTTGAAAAAAAAACGACTAATTTAATCGTATTAAAGAAATTGTCAATCTTAATATTTTATAAAATTAGTTTGGCAGCAATTTTAATTAAAATTACAAATATATTTGACAATTACAAAAAAATAAAAAAACATTGATAAATGAAAAATTTAAATTATTTTTCAAAACGCACAAAAAAATAAAAGATATTTATATAAAAAAAAATTGTTATCTTCGTTAAATATGTTTCAAATTACATAATTATGTAATATCAAAAAATTTAATAGAAATTTTTCAATTGCAATTTAAATGGAATAAAATTATGTTGTTCATATTATTAAATTTTAAAAAATATATTTAATTTATTTTTTTAAAAAAAGGCTGAAAATTGTAATTAAAATTCTTCATTAAACAAAATTTTAATTTAATATCTAATATAATTATTATAGAATTGATAGTGAAATAAATAAAAATCAATGATTAGTTATTTATTAAACTAGTTATATTTATAATTATAATGATATCGATCAGTATTAAATTAATAAAAATAACATAATAAAAATTAAATAATTAATTAATTATTATATAGTTATTAAAAGAATTAAAATTTTAGACAGTTTTTTATACCTAGACACGCGCTATTCTTAAAAACTATATTATTATATATATGAAAATTATATGCTTTTTTATTTAGAAATAAATATATATTTCTAAATATATATACATATATATATCATTATTATGTAGTATATAAAAGCTTTTTTAAAATATTTAAATGCATAATTATTTTTAAAAGTTACTAAAATGAAGAAGCAATATTGTTGAAAAATGTTTTAGTCTATATAGATAAAAGTATTTAATAAAAATATGTTTGATATTGAGATGATATTCCATCAGTACAGTCCAATTCTTTTAGAAGTACAGTACCAATAAAATATGTTAAATTTCAATATGTTTAATTTACAGTGGCGTACCAAAATATGAGTTTCATGTGTACAAGACTCTACGAATTTAACTTTTTTTTTAATTTTCTTACAAAATTATCAAGATCAAAATTAATTTGAAAATAAAATTATTAAGAGGAAAAAAATGATAACAAGATCAAAATTAATTAAATAATTTAAAAAAATTATTAAATAATTAAAAAACATTAAATAATTAAAAAAAAATCATAATTAAGTGTAGTTTACAATAAAATATAAATAATTTTGTAGCTATTACAACTTATATTATTATTTTGTGTGTTATACATTTTTTTTAACATTTATTCATGGATGGTAATGAAGAGGATCCGAAAACCTCACGCACTGAAGCCACATATGGTTCGTTGTACACCCAACTCCTTAATGAACTTGATCAGGTTTGCAGGTTTCTTGACATCCTCCTTTAACAGGTTATTTAGAAAATAACATTCTAAATGGCAGGGCAATGACATAGCAGTCAGTCCCAACTGGCGCGGCATGTTTGCATAAGAGTATGTGTACCGCGACTATATTCATTTATAGTCTGGCTGTTAGTTTATTCATAAATAATATAATATACTTATTACAATTATACAATATAATTATATAATTATACTTATACAATTTTGGATTAATGCAGCCGTTCATCTAATTGTATTTTTACTTATATCCCATTTATCCAGAAGAATTTAGGAGTTAGCCAAATTATAACCTGTTAAATAAAAATCCAAGAAATTGTCAATAACTCCGTTTCTTGCCAGTTCATCCGTTTGATCATTTCCCTCAATTAAACTGTGTCCTGATGATCAAAGAATTTTGAGATCATTATTATTAACTGGTGCATTATGATTTTACCTACATTCTTTCACTAACTTTGACTTGATACCTTTTGCAAGCACCATTATTGTAGCTTGACTGTCTGAGCATATAATTAAATGTCTGTTAAATGGGGTAACTATTATAGAAGATGCAATAGTTTAAAAATTCTTCATTTACGGCCAGGCAATAGTTTAAAAATAATATCAAAATTTTTAGGTAATCTAATTTATCATATTTTGGTTTGTGGAGCTCGTAAATCCTTTCTATTATTAACATTTAATTTTTAAATTTAATACCCGAAACAATAAAAATAAATTAAATATTTAATTTAACAAATCGATCGTTATTATTAAAATTAAAATTTTATAGGAAAATAAAACACAAATTTAAAAAAAAAAAATAATTAAAAGTCCCATCAATATGGCTGTTCCGCTTATTATTAATTATATAAATTTATATAAAAAAAATAAAACATTAAAAATGAGGAAATAAATGCTATAAATTTAAATTTTGTGTATTTTAAAAATTAAATGAAAATATACCATAAATTTAAAATACAAAAATGCTTATAATATTAAAATTATTTATAAAATTGCGTTTAATTAAATGAAAATAATTGACATTATCAACAATTAACCGAATGCACAATATAAAATTTTACGGAATATAAATTGTCCGGATACAAAATTAAATGGAGTTGAAATTTACCAAATGCATAATATACAGAATACACAACTGATCGAATGTAACTTTCATTTGACCAAGTATTTAAAATTAACCTGGCAAAAGGCTGATTTAATTATGTATTTTAAGACTTATGGTTTCAGTAAACTATACAATCATTTATTTTTCATCTTAAGTTACCATCAATATTAATTCAACATTAAATTAATAAATTGTATTTTCAGTAAAATGTATAAATTCTCATTCGCATTCGGTTAATTGTGAATTCGTTGAATTGTTTTCGAACAATTAACCAGATACCAAAGATAATTATTTTATGCAATAATTTCCAGATAAAAAATACCAAAAAAAAATATTATATAAATTATTAATTAAAAAGAAAAAAATAATAATATTATTCATAGAAAGAATATCAATGAAAATTTTAGACTAAAAGAAAACATGCAATAAATAAATAATTAGTAAAAAAAAAAATATTAAATAAATTATTATTACAAATAAATAAAATATTTGCTATCAAAATACACAAACCATAGTATTACAAAAAAAAAAAAATGTTATGTTTTTAGTGAAAAAAAAGAATTAATTAAAAAAAAAATGTTTAAAAATAAAAAATAAATAAAAATAAAAATCAATTTTTTATCAGAGTTTTTATTTCATTAATTTTGTACAGAAATTAAAAATGTAGATGATTAAAAGTTACCATTGCTGTATCGAAGAAAACCATCAGCAAAAAGTATGTATAGAAAGAAATCAAAACTCATATAAAAATTATTACTCAGACATATACTTTCAAGATTTCAATATAACATCCCACAATCGAGATGCATAAAGATTTTTTAATGGGTATTCATTCATCAATGGCATTACAACCCACTGTCGGTCCTTAGCCTGACATAGTCTCTTTCTCTAATCGTCCGTATACTACGCTAATGTACGCCAATTATGTGCATTTATGGTGGCGCATCTTTCCAAGTTAACTTGGGTAGGCTATGTCTTCTAGATCCTAATAGTTTTGTACCGAAAATACATTTTGTATGATTTTGTTGCCTCGTTCTTGCTCGTGACCTTCTAATAGGCGCCTGATCATTTTAATGGTAGTCACAACACTTGACTTGTAATAAAAATCATATTTATTTCTCAAATTACCATTTTCAAATACAGAGGTCCATAGATTTTCCTTTCAAACACACCAAGTAAGTTTCCATCAGCACTACATAGTACTTTAATGTTTGTGGCATTTAATCTTCAAATTTACGTCCATACAAAAACTTTTATATAAGTTTTTATCTCTTTCTATTTATACTTTTTTGTCATAAGCTACAATTAATAATTTAAAAATCTTTTCTACACTCGAATGCATCATAAAATTGATCCATTGTTTTAAATATTGAATTAATTATAGATTTATGATTATCACCACGTCCACAATAAACTTGTGTGAATGCAACATAAATAATATTTTTAGGCTGGAAACCATAAAATTGTAAAAAATAATTTTCCATAAAATTTAATACATAACTTTGATGCCATAATTTATAATCTAATAAAATTTGTTCGAATGCTTTTAAATCAACAAATATACGTTTTAAATATTCAACATTTTCATATTCATCTGTTACTAATCCAACATTCATCAATAATGTTGTATCATTTTCTTGTTGTCGCAGCTGCTGTTGTCTTACTGTCATCAATAATTTATTAAATTCTTTATTAATTTTGATTTTTTGTTCATATTTCCACATATCAAAACCTTCTGTTGCAAAATAATGAAATAATGGACGATATTCAAGAATTTGTATAAATTTCATAAATATTTTAAAATAATAATATTTTTTATTTGAATATTTATTATCACCATCATCAATATTAATATTATATCCTAATAATATTCTTTGATTTAAATGTTTTTTAATATTAATTAAATTTTTATAATAAAAATTCGAATCAATATCTAAATTTTCATATTCTTTATATATTTTCATTATATTCATATTATTTTTTATATATTTTCGAATTTTCTCTTCAATAATTTTTCTATTTTCAAAACGTACTAAAATTATTAAAAATTTATTAATTGTACTATTAAATAAATCTTTTTTTATTAATTTCATTAATTTTTCATAATATATTACCGATTCGAAATAATCTAAAACTGATGTAAATTTTTCATTATTAATATTATCAATTAAATTCCATATTAAAAAATTTATAATAATTCGTTTATCAGTTTTTTCAATAAATTCAATAATTGCATTTAATTTTAATTCATCATGTAAATAAATTTTAATTGTATTGTTTGGAAATAAATTTAAATTATTTAATTTTAAGTGATCAATAATTAATTCACCATATTGTATCCATGAAAAATTTGTTGTAACTTCGAAATTTTTTAAAATCGACAATACATTTAAATTTTTTGTAAATTCAATAATTTCTAAACTTAATTTTTCGGCATCATCAAAATTTGTACCTAAATCAATCATTTTTTGTTTGATTGGATGACGATTGATTTGTAAAAAATTTGGTTCAATTAATATACCATTTTTACTATATGTTGTTCGGAAAAATGTCAAAATACCAATTGAACTTAATTCAGATGTTAATGATATCCAATCATATTTATCATATAAATTTTCAATAGAATTATTATCATCAGTATATGGCCATATATTATTACTGTTACTATCATTATTTATCATTAATATTGATTGAAATAAATCAATTTGTATAAATAAATTTTTTAAATTATTAAATGATTTTTCATTTAATTTTTCTGGACGACTATTAATAAAATCACTAGGCATATAATAATTACCATTAAATTCGGATGGTTTTATTATAGTTGATTCATAAAATTTTGATGCTTTTTTACCACCATTTGATTCATATTTAAAACGATTCCTTTTAAATGATTCATATTGATCATTTATATTATATAAATATGATGGTGTTATTGTATTTTCATTATTATTGTTAGTGGCATCATTAAAATTACCACAAGCAAATTCATAAAAATCATTACATGGATTTACAGATGTATTTAATGTTTCTTCCATTTGGGTTAAATAATTGCGATATGTTCGTGGCATTAGATTTTCTTCATGCCAACAATAACTGAGTTTTTGTTGTATTAGTAACAGCAGGACAAATCTTAATGATGATCCTGCCGAGTAGTTATTCATTGTATTAATAATTTTTTTCTGTTACCAGTTAAATAAAACGTAAAAATTAAATAAATTATTTCTATAAGTATTTTTTTTTTTTTAATTGCGAAAAATTATTTTGCAAACTTGAAACACTCTGAACGCTTTAAATTTACTTTATAATTATATTTAAGCTTTTCAAAATTATGTTACTATAAATTTTTAGCGATAATATTTCATATGTTTACAAAATTGAATAATAAAAAGAGGTCAGTGTCATAAAGAGTTCAATGCAGATTATGATAATGAAAATATGGCACGAAAATTTTAATAATTAGGGTTTACGAAAGAACTGGAAGATAGCCATTTAAGAAACCAATTATTTTAGTTCCTATACGGAGTAGGTTTAAGTTCACTATTAATCCGCTTTTGTCTGATTTAGAGCTATTATTCGCCAAATTCAATTGTTGAACCAATTTTTGTAATAATAAAGGTGATAAAAACATAGAAAAATTGATTAACAATAGTTCTCCGAAGGAATGGTTGTATTGGGAGAGTGTAGTACCAAAATTATCAGGGCGGAAGTAATATCAATCTTGAAAATTTTTCAACCATTCGTCCGACTTAATAATAGGAAACAATCGGCATAAAAAATTCGAAAAAGCCGATAGTTTTTTGCTAATAGGAGATTAATGCATATGCAATTTGCGTTTTTTTAGATACTATGTTTGAATCTTTTATGGTACATAGTGTATCAAGCGAGTCTGAAAAGATAAAGGATAAATCGCGATTAATTGACAAAAATCAAAAAGTATGTAATCCAATCAGAAAATAGTTTATTTTCTGTATAATTCCGTTCTTTCAATTCACATTCAGTAACCTATTCAGTAAATTATGCGGTTAAGTCGTTAAGTATTGTGTCAACAAAACCTCACAGAGAGTAAGTATCCTAGTATTATAAAACCCATGCTACTATAACAATTTGATGGATAAATTAACTCTACTAATACAAATATTGAGATAGCTAATTTTTGGTCAAAAGTTTAAATTAAAATTTTAATCATAGTTACTTAATATTGCATAATTAATGTACTTCTATTCTTTTCAGACAGTCCAGTCTAATTAGTAAAGAGATATAGAAAATATGATATTCGATATAAGAAAATTGTCTTTCAGTTGAAGAAAGCGCCATTTACAATTTATATTATTTGTTGAGCAACATAACAAGATAAGAATTAAAATAGTAAGCGCCATCTATGTGTTAATAGTGACCATATTAATGACAATGCTTTCCAATTTAATTAGACATTATAAGTACACAATTAAATTTAACGCAGCGCTACAAAAAGACGTCAGCCAGTCGTTAAATAAAATTATTAAAATTATTATTATCTATTTTAAATAATAATATTTGAAATTATAATTTGTTTTGCTGCAAGTTACAGTTTTTGAATATTAACTGATTTTCGAAATAGGTCTAGAAGTATTACGCTTTTTTGTGAACACCAAATATCAGTAATATAACACCGAAAATTAAATGAAACTATGTTAATCAAATCATTTTTTCACTCATAATTATGTTGCGTTACGTTCAACTCAATTCAATGATTATAAAATTTATAAGGTGATATCAAAGTCAGTACTGTCAAATTAACTATACAAAACTTTTGGAAAATACTTTACATTTCTTTCATCATCATATCAAATTGTGTCCATCTTCCAGTCGCACCGGAAGAAAGTGAAAAATTATAAAATCAGAGTCTAGATTTTTTTTTGAATTTTTAATAAAGAATTTTAAGTAAGTGTAATTACAAGTATTTAATTAAATAAATATTTACAATTGACCCTAATTAGAACTTTTCTATTTTGCAACAAGTAAATGAAAAAAAAAATTTTTTGCCATCCTTCAATTTTGTTTCGTAACAGTTTTTCGAAAATATAGTGAAATTTTATTTATAATTTGTGAAATATTTGTATAAATAATTAGTAATATTATTATTGTAATTATTAATATTATTTTGGAGTTTATCAAAAACGTAAATTATATTTCGTTGCAATCGTCTTACAATCGAAACGATTATAGAGATGTTTTATTGAACAATATTGAATTATAGATATTTTATTGAACTTTGCACTTTTTATCAATGAAAAATCAACAAATTCAATAGCTTGGTAAAAAATTAAACTTGGACGTGTACACATGGATTAAAAAGAGCATTAAAATATTTCTTATCTAATCAATTAAAATTTCCAATTAGAATTTGAGATATTTAAGGTGTGACCTTGAAAAGGACAATTTGACAACTATCCAATTTTCGAAATCTTCATATAGTATATATTTTAAAAATAGAAATTTTCAGAGTTTCTATTTCACAAATTTAAATTTTATGAGTATTTATTTTGTTTATTTAAATTTCAAAATTGACTATATGAGCTCATCATGTGTAAATTATTTAATTAAAAATTAAAACTTTAGAAGTCATTTCCGAAATAATTAATATAATTATTTATAGTTTTGCTATTGTTTAATTTTAATATATAACGTCAATCTTTATGATTCCTTATCTAATTTAGTTTTAAAAATAATAATAATTTTTCCTAGCGCATTTAGTTTTAAATTTTATGAATTTTCCTAACCACAGAAAACAGAGATAAGGATGACCTCTTCTACTAAACATATACCAAAAATATGTAGACTAAATTTATAGATGCATTTTTAAAATAAATTGAATTGTTACCGAAATCTTTTTTATACGAAATTATATAATTAGTATATAAATTTTATAATAAAAATGATAAACCAAATTGATTTAAATTATTGTAATTACACTAAACCATATCAAAAAAATAGAAAAATATTAAATTTTACAATCGGCGCAGTAAAGGTTAAAAAAAGTTCAGGCATATAACAAGAAAACAAAAATATATTTAAGTATTTAATCTTTGGTCGGCAACAAAATTTAAATAAACAAGATTTTAAATAAATATTTATAAAACTTTGTTTTTTTCTATTTTGGAGGCTCGTCAATTTATTCAGCTTATCATATTAAAACAAAATGCGATTAAAAATTATTATGGTTATTTTAAAATATATTAAATTTTTAATATTCATTAGCAACAACTTTTTCTATTTCTCATTAACACATAACCAGAATAGTTTTGGTTAAAATAATGTCAATATATAATAAATAATATTCAAATTTTGTTTTAGATTTTACTATGCAGTGCCATATTTAAACGAAATTTATTATAATAAATTTTTAAATTTTTATTATAGTTTTAAAAATAACAAGTTTTTTTAATCAATAATTTATTTTCCTAATTTTCTACAAATTAATAGTATATATGGAATATATAATTTAAATACTTTCATTTTTCATATCTGTTAAAAAATATATAAATATTTTAATGTTATGGCCTCCAAATTAACATTAAATATAAAAATTTTATATGAAATGGAAAAAAAGTTTATCAGAAAGTATCAATAAAAGTATTTTAGAGAAATTAATTAAAACTTTTATAATTTTAGTTTGTATGTTTGCTGCGATCACAAGATCCTTCGAACAAAAACCTAAAAAAGTATGAAAATCTGTATAATAAAAACTTGTATGGTATGAAAATTATTCAGTAAATGTTTAAATGTACAAAGTAAAACTTGAATACATTTTGTACTAGTACAAAACTAGCTATAGATGATATAGCATGTAACACCATAAGAATTACTGAACAATAAACAAAGCTATAGGAAAATCTAATATTCTTTTATTAAATAAACGAATCAAAATGATCACTTGAATAGTCAGTCCTTCAGTTTTCATAATTCCAATTGCCAATAATATAAATGTTATAAAATAAGAGGCTAATAATTATATTCATAATTCCCTTTATATTTACAAACTGTGCAGAATATTGTTCCTACGAAATTTGAAGAACAGAATTTTATGATTCCTAATTTTATAATACGGTTTTTGTTATCTAACCGAAAAATATTCTAAAATATTTTAATATAATTTGATAATATAAAATCTAAAAATAATTATTTTTTTTTTATAAAATTTGGAGAAAACAGAAAATCATATCAGTTATTTTTATTTAAAATATTTTCTAAAAAACTTTCCACCGAATTTCTTTTATCATATTTCACTATTTTGTACCAAATTAAATATTGTTAAAATATGTTACTATACATAAATGAAATTCAAATTATGTATAATGTTTCAATTTACAATTCTAACGAAATGCTCCCAATGTATGTGAATGAAATAACTAACAATAATTATTTATAAATATTATTACGTTGCACATTCAATTTTATTGCAAATTGTAATCAAAATTATATATTTTATTTATTTTACAATTAATCAGCAACAATTTGAGATTTTGGGGACAATAATATTCTTTGACCTTGGTCAATGACAAAAAATTTCGTTTGTTTTTCATAATAAGAATTTTATGCGCAGAATCGACTAAAAGCTATAAAAAATTTTTCGTTAATATTTTTGTATACTGATATTGAAAGTTAAATTCTATAAATTTCTTAGATTTAATTAATAAAACAAATCTTTTTTGTTAGTTTTTGATAAACTTTTATGGTAAGCTAACATAAAAATTTAAATCTCTTCATTATTTTATTTTTCTTCTATCGAATTTATACAAATTTAATATTTTAAATTTTATACTTTATTATAATGTAATATTAAATTATTTATAATTATTATCTTAATTAGCAAACCGAATCTCAAGATGACTACCTATTTCAATTATCCACCAAAAGAATTGCAAGAAGAGCTTATCAGAATAACTAAAGCTATTACAGCTCCCGGCAAAGGTATTCTTGCTGCTGATGAATCTGTAGCAACAATGGGAAAGCGTCTTACCGTAAGAAATATTTAATTTTTGATTTATTTTATACTTATAAATTTTTAATAAAAATATTTTGTTAATTTTAGGATATCGGTTGTGCTAACTCTGATGAATTACGTCGTGAATATCGTCAACTTTTATTCACAACTGATCCAAAAATTTCTGAAAATATTTCCGGTGTGATTTTATTCCACGAAACTTTGTACCAGAAAGCCGATGATGGTACACCATTTGTTGAATTATTAAAAAAACGTGGAATCATTCCTGGAATTAAAGTTGATAGTGGTGTTGTACCATTAATGGGTTCCGAAGATGAATGCACAACTCAAGGTAATAATTTTATTTAATATTTTTAAATTATATAAATTTAAATTACAACATTTATGATTTAAAAAAAAAAAGGTCTTGATGATTTGGCTAAACGTTGTGCTCAATACAAAAAAGATGGATGTGATTTTGCTAAATGGCGTTCAGTTTTGAAAATTGGCAAAAATACACCATCATATCAAGCTATTTTGGAAAATGCTAATGTTTTGGCACGTTATGCATCAGTTTGTCAATCACAAGGAATTGTACCAATTGTTGAACCAGAAATTTTACCCGATGGTGATCATGATATTGAACGTAGCTTAAAAGTTACTGAAACTGTATTGGCAGCTGTTTACAAAGCATTAAGTGATCATCATGTATTTTTGGAAGGTACACTCTTAAAACCAAATATGGTTACACCTGGTATGCAAGCTAAAAATCGTTCATCTGCACAAGAAATTGCATTGTGTACTGTATTGGCATTACGTCGTACTGTACCAGCTGCTGTACCTGGTGTTGTATTCTTATCTGGTGGTCAATCAGAAGAAGAAGCTTCAGTTAACTTGAATGCTATTAATCAAGTACCATTAGGCAGACCATGGGCATTAACATTCTCATATGGTCGTGCTTTACAAGCATCTGTACTCCGTGCATGGGCTGGTAAAAAAGAAAATATTGCAGCTGGACAAGCTGAACTTTTGAAACGTGCTAAGGTATGTATTATTTTATTTTGACTTTTTGGTAATTTCATTGCTTTTTGAGGGGAAAGAAAAAAAAACAACATAAAATTTCATAAAAAATTATCATTGTGGAAATAATGTTTTTTATGTAACGTTATAAGTTTTTTTAATATTTTATAATTATAAAATTTATATTACGGATTTAGAGAATTATTGTTAGGTACTATGTTAAAAAAGGTAATATATATTTATTTTATTTAAATTTGAACTCAGCATGATTAAAACTATATTTATATAAATTTTCGAAATTAATTTATACATTAACCAAACATAATATACACCAACTAACCAAACATAATATATTTCATTCAAACTAAAATTTAACATTGCATTGCATTTGCAAATTGCCATTAAAATGTTGTGATTTATATTTTCTATTTTTTTTTTTACCTAATCAATTTTAATTTTTCTTATCAAAATTAATAAATTTAGGCAAATGCACTTGCTTGCCAAGGCAAATATGTTGCTGGTTCAATTCCATCGTTTGCCGCAAAAACTAGTCTTTTTGTTAAATCGCACGCATATTAGAAAAATTGAAGATAAAACTCAAAAACTTAAAAACTATAATAACACAAAGTTTAACGAAAATTATGGACTCAAATTCAAATAAATTGCCATTACACAAAGACTGAAGTTCCTTCTACAAAAAAAAAAAAAAACAGATTTGGAATACAATAAATAAGTTTCTTACAAAATTTTCACACAGCAAACACTAATATAAAATGGACAATAAAATTGGCTAATTCTAAACATTTACAATACAAATATTTTCTTTTTTTTCGAATTTCTTTAATTAATAATAATATTTTTATCTTTTTTTAGTTTTGTAACTAATAAAAATACACATAAAATTTAATATTAGAAACAAAAAATTTCAAAAAAAAACATAAAAAAACACTTAATTTTAATATTGTTTTATTTTATATTTTATAATTTTTGATTTTGTTGTTTATTGCTTGAATATTAAGGTAATTTTTTAAGCTTTAAATAATTATTTTAGTATAGACAAATATATATTTTTAAAACTCTTAACAGATTAAATTTAATTTTTTTGTGTAGGTAGGTGAAAATCTGGAATAGATTATATTAAAAACACGGACGCGCCCGATATTAATATGGAATTCTAACGCAGTAAAATCACCTCCCTAATTACACGACTAATCAAAGGAAGACTAATAAGCAATTTTTGTTTGTTAGTCTAAGAAATGATCCAGAGATACTATTCTAGTTTTCTTTGTTCGTTAATTTACACTAGTTCAAAAGGTTTTTGAAAAAGAAACCATAACAAATCTCGACAATATGAGATTTTTTATAGTTTCTATAAACGTTCCAGATATCCCAGAAACCACAAATTTCTAATTTTCAAACGAATAAAAATACAATAATCATTTTCTTCCACAATTTTTATGGTATTTAAATATAAATTTGTAAAACAATTTGTATTCATTAAATTTCTTAGACCCATTAAATCATATGTATGAAATAGAATCTTGTGTAACCGGTGAATTGGCGATCTTTTCGAATTAATCTCGAATTTTATCCATCTACCATCTATAGGAGGGTGGATATGTGCGGTTTTAAATTAAGACTCCGGATGAAATCAGATAAAAGAAATTGAAAGTGGTTTAGAATACTATATCAAAACCAACTCACTTTTTTCAAACTCACCTATTTTTACAATAGGATATAAAGCAGTCTATTAACATTTAATATAGTTTTCCCTTGCCCATATCTGTTAGATTTAATTATATATTGACAAAACTTAACAACTTAGGCGATCGATTCCTAGCGTTAACATATTTTACTTATATAAAAAATAAATATATAAAATAAATTCGAAATTATTAGAGTTCTGAAAATTTTTAAATTATAAAATTCCATCGAAAATAATTAAGGATTTCTTGTAACTAGATTTTACAAAAACTTTACTTTATATACTTATAAATTGAATGCAACAAAATGAATATTAAATATAAAAAACTTGATTTTTAATTAATCTAAGAAAAAAAAATATTAAAATAGTAAAGGTGATTAGTAAAATGAAACGAAAGTCTTTAAAACCCAACTTTCGAAAGTTGTATCGGAAGATATTTATTGAATATCAGTAAAATTATATTATCCTCTTTATAGTTCGCAGTTAATCTAGATATTTAAATGCACTCTATTTGTTCTATAACAATATCGGAAAGTCTGATATTTAATTAATTTTAGAACTTGTATTAATTAAAAATAAATATTTAATCAGATTATTATCATTTTGAACTTCTCGAATATAATTTTAGAAAATAAAATTATGAAAATATATTACTTCAAATTGCAATGAAATGGTCTTAATATTATTTCCAAATAAAAACTAAATTAAATTAAATTTTTATCATGAATTTATTTACAAATTTAGGCAAATGGTGAAGCATCTCTTGGTAAATATGCTGCTGGCAGTGTTGTTGGTGCTGGAGCCAATGCAACTTTATTCATTGCCAATCATGCTTATTAAATTAAAAATATACAAAAATTGTATTATTTAAATATAAAACATATTAATAAGTTAAAAGCGAGAAGACCATTGTAAATATATACTCTAAAAACAACAAAAAGTGTATTAAGAATAAATTACTTTTAATATCTTTATAAGCACAAAACTTGTATAATTTATAATAGAACATCATTATCGCCATCATTAAAATATATCAAAAATTATAATTATATTAAGCTAAAACATAACAACATCAATGTTTGATTACTGAACAATTATATTGTCATCAAAGAAAATTTTTATCTAAATTAAATTTATTATGTTATTTAGTATATTAATTGAAAAAAATATGCTATTATTATTTAAATGTTAATTAATAAAACAAAAATATTAAAAAATAAATAAAATAAAAGAAATACTGTTCGAAAATAATTAAGATAACTTTTTATTATTCATTGGTTTTTAAATATATAATAAATTTACTGAAGTAGTAAAAGATTTTCAACGACAAACTTATTCTTCTTCTTCGACTGCAATCCACTAGATTGGATGTAAACCACTTCTTGGAACTGTTTACGATGTTAACAATGTTTTTTTTTAAAAAAAATCTATTTTTCGCCTTCCAAAAAATCAAACAAGTTGACCACGAAATTAAAAGAATCGCTATAAAATACCAGAAAAGACTTGAGGAACACGTTAATGTAGAAGCAACAAAACTACTTGACATTGAAAATAATGTTAGACCCTTAATTCATAAAAGCTAATCTAGTTATGTATTATGAATAAATATGAAAATCGTATCATCAAAATTAATTCCAAAAGCTTCAATGGGTGCTCTAAGAAATCGTACAAAAAAACTAGGTTAATAATTGAAAAGAAAACTACTGGTTGGTCTTTTAGACCAGTTCAATCAAAGCCACAAGTAGTAAAAAAATGGTCTTCCTAACTAAATGCATAAAAAGAATTGATATTTGTCCATATTTTTATATTTTCCATCCATGACATTCGCGCTCTTCCCACAGCTTTTGTTGCCTAATTTTTCCATTGGATGATTAGCTTTAGCAAATCATATTTATAGGATTCCTCATTATATGTCCGGTTTTTTATATTCTCTTAAATGTCTGGATGAAGACTTTTTGATTTTGGACACTATTTCAAAACTTTTCGTTGAACACTGTCACTCCATGATATTTTCAAAGGACGCCGATACGTCCACATTTCAAAATCTTTCAGTCGATTTTTTCAAGGTCCATGATTCCATGACATAGTAATATAGACTATATATAACATTTAACAAAGCTGATACAAAGTTCATAGAAATTTTTTTAATTTATAAAATGAATTACGAGCCATTTCAATTCTAGATTTAATTTGCTTTCACTGTTGTAGTTCTCATTTACCGTTAAACTTAAATGACCTTTATTGCTTTGCATTCTCTATTTTGGAAAAAATTGGAGGTAAATTGTCACCTTCCGATATCCTTTTCTGTAAATGATCAAGAAGCAAAGGAAAAACAAAAAACATATAAAAACACGCGACAATTTAAATAATTATGTTAACGCTAAAAGTTAAAACGACGATATATGGAATAATTTCCTCTTTATTTGACATAATATTTAATTTAAAGTTTTCTACAATTCTTATGGAACCAATAATATATAAATTTAAATCAAAATATCAATTTCGTAAATTAATTGTCTATAAATAATATTTGACAATTTCAAATTTCCACTTTTGAATTTAAATTTAAAAATAAAATTTTTTGTACGAAAAAAGATAAAAACAAAAATAGTTAGACTAATATGGCAACATTTTATAATTATCCAAGTAAAGCCCGACAAGATGAACTTACTAGAATTGCTAAAGCTCTTACATCACCAGGAAAAGGTATTCTTGCAGCAGATGAATCTGAATCAACTATAGGCAAACGTTTTGATGTAAATATTAATATAAATGTAACCGTCGATTTTTTTTTGTTTTAAGACGATTTAAATCCTTATAGGAAATCAAATGCGTAAACACTGAAGAAACACGACGACAATATCGTCAGCTTTTATTTACTGCTGATCCAAAATTAAATAATTATATTTCTGGTGTTATAATGTTCCATGAAACAATATACCAAGAAGCTGATGATGGTACACTATTAGTTGAAGTATTACGAAAACAAGGTATTATTGCCGGAGTAAAACTTGATAGTGGTGTTACACTATTGTTCGGTTCTCAAAATGAATTTACAACACAAGGTTCGTACCAAATAATAATAATTATATACAAATTATATTCTAATTGAATATAAAAACTATATAGGCTTAGAAGATTTGGAAATACGTTGCGGATTATATAAAGAAGATGGTTGTGATTTTGCTAGATGGCGTTGTGTATTGAGAATTGGAACAGATATGCCAAGTTATCAAGCAATTATGGAAAATGCTAATATTTTAGCTCGATATGCAGCAATTTGTCAATCACAAGGCCTTGTACCAATTATCGAACCAGATATTTTAACTAATGGTGAACATGATATTAAAAGTTGCTCACAAGTTTCGGAAATTGTATTAGCAGCTGTTTACAAAGCAATGCATGATCATCATGTATTTTTAGAAGGTACACTTTTGAAACCGAGTATGGTAATACAAGGAATGCAAGCTATAAATAGATCTTCACCACAAGAAATTGCTTTTTATACTGTGGAGACATTACGACGCACTGTACCACCAGCAGTACCAGGAATTGTATTTTTATCAGGTAGTCAAACAGAAGAAGAAGCTTCAATTAATTTAAATGCCATTAATCAAGTACCAATGCTGAAACCGTGGACACTATCATTCTCATACGGTCGTGCTTTTCAGACATCAGTGCTACGTGTATGGAAAGGAAAAGAGGAAAATATTATTCCAGCACAGGCGGAACTTTTGAAACGTGCTATGGTATATTTCAGTTTATATATAGTATTTATTCAGAATTATAAAGTTGATTTAAACAGATTTATATCAAAAGATTTAAATTTTCTTTAATTTCTTTGATTAGGCTAATAGTGCAGCTTCTGTGGGTAGATATGAAGGTAGTGCTGATGGTGAATGGAAAAATTATGGTTATGATGGTGAATGAAATGAAATGTATTTTAAAAATGTAATATATTTTGAATAAATTAAAAGTTTGAAAAATCCTTTGATTAATACTAAAAATCCATTTTTTATTTTGCTTCATGGCAAATATTCTCTCAAACTTGCAATGAATTGAAATTTCTATAGAAAATTACTTTAGGCACGAATTATGAATTGCAATGAACTGAATTTACAAAACTAATTAAATACATATAATTAATAATCAAATTTATCCACCAATTTTAGCATAAGAAACTAATAATTTCTTATAATAAATATTATTTGAATCCGTATAAAAAATTGAATTAAATTATTAAATATTTAAAATTTAGAAATCTAGTAATTTTCCAAATAAAAAGATGATAGATTTAAAAATATTTATTAAATTCAAAAAATTATTAGTTTACGAAATTTATAGTTTAACATTTGATTTTCGAACATTCTAAATTCCCTCTTAGTTGAAACATCTATTTAAAATTATTAACAAATAAAAAAAAAAAACCGCCCCACCATTTCAAGATGACAACTAATTTCAATTATCCACCAAAGGAATTAGAAGAAGAACTTACCAGAATAGCTAAAGCTCTTACAGCACCTGGAAAAGGTGTTCTTTGTGCTGATGAATCAGTAGCAACAATAGGAAAACGTTTTGCTGTAAATTTAAATTTAAAAGAAAATGATAAAAGAAAATTGTTTTTAAAAATTAATTATATATGTATATTTATGTAGGATATCAATGTCAAAAATACTGAAGAACGTCGTCGTCAATATCGTGAAATATTATTTACTACCGATTTAAAACTTAGTGATTATATATCTGGTGTTATATTATTTCATGAAACTATATTTCAGCAAACAGAAGATGGTACACAATTTTATCAATTATTACAAAAACATGGAATCATTCCTGGTATTAAAGTTGATAGTGGTCTTGTGTCATTATATGGTTCATTGGCAGAAACCACAACTCAAGGTAATTATAATTAAAAATTTATTCTATATATAAAATCATTTTAAATTATTTTATATAAATTAAATTTAATTTGTTAGGCCTTGACGATTTATATGATCGTTGTGCAGAATATAAAAAATTAGGTATTGATTTTGCGAAATGGCGTTGTGTTTTTAGAATTGGTTTACATACACCAAGCTATCAAGCAATTATTGAAAATACTAATGTAATGGCTCGGTATGCATCAATATGCCAATCACAAGGTATTGTGCCAATTATTGAACCAGAAATATTACCTTATGGAGACCATGAAATTGAAGATACATTAAAAGTAACAGAAACTGTATTGGCAGCTGTTTACAAATCATTAAGTGATCATCATGTCTTTTTGGAAGGTACACTTTTGAAACCGAATATGGTTACACAAGGAACAGAATGTGCAATTAAAGCTAAACCAGAAGAAATTGCACTTTATACTATAACAGCATTACGACGAACTGTACCAGCAGCTGTGCCCGGTATTCTATTTTTGTCTGGTGGTCAATCAGAAGAAGAAGCTTCAATTAATTTGAATGCTATTAATCAGGTACCATATTTAAAGCCATGGGCATTAACATTCTCATTTGGTCGGGCTTTACAAACTTCTGTAATTCGTGCATGGCGTGGAAAAAAGAATAATATTGAATTGGCACAGGAAGAACTGATGAAAAGTGCAAAAGTTTGTTAAATTATTTCTATTTACTTTTAATATGAAATAAATACATATTTTATTTCAATTAACATAGGCCAACAGTGAAGCTTCACTTGGTATCTATACTGGTGCTGTACGGGGTCCTGGAGTTGATATAAATTTAATTTCGGCAAATCATGCTTTCTATGAATAAATTCTAATTAAAATTCATGGACATTTGGATAATTCCGTGATAATATAAATCCATAATTTAGTGTTTTTGTATAAAAGTATGAAATAAAATTAATGAAAAAATGTTAAAGTCATTTAACTGTTGGATTAATTCAGGAAATTTAAGAAATTACGAAGATAAAAAATTTTGTATGGTGAATTTTGGGTCGTATTAAGCTAAAAAATATATAGTAAAAAGTTAGTTAAGTTAAAAGTCATTGGGTCAATTTCACATTTTATTATTTCCACTGATATTCTACAAGAAAATTGAAGTTTGAATGTAGAGTATTGTATTGAATTTAATTAGGCCGTGAGTGCCCGCACAACCAAGGTATAGGTACAACCGCAAAAAAGTATCTGAGTCGGTTTATTCTGTTAATCTTTGCAGAAACACCGTGCTCTATACATACGCAGTCCTGCAGTATGAGAGTTGAGTAGCTGTGCCAGTTATCATTTTCAAAACTACCGCAGCTAGCCAGCATGTTGGATGTCTTCCATCCATCTGGTTCCTGAAATACTTAAGTCACTTGGTTAGTCATTTCTTGGAACAAGAATGTAGACTAAGTGGACGATTCATAATTGGTAATTGTTGAACAACAGCGATTTATAAATAAAAAGCTAAATTAATTTAATTTTAATTAAAAGATTTATTAAATTTTCACCTTATAACAAAAATTTTTAATTTTTTTTTTTACAATTTATCTCGATTTTCGAATATAACAGCATAAATTTTATTCTTAAATTCATTTGAAATTCCAGTATTACGTAGATCAAAATATTTTAAGGATTTATTAAATCCAATAATTTTATACAAATTCTTTCCAAGTTCCTAAAAACAAAGTGCAAACATTTTTAATTAATAAACATTATATTTTAATTGAACTATTTTTTTGAAATCTTTTAATACTGACATCACCCAAAACATTATTTGATAAATCCAAATTTGTAAGGACTTGCATTTCAATAATTAATTTAAATAGAACACGTGATATTGTCTCTGATATTGAACATGCACTTACATCTAAATGTTCTAATGATAAACCACCAATAATTGAAAAAATTGCAGCTGCACCATCACTGCCAATTGGATTCATAGCTAAATCTAATGATTTCAGTTTTCGTTTCTTTAATGCACGACTAAGAATTAAAGCTGCCTCGGATGCTAAAAAAAATAAAAAAATATGTATGAATACAAAACTTTTATAGTTATTTAATATTCTTTTAGTCCATGTCTACTACTGTATTTTAATTTAATTTGTTGAAACGAAACCGTTTAAAAGTGTGAGAAATTTTACTCGTAATTACAAACAAAATTCACTAACACCATCTACGAAATTCGTATTTTTGACAATTAGAGAATCAACACTCCGGCTAACATGTACTGAGGCCACTTAGACAAATAGTAACCCCAGTCGAAGGCTACTTATGTATACAGTACTCGACCCACCCATCTTCTGTTATAAACTAAATCAGACTGACCGGTTTCGCTTTACCTGTCTCCCACAGATTTGTCATAAAATAACGTTCCAAATGTTTCAATCTTCAACAAACGCGGAGGAACAGTGATACAGAAGATGATCCATGGATTTGTCATCCTTTTTTCAGCCCTAATCGTGTGGAGTGTTTCCTAAATGGAATGTGGCCAGCAACAATACCGATATAAATTCGAGCCATTTATTTTTTTAATAAGTAGATTATTCTCCGCTTTTTTAGAACATTACCCCCAACAAAGTTTGTGTAATAGCATGTAATTAGAGTAATAGTTATGGACTAAAAATTAAAATATATTAAAGTATAATTTCTACACAATTTATTACGTACACAATTTATTATTAGATAAATTTAAATTTTCTAGTTTCGGAAATGAATCATTATTCAATATCTTTAAGAAATTTGTTAAACCAGAATCACCAAATCGACAATGTGGAAATTCTAAAGTTACTAAATTTGAACAACCTTTATCCAATGCAATTGCAATTCTTGTCAACATATGAGATTCCATTTTAACACTATGTAAACTTCAAAATAAAAAATAAAATTACTTATTAAAATCATTTTTTTCCAAATTCTAAATATATTTTATAATACAAACTTGAAATCAGTTAATTCATAACATTTTTGTAAGCCACGACAAAAATAAATAATATCATTTTTCGATGGTCTGGAACATCCAGCATAATATTCTGTACCAATATTTTTCGTAACATAAGTTAAACGTAAATTTTGTAATTCTGGTAAATTTGCTAAAATATAATCAAATGGTATGTGATCTATAAAATTATGAAAAAAATTAATTATTTAAATTGTAAAAATAAAAATTTATTAATACAATAATCTTACCAGCTTTCTGTCCAGACGGTTGTAAATAATTTACATCAATATTTACAACATATGCAGCACATATATCTAATATACTTTGTATACCTTCTTGATCATAATCACATGGTTCTAATTGTTCTAAATATTCTGATAAATATTTTTCCATAAAAATTGATATCCAATTTTGTTCATCATCTTCATTAATTTGTGGATGTAATTGTGGCCATTTATTATTAAAACATCTCTCCCAAAATATATCATCTTTAATATGATTACTTAAAATTTTAATTGGTAAATTAACACTAATATTTTGTAATAAATAATTTTTATCGACTTCTGATACTAAATGGAATATATTTGGATTTGCTGAAATATAATTTATATATAATTTTAATTATATATAAATAAATAATTGATTATTATCATCACTTACAATCCCAATTTTTAATAATTTCATCGAGAGTTAATAGTCTTAAAGTTTTCGGTTGATTTATTTGCCAATCTAAATTAAAAGCGTTCAATGATTTCGAAAATTTTAATTTACCTAATTTATCACTAATATATGCTTTATAAACATTTAAATCAATTGTAAAAGGTATTTGAACAGTATTAGATGGATTCATATTATTATAGCCAATATAGCTTCAAGTAATGTTGTACGAGATGTAAATTTTAAATTATATTTTAACGATTTATTATGATTTCAAACAAAATTTTGGTTAATATGTTACCATGGTATTAAGGTAATTATTAATATGGAAATTTTCATATATAAAAATATGTATCATCACCTCAGTTCTTAAGGGTTCAATGGGCAATAAATTGTGTTATATTTATGTAATTATATGAATTTGGGTTCCATTTTTTGATTAGCTCAACCCGATTTGTTATACGCAAATATTTGTAAAATTTGTGCAATTAGCCAACCTTTATTAAAATTTGTATGATATTGAACAAAATTATACAATAATTATTATAAAAGTAACATTCAGTTTACATTTTCCCACAAATAATTCAATTTTGTTCAATTGGTTCTTGATAAAAGAATATTCCTCGGCGAAGATGTGACACCTCGTAAGTAGCAAATTTTCCAAAAAATAATTGTTCGATCATTTTTGGAAAAACTGCTATTCGATCTAAAATATAAGTAATGCTAAAAATAATATTTTTATAACCAAATTGTATTCAATGTTGTAAATAAGGAAACCTGAACCTCTTATGTTATACTTTGAACTTTAAACAACCTTAACAGTGAAAACTCGTAATATACTATAGTTTAGATTTTGCTACTTACGAGGTTTCACACTTTCAACGACAATATATATAACAAAATTAAACTACTTTCAAAAATGATGTAAACTATGCTAAAATTTTACACTATAGAACTCCAAAATTAAATTTTAGAACAATTTGCTTGGAGGATATTGTTCACTTACGAACCAGGTTGACGATATATATTTATCTATCTACATAGAATTTTATTCAATATTAAGAAAAATAATTTTAGATTTTTGGTAAATTTGAAATATTTTTAATACATTATTATTTCACAAACCATTCCAGGACCATCAAGAAAGCGAAAAACAGGTGAATCGGAAAAATCCATAACATGTCACCGTAACCTCAAAAAGCACCTACACACAATTGGTCTACCAGCGGACCATGTGGTATGAGATTTTTCAATACGAGGATGAGACGGCGGAACACATACTACTTAGACAACTATTTCGAAGGTTATGTTGTCGTTTCTTCAGAAAAGTGGCGGCTGTCACTAAACCAGCTGTACTGTTTCATCAACAATACTGGCTTGATTAGTCACCACAATAAGCCAAATAGAAGCAGTGTTTTTTTCTGTTTACCTAACCTCATCTAATTCACAATCCAAATCTCTTATGCAAATCTCCTAATTAATAGTTAATTAATAATTAATAAAAGTATACATAATAAATTTTCACTCCAAGGTGAACCATAAAATTTGAAAATATTTAGATAACAAAAATCTTTTCCTAATCTAGAATTCATTTAAATTAAAAAAAATTTAATTTCATAAATTATGAAATTTTGAAAAAAGTCATATGTCAACCATATATTTTTATAAAATTTTAAAATAATCTTTTTTTAAAAAAAATTATTAATTCTGTAATATAATTTAATATTTTGTATTATCGGGTAAGAAGAAATCAACTCAATTGAAAAATGACCACTTATTTTAAATATGCAAATAAAACATTACAAGATGAACTTTCGAAAATAGCTAAAGCACTTACGGCACCAGGTAAAGGTATTCTTGCTGCCGATGAATCTGAATCAACAATAGGCAAACGTTTTGATGTAAAATTTAATAATTAATTTAATAATTTAGTTGTTTTCAAAGTAATTTTCAATTCATATAATATAGGATATTAATTGTACTAATTCTGAAGAAATGCGACGAAAATACCGTCAACTTTTATTCACTGCTGATCCATCACTTAATGAACATATTTCTGGTGTAATAATGTTCAATGAAACTGTATACCAATCAACCGATGATGGTATACTATTTGTTGATGTTTTAAAGAAGCAAGGTATTGTTTCAGGCATTAAAGTTGATACTGGGGTAACAGATTTGTTTGGATCGAAAGAAGAGGTCACAACACAAGGTTTGTTTAACAAACTAAATTTTGTAATTGGAATTTACAAGAAATTTGTGACATATAAATTTTTTTTTTTAAAACCGCAGGCCAAACAAACTTAAATTTAGTATCCAGTTGCTGTGAAGTGAAATATTCATAGAAATTAATTTAATAAAACTATTTAAGATGAACTCGTTACAGAAATGTTGTAATTTCACAATCTTTAAATTGTATGGACATTTCACTTCACGGCGATCTTTATACTAAGCTTAAGTTTGTTTGGCCTGTAGCTTCGTTTGACTTTGACAGATAATTGGAAAGGTCGTACTTATAATTAATATAATTTTATAGGACTTGAAAATTTATCAAAACGCTGCGCCCAATATAAGTCGAATGGTTGTGATTTTGCTAAATGGCGCTGTGTCCTGAAAATTGATACAGATACACCAAGTTATCAAGCAATTACGGAAAATGCTACTATTTTAGCACGGTATGCATCAGTTTGTCAATCACAAGGTCTTGTGCCGATTGTTGAACCAGAAATTTTACCCGATGGTGATCATGATATTGAACGTAGTTTACAAGTTACTGAAACTGTATTAGCAGCAGTTTATAAAGCATTAAATGATCATCATGTCTATTTGGAAGGTACACTATTGAAACCGAATATGGTAACACCAGGAATGAAATCTAAATATCGTTCTGCTCCACAAGAAATTGCACTTTATACTGTATTGGCATTACGACGAACTGTACCATCCGCTGTACCTGGTATTGTATTCTTGTCTGGTGGTCAATCCGAAGAGGAGGCTTCACTTAATTTGAATGCCATTAATCAAGTACCATTGCTGAGACCATGGGTACTAACATTTTCATATGGCCGTGCTCTTCAATCATCTGTGCTTCGGGCATGGCGTGGGAAAGACGAAAATATTTCTTTAGCACAACAAGAGCTTGTAAAACGTGCTAAGGTATATTTCTAAAAATAATAAAAAAAATATGTAATATTATCTATACATTTTATTTTAATATAGGCCAACAGTGAAGCTTCTGTAGGTAGATATGAAGGTGATTTAGCTGATGCTGTTGGAGCTAAATCAGGATTATATGTTGCAAATCATGCATATTAAGATAATATTATAAATTAGTGTCATTATAAAATGAAATTAATTATTATTAACGAAAATAAATTAAAACTTTCAGAAATATTTTATTTTGTTTGTTTAATGTAGAAATTCATAAAAATATCTAATAATAAATAATTATGTTATAAAATAAAAGCTAACTGCAAATACAGTGCTGAGTAATATTGAAAAATATGAAAATGTATCATAATTTTTGTTGAAGTCCATTTCCTTTTGTTTAACCGAAATTTAATAACTAAAAGTGGGCATGTTATCTCCTCCGAAGTGTGCACGTTAAATTTCGATGGAATTATGTAAAAACCTTCAAATTGAAATATACTTATACAGAGAAGTAAGATTAAGTTAAGCTTTTGAATGAATCCCATATTGATTTCCTCTGTAGTTAATACAAATATTCAAGCTTTATTCTATTCATATAATCAACCTTTCTCTTGAGATCAGCCCGCATAAGTTCATTTTTTCTGTTAAATTAAAATGTTCTTTAGCATGTTGTAAAACATTAATAAAACTTTCAAAATGGTTTGCAGTTTGGTTTTTATTCATTACATCATTACATTACAGTACATCATTAATGTTGCCTCTGTAAATGAAAATACGCATTTTGGTATGGTAGGCTTGTGATGATGATCCGCAATCAGATTTTTTATAATAAAAAAAAAACCTTTTCGCATACTCTGCTACAACTATCTGATATTCGATTTGGAACACCCTCTTTGAGTATAACAATACAATATTTTTTGTTAAAAATATATTTTATTACCTAGCGCTGACTGTTGATTCCATTATGAGGGTTGATAACGCTCTTGTACTATCTAAAAATAGATTGCCTAAGTGCAATTCCTTTATATTTATAGCTTATATATCCGACGGGTTTGTCCAAGAGGCTAATTCCATTTGAGCGAAGCTTTGGCAAAAAGTCAGTTACCGACTATTGTTATCTATTGATAACATGATGACCTGCGTAATTGGTATAGTTTTCTGTTTTATTATTGTACGGATTTTTTGTATCCATATATTCGATGTATTCGTAGGATGAATGTCATTAATGTATACTATAATCGACTGATATTAATATGCAATAAAAATAAATTTAAGTTTTCATAATCGACTGATATTGGATATTAATGTAATAAATTTAAGTTGGTGCCCAATTTTATTTATATCTAGTAATCTTTTTTAATCATAAATCATTAATTATCAATAAATAAAATTATTTTACATAACGCAAATTTTCAGTTTTTAATTATATTTGTATCGTATATCCTTATTTTTTGATTTATTTAAATATTTCTTTTGATTTAAAAGAAAATATTTGAAACAAATTAGTTTGTTATTATTTAACAAATAAATACAAATTATTGTATATATATAATCAAAATTTAAGATGAGTACATATTTCAATTATCCACCAAAAGAATTACAGGAAGAATTAATCAGAATAGCTAAAGCTATTACAGCTCCTGGCAAAGGTATTCTAGCTGCTGATGAATCTGTTTCAACAATGGGAAAACGGCTTGCTGTAAATTGTAGTTAATATAATAATTAAATTTAATTATTTTAAAGTTCCAATTGAAATTATAGGATATTGGTTGCCAAAATACTGAAGATTTACGTCGACAATACCGACAACTTTTATTTACATCAGATTCAAGACTTAACGAATATATATCTGGAGTAATATTATATCATGAAACTTTATATCAAAAAGCCGATGATGGTACACCGTTTGTTCAAATATTAAAGAAAAATGGAATAATTCCGGGTATTAAAGTTGATAGTGGTGTTGTTCCATTGTTCGGCTCCGAAGATGAATGTACAACTCAAGGTAATTTTGGTTTACAGATTTTACATTTATAGGAGCTATAATTAAACCTTTAAAAGTCTTAATATTAAAATGTTCATTGTTTAAATGATTTAAAATATTATAAATTTATTTTACATTTGACATAAAAAGGACTTGATGATTTGGCTACCCGTTGCCAGCAATATAAAAAAGATGGTTGTGATTTTGCTAAATGGCGTTGTGTTTTGAAAATCGGTAAAAATACACCATCCTATCAAGCAATTATGGAAAATGCTAATGTTTTGGCTCGATATGCATCGATATGCCAATCAGAACGTATTGTACCAATTGTTGAACCAGAAATATTACCAGATGGTGAACATGATATTGAGCGTAGTTTAAAAGTTACTGAAACTGTATTGGCTGCGGTTTACAAAGCATTAAACGATCATCATGTCTTTTTAGAAGGTACACTTTTGAAACCGAATATGGTTACACCAGGAATGCAAGCATGTAAAAATAAAGCATCTCCACAAGAAATTGCATTTTGTACTGTATTGGCATTACGACGAACAGTACCACCAGCTGTACCTGGTATTGTATTCTTATCTGGCGGTCAAACAGAAGAAGAGGCTTCAGTTAATTTAAATGCAATTAATCAGGTGCCATTAATGAAACCTTGGGTACTAACATTTTCATATGGTCGAGCTTTACAAGCATCTGTGCTACGTGCATGGGCTGGTAAAAGAGAAAATATTGCTGATGGTCAGGATGAACTTATGAAACGAGCAAAGGTCAATATTTTATTTTGATATGTTAAATATGTATTCATTATGTAATTTTTCTTAATAATAGGCGAATAGTGAAGCTGCTCTTGGTAAATATGCTGGTGATGCAGGCGGTGCTGGAGCTAATACAAATTTATTCGTTGCAAATCATGCATATTAAAATATTAAATATATTGCTCTTATACAAATTCAACAATGCATTAAGAGTTGTCCATAAATTATTAAATTCGTAAAAGAAATGACCACAAAATATCTAGTTAAAAATTTATAACAAAAGTATTTTATTTTTATTTGAATTCAAAAAATTAAGTAGTTTATTCAAATTAAATAAAAATTATTAGTTATAGCTTTTGAGATTATAATATAAATGTTCTATATTATATAAACCATATATTTATGTAAAAAATTTGTTTTTAGATATAAAATATAACAGTGAATATTGATATTATTTGACTAATTATTTAATTAATTTTTTTAAACTAATTTCCACTTTAACCTTATCTTTATACTTTATACTTATTCATCCATAACTTATAGAGTTCGTAAAAAAAATTCATATTGAGAACCGACGAACTATTAAAAAGGATTTAATATAATACCACTTATGTTTCTGGCGAATTGGCATTTCGTTGCGGCTTGCAATTATGACAGAAGCGACCTACACCCGCTTTAAAAAAAGTACCATATTTAGGAATTTTAGTCCATTAGCTTGATAATTATTAATATTAAAGGCTCTTTTAAAAGCTAAAGAGGATTTCGAGTTTCTTCGTTTGGAAACATACAAGCCGGTTCCTGTAAATAAAAAAAATAATCTACCTCTATCTGTCCCGTCGCTACATTTTTATACTGTAAAATTTGGCAATATAGTACCTAAATGAAAATTGTGGATTACACCCATTATACCCAAATGGTTTATAGGACTGTATATGAGACACTGATTAATCTCAATGTGCGGATACAATTTTTTGGTTCAAATTCAAATACCACCACAAAATAAAGTGGTATACCGTCGATCAACTATTTAGTGTTTGTCCACCCTGTAAATAATTATTACAATTTCATGAAAAAAAATAAAAATTTCAGTAATGGGACATGCGGATAGTTAATTTTATATATTTATATAAATATTTTATATTTCATACAGTGTAACAAGTGCACCTAAAACGCATTACATTATTTATGGATTACCTTATTACTTATAATTTTGTTCATCTTTATCTACTTTTACATATGTACTTCATACTTGAAAATTAAAAAAAAAATATAATTCAGGGAATTACCTAAATTTTGACATTTTAAATTTTAGCAACGACTATATGGCCGAACAAACTTGCCGTTGTCAAATAATATAGGGAAACAAAATTTTGTTCATATTTTTTTATTTATTTTGATCACGTGGTGCAAAGTGTAGTATCACGTAATATAATAGTATTTTAAATATTTAAATACATAATTCTGGTATTAGCGTTCTCCTGGAGGGACATAAATCGTTTTATGTCGACCATAATGCTTCTGTTGATGAAAATTTATAACTACAATGGACAGTTGTAAAATTATCATAAGGTTTAGTGATAATAAATTCAAAATTAATAGGAACTACATAGCATTAACAGCTAGTTAAGAAGAATTCTCTTTTTATAAAATGAGTAGATTTTGGTCATTACATATTTCGCCACTAGAGTTGAAAGATTGATAGATGATAGTTGTATAATTTAAAATAAATATATTAATCTATAATTATTATTTATTTTCTCTTAAAAATTTGTAGCTATTTATTAATATTGCTTTTTCTTTTCTAGAAAAAATGTGGACTGCATTCTGCATTGTAGTTCATTTTCAAAAATATTCCAGCCTTTATTTAAAATTTTGACCTGAAAATTCAGCTACAACCAGAGCTGGGGAGCCGGAGGATTTATCTCCAGCTCCGGCTCCGGAGCTAATTTTTCAAATGATAACTATGGCTCCGGCTGTGGCTTCTATGATACGAATTGAATTTTAGGCTTTTTTATTTATTTCCAAATGTTTTTAAAAATGTGTGTCGTTTTAAAATTTAAAGTATATTATTTCAGTTTGTGTTGCGGACGTGACTGGGGATCCGGAGCGATATTGATTTAGCTCCGGCTCCGAATTATCAAAAATACCAAGCTCCGGGGCTCCTAGCTCCCCAGCCCTGGCCACACATAAACAAATTTTGAAAAGTATAAAAATTATTTTGTTTATATACAAAATATTACAGTTAGTTACAAAAATAATCACGGCAACACTATCTATCGTCTTAAATTTATAACTTTTCACGATCACGTCATTTAAATTTATCACAAGCACAATAATCTCGTATTAAAATATATTAAACAAAGAGATCGATTCGTATATCAACAAAGTGTATAAATATTCCTTCAAATTATGGAAGAGTTAAATAATGTCGACATTGAAAATACTTCTGCAGTTTTTAAAGATTTAAACTTACAAAACCAAAGAAGAAAAGATGAAGATGAATTTAGAAGAAATGAAGAGGTAACTTTAATATAATTTTAAATATTATGGAATTATTAATTAGTATAGTAAAATGCGTTTTTTTTTTCAAGTCATCAAAATTAATAACTTCTTATATCATCTATTAAATATAATATCAAATTTGTTTTGTATTGTTTTCAGTTTGTAGATGTTATTATTAAAGGAAAAGATGGCACCGAATTTAAAGTTCATAAAATTGTATTAGCATCAGGATGTCCTTATTTCAAAGCTCTATTCCACAGTAAGAAATCAAATTAATTTAGTCCATATTATAGTAATTTATTAAAATATTTATTATAAGGTGGAATGAAAGAGAGTAAACAGAAAATTATTGAACTTGATCGTAGCATTACTGGAAAAGATTTTGAAAAACTATTACAATATATTTATACTGGCGAAATACAACTTTCCATTGATGAAGCCAATTTATTCTGTGAATATGCTCTATATTTTCAAATGATTAATTTAAAAGACTATTGTGCAGATATCTTGAGTAAAACTTTGAATTTAGAAAATTGTTTGGAACTTTGGCATCATGGAGGTAAACCTATATAATATTAAATATAATAATTAAAATTATTTATCTTTAAAATAAATTATTTTTTAGTTCAATTTTTGAATGATGCTCTTATAAAGTATTGTTTCAAATTTATTATGGAGAATTCTGCAATCATTATTCAATCAAATTTATTTAAATTAAAAACAGATAAATACGATAAGATCGTGACAAATAACAAATCTTCTATTATCGAAAAGTTTTATTTATATATATACAATTGGATAAAAGATGATTATAATAAACGGAAAGTATTTCTAAATGGTGTGATAAATAACTTCAATTTTTCATTACTTTCTAATAATTTTATAATAAAATGTATTCTTCAAGATACAATTTTACTGGAACAAAAAGAATTTTCACAAAGATTTTGTGAAATATTTGAAGATAAAGTAAAAATTTCAAAATCGAATTGTTTGAATGGAATTGTACCAGAAATAACTCATTATGAAATTTCACTGAAAAATATTTATAAAATAGATAATGAAGGAATATCTGAAGAATTTCAAAATGGGACGACACAATTTGGATTTCAAGCATATATATGTATATGATTATAATACATTATTCTTATCTGGTCCTAGTACCTATTGTTATTATTTTTGTCCGTCTTTGAGAAAAATACAACCATTTCCAGCATTACAATATAGTAGACAATATCATAGTATTATTGATCTAAATAAAAAGTTATATGTATTAGGAGGTCGTTCAGTTAAATCAGTTGAAATATTCGATTTTAATAATGGAAAATGGGATGCAGGACCACCACTGCAGGATAAAACTGAATCTATTGGACTTACTACTTGGGGTATTATAGTCAACTCAAATTTGTATATGAAATTTAAAAATATTTATTCGTGTTTTTTTTTTTTTCAGAAAATTCTATTTATTTATTTGGTAGTTTTGATAAACAAAAGTGCAGTAACATTGTTGAAAGATACGATCCAAATGATAATAAATTTACTTATGTATGTGAGGCACCACCAATTCGAAGGACCAAATCGGTACGTGTGAATGATATTGTTTTTTGTTTTAATTGGGAAGGTGGTTATAAATTTAATATACGAACAAATAAATGGCTCGAGAAAATTCCTAAAGCTCCAGTTGAATGGTAAAATTTACAAATATTTAGATGTAATAAATATACGATAATTTGTTTATTTTAGGACATCTATAAGAAGTGCAGTTTTATACAAAGATTTTATTGCAGTACTTGGCAGTCATAATAAAAAATCAGTTATATCTTTTCTAGATCTGGTAAATAATACATGGTCAAACGATAAATTTAATCTATGTAGTGATGATATAGTACAAATTGTTTAAAAACTTTTCAAACAATTTCCATTTGTATTCAAATTGCAGAAACTAATAATATTATAAAAGTCGAAAATAAAGCTCAATATCTTGGAATGCTATTAGAATATGTTTAAAATTTATTTAATAGTTTTAGTTAATAAAATCATTTCTCTTAGCAACAAAAAACATTCTTAAAAATAACTATTTAATTAAACAGAAAAATATTAATACCTGTTCTTAATAATACTTAAATGTGTCCACTTAATCCATAAATTTTTAAATTTTATTTTAAAATGTTAAAACTTTGACTTAGCTTACAGTTTAATTTTTAATTATTATATTTTTATTATCAAAGTTATTTATCACCTGAGAACATTGAAACATACAATACGAAGCTAATGTTAAACATAAATAATGTAAACAACCATTTGTATATGTTGATAAAATAAAATAATTACCAATATCAATACCAGCAAAAAAATATATATTTGATAATGCTGATGGTATAAATACATGTACACCTAAAAAACCATATAAACGTTCCTGATTTATTGGACTCAACCATAATTCGATAAAATTTTTATATTGTTTTGTTGATGTTAAATATTTAAAAAATTTCTCCATAACTAAACAAATATAATTGAAAAATGTCCATACAAATATATATAAAAACCAGCCATGCCATATGAAAATAAATGAAAATGTTACAATACTTGATAATGATTTTCTAATAACTGATGACGATTTTGAACATAATGTTGAATAAATATAACTAAAAAAAAGTAAAAATGTAAATAATTAAATAATAAAAACATAATATAATTTTTTTTTTTACATAAATAAATATTCATAAAGTCCTTGATCAAAATATTTCCACATCGTTGAATAGAAATTGATTCGACCTATACATTTTGGTCGTGATGGTGGATTTAATTGATCAAATTTAGCTATAGCTATACCAATACCATAAGAAATTGTATAATAGAGTTGAAAAAATTGACCCATTAAATATCCAAATCCATAAAGACCGAATGAATTTAAATGCTTTACCATCTGTAATTTATTATATACATAGATTAAATTTTTTTAATTTCAATAATTTAAGAGATATTTTTTAACTTACGTGTAAATCATGCTCCAAATAATGTACATAAATAAAATGTGACATAATATCAACAAATGCCATCCAAAAAATACCAATAAATATATTTTTTATTAATTCTATTAATCGATTTGTTAAATTTTCCCAATAATAATATTCAATATTAGTTTTCTTTATATTATTGTCATGTTCATTATTTTTATCAATTAATTTTATATATCGTTCGAAAATCATAAATGGTCCAAATGTAAATGTCGGAAAATATAATGTATACCCGAAATAATTTATAATTGTGTATATATCGATTTCCATATTATTTATCGTTTTCAATTTATCATCATTTCGATTCAAATTTCTTTGATTATTTATATAACTAAAATTATAACTAGAACATTTTAATGTAGCCCATGATAATATTAATAATAATTCAAAGGCTTCGTTAAATGTTTCAATATTTGTCAATTCATTACTGTTTCGTATAATAAAATTAATCACAATTGTCCATATACCAAATAATATCCATGTTGTCAATTTTCTAGTTGATGATAATTTTAAAATTATGTAAAAACTTGAAATCACAGAAATGATTAAAAATTGTGTTTTGATTTTTTTTGTTACAATAATATAAGTAAATCCGATTATGGAATGTATTAAAGGCACAAACTGGAAATATATAAGAAATATTTTATTTTTTTTATTAAATAATATTTTGTTATCTTTTTAATTGTAATTTTATATTTATTTTAAATATTTAAAAATTTAAAAAATTTCATTAATTTCTAATGGATGATTTGCAGAGGTTTAGTTTTTACGAACTTGTAGACCTCTCGTACAATCAGTTTCATAAAAAATCATTAGTACGATATTTATATTACAAATATATACAATTTTAATTGTGTTAATTAAAATATCATATTTAATTCAAAGAATACTAAGGACTTACCTTAGAATTTTTATATCGCATAATTTCCGATACAACAATATGAATAATAAACCAATGAACATTTTTCCACAAAAATAATTTAAATGTTTCCATTGAATCATCATAATCATCTCTATGTCGTCCGATTATATTCCAACCTTTTGCTAGTTTATTACCATTAGAAATATCTAAAAAAAAATATTATTTACATATATACACTTATTCAGTTTATATGAAATTTAAATAAATAGTTACCGTTTCGTATTAAATAAACATTCCATACTCCATAAAACAGGAAAAATAAATATATTATTAAATAAATTATCAGCTCTAATTTCGATATAGAAACCATTTTTACAAATATGCCAACTAAGCTAACATATTTAAGTTATAAAATAATATTTAAAATAATATAATAAATAATAATTAATGACGACGGTTAACATATAAAATGCATTTTTTTAAAAATATATTCACAACTACACCAACACAATTTAGAGGCCGCAATTTATTTATTTACCTCTGAATTTTTTAGCTGTCAAACTTTTAATATCAAAAAATTGTTGTTCCAATTCAATTAGTTCCATTTTGTGATAGCAGCAATGTGAAGGTAGCAAATTTTCTCACATTGACCGCAAAAAACATTTTGTAGTATTGTTTCTATTTTACGATAAGAATTATGTAAAACAACAATTTTTACGATAAAACCACTGACTGCACTACAGAAACATGATAATATTAATAACAATTCATTATTATTTAATACGAAAATATTTTTTGTTGCACTTATTAGTAGTGTATATTATATTAATTAAATACTGAGTATCTATTAATATACTAATATAAGATCCAGTTGTAATGGTTATTTAATAAGAAAGTTATCTATGGAAAAGTAAAAGTATATATACCTAGTATTTAAATTTAAACTAAAACGAATATCCTTTTTCCTATATGCCACTGTTGTTCTTTACTTAATAAGGAAGCATATGATATGCAAGAGTATAATTTATAATACATATATAATTATTGAAAAATAAAACAGAAAATTAGGCAAAGATTTAAAAGTATTTCTTTTAAGAAATTCTGAAATCTAATTATTCACTCTATTGATTTAAATAGTGGAGTGGGGGATTGCAATTGGAATGGAATCCCCAAGAAAAAACAATATGAAAAATAGTTACATTTTGTTTTGTCTAATAATTATAACAATATTGTTATCGAATATACAAAAATTGCACAATGAGAGATTTGTAAATAACGCAATAGAAGACTCATGATATCTTGACAGACAAGTTTTATTTAAATTTATACTTGAATTTTCATTGAATTTGAATTTCGAATTCTATTTACTAGTAATAATAATTAAATGATCACGGAACAAAATGTAATTTCACATTTTAATTGAAATCAGATAACAAATCAACACCGGTGTCGGTTTTATACATTTTTGGTACCTACACCTACTTGGAAAAATAATGATAATATTTATTTTTTTGTAAGTTCCATTCTTATAACATTTTTTATAACATCTTCTGATATTTTAAATATTTTCTATCAATTAAAACAAAATTAACTATTGTAATAAGATGCATAAAACCATTAAGGCGATACCGCTGACAAATAGTAATGTAATTGGAAACACAGATCTTCCCAGAACCCAGAGTGTTAAATTTAAATGTTCGATACAAATTGTTAGTTAATATATTCATAATTATTAATAGAATCTACTACATAAGCCAAATTACAAAATCCAAAGTACAAAATCCAAATTTACAATATCCAAATTTACAAAATCCAAATGGAACATCATAATCCAAACTTTCAAAATTCAAATGTTCAAAATCCAAACTTTCAAAATCCAAATTTAATTTACAAAATCCAAACTATATAAAACCATTTTCCGGCGACGGAAAAATTAACTATTATACAGTTTGGATTTTCTAAATTTAGATTTTAAATATTTAGGTTCAGATAGATGTAATTATTACTGATTTTTCAAAAGCATTTGACTCAGTAGATATATAGAAGCGACATCAGGTATTTCGCAAGGTAGCCGCCATATAAGACCTTTGGTGTTTATATTCTTTATTAATAATATTAATAAAGATTTTAAATATTCTTTTTCTTCTTTATAATGCTGATGATGCTAAACTTTTCAAGAAAATTAGTAATATATGTCAGATTGTAATAGGATATAGAGCGATATTAATGTGCTATCACAATGGTGTTCCAGTAATAAATTAAAATTAAATATTTCTAAATGTAAAATGATGTCATTTTATATATGCAGAAATCCTATTAAATTTTTGTATTGCATCGATGGTATTCCGCTTGAGCGTGTGTCAGAAATTAAGGATTTAGGTGTTATATTTGACCGCAAACTTTCTTTCTGTTTACATATTGATTATATTGTCTCTAAAGCCAATTATATGCTGGGTTTCATCAAACGATCTTCATAATGAGTTTTCTGATCCTTACACATTAAAAAATCTGTTTGTATCGTTAGTACGTCCCATTCTGGAGTATGGTTCAATTATTTGGGATCCTATTTATCCATGTCATACCATTCGCTTAGAACGCATACAAAAAAAAATTTACAAAATACGTCATATTAAAATTAAATTGGGGTTTTATGCCACCTTATGAAACCAGATGTCAACTTATTGGTTTACAAAGTTTGCAATGGCGAAGACAATACTTCAGTATTATGTTTGTTCGAGATGTTTTTTGTAGTCGTATTTATTGTTCTGAAATTCTAGCATACTTATTTTTATTGTGTTCTAATTATTCTTTACGTAATGTTATTACTTTTTTATGAATTCTCGCATAGGGTAAATTATGGCAGAAATGAAACAATTAGGTACTAGATGTATAAGAAATTTTAATGAAATCTGTAGCTTAGTGGATCTTTCTCTAAGTAGAGAACTGTTCAAAAAAAAATATTTATGACATTTCTTTAATTAATATTTAGTTATTTCATTATTATATATATTATAATTATTTTGTTTTTATTGTGTATATATATATGTATTTAATTTTTCTATTATTTAAGTATTAAATCAGTGAGAGAGCAAGCTTCGGTTGATTGATTAAATAAATAAATAAGTCATTGGTTTATGCAGATAAACCACGAACATTTGATGCACTCGAACTCAACATCGAACGAGTTATTAACAATATTTATCCACTTTTATATGAAAAAGTATGCAAAAATTGGGTTGCAAAAATTTGAAAAAGGAATTGATCATAGCCGTAGGGGTCATATGAATGAAATATTGTTCAAAAAGTAATGTATAGGTTAACATTCTTAAAATAAAATTTACTTTTTTATCAGTCATACTTTTTGTTTTACACAGAGGAAGTCTTGTTTTTTTGCACAACTACTATTACCAAACATCTTTTTCAACATTTTTACTACAAATATCTTATTTCCAATTCACTTTTGGTGATTTATAGCATCAGACATTTATTTGGTTTGCAATCATAGATTATTTATATCATGTTATTAAATTTCTAATTTATTTCAGTTTTTTGTTACATAGAACAAACATATATATAAAAAACTAAACAATTTAATTTTAATATTATCAAAAATCATCTACATATAGATAGTTCAAGCTTTTGGCGAACAGCGAAACCTTTTTGAGAAAGAAAATTCTCAACTACTGGTATAGTAGTTGAGCAGGGTTAGAAAAAAAGGTTTTTTAACTTTTTAGAAAAAAAAAGATTGAACATATAAAAGAAATATAGAAAGAATTAACCTATAATTAAATATGGAAAATTATTAGTAATTATTAATTGCAGTTCTCTTATTATTGGCTTTATGTTTATAGTTAAAACTTAAAACCATATTACATGTGTAAATTGTTACACAAAAATTTATTATTTTTTGATGAAATTTAATTTCGATCCATGTGTTACTAGTAGAAATGTTACTCTCATAAGATCCAGCGGTAAATTTGCACCAATTTTGGATTATACATGGCTATAAGTTTGTAGTGATTTAAATTAAAATTAAAGTATATTTATTTGAATAATTAAGATGAGAGAACAAACGTTGTCGATTTAAGGTACAGAATCCAAAAATTTCCACTCTTAGTTTGTTTTGGTTTTTATGTAATTGACCTTACTGAAGTATTAAAAGCCCATTTAGTAAAAATTTTATAATTTTATATTTTTTTTATATTTTTTTTTTTTTGTAAACAATTTCTCTTTATTTATAGAGTGCAACGATTAGCGATGCAGCATTCACTGCAGCAATTTAAGTCAACACTACAGGAATTAAACGGACCCAGCACAACAAAGATTAATTAGAAAAAAAAAAAATTATAATAAAATTAGTTTTTATACAAAATATACTATAACTATTAACACGTTCTTGTTTCTGGAGAACAAAAACCAGTGCAGCATTGTGATCCTAAAGTACACGCAGCTCCCGCCGGGTAACAACAATACTTAATTAAAATGAAAACATTGCAATAAAAGAACATTTTATACAAAATACACTATAAACTCACTTGCGGACCATCTAGACAATTTAGGGAGCAGCAGTCGTTGTTAACCTCACAATAAGACATTAATGGTGCACAAACTAGTCCGCATACCTTAATTAAAATAAATAAATTCTAATTAAATCAGGTTTATAAATAACAAGTTTCAATATACAAACCCCATATTGCTCCAAACATAACAGTGAGCAACACATTGTTGGATTGGTAAAAGAACAAGATTCACCATCGGCAAGGCACTGAGGCTGAAGAGGCGGACATCCTCCAACCGAAAATATCTATGTTAAATTTAAAAATCACTTAATTATAAAATAAATAATTTAAAACTCTATAGTAATTTTTACCTGTAACATCACTAGAGTTACTATCACAAAATCAAATTTAAAAAACTCCACCATTTCTAACAGTCGGTGTTGTTCTGAATTATCTTTTTAAAAAATGAAAATTTCAGTTCTCCTTTTATACCAAAATTTGGCTTATAAAAATAATAATTACATAATATTAGCATAGCTGTTAGCTATTTAGACATTTATACTTTTGTAATAGACATAGTTTTGAAAATTTATCATTGTTTATATTAAATTCAGCTTTTCCAAATATTGATATATTTCGATTGATGTCATTTTAAAATTTATTGAAATTTTAAAAGTATGTTAAGTTAAAGAAAAATATAAAGATAATTATATTTTTTAATGTTAATAATAATGGTATTAAAAATTTCCAAATAATATAAAATATATTTACGATACATTCCAAATGGTTTAGGAAAATCTAAAATTTTATAAATACGGTACATAAATTTATTTATTTCATTATGTAATTATAAATACTACAAACTTTTACATGGATACAAAATTGTTTTAATTACTTAAACAACAAAACTATACAAAATATTTTGATTAATGTTAATGTTTTTGTAATGTATCTGTGAATATTTTGTATTGTATTCAAATTATCTGTTTTATGTTATTTATTAATGTATTGTATAGTCAAAAAACAATCAAATGTTTAACGTATCTAAAAAATAAAAAAAAGTTTATAAGAAAAATATAATATTGATTAGTTGTTTTGCCTATTCGCCAGGGAACTATTAAATTTATTTATTATTAGTGTTATAATCCAATAATTCTTTTCAATGTGTCCATATGACAAGAAAACGATGTTTTATAGTTAATTTGTAATTATATGAATTAATCTTATTATTTTTGGTGGATTTAATACCATGGGAGCATATTACAAGATAGTAAATGGAAAGCAAGAACAACTAGAAGAGATAATTTAAAAATTGTTTTGATTTTTCATTTAATTAAAAGAATTGGTTAAGTTTTTAAATGACGACAATTATTATTAAGTTGATCAATGTAAAGCTGAAACCATAGAAAGAATTTAAAATTTGCAATACTTCCTTAAAATTTATTTTTTGGTTTAGCTTTACTTTTAATTTTGATTGAGGTGAGATTAAATTACAGACTTTAAAGCACAAAATCAGTTTAGGGTAATTTGAAAAAAAAAATCTATAAACTAAAAATTTAATATAAAATTTATAATCAAAAATATAACTATAGTTATGAATCATTCAAACAAAAACTTCATATTGATTTTACCTTAATAGCTGGATTTTATTGATTATAGCATTGACCCAATTCTCCGTTATTCTTATTATAAATAAATGCCAAGTGAATTCCTAAACTTTAGTAAACCAACATCAACCAAAATCTATAACTGTATGATCACTACAAAAACTATTTAAAACTGGTTCAACTCTATACCTTCCACATAAATAGGAATGTGACGAATTTGGTTCTGAGTTGCATTACCACCATTTTGACTTGGAATTGAGTTTTAATCTTTATGGTATTAGTCGAAACACTTGATCACCACTCACCGTTCATATATTGAGACATAACTTATAAATATATTTTTAGGCAATTTTTATGATAATAATTATTAAAAACCATTTCACAAATCTGTTTTTCATAAGCAGTTTAATCAAATTTACTTTAAATTTCATCGATTAATTTTAAAAAACCATGTTTTATAAAAAAAAAATTACAATTACAAGTTGGTATTACTCTCTAGATTAACTTATACTATAATATTTATATGGAATGGAATAATAATTAAAGCTGGAGATGGGTAGAGCTTAAGCTTAACTTTTAAAATTTACTGCATTGTAAATTTTGATATTAAACCAAGTAAACTTAATTTTGCAGGTTGAAGCCATACAAAATAAATTTATTTAAGCTTGAGCTTAGGCTTGTACTTTAAATTCGAGTATAAAAAATATTCCAGTTATTCATTAAACTTAAGTTATAAGCTTATAAAGTATTAACTAACTCGCGTTATCACATAAACATTTCAGTAATCCAAATTATTTGTATTAAACATAATAAATTGAACTATCAAAATTTGTAGTAATTTATATTTGAGCTTCTTTCCCACTCAGTATTTATCCTGTATTGACATTTGACAAAAAATAAAAACATGGAATATGTGTAACATTCTCAAAATTATTTGGCAACACGTGTTGTTTTAATAATAATTTTGTATGCTTCTCGTCCTTCTATAAGAGTACAGTAATATGTCTATATTTACCTTAATTTAACACCTAGGTCCATGAGATGTTTGTGAATTTATATATTGTTACATCGATTTTGGAAAGAAATGTAAACTATTATACTTAAAATTATAATTATATTTTAGTAGATTAAAAGAATAATTCAGTAATAAATCAAATCAATAATAAATAAAAATGCAAAGAAAATATTCTTTCAATCTACTTTTCGTGATCAGAAAAAATCCTACTGAAGATAGCAAATTTTCTAACATTGACCGCAAAAAACATTTTGTAGTATTGTTTGTATTTTACGATAAGAATTATGTAAAACAACAATTTTTACGATAAAACCACTGACTGCACTACAGAAACATGATAATATTAATAACAATTCATTATTATTTAATACGAAAATATTTTTTGTTGCACTTATTAGTAGTGTATATTATATTAATTAAATACTGAGTATCTATTAATATACTAATATAAGATCCAGTTGTAATGGTTATTTAATAAGAAAGTACTCTATGGAAAAGTAAAAGTATATACCTAGTGTTTAAATTTAAACTAAAACGAATATCCTTTTTCCTATATGCCACTGTTGTTCTTTACTTAATAAGGAAGCATATGATATGCAAGAGTATAATTTATAATACATATATAATTATTGAAAAATAAAACAGAAAATTAGGCAAAGATTTAAAAGTATTTCTTTTAAGAAATTCTGAAATCTAATTATTCACTCTATTGATTTAAATAGTGGAGTGGGGGATTGCAATTGGAATGGAATCCCCACCCCAAGAAAAAACAATATGAAAAGTAGTTACATTTTGTTTTGTCTAATAATTTTAACAATATTGTTATCGAATATACAAAAATTGCACAATGAGAGATTTGTAAATAACGCAATAGAAGACTCATGATATCTTGACAGACAAGTTTTATTTAAATTTATACTTGAATTTTCATTGAATTTGAATTTCGAATTCTATTTACTAGTAATAATAATTAAATGATCACGGAACAAAATGTAATTTCACATTTTAATTGAAATCAGATAACAAATCAACAACGGTGTCGGTTTTATACATTTTTGGTACCTACACCTATTTGGAAAAATAATGATAATATTTATTTTTTGTAAGTTCCATTCTTATAACATCTTGTGATATTTTAAATATTTTCTATCAAGTAAAACAAAATTAAGTATTGTAATAAGATGCATAAAACCATTAAGGCGATACCGCTGACAAATAGTAATGTAATTGGAAACACAGATCTTCCCAGAACCCAGAGTGTTAAATTTAAATGTTCGATACAAATTGTTAGTTAATATATTCATAACTATTAATAGAATCTGCTACATAAGCCAAATTACAAAATCTAAACTTTCAAAATCCAAATTTAATTAACAAAATTTTCCGTCGCCGGAAAATGATTTTATACAGTTTGCATTTTGTAAATTAAATTTGGATTTTGAAAGTGCTATAGAAATTACAAGTTCTATAGAATACATAATATAGGTCTTAAAATATGAGTAAGTTGTGTTACAAACATACTACTGTTAACACTGTTAGATACAAATAACTGTTGAAAATAACTACAACTTATCTGCTAAGGTAAGGTACCCGTAATTAGCAGCTTTTCTTATTGTGGTTTGATAAAAAGAAATCTGGACAATACCCTGCTAATATGTCCTATAAAGGTGTTTCTGCGAACAACACGGAGGCCATTTGCGAACTTTTTATTAAATCATTTGAAAATATATTTCAAGCAGTAGATGATATAAATTCTGATTTTGATTTGCCAACAGTAAGCTGTGAAACAAACATAAATATCGGATGTTTATCTATTTCGTTTAATGATTTATTAACTGTTATTGGTAGATTGGATACAATTTCTAGTGCTGGCCCTGATGGCATTCCTGCTTTGGTTTTAGTTAAATGCCAATCGTCATTGAGTTTTCCATTAAAATTTATTTTTAATTTATCACTACAATCAGGTTATTTTCTAGATAGATGAATGGAAAACATTTTTTATTCGTCCAATTCACTATACACAAATCTGGTTCAAAATTAATAATTGAGAATTATAGGCCTATTGAAAAACTATCTGTGATTCCCAAGCTTTTCGAAAGTATTGTTAAGGACAAATTATACTTCTTATTGAAAGAATATATATCACCTCAGCAACATGGATTTGTCTCGGGTAGATCGACAGTAACTAATCTAGCTCTATTCTCTAAATTCGTCTCTGATTCTTTAAGTTCAGATAGATGATTTTTCAAAAGCATTTGACTCAGTAAATCATAAAATTTTGCTTCATAAGTTGAGTACCTAATTTGGGAATTCACTCATCTCTTTTGTCATGGTTTTCATCGTATCTTCAGGGTAGAAAATTTTGTGTGAAGATTAATGATTGTGAATCTAGATATATAGAAGCGACATCGGGTATTCCGCAAAGTAGCCATATAGGACCTTGGGTGTTTATATTCTTTATTAATAATATTAATAAAGATTTTAAATATTCTTTTTCTGCTAAACTTTTCAAGAAAATTAGTAATATATGTCAGATTGTAATAGGATATAGAGCGATATTAACAATGGTGTTCCAGTAATAAATTAAAATTAAATATTTCTAAATGTAAAATGATGTCATTTTATAGATGCAGAAATCCTATTAAATGTTTGTATAGCATCGATGGTATTCCGCTTGAGCGTGTTTCAGAAATTAAGGATTTAGGTGTGTTATATTTGACCGCAAACTTTCTTTCTGTTTACATATTGATTATATTGTCTCTAAAGCCAATTATATGCTGGGTTTCACCAAACGATCTTCATAATGAGTTTTCTGATCCTTACACATTAAAAAATCTGTTTGTATCGGTAGTACGTCCCATTCTGGAGTATGGTTCAATTATTTGGGATCCTATTTATCCATGTCATACCATTCGCTTAGAACGCATACAAAAAAAAATTTACAAAATACATCATATTAAAATTAAATTGGGGTTTTATGCCACCTTATGAAACCAGATTTCAACTTATTGGTTTACAAAGTTTGCAATGGCGAAGACAATACTTCAGTATTATGTTTGTTCGAGATGTTTTTTGTAGTCGTATTTATTGTTCTGAAATTCTAGCATACTTATTTTTATTGTGTTCTAATTATTCTTTACGTAATGTTATTACTTTTTTATGAATTCTCGCATAGGGTAAATTATGGCAGAAATGAAACAATTAGGTACTAGATGTATAAGAAATTTTAATGAAATCTGTAGCTTAGTGGATCTTTCTCTAAGTAGAGAACTGTTCAAAAAAAAATATTTATGACATTTCTTTAATTAATATTTAGTTATTTCATTATTATATATTATAATTATTTTGTTTTTATTGTGTATATATATATGTATTTAATTTTTCTATTATTTAAGTATTAAATCAGTGAGAGAGCAAGCTTTGGTTTATGCAGATAAACCACGAACATTTGATCGAACAATATTTATCCACTTTTATATGAAAAAGTATGCAAAAATTGGGTTGCAAAAATTTGAAAAAGGAATTGATCATAGCCGTAGGGGTCATATGAATGAAATATTGTTCAAAAAGTAATGTATAGGATAACATTCTTAAAATAAAATTTACTTTTTTATCAGTCATATTTTTTGTTATACACAGAGGAAGTCTTGTTTTTTTGCACAACTACTATTACCAAACATCTTTTTCAACATTTTTACTACAAATATCTTATTTCCAATTCACTTTTGGTGATTTATAGCATCAGACATTCATTTGGTTTGCAATCATAGATTATTTATATCATGTTATTAAATTTCTAATTTATTTCAGTTTTTTGTTACATAGAACAAACATATATATAAAAAACTAAACAATTTAATTTTAATATTATCAAAAATCATCTACATATAGATAGTTCAAGCTTTTGGCGAACAGCGAAACCTTTTTGAGAAAAAATAACAAGAAAAAACAGTTGAGCATTTAATTATATAGAAGAAAATGTTCAACTACTGGTATAGTAGTTGAGCAGGGTTAGAAAAAAAGGTTTTTTAACTTTTTAGAAAAAAAAAGATTGAACATATAAAAGAAATATAGAAAGAATTAACCTATAATTAAATATGGAAAATTATTAGTAATTATTAATTGCAGTTCTCTTATTATTGGCTTTATGTTTATAGTTAAAACTTAAAACCATATTACATGTGTAAATTGTTACACAAAAATTTATTATTTTTTGATGAAATTTAATTTCGATCCATGTGTTACTAGTAGAAATGTTACTCTCATAAGATCCAGCGGTAAATTTGCACCAATTTTGGATTATACATGGCTATAAGTTTGTAGTGATTTAAATTAAAATTAACGTATAGTAATTATTTGAATAATTAAGATGAGAGAACAAACGTTGTCGATTTAAGGTACAGAATCCAAAAATTTCTACTCTTAGTTTGTTTTGGTTTTTATGTAATTGACCTTACTGAAGTATTAAAAGCCCATTTAGTAAAAATTTTATAATTTTATATTTTTTTTATATTTTTTTTTTTTTTTGTAAACAATTTCTCTTTATTTATAGAGTGCAACGATTAGCGATGCAGCATTCACTGCAGCAATTTAAGTCAACACTACAGGAATTAAACGGACCCAGCACAACAAAGATTAATTAGAAAAAAAAAAATTATAATAAAATTAGTTTTTATACAAAATATACTATAACTATTAACACGTTCTTGTTTCTGGAGAACAAAAACCAGTGCAGCATTGTGATCCTAAAGTACACGCAGCTCCCGCCGGGTAACAACAATACTTAATTAAAATGAAAACATTGCAATAAAAGAACATTTTATACAAAATACACTATAAACTCACTTGCGGACCATCTAGACAATTTAGGGAGCAGCAGTCGTTGTTAACCTCACAATAAGACATTAATGGTGCACAAACTAGTCCGCATACCTTAATTAAAATAAATGAATTCTAATTAAATCAGGTTTATAAATAACAAGTTTCAATATACAAACCCCATATTGCTCCAAACATAACAGTGAGCAACACATTGTTGGATTGGTAAAAGAACAAGATTCACCATCGGCAAGGCACTGAGGCTGAAGAGGCGGACATCCTCCAACCGAAAATATCTATGTTAAATTTAAAAATCACTTAATTATAAAATAAATAATTTAAAACTCTATAGTAATTTTTACCTGTAACATCACTAGAGTTACTATCACGAAATCAAATTTAAAAAACTCCACCATTTCTAACAGTCGGTGTTGTTCTGAATTATCTTTTTAAAAAATGAAAATGTCAGGTCTCCTTTTATACCAAAATTTGGCTTATAAAAATAATAATTACATAATATTAGCATAGCCGTTAGCTATTTAGACATTTATACTTTTGTAATAGACATAGTTTTGAAAATTTATCATTGTTTATATTAAATTCAGCTTTTCCAAATATTGATATATTTCGATTGATGTCATTTTAAAATTTATTGAAATTTTAAAAGTATGTTAAGTTAAAGAAAAATATAAAGATAATTATATTTTTTAATGTTAATAATAATGGCATTAAAAATTTCCAAATAATATAAAATATATTTACGATGCATTCCAAATGGTTTTGGAAAATCTAAAATTTTATAAATACGGTACATAAATTTATTTATTTCATTATGTAATTATATATACAAACTTTTTCATGGATACAAAATTGTTTTAATTACTTAAACAACAAAAACTATACAGAATATTTTGATTAATGTTAATGTTTTTGTAATGTATCTGTGAATATTTTGTATTGTATCCAAATTATCTGTTTTATGTTATTTATTAATGTATTGTATATTCATAAAACAACCAAATGTTTAACGTATCTAAAAAATAAAAAAAGTTTATAAGAAAAATATAATTTTGATTAGTTGTTTTGCCTATTCGCCAGGGAACTATTAAATTTATTTATTATTAGTGTTATAATCCAATAATTCTTTTCAATATGTGTCATATGACAAGAAAACGATTTTTTATAGTTAATTTGTAATTATATGAATTAATCTTATTATTTTTGATGGATTTAATAACATTGGAGCATATTACAAGATAGTAAATGGAACGGAAGAACAACTAGAAGAGATAATTTAAAAATTGTTTTGATTTTTCATTTAATTAAAAGAATTGGTAAAGTTTTTAAATGACGACAATTATTATTAAGTTGATCAATGTAAAGCTGAAACCATAGAAAGAATTTAAAATTTGCAATATTTTAGATAATATACTTCCTTAAAATTTATTTTTTGGTTTAGCTTTACTTTTAATTTTGATTGAGGTGAGATTAAATTACAGACTTTAAAGCACAAAATCAGTTTAGGGTAATTTGAAAAAAAAAAAATCTATAAACTAAAAATTTAATATAAAATTTATAATCAAAAATATAACTATAGTTATAAATCATTCAAACAAAAACTTCATATTGATTTTACCTTAATAGCTGGATTTTATTGATTAGCATTGACCCAATTCTCCGTTATTCTTATTATAAATAAATGCCAAGTGAATTCCTAAACTTTAGTAAACCAGCATCAACCAAAATCTATAACTGTATGATCACTACAAAAACTATTTAAAACTGGTTCAACTCTATACATTCCACATAAATAGGAATGTGACGAGAGTTGCATTACCACCATTTTGACTTGGAATTGAGTTTAAATCTTTATGGTATTAGTCGAAACACTTGATCACCACTCACCGTTCATATATTGAGACATAACTTATAAATATATTTTTAGGCAATTTTTATGATAATAATTATTAAAAACCATTTCACAATGCTGTTTTTCATAAGCAGTTTAATCAAATTTACTTTAAATTTCATCGATTAATTTTAAAAAACCATGTTTTATAAAAAAAAAAATTACAATTACTTACAAGTTGGTATTACTCTCTCTAGATTAACTTATACTATAATATTTATATGGAATGGAATAATAATTAAAGCTGGAGATGGGTAGAGCTTAAGCTTAACTTTTAAAATTTACTGCATTGTAAATTTTGATATTAAACCAAGTAAACTTAATTTTGCAGGTTGAAGCCATACAAAATAAATTTATTTAAGCTTGAGCTTAGGCTTGTACTTTAAATTCGTGTATAAAAAATATTCCAGTTATTCATTAAACTTAAGTTACAAGCTTATAAAGTATTAACTAACTCGCGTTATCACATAAACATTTCAGTAATCCAAATTATTTGTATTAAACATAATAAATTGAACTATCAAAATTTGTAGTATGTAATTTATATTTGAGCTTCTTTCCCACTCAGTATTTATCCTGTATTGACATTTGACAAAAAATAAAAACATGGAATATTTGTGTAACATTCTCAAAATTATTTGCCAACACGTGTTGTTTTAATAATAATTTTGTATGCTTCTCGTACTTCTATAAGAGTAAGAGTACAGTAATATGTCTATATTTACCTTAATTTAACACCTAGGTCCATGAGATGTTTGTGAATTTATATATTGTTACATCGATTTTGGAAAGAAATGTAAACTATTATACTTAAAATTATAATTATATTTTAGTAGATTAAAAGAATAATTAAAGAAATCAAATCAGTAATAAATAAAAATGCAAAGAAAATATTCTTTCAATCTACTTTTCGTGATCAGAAAAAATCCTACACTTCTTAAATTAATTTTTACACTAAATTTCACTTATTTATTGGCAATAAAACTATTAAATTTTTATATTTTATATTATTATGAAATTTTTTATTAAATAAAACTGCATTAATTATAAACTTTTTTTAAAACCACTTCACAGGAAAATTAAACACTTTTCTTTCTATATAAATAAAAACCACCAGAAAAATCCATCATTCTTTATAGAATTATTAAATTGAATATAATTTTATACGCGATTAAATAAATATAATTGAATTATTATGTAAAATAAATAAAATATTAATTAATTTAATAATTTTTAAACCATTAAAATAACTTTGTATCGATTTTCAATTGACGTCTTTCAATTTCGGCGGGAAACTATTGATTGTTCAAAAAAGGAGGTGTGGTTTAACAAATTAAAAAATTATTGTTTTTGTTATATATTTGACCGCGAAAATGTCTGAATTTGAAAATTATATTTATGAAATATTTTTAAATTTGAATTTATTTTATAAGTAATAATTAAATACTTATAAAATTTTTATTTTTTAATTCATATCTGCAATATATAGAATAGAATATAATCCTATATGTGCCGAAGTTGAAATTATTTTTAATTTGTTCAAACCAGTTTAATTTGTTTTCCATTATAATATAGAAAATAAAAGTACATACTAAAATAACAACGGAACTATATAATATATATGTATATATTATATATATATATATATATATATTATATAGTGTTCACGAAAATTGGTTATAGATGGAAGGCACACACCATGATTTCGTACAAGAGGAAGTGTATATAGGTGATAATCCACATAAAAATAAATTTTGAACGTATATATCGCATATATACTTCATCTTCTTCTTCAGTTCCTGAATCCCTTTGTGGGGCATATGGCGTCTACTACTCCTGTGCGTCATCTTGTTCTATTTCTGGCAATATTTTTCAGTTCTAACGAGCTTTTACCCAGAGTTTCGTGTAAAAGCTTTTATCTATGATATTGTAGGTCGACCCACACTTCTGTTTTCTTGGGTAAGTGGGTTTCCATTCCATAGCGTATCGAGCTATATTGTTTTCTCCCTGCTTTCGTCTCTTTATCGAGATGTCTATCTTCTTGGCCAGTTTTCCGTAGCATATCCTTATTTGAGATGATATTGGACCAGAATATCAGAAGAGTGTTTCGAAGGCAGCGATTTACGAAAATTCGCAGTTTTCTAGAGATGGCGTTGTTTACTTTCCAAGTTCTGCATCCATCATAGAGCAACATTTACACCACGTTGGATTTGAAGAGCCTCAAATTTGTGTTCTAATAATGATGTGGCCACGCAATATTGGAGATATTATTCAGGAGGCACATTTAGCTTTGTTTATTCTGTTCTCTTTATCTAGTTCGGTGCCTCCATCAGGTGAGACGATGCTTCCCAGATAAGATAAGCTCTGAACTTTTGTCAACTTACTATACTGCAAGATGTAGTTGGGGATATGACGTCTCATCAAGGTTCGCGATCTTTGTTTTGTCGACATTAATTTTCGGGCTGTCGGTAGCAGCTTCCTGCTCAAGACGATAAACCGATGTGGCAAGGTCCATAATGATCTTGTACGGTGGTGTCCTGCGTAGGGCAGTACAGGAAAAATTTATAAAAATATATTTGTGATATACTACTTCTAAATGGGATATTTACTACGTCTAATAATTAGTTTTGCAATATTTTAATATTCTCCAATTTTAAAATGTAATTTAAAAAGGCTTGTTATTATATTACATAAATAATCAATTGGGGACTTGAAATACCGGCATATTTATATAAGTATACAATAACCATTATTAATAAATAGAATATCATATAATATAATGAATAATTTTATTAATCATATCCTTTATTTCTATACTTTAAGAACACAAAAGAAATAACTTACCGAATCCTTTTCGTATAATACTTAAAAAATAGCTCAATTGTATAAATTAAATTTTTTGATATACCATTTTTATGTTCCTTTATATTCTGCAATAAAATTATGCCAAGGAAACGTATAAGTGGCGATCTAAATATCTAATGAAAATAAAAACTAATAAGGACCTAATATGTAATAGAATATGCGGGTCTGGTGATTAATAGTTTTGTTTCTTTCAGCACATACAAAGGTGTTATGATATATTTAATAATTTTAAAGAAAAATATAATAAATGCTTAAGGACATTTATTTAAATTTGATGAAATATATTTGGCAATATCAGTTTACAAAGATCTTAAATACTTTAATAAGTGCCATTTATAGAAACTCTTGGTGGTTTATTAAATGCTGGCATTTAAATTCAATCTTAAGTATAATACTCATGATATAATAAGAAATCATTTTATCCAATTTTAATAAAGAAAATATCCTTTCAGAAAATATTTTCCCATGACAGTTTTTTATTTATTAATAGTATTAATTATAGTTAAAAGAAAATTGTATTCCAATAAGAATTAAAATGTCCAGAGTTTTAATTCCAACTTTACTACCATGTACCATCCGATTTTATATGTAAATTAATTATATTTATAAAATAAATTCAAATTTAAAAATATTTCATAAATATAATTTTCAAATTTAAACATTTTCGCGGGCAAGTAAAACAAAAATAATAATTTTTTAATTTGTTAAACCACACCTCCTTTTTTGCACAATCAATAGTTTCCCGCCGAAATTGAAAGACGTCAATTGAAAATCGATACAAAGTTATTTTAATGGTTTAAAAATTATTAAATTAATTAATATTTTATTTATTTTACATAATAATTCAATTAAATATATTTAATCGCGTATAAAATTATATTCAATTTAATAATTCTATAAATAATATGGATTTTTTCTGGTGGTTTTTATTTATATAGAAAGAAAAGTGTTTAATTTTCCTGTGAAGTAGTTTTAAAAAAAGTTTATAATTAATGCAGTTTTATTTAATAAAAAATTTAATAGCTTTATTGCCAATAAATAAGTGAAATTTGGTGTAAAAATTAATTTAAGAAGTGTAGGATTTTTTCTGATCACGAAAAGTAGATTGAAAGAATATTTTCTTTCATTTTTATTTATTTCTGATTTGATTTATTTCTTAATTATTCTTTTAATCTACTAAAATTTAATTATAATATTTTACATTTCTCTTCAAAATATATTAATTCACCAAGATTTTATGGACCTGTTGTTAAACTAAGGTAAATATAGGCAACAAGTTAATCTTGGGAGTGTTAGGACTATAAAAAATATATTATTGTCACATTTATTAAATTTAAAATATTGTTTCTTTTCAGGTTAGTGACAAATTCAAAATGGGAAAATAAAATAATGGTATGTAATTAAATATTAGTTTAATTATATATTTAAATATTAATAATTATGAAAATATTAATAACAAATTGTATCAAACATTTAAATTTAACACTCTGGGAACATCTGAGTTTCCAATTAGCAATTACATTATTATTTGTCACCGGTATCGCCTTAATGGTGTTATGCCTCTTATTGTAGTAGTTAATTTTGTTTTACTTGATAGAAATAGAAAATATTTAAAATATATCACAAGATGTTATTCAAATAGGTTATAAGAATGGAACTTACACAAATTTATCCTTAGCTTTCCAAGTGTGTAGATTAGATACCAAAAAATGGATAAAACTGACAATGCGTTTATGGATTTGTTATCTGATAACAATTAAAATGTGGAATTAGGTTTTGTTTAAATTTATTCTTTGGTATGCCCAGATATCATTATATTTCCCAGTGAATTTTCTATTGTGTCTCATTACGTGATTTTTGTCCATAAAGGAGCTGAGACTTATTAGATAACAACTGTTCAAATTATTAATAAAGAAAAGAAAATACTTAAGTTTCTGGAATATAAATCGATATTAATTCAAATTTTGTACACTTACAAAAAAAAACTGTTTATTAATAATTTATCCTTCTTCAATTTCTATTACATGTATTATTACCAATTAAATCATATTACAACAATTATAATAATTCACCATCACAAATCGAATAAAAATTTTCCCCTTTCGATTATCAAATATTTTATATGAAATTCCAAAACACTTTTACCTAAAACCATTAAAATTATTACGCTTTAATAGAAATTTTGTTATATTTAAACCAGAATGAAAATCCTTTAAAGATTATAACGTTTATTTCGAATCCTTTTTAACCAAAAAAACATTAATATATTTATTATATTCCAGATGGTCACTAATCAAATTGAGTGAAATATCGACATTTATTTGGTCATTAGAAAATAATAAAAATATATATAAAACAAAATAAAAATCAGCCCCATTAAATAATGCATAAGTTTTATCATAATATCCTCTTTTTCATTCAACCATCCAGAGATGAAAACAATATAAGATTAGCTGGCATGTAAGGGTGTAATTTTTATATATATTTCAGAAAATTGGTTCTGCTTTTTATATTGCATCAATTTCCAATAATTCACATTTTAATGGTCGATCATTTTTAATGGACAGATGCATAAATTTCCAAAAAAACAAAGCCTCCGACCTTTTTTTTTTTTTAAATAAATAGTTTTTCCATAAATAAGACAACATTTTTTTTTTTTTTTGTTTTTAAATGTTAAGAGGTGTCTCTTCAAAATGATGAACAGTGGCTTTCCTTGTACACGACCACAAAATTTTCACCGCCGTCTAAATTTTTATATATACCTTTACACAAAAAAACGTGAATATAAACGATTTTTCAACAACCCTCTTAAAAAAAAGAACGATGTGAAATCATAAAACCCCTTTGCGGATGACCGGAAGGAAAATAATTATGTTTTTTTTCTAATAAACATTTCTTTGTAGTTTTGTGGGTGAATTTTTAGAATATGAGTGTTTATAATATTAATCGATTTAATTTGAAAAAGTGTTACTTTTAGCTGCAGTGAAACTAAATGCATCTGCACACCCGCTTTTTTATTATTATTTTTTTTTTTTGGATTTTAAGAGGGTGGGATATTTATACAAAAATTTGTATCGATATTTTTATGATGATGCATTTAATAAAATCAACCCTTAAAAACAAAACCAAATATTTTCTTATTATTTCTGTAATGGGATGCCATCGAAAAGATGTAAATTGTTTATCGTGCTGTTATTTCAATTTTTATGTAATATTTTTCAGAATTTTATTTCTATCGTATTTTTTTACGATGAGTTTATATTTTGTAACTATGAAGTGTATTGTGATTGTGATGGAAAGATAGTTTGAACTAACTAACATTTGCCAGTGTGTAAATTCCAACAAATATAAAAGAAAACTTTAATTAGTTAGCTTAGCTATTCGGTATTCTCAGCAATATCACATACTAATTCCTATCCGATTTCAATGAATTTTCGCATACATCTTTGTTTTGTGATCTGGTTCATTAAGTTCATTCATTTTCATACCAAATTTTTCACGAACTATATAAAATGTATTCCGTGATATCCTTAGAGATCCCTGAAAAGATGCATTACTGATTTTTTTTAACAAAATTTTGTTTTAATAAATTCCGAGTTTTGGGTCACCCCTAAGGTTAACAGCTTCATTGTTTTTTGTTATTATTGTATGAATAAATAGTAATGGACAAATATTTATTAAAAGTTGGTTCTTTTATGTATATAAAAGTATTTGGGGGTCTTCCAAATAGACTTTAGTTGAAAGTACACATAGATCAAAAAGTATCGAATTACGTTATATATTTAATGAAGATAACAAAAAATTTAATTGTCATTTTGGGTTTGTTTCTAAAAAATTCTTTTTAAATTAATTTTAAGGGTATAAGTTATTATTTAAGCCACCATTTTAAAATTATACAATTGTACAATTTAAATTTTATATTGTAGTATTTCTTATTTCAAAATTTATATTTTAAAATATAATTTGTTTTCACTAATGTACAAGTTTTAATAATTGATAACTTGTATAAAACTATTTTCATTACCAGCTCTTGTCTATGTAAGATGATACCTCTTTCCAGCTGATGTATAACTCTTAAATTAGGTTGATTTTGCTTGCCATGACATACTTTCCAATACTAATAAAATCTCTAAATGATTTCATTATAAAATTTATGCGTTTACTGAAATGACAAACTTTCTATCTCTAAGGTCTTAGCAAATAGTAAATCGTTAAAAATTATAATTCATGCATTCTTTTTACAAGTATGTAGTACAATTCGTAGCTTACAGTCTTATATCCCAGTTAATTTTAACGCAGACGCGGTTAAACGTGCGTCAAAAAAAATTCAATGAATATAAATTGTATATGGAAGCAGTGAAGTTAAACTCAACGCGATCATTCACAACGCAACGCAGAAATTTAATAATTTGAATTACAGATAACAATTTTTGATTAAAATTTGTGAAGATATTAAATTTGTTTAATATAAAATGATTTAACTCAAATAATAAGCAATAGACCTACATCTAACACAATTAATTAAGAATGCTTATTAAAAATAATAGATTAGCTTTAACAATCTCTATTCTGGGCAGATATATTCACTCAGATTTAAACATGAATCTTCTATATCGGGGTCTGACCATCTAAGATAATGTCGATTGATGATATCCATTAGAAGTGTTCATTTAAATAGTTTAATTTTTGAGGGGAAGGTTTACAAAGTAGTACCAATGTTTCGGATAAAAAAAAATGTGTGAGGATCAGCTACAATGATAAAGAATTTTAGTTTTCGAAATTTCTAGCCCTCCTAGGTCCAACGTGAATATTAAAGCATTTTGTAATACGTATAAAAGGTTTTAAAAAATTGAAGAATTTTCATCTTGACTAAAATATTTACTCTATAAATGAAATAATTTTAGTAGATCATCTCTGCTTATAATATTTAGTATTTACACAATTCAATAATATTTTCTCATTCCATTATTTGGTTTATCAAAATTCTACATGGGAAAATATTTTGGTTACAAAAAGTCCTATAAAATCTAGAATATTCTTCACTTAAAAGGGTGATTTTTCACATAGACTATTAAATATATCGAATATATATGATAACAAACTTTTCAATATAAAAAATTTCCGTAAATTATATAAAAATTAAATTGAGCAGGTGATCAGAAAAGTTCACTTAATAAATTCTAATATTTTTTTTTATATCATTTTCTAATATTACCGCAGTTTAATTTTTTTACTTTTATTTACATTTAATAAATAATAGCAAAATATATAATAAAAATATTTTTTATAACTTTGGTTGCTGATGGTTGCTGCGGTTGCGACAATTATTGCGGAAAAGTCTCCCCCTTGTTTTTTTAAGTCTGAAAGAACTAAATCTATAATTTGTTTTTGATAAGTCCCCACCAAAATGATAATATAATATGAATGCATTGTAAATATCACACTTAAAATAATCCCTTTTATTATTATTTTAATAACGCGAGTTGACGTATGCATTTTTATATTGTACTACGTTTCTTTTATATTGTATGTATATTTTTTTAACTTTTCCAAGAATTTTACCATTTTCCGAATTTGTTTAACAAAATTTTTACAAATTTTGTTACAAATATATTCAAATTTTCCAAGTTTAGGGAATGTTGATAAAATATAGTTTATTTTCTAAAATATATTCGCACGCAAAATTTAGGAAAATGTATTTTATAATTATAATTAAATTGTAATGAGTGTACCCAATAAAAAAGCCGCCAATTTGTCAGAGTGAGTCATATTATATTATTAATATTCAGATTTCTGAGATATCAGTAGTGTATTAAAAAAAATAATTGGGCCTAAGTTCCAGAGGGTTTAGAGCAAATAAATATTTTTTCATACTTAAAATATTTCATTTTCCATAATACTTGCAATTTTATATACCTACAATTTATAATAATTTTGATAAATTCAAAACTCTTATCCTTATATAATACAGGGTGCTGTTTTTTTTATAGAGAAGGTGTAGAATGGTATTAGTAACATTGCACTTTCTCATTTTTCCAATATAATCTCTAGCTCTAAAATTAATAAATATTCTTTATATACTCGAGATTATTTACAATTTTTTTATATATTCGAAGTTCGCATCCTTGTAAAATAGATGGGGCTAGAAATAGTGAAAATGTAGGATAGTATTAAAAGCAAACTACTTTCTTCTTTTTTTATATAATTCCGACCCATAAATAAATAATATTTAGATGAACGGATTCACCTTAAGTGAATATTAGAGACCTGCTGTTTATCCTATGAAAAATTTGATGCTGTACACATTTCAATTTTAACAAACAGTAAAATTTGTCAATTTAGACTTCTCTGAATGTTTTTATTCGACCTTCACTCTGTTATCTTGTGGATATGATCTAATAATGAGGTTATATAAATATTGTTGATCCGGTTCTGATAGCAGAAGTGAGTATAAATAGTTACTCATATAAGCACAGTTTCTTGATGAATTTATATATTTATATATCTTAATTAGATGGTAATAAACATGTTTTGATTATCCAGTTGCCTGGGGTTATAAATAGTGCAGGTAACTTTCAACTTTAGTAATTTAAAACATAAAAATGTGTTAGTGCTAGAATTTTACATCAATGGAAAAAAAAAATTTAATTTTTCATTTGGATGATAATTAATTTTTATTTGGATGATTGGATAGCCAATAGCTAAATTGAATCCATTAAATTATTTAGTTCTTTTTAGCCTAAGTTTGATATTCGACTAAAATGTTTATGTTTTTCTTATTGGTTTTGGTTAGATAATTTATGCTATGAGCTTTACTAATATAATATACCAAATATAAATAAACTATTTCATATATGAATATTTAAATTTTTAAATAAGTTATGATTTGAAATTGTAATAATAATAACAAAAACCCACCCTAAAAAAAACTGTATGACTTTTCATTTTTTACTAGTAAAATATGCGAATACAAAAAAAAAAAAAATAGTGAGCACGCGTTTAGTCCTTGTTATATATTCTTAGTGTATGAATTAATTTTAAAAATTTTTGCGTGCATCGTGTAACATAATTATGCAGAAATATACTAATATCCTTTATTTTTTGGGTACCACATTTTTATATAAATTTGAATATACATACTTAAATAATCTCATGCACTAATGCAATAAACAATAGAGAAAAATATTTATAATTATACGTATAAGGATTTTTGTAAAGAATCATATATACCACCCCTATTTACCCAAAAAAAAAATATTATTCCCCTAATTTTTTTTTTAACTAACAATTCTTAAGGTCCTTTTTACGTTATACGCTGAAAATCATAAAAAAAAAATGCACACTTTTAAATGTATTGAGACGTAACGCTAACGTGTAACTAAAATAAAAACTAGGTTTGATTTAAAAACTAAATAATTTTTTTTCGCTAAGGATTTATTATGTTTTTTTTTTTTCATTGTGTAATGGCTAGAAATTGTTGCCATGGTCGATTGAAAATTCGAAAAAAATTTAGTTGAAGGGATTTTTATACTTGATAGTATTAGAGAATTTTGTGAAAAAAAAGGGTCCTGTCTCCTGAGATATTAAATATGAAGTGCGTACATATATAGAAAATCTGTTTTTGACAGATGTCCGAAAAATTGTTAATGTATAACTAAATTATATTTATGCACTTTTCCAAATTTTATTCGATTTTATTTTGAAAACCTTTTTTATGTAAAAGTATTTATTTTAAGCTAATTATCATTTTTCAGAAAATACATTTGCTTAGCCAAGTGTATCAAAAAGTGTTTTTAAGTCTGACCACATAGTGACACGTGCCTAAAATTTATTTGTATAAATTATTTTAATGTTTAGGTAGGTTAGGTTTGAATTACAACTTCACTTAATAGAAATTATTATGAATTTCTGAGATGTAGGTCAATCTACCTGAATATTCTTCATTCATCAAGCCATTAATTTCATCTAAGAACCTCCTGGAAGTTTAAAATAGAAGTCCTCTTTCTACGATGCAAAACAGTTCCTCGCGAGTTCCGAATAGTGTTGTAGTGTAGAATACCCCAGTTTCTTGTAGTTGCTTACCCCAGTTTCTTGTAGTTGCTTTGTTATACACATTATCCGTTAGCGTATACTTGTAAATAAAGCAGGCAAGTAAAAATTATTCAATAAGTGTCAAATTTCTGACATTGGCTATGTAAAAACATTTCATTTTTTTAAGTTCTTCCGGATGTTGCTATAATTTTCATTATTTTGTATTTCCTCATATAATTTTCATTATTTTGTATGTATTAACTTTAAGTTCTATGTTTAAAAATAATTCTTCAAATAATATTTATCAAAAATTCTAATTATACAAAAAATTATTGTATTTAAAATTAAAAAATATTATTTTAATGACAAAATAGGATCAAACAACATAATATTTATCTCCCAAAACAACAAAACCGAAACAACAGGATATCAAGGACCTATAGAAATTATTATTTATATTTCAATGTGGGTTCAAATTTTTTTTTTTTTGATAATTATACATATATATATTTCAAATAAATTTTAATAACACCCGTGATCAAATTTATATCAAATAAAACAAACAAAAAATTCATTTTATCTCATGCTACAATTCAAAATTGTCTCTATAATAATAAATCACCTGCCTACCAGTATATACCGTACAATTAAAAAGGATTAAACAAAAAAATTTACTAACTTTTATGATTTTCCAAAATAATAAAAGCATGAAACAGAATTTTCAAATTTTCAAAATTATCTTATAATTATTTTATATAATAATATTTATATTATTTATTATTAAAATTTAAAATAATGAGTTAATGCAAATATATGTCTAGACAAATATCTAAATAATAATATAATATATTAAAATTTTATAATTATTTTGACATATATTATTTAAAATTACTTAACTCTTAATCGTTTTCAAAAGGATAAAATATATATTTGCTTAAAAATTGAAAACCACAATAATGTTTTAATATAAGAAATATATAAATAATGCGTAGAGCCAGCTATAAAGGATATTATACGCGCTCCCCCTGAAAAAAAAGTAAGGAATTTTAATTTGATATTTTGTAAAACATATTTTTTGGTTATGCACTTTAGTATGCTCAGAGGAGCAAAAAAAAAAATATGTTTGAGCAAAATATTGTGAAAAAAATAATCAAATTTAATTTCCTATTTAAGAAATGATACAATTTTATACTTTTTTGGAAATCAGTAAACAGTTTTGCCAAATAATTCCCACCTATTCATTCACTCATTCCAACGGACTCGAGAGGTCCTTAATATAAGCATATATATTTATAATACGAATTGTAACTGAGTTACTTACCCAGTAACCTGGAGAAGCATTGCATAACTACACATAATGGTACTAGCTCCTAATAATGTCTGTAGAATGTGCGAACACCAGGAGGAATCGGCTGAACACATTTTATTCGAATTCGAAGAACTTGTTCGATCCAGAAATCGTCATCTTGGATATGGCTTTATGAACCCACTGAAATTTTCGTCGAACCCACTTAAAGCTTACTGTACTTCAGCGTACATCATAATAGGTCCATAGTGACCGCAGAGATGTGGGATAATGGTTTTATATATAGTAGTAATCAAAAGCAATCTATAAAAAAAAATAAAGTACAAACATTAACATGACTACTTAAATATCACTACTTAAATATCAAAGAATACGACCCTAGTTTTAGAAATTCCTTAGAATTATTATCTGCGAATAAAAGATATTTCATATAGATCAAAAATGAAATTAATCCCCAAGCAGATTAAGCTTATTTAAGCTTTTCTAATTCATCAATTACTGTCATATTTTATGCTAAGCTATAGTTTTGTTTCTAAGCAATACAACAGCTTCAGATGGACACAAAACTACAGAAAAATCACCATTTGACGAATAGTGTGATGTTGATGGTTATTAATGTTTGATATTACAAAAATGTGTCTTCCAACTTTCAACTCCAAAGAAAAGTGATACTCTTTAGAATTTAAAAAGGACTTCAAAGAGTTGAAGTTAAATTTACTAAAAATAGAATCCAAATTTCGACTACTCAGTTAATGAATTAATTTGGTAATTTTTTTTTACAAAATCCCAAAATCAATTTGTCCAAATTCAACTCCGAATTGAACTCCGAAGTCAATTGAGCTATAGAGATGAAATGAAAGATTAAAACTAAATTGGAACTAAATATTAACCGCACTCACGTAAAAGTTTCTTGATTAAAATTTGTAATTATAAAAATACTTGAATTGGAAACTATTTATATCACGCCATGGAATATTTTTATTATATATATTCTTGCATGCATGCCCAAAATTTCATCTATGATATTTACAAGATATGATCCCCAATTTTTATTTACTTACCACTTAACAACAAAAATGCAACTAAAAGGGACTCTAGGTTAGAAATATACGAAATTAAAAATGCAACCCTTTTTTTTAAATAAAAAAAAAAATTATAAATTAATAGGAATTCGTAAAAACATTAAAATATATAAAATAAGTAAATGTTTTTCTTATATATCACTTCAAATACAAGCTAAAACTTTTCATCTTATCAAAAGTTATTAAATTTTTTTTACTGACACGTGCCGCCACACAATTTATCCAAAGGGTTAAAAAAAATTATTTTAATTTTTTTTTTAAATAAAATTCTTAACTATTGGCGAACCAAAGAGGCTATAAACATATAAGCTTGGGATACCAAATGGTAAATAAAACGGTATATTGTTGTCCGTATAGGTTAGATTTTAATGGTGACAGGGCCTCACATAGACCACACTGTGTCCATAGTGGCACCACTTAAAAGATAACTAACTCTATTGAGGGGATTTGCAGTAAATCAATGATTTCATGATTGTAGCCAAATTGATGAGTTTTCTAGTACTGTAGTTTGCGACGTCATTCAGAGCTTGGTAGGACGGTTCACATAAAATTAGACCTCTGCGTCCAGCGAGTACCAACATAGTAGATTTTCCAGAGTTTCAGCTTGCCCTAGATCATTATGCAGTTTTACGATAAATCCAAACCCAAGCGCAGTGAGGATGTCTACTGCTGTCTTGCTCGGCGAGCCCGCGGTTGTCTGATTAACGTTTCCATTTTTTTGATGCCTCACATAGTTTTAGTTATTGTTTTCCGTTTGGTGGCATAATATCTAAAAAAAATTCTTAATTGCTGGTGAATAATATTGATTAGCACGATATTATGTGACTCATTTGTAAATTTCTTACAATTGCATTTTCAGTAAATTGTTTAAATTTCCAGGTAACTTATAAATATAATAAAATTTAATAGTTATTAAGGGCGTCCCACAGACTAGACAAATGGAGACATTAATAAATGTCCAGTGGCAAATAAAAAAGTTTAATATAAACTTAGAAAATATCAATGCATTCCCGATGTTCTAGCTATTGTGGGTATGGCGAAATTTATAAAAATTTCTCAACTTCAAAATAATTATATGTAAAGGGCGATGAAATTTGAAATTATTTTTTTTTTTAATGAAATTGACCGTATAAATATTAGAATGAAAGTAAACTATTAATGCTTTTCTGTAACGCTATTTATGATTATATAGATAAGGGTGAATATACTTGGGTTATATTGTTTTGGATAAAGAAAAATGCTACATAAATCACATTACAGAATTAATGTTGGTTATATGTTGTGAGGATAAAAATTTTGTTACACCTGGAAAATTTTTTGTTTTTTTTTGAAAATATACAGAGGAAATCAAGCTGATATAGTTGAACAGCTGAATGAGAAAAGTTCAAAGACCTTATCTCCTATTATTTTTATTATAAGTACCGAAAAATTTTGGAGTATAAATTAATTTTACATTAATAATTATTACAAAAAATTCAAATTTAAATATTATACACAATATTGAAATTCAAATTTATAAAGTTTAGTTTATATGTATAAGGTACAAGGATATTTGATCGTATTTTAAGGTTTAAGATGTAGTTTTGTATAGTTACCGAAAATCATTTGTTAAAATGTTAAGAACATATTTCATAATGCATCCTACTTTTTTTCGTAATGGCGCGTAACGCAATTCATATTGCAAATTTTAATCATTTAAAGCTGAATGAACTTAGATCGACATGGATTTCTCGGTCTGGAGTTGAACCCGGGACTTAAAACAGAACAGTACCATTATAATACGACTGAATAAACTTATTACACGAAATCTTTAATGTTACTAGGACTTATAAAATAACTAAGTATGTAGAAATTGGAGTCTGGTATTAATGAAAATGGGAATGAAATCAATGTATGGAGTTAATAATAAAAGTTAAGCTTTCTTTTAAATATTAATTATAAAAATATAGTTAGATTACAGGTTTTAGGTTTGGAAGGGTATGATGTACCAAATCGTCCCCAATAAAACTAGGGATCTTTCGTGTAATATCTTACACATCGCCATAAGAGTGATCCGTAGAGAGACATATGCATTTTTTACAAGTTGTTATATTCCTGGACTGGTAATATTCCCTAATCTTGGTCACTAATCTTAACGTAACACTTTTCTCTAAGCGTATTCGAAAGACGATTTCTTTACACCAATTGATTGAGTAATTTACGACAAGTTCTGACCAATTATGATTTAACGCTCTAATTGGTAGGATACCCTAGAGAAACACTTTACTTACAATTTTCTTATTAAATACTAAACATATTTCACTTGTTTGAAACACCTTTTATTTTTATGTACTAATACCTGTTCAGCAAAATCATCTTACACCTTTTCTTTCCACAATAAACACCTTATTCAGAAATTGTACCCTATATTCTTTTTAAAATTTCATTCATCTTTTTAAAATATCCGTCTTATTAAATATAACCTTTTATTTCTTCGGTATAAGAATTTCAAGGATTAAAATTCTTATAATAAGTTTTATAGAATTTCGAAAATACCAATACATTTATAGAAATTTTGATTAACCGGTTGTGATATTGAAGCTAAATTAACTACATGTATTTGTGTTCTATTGTATTACATTTTGATTTAGTTTTTTCAACCCCTAAAAACATTTTTTTTTCTTTTTCAATTTTTGGCCATATTCACTTCACTATTTATATAGACGTGGTGAATTATTGGATGGAAAGAAACTAAGGGATGACAAGAAATAAAAAATCATAAACATATTTGACGATATGGCAACGGAGCGGCAGATGTCCTTTTGTTGATTTTTCAACCGTTTTATCGGTGGAATGAACTATGTATATAAAATAATTCTTTATTTTTAAATGAGGGTGATCAAATAAATAACTTAGAAAGAAAAAAAACGTAAATTCCAAATAATAATAATTATATAAAAAAAACTTGTTTAGCAATCAATAATGAAATCCTTATTTAGTATGGATATAATTCAATCTTCTATAGCCAAGATTATATAACATATCAAATGGCAAGTTTAAATTGCAAAATTAAGAAAATAATAGATTTTTAAAATTCACTTATATTACTAAATAAATTAACAATTTATATATTAAGTAAATATAGTACGTAAAACGTAACTAAAGGCATCCTAAAACCGTAGAAATTTCAGAATTCGATAAACATTTAAAGTATCACAAACATTTTATTCGTAACTACGTGTAAAATTGTTCACTCTTGTGAATGGTTTCGACAGATTTATCGACATCTGTAAATTTCGAATCACAGAGAATCCGACACCTAATTTAACGTACAATTAGGAATGAAATTAGTATTTCATAAATTTAAAATTAATGTTTTTTTTTAAATTGTGCTTTAAGTTTTGAAAAAAGTTATATAAAATAAATCTTTAAATTAAATTAATTGTTGAATATAAAATTTTCTTTCAAATGTTTTATTAAAATGAATTACAATTTTAATAATTTCGATACATTTTATATAAGTTTATATCTTCTGGAATACCGGAAAAAATCGTGTCATCAATTACGAATCGTAATTAAATTAATAAATATTTTTTATTAATTTATGATATTTTAAATTTATTGATTTAGCTTTGATATGGTCATACCAGAGAGTCGGATTGTAATATTTACAGACGGATCGGAAAAGATTAAGAAAACTTACGCTTCTATTTTCTGTGAGGCACAAAATATAAAAGAATTTGTTAGGTTACCAAACTACAGCAGTGTATTTCATTTATAAGATCACATGATGATATCACGATCTATGTTGATAGTCAGGCTCCGATAAAGGCAAGCAATGGTAATCAAATCGAGATTGGTTAGAAGATGTAGGGAATTTTCTCAGATTCTCTACAGATATTCCTGTATTGGGAAGGTGAAGCTGTGTTGAGTACCAGCTTTATTGCGGAGATATATAGCAACGGGAGCTGGCTAACGATTTATCGATATAGAAGTTGAATTAATTGATCAATATTGAAGAATAAGATTGTGAGAAAAATGTCGAAGAGGGTAAGGGGCACAACTGACACATGTCAGGTCACTAAATATCTTTGGCTAATGACATCCGCACAAGTATACAGTATATATTATTAAACAGGAGTGATTTCCGGCTAGTTATCAGTGGTATCCTGGCACGACACAAAACAAGAGACTTTGTTATGCCTAGGATGAGATTAACATCATTATTTTTAAAGGGTACACAAAACCCATGGATCAAAACTTTTATATTTTTCCATAATTTACGTTATCAAAATATCGAAGCGATTCATATTTTTGTAGATATAATTTTTTCTATTTAAAATCAATTAACTTTGAAAATCTTATATAATTCCAACGTATAAACATCATTAATATCCTTGATACTAACAAATATTAAAGTCTTACATTAAAGTTAAATTTAAAAATTATAATTAGTTTAAATAAATAAAAACTAACACCTTAAAATTATACATTTTAACCCTTTAAATTTCTATTATTCAATTCTCTAATAATGAACACATTTGGCATAATTTTATTGTAAAATAAATTATATTTGTGTAAATTAGAAATCTCTTAATCCCTTTGGAATGACTGACTAAGCGCCATGTCACTAAAGCAATGTCCTATAATTATACTAATAAAATTTGTATATATTCAGTTTTTATTATTTATTTCTATTTATACAAAAATATTTCTGGAGCCACTATAAACAAAAGTGACTCATTGGACGTACCAAAATAAAATCCTATATATAAACTCATATTCAGTCTGTTATGTGTATACAGTCATCCTATTTTTATATAAAAATCGTCACGCACAAGGAACTTTATGATGACGTAAGGAGATTCCCAAATTTATACAAAAAAAAATTACGACGGTGAGTCAATCTTAAAGAAAATATTCAAAAGGAAGAAAAAAAAATTATAAGGTGCACAAAAATCGGAGAAATCCCATCAAGAAAATTTCAAGTGAAATTAACTAATATATAAAAAGGAATCACGAAAAATATATGAAATATAAATTACCAGTTTTTTTTTTTTTTTGTAGTTTTAGCAGCTGGCTTCTAGCTAAACTAAAATTTATGCTAGACAGAAAATATAGAAAGCTATATGAAAAAATATTTATAATCTACAACAAAAAAAATGAAATAAATCTAAGTATGAAATATTTGATGGTGTGTTAGAGTGTGGCCTATGTTCATGCATGTGTGAAAATATTTTAAGTACATTTACCCTCCCGGTATGATTTAATGAAGGCAAGGCAAATGCACTGTTTTAAAATAAAATAATTTTTTAGTTAGGGTGCATACAGAAATTTAGTTTTATATTTTACTTGATCAATTCAAATTGTAATGATATAGTTTGCATAAATTTAGATTTTTATTCGTACTTTTTATAGTTTCCAATAAATTATTCGTAATAAATATTAATTTTAATTGGACTTACACTCTAATTTCTGGGCTTTGATAGCAAAGCATACAATTTAAAATAGCATATCCCAAATTATTTATGATTTCTGAAAAAATTAAAAACTAATTGAATTTGCTAAGGTCTCTGGATCTATGGCAACTTAGTTAATGTCACAAAATTGATGAACTGTCACATTCCCTGGCCAGAACAGAATTATATTTATTTCACGAAAATAGGATGGTATATGATTTAATTATTGGTGCCCGCATTTTGTGGTTCATAATCTTGGAGATTTATCTTTCGGAAATGGCGTTTTTTTTGCAGTTTATTTCATTCCGCAAATAAGCAACAACATGACAGATAAATTGAAATTTTAAAGTATGTTGTGCTAGTAAAAAAAGCTCCTAAAATCGTAGGACTTACTTAAAACTTCAGATTTATTGTTGGTTCATAAAATTAATAGGTCCTAATTAATGAAAATATTGTACCATCTTATAATTAATTTATAAAATAAAATCATAATTTCAAAATAAATTGGAGGTTGAACCTAGTAGAGGCAAAAATAACTAATTTTAAATGAAACCTAATCCAAAATTCACAAACTTATTTAGGTACCACCTTAAAAAGAATAATATTTTTACTAAAAACAAAATTATTTCTATAATATCAAAATCTATAAAAAGATTTCGGTAATGCAGCTGTTCTTAGGAATCCCCTACGTCGTTTTATATCACACTAATTTCAAAAACAGGAATCATATCATTATGTACTTGGTAACGATAGGAATTTAATATTTTTGTATTGTGTTGGGATTTCAAAATATTAAACAGATTCAAAAACTCCTTGAGGGTTGATATTATTCCTGTTTTCAACAATCATACTATAACAAAATGAACTCTTCTATATTAAATTTTACCCTATGACTGACTGCACAATACATATACAAAAAGGATATAATTTTAATGTAGTTTCCTTCTATATATATTTTTTTGTTTTGATGTGTCTACTATACTTTTATCACCATTGGATTCCGTAGTATTTTTGTAAACAGAGTACGAGGATTTCAAATAAACATGAATTTTCTATATATATTTGTGTGCACCTTAAGGAAATTTTCGTAATGTATTTTTCGTTAGGTCGTATTTATATAAAAATGAAAATGAAAGTGAAGGTTTCTTAATGTAGATGGGGAATTCCCTTGACCTTGAAGAACGTGATTTTATTGGTAAGAAGAAAAATAAAGATTTATATATACGCAATTGTGTATCTACGGTCGGTGGCAACAAGTGCATTAAAACTTTATTGGAATGATTATCCTAATAAAATATTATTAAGTAAGGAAATTTTCTTAAGGAAATGAACTCTGGAATTTAAAAGGGTGAAGATAAATGATTTATTTAATTATTTAGAGAATTACGGATGAAGATAAATTAGGTAAACAAAATTGAAAGAGGTTTTAGAAAGAGGTTGTATGAAATAAATGTAATTTAAGACAAAATTTTGAAAGAATTGAAAAATAATTTAAATTTTAATTTGTTATTTTATTTCTGATGGTATTCCTGAAATTTTAATTTTCTTTCGCTTTGGTCGAATTGGTTGTTAATTGTTTGGACATTAAAAAGTATGGTCTAAAGTTACGAAATGATGCCATCCTATTTACAAGACTGATTTTAAAAATTTAACCTTTTTCCAGGAAATTATATACTTTTTATTAGATACTCTATTACTGATTTGGTTGTTTGATTTGTATCTGGGCCACAAGTAACTTTTGTACTCTTTCGATGACATTTGCTGTCTTTACTTGTTTCCTGCAGAATTACAATAATAATAGGCTTAATTAAATATTTCGTCCGTATTTTTAATTATTGTAATTTATTTAAAATTTCATACTTACATTTTGAAATTGTATGTAATTAAATTCATTTTTTTTTTTATAATATACCATAATTATTTCAAATTATAAAATCCTTCTTCTTAACAATAAAAACTTTACTTTATTTTACAATGTCAATATATATATGAAGTCCCTGTTTATATCCTTTTTATTTGCGGCCTACATTACATCCATATATCAACCCTTTTTTTATATTTGACATTACAATCTTATTTTCATCCCCGGTTTTATTTTTTCTGATGCACTTTTTATTCTATCGTGCGTTTTTGGTATCATAGAGATGCTTTACAATACTGGGTTTGGTTTTTCTATTATTGTTTTCCCTTTACTTTCAACAACCCACCGTACACTGTCGTACACAACACCACCCTATAAAGTTATTGCTGTTAAATAAATTTTTGGTTTTAGTGAACGGAAAATCTTAAATAACTTAGAGTAAGGATAATACTACGTTTTAGTAGTAGTAAATAGTAGAGAGAGAGTATATTTTGAAAAGGAAAAGTATTTGTGTTTTTTGTTAAAAAAATATATATTTTACCAGACAATACAACATTTAATTTTCTTCTGGATATTATTTTAAATAAAAATTATTTCTTTACCCTTCAGAAGAATTAAAAATATATATAAATAAAAAATTGTTTACTTCTTAAATTTTATCATTATGTAAAGTAAATGTGTAAATATAGCCTCAACTTTAGTAAATATTAAGTTGGTAATTCGTACAGTTCGTATAACACTGTATCAATTTTGAATTTCTGTAGCTACACATCAATATAAATACTTGGGTATAAAAATCCGCCAGAAATTTGGACTCGATTAAAATATTTGACTAAAGTACGAAAGATCGATTTCTAAATATTTGACTGTCGATTATTAATTATAAACTGCGTCCTGCGTCCATCAGTTTAGCTGGAAAGTATGGAACTATAATATAAAAGTAACAATTATTAATCTCCATAATATAATAATCTGTGGCTTTAGTTGGAATCATATATCTTGGACGTCGAATTTCTTAATAGGTATTGCTATTTTAGTATGTTGTGAGAATTTGTGTTACGATAATCTTAAGATTCTCCAATTGCTATTATAAATAATTTGTTTTTAATTTGCACTGTAAGTCATAAAAATTAAAATAAAGGTTGACTTCTAGAGTGTGGGTTGACTTTTAATGAAAGGCTGACTTCTAATGCACGATTAGAGAACTTTCTAACACTAGCCATTGGTACGAATAATTATTGAAATATTATTAAACGAAATAAAAGGAAATTATCTTTATTATTAGGAAACTTGATCCAGCGTAATGTAATAATATAGTTCTATCAATTAAATAATCAAAAAATCGCGTACGAAATTGAGTTAAGAAAATTGTGGGTTAGATTGTGTAATATAATTAAAGTGTTAATCAGCTTAAATACTGGCTCAGCATTAGTATCATTTTCTAGATTGGTGCATTAGTATCATTTTCTAGAATAACATTACTTAAAATATAAATAAAATTATATTATAAATATTTCAATTACATATTTTATTGAGGAGGCAAAGGCTTAAGCAGGGGTGTAGCGCGTTTGAATGAATGAATTTTATATGATTTTCCAAAAAAAATTTGTATATTGTATACAAAATATTTTATTGAATCAAATTCATAATTCCCACCAAGAACCTTTAAATTTAGTTACGATATTTTCTTGTCGAGATTCCCAAGCATTTTATAATTTCCCACAATTTTATACCTAAATACTTACACCCTATATAAACACAGTGCCATTTGCCATATAATATATAAAATTTCCATAAATGAAGTTTCCATCTATATAATTCAAAAAATACGTAAACACAATACCAACTCACAAAAGGATATTTTATGTTGAAAAAATTAAGGATCTAAAAAATCTCACTAATTGTAAATATATGTATATAGTGCAATTCTATTTTAAAATATATAAAATCCATTGATATTTTATAAATATATTTGTGATAATACTCGTACACCTAAATAAATAATATTATTAAGTTGGGTGCCGCACGTGCCTTAATGCTTATAGGTCGCGTGTTAGTTTTACCGAAATTTTTATTCCATATCCAACACAATAAGTAAAAGAAATAAGAAATACAAAAATATTATACAAAAAATGGACTACGACTTCGACTGTTATCGTGTCAGTGTAGATTTGCAAAAAGCAAAAAAAAAAAAACATTGTCTCTCAAGAATTTTATCCCCTTTTTAAATCCTTGTTTAAATTTTATACATTTTCCAAAAAATTTAAAAAAAATATATATAAAAAAATAAATCTAAATGTAATCGTCACCTTTTTTTTCGTATTCATTTTTATGGAACGGCTTTAAAAAGTTTTTCCCTATTTTGAAACGCAAGCGTAAAACGATTGGTGCATATATAGTAAAGCAATCAGGTATATTTAAAAGGGTGCGTTAATATTAATACAATGTTTACCCCATGTAAAATATACGTAAAACTGAGTAGAATCTAAAGGATACAAAATCTACGAGATTTTCGAATTTTCGAAAATATTAGATTATAGAAGCTGAAGGATTTTAAAAATGTTGTACACATAAATAATATCTTATTAGAAATAAAGGATATTTCAAAATTTGTGTAAATGTATATGTTTTTTTTTTATTCATTCGACTTTACACATCGAAAAATTACAACATCAAAATTTAAAGGGGAAATTTTATTTTATGTTTTATTTCAGACAATAAATACAGGACGACCTGTTACTAAATTCGTCATTCATTATTTGGTCGTGAATATAGAAACATCAATTGTTTTTAATTTTTTGTATAATTTACTATAATAATAAAACTTAAATATAATTTTTTTAATTTATTTGTAATATTTTTCATATTTATATTTTAAGTGTTTTCTGTTTGGTTTTTCGTTAAATAAATTTTCTTAATTTAAGTGCGTTAAGTGTGTAATTATATAGTAAATAATTTTAATTAATTTAAAATAAATCACAGTTTTTTGGTTAACGAAACTTGTAATAAATTTTAAATAAAATATTATTTAACATGCAAAATGACTACTACTACTGTACAATCATCACAATGTCTATTAAGAACAACAATGCCAATAATATCATCTGCAGGTTTACTAACTACCGTAGAACAATTACCATCAAAATATAAAATACGTTATTTAGCTAGAACAACAACAATGATTGAAAGACCATTAGATTTAACTGTGAAATTACAAAATCAAGATAATACTGCCAATAATATCACCACCACCGAAACTATAACATTAATATCAACAAATAAAAATTGTAGTAATAATAATAATAATAATTCTGATGGACCTATAACACCACCACCATCACCACCAAAAAAACGTTATCGTGATAATGAACATTTTACAAATATTACTAATAATAATAATGATAATAATACATTTAATAATAAAATAGCAAAAATTTCTAATAATTCTGAACAACATCATAATAAATTAATTGAAAATTCATTAAATATATCAAATGAATTAATAACACCATTAAAACAACGTATTAATTCAATAGTAGCACCAGTATCATCAAAATTATTAAAATCACAATCATCAACAACAACAACCGGAACAGGAACAACATTTCCTAAAGATAAAAAATCAAAAGCAATACGAAAATTAAAATTTGATGAAGAAACAAGTTCACCAGTTTCTGGTACAATAATTCGTTCAATTGATGAAATTTTAGAAAATCAAAATGAACATCAATCTGGTGATATTGATCCACAATATAATATTGTTGAAATAACAGAAGAAGCTAAATTAGAATTGGCATTAATTAAAAATATAATTGGTGCATATTTATGTAAATTATGTCGTTTAGAATTTGATGATGCATTTGGTTTAGCACAACATCGTTGTTCATGTATTGTATTATTAGAATATCGTTGTCCAGAATGTGATAAACGTTTTAATTGTCCAGCTAATTTAGCGTCACATCGTCGCTGGCATAAACCAAAAGATGAAGTATTAAAGAAACAACAACATCAAGATAATCATCAAGATAATGAATTACAATATCAATGTCCCGAATGTAATAAACAATTTAAACGACAAGCATATTTACGTAAACATTTATTAACTCATAAAGAACGTTGTAATGATAATCATGTAATAGATAATAAAAAAGTATCAACGAAAAAAAATAAAATTAAAAATAATAAGAAAATCAAATTAGATAATAATAATAGTAATTGTAGTAGTCGAAATGATGAATATATTACTAATAATAATAAGTAGTCGAAATGATGAATATATTACTAATAATAATAATAATGGTTCAAATTCAATTAATTCAATTGGTGAAGATTATAGTTCATCACAATCATCTTCATCATCAGCAGCAGTATCAATATATCGTGAACCATCAGCACCTAATTCAATTATAAATAATCAAAACGATTATGATAATAGACAATTTTATAAATATGATTCAGATTTGGAATCACGTTCATCGGATTGTTCATCACCAGGTCGTTTACAAATTATTGAAAATAATTTAACTGAAGAAGAGAATATTGCAGCAACAGCATTAGCACATTTAAGAAATGGACAATCTGTAATTCAACATACACATGCAACAATGGCATTTTAATAATATAGTAAGATAGCCAACAAAATTCACCCCTAAATTTGAATTTGAGAAGTTTGGTGTAAAGCTTCATCAACTTTAATAATGCTTTAATGGAAATGTATATGCCTAAAAAAAAAATGAAAAATTTCAAGGTAAAAAATTTAGTTTTTAAGAAAATTTTTATTGTATAGATTAAATATAAAATTATCCTTTTTTTTTAATTATTAATTATATTTAATTGTGTTTTTAGTTTATATATTTTTTTTATAATTAAAATATAAATATATCTCGAATGAGTTATTAGAGGAGAGTGAGAAATCTAGTCATAGCTATAGAAATTTATAATTATTAATTCATGAAATTAAAATTTCGGATTAAGGAAAATAAATAAAAAAGAAACGATGAGTTTTCTAGTCACAATTATTTTTAAAAATTATATAAATAATTTTATTTTTTATTATAAAAATCTGCGATTGAAATGATAAAATTTTAATTTATTTAGAACGTTAGAATTAGTTAATCATAAATATATTTAATTTTATATTTAATCAGCTTTTTTCAAAGATCTCTTAACCAAAAATACATAGTTATACAAACATTATAGATACAATATTTATTAAATGATTATGTAAATACAAATATTTTAAAATTCTAGTCATATTTTTAACATAGTTTTAAATATTCTAATATTCACTTTTATGTTTGAATTAAAAGCACCTTTCTTGTACAATTTATAATTAAATATTTTATTTTATTTTGTCAATTATAAATTTAATAGCTCTGCGACCATTAAACAAATTATTTTCAGATCTTGTGAAATTACGAGAAACTTCTTAAATTTGCTTTCATTACAATCATAATAAAATTAGAATATTAATCTAACATTTATTTCGTACTTGCAAAGAGTAGTTACTTTATTATATCAGCAAACTGAAACTTGTGGAAATTTTTGTATTCCAAAGAATGTTCCATTAACAATGTAGTTAATAGTATGTAATGTAGTCAGTCTAAAAGAAAAAGTGTTGTCCAATGACCACTGTAAAGTAGATATTATAATGATAACCATGATCTATAGACAAAAGTAGTTTACTTTTTGAAAAGTTTACGTTGAAGTACTTCTTATTTTATAAAAATGGATCGCATCTAATATGTATTTAAAAATATTTTATAGGTTTTCTATTCAAAATAATACAATTATCACAACAATTCGTTCCTTTTGGGTTTGTTTATCTCATAATTTATTGAAATTATATATTTTTTTATATTTATTATAGATTTAATAAGTTTTGCAGGCATGGCATTTTGTGTAATTAAAAAAATATAACTTAAATTTTAATTAATTTTTTTTTAATTTACCACAAAAACAAAGTATATTTAAGTATTTTTGAAGTTTTTATGAAAATATTAATATATAGTTTAAACATTAATTTGATTTTTATTCGAAACGATTTAAAAATCTGTAATAGTTTATCCAATTTATTAAATTATTGTTAATTTTAAATTCCTATAAAAAATTAAATTATATTTTATTAAAAATTTACATTTAAATTTCTGAAAATTTTAATTAACTCGTAAGTAATTTCCAAATTAAAAATAATTCTATTTAATTTTGAATATAATAAATAATCAATTTAACATTTTTTTTTAATTTATTTTATTTATAAAATGTGAAAAACAAATTATTACAAAGTTCAATTTATTCTAGTCAATTATTCAATCGCAGATTTAAAATAAATGTTAATTTAAGCTTATTTTAATATTAATTTATCTCAATAATTATTTTATTTTCAATTATATCTTTAAGAATATAATATTTAATTATTTAAAAAAAAAACGACACAAAGATAATAAACAAAGTAAATTCTTTATAAAATAAAACAAAGTTGTGATACTAGAAATTAATAAAAAAAAAAAGTTATAAACATATTTTATAAAAAATAAACATTAAATGAACAATCTGTATATTTATTATAAAGAATTATAAGACAAATCAAATCAATTTTTATATATTTATACATTATTTTAATATATGTAATTAATTATAAAGTAAATTTAAATATTCTTCTCTTATTATAAAACTTATATTGTGTTGTATTTTTGAAAAATGTAAAATTTTATGAATAAAAAATTGTTTTATATAGAATAAAAAAAGAAAAAACCAACATTTTTTACAAATATTTTTGATTTCTTTATAATTAAATTAATACTAAAATTAGAATATTGAAAATTATTAATTAAATTATATATTTATTAAATGGCCACTTAAATTTAAGCATCTGGTTTTATCCTTAATGATCCCATTTCTAAATTTAATTCACTCAAAATATCATTTGGAACATCATTAACTTTTGATAATTTTGTAATGATTTCTTGATTTTCTGGACAATATTCACATAAATTCCTAACTGCTAATATACTCCATTCTTTAAGCACTACAAAAATATATAATATACAATTATTTCAAATATATATCAAAATCATACAAAAACTTTTTACTTACTTGGATTTCTAGCATCAATACGTGTACAATTTAATATTGCTACAATTATTTTCATTTCTCTTACATATTCTTGATTTTTCGGATTTTTATATAATAAGTTTGCTAGTGTTCTTACTAATTGTGTCCGCAATTGATATGAAATTTCATTTTCAATATTTTTATTTAATATTGATGTTTCTGAATTTGGTGCAACATCAATTAATTTTTCCATTGGTGTAAATATATTATCAGAATTTTGACCAATTTCATTTAAAGTTTGTAATAAACCTCCAACATTTAAAAATAACGATTGATCTGTATAATAAATATTTGCATATGTTTCATCACCAGTTGCAATTGCAATTACATCAAGTAATGCTATCACTTCTTTTGGATAAATTTCATTTATGTAGGAGGAATTTGTTTTCAAAATACAATCTGATTTCTTTTTAAATTCTTTTGATAAATATTCCATTAAACTTTTTTGTATTTTATTATTTGGATTGCCATTCCGAATATAAGCACAAATATATTTTAATACAAGAATACGTTTTTCGGGATCCAATGGACCATAAAGTGGTGTTATTCGTTGGCTACTACCGCTACTACATAAAAAATCTTCAAAAAATATATGTAAAAATTCTAAATTAATATTATTATTTTTCATATCTAAATAATTTGACCAAACTTTTATAACCAAATTGAATATTTCATTTGTTTGTAAAAAATTATTATTGGTTCTGGTTAAATTATATAAAATCATTAATTGAATATCAGTAATTGGTGATATTTCATTATTTAAACAAGAAATCAATGTTGAATTAAATTCTGTCCAAATAATATTTTGTGTATTTGTATTGTTCACACATAAATTAGCTAATAATTGCCATAGCAATAGTTTTATCGATTCAATTTGTTGACTATCGAGAATAGTGTAAATTTTATGATCTCGGGACCATGATAATGTGAGAATATCAAATAAATTTGGTAAAAAAATAATGTAATTTTGATAGTGTATTCCTTTCGAGCAATTATTTCTTAATACTTTTATATTGTCTAGAAGTTCTTGAAAGACAGAATTCAATACTATATTTTCTGGTTGATGTTGATTACCAGTCGTCAACTTGTTAATAAGTTCCAGGACATTTTCAAGACATTTATCAAGAAATACAAATTCTGATTTATCACTAAAAAGATTTAAAAGAATTTTATGTTATTTTTAAATATTATTATTGAGTTTTTTTATATAATTTTACGTTATATTTATTTCCATATCCATAATTTCACATTTCAGTTTAGTCTAGTTTGTTTGAGGTTACGTTTAATTTAATATGTTTTCTAGACAATTCAATAATACAAAAAATTCAATCAAACATGTTCGTTCGAATGAATTAAGCGCCGAATTATATACAAAAAATACTAATGAAAAGAATCGATATTTTATCAGGTAAGCTAAAGAACGGAACGGAATGATATTTTTGTTTCATGTTGCTTTTGCTAGCAGCACAGCAGCTGTCAGCTCTCAGCTGTCATGGACTATGGACATCATCTCATAGTAGTGAAGAAAAGATTTGATCAGTAGAAATAATTTATTATTTAGAAATATTAATATTAACTAAACTAGTTACAATGTAAAATTAATATATTTTGATTAAATATTTCGATCGATAGATAATGGATGTATTAACACTTTTTTGATAATGATTGATTTACTTTTGCCAATAGATAACCAAGTCTATAGTCCTAGAATAAATACACTATTACTATTATGAATTGAAAAAAATCGAAAAAGTTTTGACTATCGAAAGAGTATTGGATGAAACACAAGAAACTGTTGAAAAACAAGATGAAGATGATAATATATTTTCTGGCATTATTGGCACAAGATGATGTTGCAAGTGGAGAAGAAGAGGAACAATCATTTAGTCAACGGTAGAAAAATGATGATGAAGATGATTCTGGTAAATTACCGAAGCCGAAGTACCAAAGAAAAATATACCAACCAAAGAAACATTTGGTTAACGCGTGTCATTTAAAATTTTGTTGTGTGCGCTAATATTATTTTTAAAAGTTTAATATGATATACAATTTAATACCAAAGTATTGATATTTTGTAAATAAATTTTAATAATTTTTAATATTTTTCTTTTTATTTTGCAATTTTTATTTTTTTATTATTATGCTTTTTTAAATCACAATTTTCTAAAATTTTTGGCAAGTGTATATTTAATAAATCATCAATAGAAATTTGAAAATTATCATTAGCCCATATTAATTTTAACTCAGACATTACAGTACCCATAACTTTACCAGGCGGACATCCTTTCTCCTTTAACATATTTCCATTTATTTGTAGAGTTGGTATTTTCCAATTTATAAATTCAATGTAAATATCATATTTACCCAAATATTTTAATATTTCATCGATAAATTCTTTTTTAGCATATGGTTGAATTGCTAATTTTTTAAAGAAACTATAAATAAATATAAAATAAATTAATGGATTTGTTCAAACATAAACAATTATTTTAATTTACATGATTTCATTTATATCTTTTAGTTTTGAACGATTTTGTGTTATAAACAGTGCCAAATCTCTTTCAAATGCAGAAAATTTTAATCGTTCATGTAATTTAATAGCTTCATTTGTGTTACCTAATAATGCTGTTATAAAAGTAATTGGATAACATGGTTTCTTAAATAATGAACTATTTTGAAAAACTTTATCCAATTCTTTAATGTCAACAGTTTTTGGTAAACCAATATATTCACCAATTCCACATTCCAACATTTTAACAATTAAATCTTGAGCATAATTTCCTTCTAAGGTTTTTTTAATTTCAGACCAAATTCTTTCACCACTTACAATTTGCAAGCCAGAAACATTTTCGGTAATTGATTTGATTGTGATTTCGTCATGATTATTTGGATTTTCCGTAATTCGACCATAGAACCTGGAATTTTTGATTGAATTATTTTGTTTTCGAATAAAAATTATCAAAAAAAACCTAAAATATCTTAATATCCTTAAGAAATCTTCTTTTATCCTTGTATCAGGATTGCCAACAAAAACAACTCGTCTCTTCTTTAAATCTTCATAACCAAAAAAATAATCATATACAGAACCATCAAATCCTTTAAAAAATACAATAATTACAATTTAAAATACACCATAATTTTTATATTTACATTTTTTACCTAAAAACATTGAATTAATTGTTAAATCTCTTCGATTTGCATCTAATTGCCAATCAGTTGTAAATTGTACTTCGGCATGTCGACCATCTGTTACGACATCTATTCGCAAAGTTGTAATTTCGAAATTTTCTTTATCATTAATTCTTGGTGTTATTGTACCATGTTTTTCACCTTTCATATTTATTAAACGAATTTCTTCTTTTGTGAACATTTCTTTCATTTCAACTGGTGTTGCATTTGTTGCAAAATCAACATCTTTAGGATGAATATTCATTAAAATATCCCTAACAGCACCACCAGCAATACGTAATTCATAGTTATATTTTGTAAACAAATCAATTAATGTTTTCAATTCAGGTGTAAATAATGATTTAAATTCTGGTGTATTTAATTTTGTAACTATTGGATTTTCTCTTGTTTTAATATCTTTTTCCATATTTCGGAACCGTTTAATACGAAGCTGTTCAACAGTTAATGACAAATTTCTGATTTTCTTAAACTGAAATTAAAAATAAATTAATTTCTGAATTGACATATAGTTTTAAGTTTGTTGATTAATAATGAATTACAGTAGATTTATTTTGATAACTATATAATATATTTCGGGTGAAAGCCCTACTGAATAACATCACTTTTCGTTTGTTTGATCAACAAATTATTTTGTATGCAAAGCAAAACCAAATCTTCATAAGCAAAAATATTTAATAGTTGATTCTTGAAATTTTAAATGTCACAATTTCTTCGCAATGTTGGAACGTCATTTTATATATATCGATATTTCAGATAAAAGCGAAGGTGTTGTATCGTTGCCTGTCTAATTGTATCGTGGATTCCATTTATTTTCATACTAGGAAATAGATGGCTGCAGTGGTTAGCAGCTTCTTGTCATTATACTGTCGCAATACAGTACCGTAAAATTGTCGCTATCTTTTTTAACAGAAACAGAAATACTAAATGGAAATGGAACTTATGTTACGAAATATTGCAATTCTATTTTCATTTGGCGCCATTTTCAGGTTTGAATAATTTAATCTACATTAAACCAAAAAACATCTAAGTAGTATAGACGATGTTGATATAAATTACATACATAATCAATTAAACGTGATAACTATAAACTATAAATAATTATTTAAGATAATTATATACATATATATTTTTTAATTTGAGCTGAAAATAGTGAAATAAATTGAATTTTAAGAAATATTTTAAGTTATTTTTGGGATGGATGACATTCAAGGTAACTATATAAATATAAACAATATATCCTCACGTAATATTTGATTTAAATTTTAAACATAATTTTAATATAACGTAGCACAATGCACCCAAAATTCAAATCAAAATTTTATGAAATTTTAATAATTTTTCAGTTTATGTCAAGAAAATTTCTGAAGACGTTTTAATTGATCATCACACATTATAATAAATGAAACAAAAAAAGAAAAAAATATAATTTATAATTTATTCTCATGGTGAACTTCAACAAGATTTGACACCTCCAACATGTTTCAATCAGTTTATTCAAGGCAATTTTGTAGCAAAAAATTTTTAATATTTATTTTTAGTTTAAATATATTTTTCCTTGTTTTCTCCTAAACAACTTAATTTAAACATAAACAATTGAAGAAAAAAAAATATCAAACGAAAAATGACATTCAATTAATTAATATTTTATTAAATCAAAAAATTTAGGTACCTATAAAAACTTATATAAATCTTTTCAAAATATTTTTTTTTCAAATATGGAAAATTATCCGGAGGTCGAAAAATTATTTTGAATGCAAAATAACATAATGTTTTATATAGAAGAGAGATTCATAAATTATGGTGAAAGAAAATGGCTAATATTATAAATTAGTTTTTTTTTGCCATAATGGATAATCCGTAGAAGAAGATCGATACAGTGGTACAGAGGATTAGGAAACTGGGTAGTGTCGCGGTATGATTTGCTTTCTAACAAAAATTATATATTATAGTTTCATTAGCCATGTAATGCGCAGCGGCGGCTCGGTGGACTAAGTGTCGCAATATTAAATTCATTTCTAGACTATTCAGCGATTTCGTACATAATTAATTTCATAACACTTTTCACATATCGCCGCCAACACATCAATATTAAGTTCTATATTTCGGTTTTAAAGTTATAATAATTATTTGAACTGAAAGTTATTGACTTCATATCTGGGTTTAACCGACACTGTTAATTTGATTATTAATTATTATTTTTGTTTAACCTTTAAATAGAAAGTGCTGATCTGTGATTATGGAAAGTCTGCATATTTGTTATTATATTATTAATAATTATTTATATATAGCTTAATTATTACTATATACGAATGTTGTATAATTATATATTACAATAATTGTACCAGTCTTTCGAGATTTATTTTTGTGCACTATTAGGTTAGGTAAAAAGGTTAAGGATGAAAAGGTGCACTAATCTTATCAAAAATTCGACTTACCCTTATAAAAAAAAAATCTGCACAAATGTAGTAATAAATCACGTTCCACGTGCTCGTATCTGACACGCGCAAGTCTATCGCAGTCACTCACTAGATGTTTCATGTTCCAGTGTGGGTTCTATAGTTTCATCCCCACAGCGTCATAAGTTATCCAAAGAAATCCCAAGATAGGTACTGTATTTACCGATCTAACAGTGACCAGCAAGGAGGTCGATTAATTTATTACAGATTGTTCTATTCAAGAACAGAACGATATCCGATTTTTTCTTAAAAACTCAACATTAGTTTGACGACACTGAAGATATAATTTCCAGGTATCGTTGACTTTATATACGCTTCTATCTAAGATGTTTTAAGTCAATAAATTGTTTCGCGAATTCAATTGGAAATTTTACTTGCATTTCATTATGCTCGAGTAATTTTTCCATGCCTTACCGGGAAAATTAATCCCCATTTTCATTTCCTTAGTTATCGCGGTGTCCTGGGAAGGATGAGGATGAAATAATAAAGGATATAATAAAATTTCTTTTATATATGATATTCTCAAATTCAAATTTCGCGCTCTATATTGAAATGTCAATTTTCGCACCAATTTTATGTTTTTAAACTGACTATTTAATTGTTCACGCCTCTTTTTATTAGTTAAATTATTGTCAATATGAAAAAATGTTTCGTTTCGGTACTTAGTAGTGAAAAAATTAATTAAAATTCTAAAAGTTAATATTTTATATCCCCAAACTTCAATAAAATTATAAAATAAATGTTTCAAATAATTTTGAATTAAGAAAATGATAAAAAAACTTAAATTTTCCGAGTTATAATGCTAATTTATAATCGTTTTAAAAATGTCGATTGAAGTTGAAAATGGTTTTTCGTTTGTGGAAAATAAAACTGAAATTGAAAATTAAAAATTTATATTTAGTATTTAAATAATGAAAACTATGAAAATATAATTTGATGTGAAAGTGAAAATTTATAAGTGATTTTTTTTATAATGTGCGGTTATGAAAATTAATATTAAGACTTTTTTTATATTTATATTCAGCCATTTTGAATCAGATTTTTTGATATAAGGTAAAATTATTCATAAATTTTTTTATTTTTTTTTTATATAATTTTCATATTGTTTTTTCAAGATTTTCTTCAGTTTATCTGTTATTTTTGAAAGATTTTTGGCATTTTCTTAAATTATATCTTCATTTTTTTTTTTTTTAAAATTGTACTTACTTTTCAAACTTTACTGGCGATACTTACATACTTAATTTTCCTCAATGGACTTTTTAAATCCCTTTTAACCAAAAAGAAGGTCCATCTTCGTTTTTAATATAATATAGCCTATGTATATATATATATAGGTGAAGCTGACGGGTATTTCCTATAACGACAAGGACAAAAAACACTCACAGATTGCAAAAGTAATAATATAATTTGAGACCGTGTATTTTTAAAAATAGCACAAATATATTAAATAATGTTGCGGATTTCCATAAACAATTATTGAATTTCACAACAAACATCTCTTAGTCATTCCATGTAACCATTATGATGAAATTTATCCACATCAGAGCATTATATCAAACTTTCGTCTTTCAGAAAACATACATTATTTTGGCTGGTTGGTTGCTTTGAATGGAAGGAGACCATAAGGACCAAAAGGACGTTAAAATATATTAAAATATTTTTAAAAAAACTACGATGAAAATTAATCCTTTTAAAATATTTTATTTTACCAATAATTTAATTATATGTTTACGCATAAATTTATTGTCCATCAATTTTAGGTTATTGATCTTTGATCTCTTATAAAAACATTATTGCTAAATAATATAGAAAGAACATAATTTTACGAGGAGTTATGTATTAACTATGAAGGGTTGCGATAGAAAGATCGTATTTAAAAATGCCATTTATTGGGTCAAGTATAAATATTGGTCCGCTGTCCGCATACATATTCTCCGAAATATCTTATAGTAAATATTAATCAGATTTCAATGAAATTTTCCACCACATTTAGCTCTCTTCAGTTCAGTGTAGGTGGGGCCATATATAAAATACATTATTCTTTGTTGCCCTAGGATTTAAAATATTATACGCGCACATTACTGTTTGTTAAAACGCTGTTTTAACAAACTCCGAATTTTCAGTTACTCATTTGTTAGAAAAATGAATAAAGATTGAACTTTGTAAATTTTATCAAAAGGGATAATAAAGATTCATTTCCTTTTTATAATATAAAAAAAAAAAAATTAAATAAATAAATTTGGTAAGTATCGATTTCTTTCTCAGTCACTTAGCTATAACATCAATAGACCTTTTATGATGGAAACATTTTTTTTCAATGAAGTTCAATGTACAGAGAAGACTCACTTAACATATTTTTTTTTTTGCATAAATTTTGAATTACAGAAGATTCAGTAATTTCAAAAATAAGTTAAAATAGTTACACCTACCCACAAAATAGATATGTATTTACAGTTAAATAAAAATAATGCTTTCGGAATTTATAGAAAATTAGAGGTGGGCGAATTATTAATTTTTGCTTTCAATTATTTTAAAATGTTGAAAAAAATTATACACTTATAATTTATGATTTTTTACATCATTTTATGTTTTACATCATTGATCCAGCATTCAAAATGTAAAATTAACAAGCGAATATTAAATAAATGCTTTAAACATAGAAGAACCATTTTGGTTAAATCGATTCTGTCTTATAAAATATGCAATTCTCCAGAAATATTTCCAATTACATGAGGAATTGGGTTCTGATGTGAAAACCCTTTTTGTTAGTTGGACTGAAAAGTTTTTATAAATATTCGTATTAAGAAGTTGCAGATAAAAATGAACATATTTTTTTGGTGTAACTATTTATTTCCATAAACAATCTTCGTCAACCTTTTATAGGTAAGGAAATATATAGCAAAATGTATTGGAATATCTATGTCACGCTGCTAAAATGCCTAAGATTTTTGAATTACAATTTGAACGAGTTTAAGATAAACGTGAACCGTTCCTTGTCAACTTCGGTCCCTTAATCTAATTCTTACCCAATCCTAAAATCTTTAAACTCCCATTCCATCCCCTCATAGCAAAATCATGTGGTCACAGTTAATGGAATTTTTTTCAAATATTTGGATCTTAAAATCAGTCTCACTAGATTGTTAGATTCATTTTACGGCTGTCGTTCTTATCGTTAGATTAGTTGTCGGTTTTGTATTACTGCAATATATAATTAAATATTATTGTAAAAGTAATTTTTATATAAATATACAATACTGACATTCAGGTGGCATATCCAGGTGTCTAATAGCATAAGAAAATTTCTAAAAATAATAAAATCGCTCGAGGTAATTGCGTAAATGGAGGCTTCACTGTATGTAATATAAATATTCATCTACACTGTAATAATTTTAAAAGAAAATAATTGTTAATTCCACTTTTAAAAAATTGCATCATTATTTAATCTCTTACGCACTTATATCTTTTGTGATTACTATATTTTTTTAAACATATTACATCTCTTTTGGTACCCCAAAAATACTCAATCAGAGACGGCAGATATTACTAACTTTAATCAAAATATAACGAAATACGTTACTAACAGAGAAATCATTTCAATTATAAGAAAGCTTTAGTTAGTTTCGATTGTTTTTCAAATCGCTATAACAGCAATCATTCAATAAGCGTAAAATATTACAAACAAATATATTACGAGGAGTTATGAAAATTTGTTAAAACAGAATTTCTTTGCGTATACGGTTCGTGAAGTGATATATATAGTCAGGTATGGAAAGCATTAACAGTGAAGACTTCAACTATGAGTAAGCTTGAAGCTTTTAAAATGTGGATATACAGAAGAATGTTAACAGAGACAGAGAATTGCTTTTAGTTATCAACCGGAGGAAAACTTCGTATATGTTGATGATAAATATCAAATTTTACAACTTTTCATACAGCGAAAAAATGAAGGTAGAAGTGGTATTGGAAGGAATCAAATGTTATGGATGCGACTGCGAAATATTCGAAATTACACAAGTCTCCAAACAATTGATCATCAAGTACTTGCAGCACAACACAGAGAAGAGTATATAGTTATGTGATTGCAAATATTCAGTTAAGATGAAGATTTTCTTTACATTTCTGAGGTTCGACGTTCGAGGTATACTAAAAAGATTTTTTTTTTAACAAAGCACATTCTTTTTAACATACCCAGAATTTTTGCTCCCCCGGGTTATCACTTTTTTATTTTAATATTTATTATCACACTTTATATGTTTTTCTTTCTTAATGTACTGTTTGAAAATAAAATAATCATGAAAAGTAAATATTGAAAGTGTGCAAAGTGTATACAAAACGGGGGCACTACAATAACAAAAACCTGGGCCAACAATAATTTATAGTCTCAACTTTCAAGTCATCACAAAATATATAGTAAGAAAATTTATGTAATTATCACACTTTTATATAAGATATAATAAGATAATAGAAAAAAAAAACTTCTTGAGACCAATTTACATAGCGAATATTGCTGTAATTGGCCACAATATCGAGGGTTATTTAAAAGCGTTGGTTTCATTGCATGAAATATTTATCACCCACACTTTGAATGATGCTTAACAAAAAAAAATTTAACCTACCGTTTTTTTTTTTTTATAAAAAAAAATATGATTAAATTTATATATTTTAAAAAATAATTTTATAATTAACAATTCATTTAAAATTTAACCTGCTTTTTTTATATAAATTTTGCAAAAAATAAACACTAGCAATAAAATGTTACGTAACTTTTCATTATTTCATTGTTATATTAAAAGTTGTTCACATCAGCATTAGCACATAACCAGATAAATTATTTTATGAGAAGATAACTTTTTATGCTTTTGTCTATCGTCAGAAATTTTAATTTAAAAAAAGAAGTTTATATTAAAATCCGGTTTAAAAAATTAAAAATTTGTTTAATAATATAAAATTTCTTATTAATTTCACAAATTATTTATTCTGTCAGTTTAGATCATTTTCGATTCTCAATATTTATTTAAATTGAATAATGCAACATGTGGCAACATATAAAATTGTATGCACGCCAAAAAAGATATTTTTAAAACGATTATAGAAAAATATAATATCTTAGCAATTTAACGATATTTGTAGGATTAAGTCAAGTAAAAACGGATATTTTAAGTCCTTTTTTATTAAAGCATGCCATCACCAATCTCAGTTTGAAATTCGCGTATATATTTTGAACGAAAAAACTATTCCTCCCAGCAAATATTCAGCGAAAACAGCCAAATTCGCAAATTTCATCACTGGTATGCTTCTGTCCCGCTGTATATGTTAAACTTATTTATATTCAAATGAGTTATACAAAACTTAAGTCTGTCATTAGATGAACTGTCGATTAAACTTTATCGCTTGTTTAATCTAAAAAATACCCTTTCGTTAAACCAAACCCTATTTATATGTAGATAAGAGCCGGAATAAACTAAAGCATATCTAACCTAAAGCGTGATTGCGTCATAAAATTTTTGATTATAAGCTAGTTAATACTGACTCCGGGGTTCGGGATTTTCGGGATAATATAAAAAACCGTATTATTCTACAATCAGCAAAGCATGAACGAACTGAAGTCTCGGTTGTCATACTGTGTGAATTATTCAAGCAATTTATTAATTTATTAATAAATGATATTATTAATAAAATATAAATGGAGCGGCATTATATCTACTTGACACCAAATTACAATATTTTTATGATCTTGCCGCAATGCTTTTACTTTGACAACTTATTGCGAACAGCAAGCATATCGCAGGAAGTTAACTTTCAAATCTTATTGCGAATAGTATATCGCATTAAAACTTACCTTATTATGTAAGTTTTCACATAAATCTTGCTGGGCCTATATTAGATATAAATCGATTTTAACCCTATTACATTAAAATAAACTCTGGTCAAATAAAATATATCAAAATTTAAGGGTCTGGGTTGCGATCCCATATTTTTATTAAGAAGAATTAATTGTATTTCTAATATTAGGAACTCGTAATTTCGGAGGTATCTCAAAATCATTGCAATTTGTATAGAAATGTTTTTTTCGATATAAAATTATAAGCGTTCTGATGTTTGTTTTTCAAAATTATAAGCGTTCTGATGTTTGTTTTTCAAAATTATAAGCGTTCTGATTTTGTTTTTCAAATATATATGTTCGAATTACAAAGTTAATCCCAAAAATGAATAGCTTAATTCCATTATTTTAAAATTGTTTGAACAATTTTCGATATTAAATTTCTGATTGCCAATTGGACTTAAAACAAAACTTTTAATTTTTTGCTTTAAGTTTTCTATTTTATATTGTTTTTGATTTTCTTATTCATTTAAAACTTTTTTTACGATATACAGTTCTGATTTTAATCGTATAATCACCATCGGTTAAAAATACGTGGGACAAACTCAAATATAGATAATTTTTATAGATTAAATTAAGTATTGTTCCAAAAAAATAAAATAATAATTACTTTTTTTTTTAGATATTATTAAAATATCCGATGGTAATAAATAAAAAAAATAATATATTTAAAATAACAATCTTATTGTCACCAGCCGGATTTTGATTAAAACTTTAAATATTGTACTTGTGAATTAAAAGTTTAATAGGTAAATGGGCCAATAGATTATAGCATTTTGAAATGGAATGAGCAGAACGAGTGTGTGTAGTGTATACAAAAACGTTCTCGGCGAGTATTCCTAAACATAGAAAGTGTAAGATAATTCTGAAAATGAACGAAGCCATGGGCAGATTAAGGTTGAAATTAGTTTTGGATTCATGGCTTCCTCTACTTGTCCCTTGTCGTGGGTGTTTAGAAGAGGAAGAGATAATGGAATATTTGTTATTCCATTGTCCTTCAGTTCAACAATCTTCAGTTCAAGATTTAGAAATTTTGGTTGTTTCTTTATAGAAAATCTTGAAGAAGCGTGTAAATTGAAGCCGGATTAATATGATATCATTCAATAAAGAAGTGCGATGGGTCGATAGGCTTTCGACTCTAATGGGTACAACGAGCTCACTCAAAACGGAGTAGTACGAATGCTACAACCTTTGTATTTGTGAAAAAAAAAAAATCAATTTCTTTTTAGGAAACTTTAATTTATAAAAAATATTATTTATATAATGTATCTATAAATAATATAAATTTATAAATTAAACTTTCCTAAAAATAAACTGATTTATATTTTTACATAAATTTTACATAATTTATCAATTTTTTCTATGAATCTTAACACTTATTGAAAATGACTTGTGTATGTAATTCCATAAAATTAAACCTACGCCACCCATTATCAATAACGCAATTGAAGAAATCTCATATTTCACTAACTTCACAGCTTCACACTATAATATTTACCATTAAAAATTGTTTAACCATAAATTTTCTCATATAATAAAAATTTTAATTATTAATTTCCTATAAATAAATAATTTCGAAAATAGAAAAGAATATTAATTTTCAATGACATTTTTTTTTCAATTTACGCGTACCAGAAAAGAAAATAAATTATTATAACGTTTTATTTTCTGTATCTTAAAATTGTTAATTGATGCTAAATTAAATATAAAATTTTATTTATAAATAAAATTTGCAAAAATTAATAAATCAAATATTTTGATAACTACATTTAAAATATAAATAAATATTCGTGGTAATATGACATAAAAGCTTAAGTCGAAATTTCTTCATTTTGCAGAATTTCCGATTTTATTTAAAATCTTCATTTTTTTTTTACCTTAAAAAATCAATTTACGAAATATATTTTCGGTACTTCAAATTAATTTTTATAACTTAAGCTGTTTTGTAAAAAATCATTTTGAATTGAATGCTTGTGTTAACATAATTTCATGTCACTTTTGGATAATTTAACTTATAAGTAGACATAAGATATTGTGTAAAAATTAGAGTTATGTATTTGAAAATGATATTAAATTTTTGATAAAATAACATAATTCGACTTAAGTAACATAGTACTGTCTAAAATTAATTATCTTTACTTAAAAATATTATAAAACTTATTTAATCTTTATGATTTTTTTCAACATAAGATGTTATATCAAATTAAAATTATGTTTTCAAAAAAAAATGATTGACTTAAGCTTAATTGCCGTGGATGTGGACAAAAACAAAACTTAGGAATTTAGGAAAACTGTAAACTTAATTAATTTTACTTGTGTTAGTTTGTTTGTAATAATAAAAATACATATGAAAATAAAAACATTAATAACAATTGTAAATTACATAAAATCAGTAATTCGACTTAAGCTTTTATGTCATATCGCCACAGAATTTATTAAAATATTAAAAGAAAATTCGAATTTATAAGCGGTAAATAGATTTTCCATTAAACAAAATTTAATTTTTATTTTGACATTTTTTGTATAAAATGCGTAAAATAAGAAAATTATTAAAAAAAAATTGTTTGGTTTGAGATATTTTTTTTAATTTTAATGATTAATGTTTTTTTTTTTTTTTGAAAAACTTTGATATTTTCTGATATAAATCTATCTATTTTTAAATCAATTTTCGGTTAAATATTAATTTTCGGTATTCGTAGACATATATAAATTAGAAAAGGTGAAAATTATACAATTTTATTGTGTAAATTTATGAAGAATTAGAACGAGGATTTGCTGTTCCAATCCAACCTATAAAACTGTAATTTCATATATGATGCATAGCTTCAGAAAGAGATATGTATTTTGGTATCATTAAATTTAGTTATTATATTATGTACCTTTAGACAAGCCACATTACGTTTCTATACAATTAGGTATTTAGATTATACACGGCATCGTCTGAAATTTGTGATCACTAACATGAATACTTATGCAATTTAATTTCAGTTTACTTTGTAAGAATGTTTTACTCTTCTGAATCTTCTGTAATTACGAATTCCTTCGACTCTCTGGATAACCCCTTAATACCTACTCAGAATTAGTTATCCATGAAAGTGGTATACTGTTATGGACCCACCCAGTGTAATTCATGCGAGACTCTATGGTGTCATTATAACTTAACCTAACGTATATAAAATCTAATCAAATAATTGAATTCGCGCAAATATCGTGGGTTTCCAGCAAACTGAAGAAATCAATGATTATCGGTACTTCAAATTTACTATAATTTTAACACACCATAAAACTATTTTTGAACTTCTAAAATTAATTAATGATCTGGGCTTTAATAGGAAATAATATAATGAATAATTTTAAATATAAATTTATAGAAATCATGTTTTTATTTTTGTTTATTGGAATTAGTTTTACGAGGAGTTATGAAATAAATATATATGAAATTTTGTGATAAACTACATAAAAAGTGGACAACCTTTTTGTTCCGTTGCTAGAGATTTGAATGATACAAACATGGTAATTCTCATCTATCCCTAGCGCCACGACCGCCATTTACTTCCGCATTCCTCTAAGTGCAGTAATATCTTAAGTATAATTGTTATGCGATTTCAATGAAATTTGGCATGCAGCTTTGTTTAGTGATCTTGTCGATTTGTTAAGTTCAGTGGATCCCTATCAAAATTTCCCAATTAAGTACATCAAAAACATTCTTAAAATTATGTAGGCATTCCTGAAATGATACGTTACAGAATTTTTTGTACAAAATGCAAATTTTAACAAACTCTGAGTTTTGGGTTACCCATAGATTTGTAGGTTTTTTTTTATATATATTATTAACAACATAAAATAAATCTGTTGAAATATTTTATTTCCGTAGTACTACAACTTTTTTAAAACCTTCGCTGCTATTCGATTTGTTAAATTGGTGAAGTTAAGAAATATACACTTAAAAAAAATCACATCATTTTTCATTTTCACTTTTAAAGTATAATTATGATGCTCTCTGTTACATGATATTTTTTTATGTTAACAAAATTTATGCTTTTTTGTTAATTTGCGATATGGGATGGCTTAAAATTTGATATTAATTGTCTTTTTAATATTATTTGTTTATTTTGAATTGCATAGTTAACTAAAAGATTAAGTAAAAACTGAATTAAAACAGAATAAAAAAAAATTATATATAAAATCATGTTTTTTTTTTGTCGATTTCGTGGACCAAAAATAAACCCAAGGTTATACATTTATATAGAAAATTATGTTGCTGTTTGATTAAAAAGCATGTATGTTAGGTAATTGTAAGATTTTCAATAGCGACGGAGTTAAGGGGAATAAATTATTCAGTTTTAGATAAATACAAATTTAATATTTGCTTGTAAACATTTTTATATTTTAACATAAAATTAATATTTATACGATCTACATAATTATTGAACTGAAGAGCTATTTTTCGATGATTGAGCTACTTTTTTTCAATTATATAGCATACCTTCTGCTTCTGACCTATTCTATTTTGATGTTCATTTAATATTTTGAATATGATTTCTGAAAATTCAACAAATTTGTTTATTTTTCTTGTAAACTTGATGCACGTGGTGATATTATTAAAAAAGTTATGTAATCGGACCTTGACAGTGCCATTACAATATATTGAAAGTGTAAAATATAATACAGTCGCCCACTTAATTTCAGTAGCGTAACTATCTTGAAAGCGAAGTTAATAAAATGCTCCCTGTTTACTTGGACTATCTGTATATTACTGATTTATTAAAACTGATAAGTTTAGGGAGAAGTATTTCAGATCTATTTATAATACATAATTTCGTAAGTTTTTCATACTCATCCAAGAGAGTAATTCACATTGCCAGGTATTTCTAAAGATCACCAGATTATTTTTTAAATGTACCTTAGATTTAGATTAATATGCGGTCGTTAAGGTACGTACAGATACCAACCTCCACCTCCTTACGCTGCGATTTACAGCAATATATTGTGCCTATCTATTGTGTAGAAGCCCAGAGTTTTCCTGACGGCCAGACGACCCCTGATTTCGTGGGAATACATAAATCTTTCTTAATCAATCCACCAAAATTGACAATCAATAATTTTCAAACTTTACGATCTTATTTAAATCATACCTAAGCCGGCAGTGACCTGTAATTAGGCAAATTATTATATTTAGCCCGGAACTCTAACTCCGAACTCTTTTTTTGAGAAATCTAAGAATTATTTTATTTATTTCATTCCCCTATTATATCCCATTCCTCTATTAGGAAGATATTTTTTTAATGTAGCATTAATTTTGAATTGCTTCGTGTTCTATGCAACAGAAAGCAGCGCAGATGTTGCCAAACTTTTAACTTTTTATGTACATGTGTGTGTGACCTTGCATTGCGAATGGAAATATTGTTTTCCTATATTTGAACTTTTTCTGCATAGCGTGTATAACATTATAAAAATTGTTGATTGCCAGTTGGATTTTAAATTATTCTTGAGCGGAACAAAAAAAAAACTAATTACGCTACTGCTTAGTCTGCACTATACTGTGTGCAATGTATTAACTTATATGCAAAATTCTTAGTTATTTATTCTACTAGATTGCTTTTTTCTAAAATAACATAGTAACATAAAAATAGCTGTAGTTTAAATTCACTCTTTCTCTTTTCTTTTTTTTTTCATTTTAAATTAATAATTTCGATTAATTTATCCAAATATTTGCGGATTCTCTAAAATAAAACAAGTTTTTCAAATTACCTTACCAAAAAATATACAAAAAAAATTTTATCCCCGTTTGTATAGTTTCGTAAGATGTGCTGCTTGTTCGTAAGGTTAAATTTTCTATTTCTGGTAAAAAAAAAAAAATTAATGTCTACATAATACCCAAAAAAAAAAAAAAAAAACATATTTCTGATGTGTTGTCATTATTTTGATAAATTTAAAATGACGTCTTACCGTTTTCCATTGTCACAAAAAGCTGAAAAAATAAAAGAAATTCCAACAAAATTTAATATTAATTATATCTTTAAAATATATTATTTTATGAAAATTTCATAATTATTATCATAATAGTTAGATCGTTTGGGTCTGTTTCGTCCAATATAAAATCAATAAAATATTTTTTTTATTAAATTTAAAATTAATACAAAATTTTATTTTTTAATATCTTCACTTATTTTTCAGTTGAAGTGAACACAAAGAAATCTACAATATTTTTTTGTGAAATAAATATCTCTGTAAAATAAACACAAAAATTATTTTCTAATCAATTTCTTTTCAATATTAATTTATGTATTTAAAAATATTTCCGACCCACTTTTTCATTATCTTTTGGTATTTCCATATTTTCGTTTTAATTTTTTTTTTTTTTTTTTTTTTTGAAAATCTGAAATAAAAGAATTTTTAACTTCTTAGTCATTCAAATTTGGGATTTTGTAAGGCCACCACTCGTCAGCATTACCTTTAATTTTACTATAATATTTCATCAGTTAAATTCTTTGTTTCTTTTTGCAAAAATATTTGATTGCAAATATATTAATTGTATTTCTAAATTAAGTTTTATGATTAAACAGAAGCTCCAGTCATCTAATCTTCTGTAACTATGCACAGTAGAACACTACAAACTGTGAGTTATATTGATAATAGCTTTAACTTACCCCCAGATATTGTAAATTGAACTTATTTTATTATGTATACATTATTTGTGCAGCTTAAGCTTTAGCAATTTCAGGAAATTAAATATTCTAAAACCTCACATGACTAATAGCTTAAGTTTAGAAAGCCAATTGATAATTTTTGATGTTACAAAACAACAAAGAAACTAACATACTAGTAAGAAAGACCTAATGGAAATTTACTTTACGTGTAGATAGCTTTCGGTTCAAATTACGACGCTTAACTCTCGATTTATACAGTTTCGGTTTAACACGAATGAAAAAAATTGGAAAAATATTAAATTTACACTACTAGTTTTTCAGTTTAACACGATTACAATATAAGATGTGGCTTCGTACTAAACTTTTGGGGAACCAATCTACCGTGAAATTAAAATTTAATATACTTACATATGCAAAAAGCAAAACTACCATTAAATCATATTTCTTTCCATGGATATTTCTTGCAGTAGCATATAATTGTAGTGTGCTATGAGCTAAGCAATAGAATTGAATTGTTCTATTATGTAGATTAAAAGATTAAAAAGGTTCACATCTGAGCTATCATGTCATAGATATAAATAAATTGATTATAGAGTGTAAACTACGAATAAAATCTAACTTTATCATAGAAAAACTTACCATTTATGTCACTAAATAATAAAATGCAAGTAAACATCCTCAAAAATTAAAACAAATAATTATTTCATGATCATATTTTATTAAATAAAATTTTATTTTTTCTCTCTTTTTTTAAATAAAATTATAAATTAAATTATTTGTATATATATTATTATTATTATATTTAAATAAATTATATAAAAATTATTACAAAGAAACGAATTAAATTATAAATTATTATATACACTGGATGATTTCGTAATTTATATGTTAAATTAAAATTAAAATAGTATAAATATTTTCTAAAGCATTTTTTCATTTTTTTATAAGCGTTTGTTTATTTTCAAAAAGTTTTAAATTAACGATTTTTTTTTCATTAAAAAAATCAAAATTTAAGATTTTATAATTATATATACAGTAGACTTTCGATATAGTGGACAATCTGGATTTTGTAACTATACACGAAATATATTGATTCAACTATTTTAAATCCATCCATTAAGTTTACGTTTTTCGTGACAATTTGTTTTATTTTACACGAGAGCAAATATGTTCGTAATCAATCAATACAAAATAAATATGAAAGTTTTATATGTATAATCAAAAAGTATATATAGAAAGAGATCAAAATTTATATAAAAGTTTTTAATGTGGAATTTAATTTCAATATTTCAAGATTAAATTCTACAAGCATCAAACTTTTTCAAATATACACATATACTTTGATTTTATGTAACCTATGAGTATTTGAAAAAAAGCTTTCATTCTTGTGGGATTTAATCTGCTTTTTCGGTATAATATAAAAAAATTAAAGTTTCAAAAAGTTAACCATTAAATTGTTTACTAAATCGCGAGTCTACTGTATGTTTTTTTGTTTTAAAAAAAAATAAAATATTTTCAATGTGAAAACTATTTTTTTTTTTTTATAAATATTTAATTTATTGATATATTATTTTTAAAAATTGTTCAAATAATTTAATTTTGTATTTATGTAAGTAACCATTAACAATTTTATTTATAGAAAAATAAAATTAATTACAATTTTTAATTTTTTCGTTATGTCAAAATTCGTTCTTAGAAAAATATTTAACAAAATTTTCTTATTTACATTTTACATACAATTTAAATATTTTAAAATATTTATTCTATATAATTTTTAATCCAATTATTTTTAAATATTATTATAGATTTTTATTTTAATTAATTCGAACAATCTTTTTTTTTTTTTAATAGACATATATTTAAAAAGGATAACAAAAGATCCTGTACAAGTAATTAATTACGTTTTTAAAATAAAAAAACTAGGTGGTTTTTTTTTTGGTCTTCTGTTTTAATTAAGTATAATAAAAATAATAAAACCATGACATTTTTCTACTTAATATTTAAATTTTAAATTATATTTATAAAGTTTATAAGTCAAAAATTGAGAACTTTTTATTGTTATGGAATGATAAACATCAAACATTTTTGATATTTTAATAAGAATTTTAAACAGAATCATAAAAATACAACGCCAGAGATTGATAGAATAAAATCTCATATGCTAATCAGTATACGTACTCAAAATAACCAGTACGATTGGCGACATTATGTCTGTATCGTTTGTTTAAAATATATTTTTAAATTTTTTGACCTACACTTTTCTACAGGATATATTTATGGTAAAAATTGTGGGTGGTATCAACAAATAAATTTATATTAATGTCAACAAAACATTTTTTTTTTTAATTCACATCAAATTTTGAATTTAAAAATTAGCTAGCAACAAGATTTTACAGCCCGTTTGATATTCTTGTTGGCAGAAGCCATTTTGTCGCTCGGCGTTGTATTTTCTGATTATATTTACAGTTTTTATTGATTTTAATTTAATTTTTTTTTAATAATTTTATTGAACTATTTTTATTTATATATTAAGGAAGCAAGTACAATTTTTTGTTAATTTAGTACAACTAGTTTAAATTTTTTTAACTTTCAATTATTCTATAGAACCTAAATCTCTTGTCCTAAGACAAATTGATTAAATTTTAATTAAAGTAAAAGTTCAAATTTTAATCTTATGATTAAAATGAAGTCTAAATTTATGAATCACGAATATATTTGACTTGATGTGTCGTGTGACTTATTTAATATTAAACAAATACAAAATAATAAGAAACTCTACTAAGAAATTTTTTAGTTTGTTTTTTTACAAAATTTTCAATTAACAAATATGCTAATTAATATTTTTTTTTTTATACATAAATATTTTCATTATTTTGTAAATATAATTTGAAATTTTTTGTTTGACTATATTTTAAATATTTTCTTTTTTTAAAAAAAAATTTTGTTTCCTGTATTCAGTTTGAAAAGATTTCGTTTTTCTAGATTTAAATAGTATATAAATATAGTAAATTTTAATTAATTTTTTATTAATGTATATTTATTATCAATGAGTTTAGAATAACCTTTTTTTTTTTTAAATCAATTTATTTTATTAAATTAGTGTACCGTGGCGACCATAGCTCAATAAAATCAATTAAAAATTTTTAATACTAATTTAATTTTGTACGTGCAAATTCTTGAAAATTTTATTCGAATTCTTGTGTTTAGAACGTTTACGATATAAACGTAAAATCAAATTCGATTTAAATAAAAACATATTACATTTTCATAGAATATTCACTGGAAATGATTTATTTATGGTGGAAAAATTGTAGTTTTGGTCTACTAATTATTGGCCTTCCTTAAACAACAAGGTATAGCCTTTTAAAAACAACAACAAAAAATATTTTTAATTGATTTTTTTTTTTTAATAAATTATGTATAGGTACTTTGTTAAAATTGAGGTCAAATATTATAGACAATTTAAAAATTAAAAACTTTTCTTAAAAACTGACCTTAACAATATTTAATTGCTTCTACAATAATTTATTTTCTACAAATGTTTCATAATTTTAAATCCTATATAGTAAATTAATTTTGTTTTATTAAATATTAATTACAATTATAATGAATTTTTTTTAATACTATTCTTCAACACTTCAATTTTATCTCTCTCCAAGCTAGACTTTAACAATCAAAATAATAAATTTAATTAATTTAAAATTAATAATTCAAAATAAATTATTTATATACAATAAACATTTTTTTTTTAAACATCAGTTGGTTCATTTTCACAATCACTACTATTACATGAATTACCACCACCACCAGCACAGCCTAATTTTCTAGAACTATCACGGACAATTTTTAATATTGAACGTTTTTCAGCTGAATTACTATTATGTTCACCAGCTGAATTATCACTTAAATCATCATCATCATCATCTAATAAATCATTGATTAGATTTATATCAGGTACATCAGTATTATTATTACTAATTATATTATTTGTTAAATGTTTACTAATATCATTACTACAATTTTTCAATGATCTACTATTATTATTATTATTGGTATAATCATTTTTAAAATAATGACAATGCTCTAAATCAACTAAAAATGTACCGGCAGCTGTACAAGCATGTGATGGTTTTAAATAGTTTGTATTAATTGAATATGTTGTTACTTTATTACCATTTCGTAGTAAACTAATTGTAGCTGTTTTATTAGTAGTAATGTCATTATTATTATTATTATTATTATTATTAGTTATTGGATATTTAATTAAATCTCCACCTTGATTATGAGCAATTATACCACCACGACGTTGATGTTGTAATAATTTTCGATCTTTTGCCCTTGGATCTAAATTAAATAAACGTTTTACACCACGTCGGACACGTTTATTTCGATATGCAAATATAAACGGTGAACTTATATTACTCAATAATATAACAAATATAGCTAATTGTGTTGTTGTATAATTTGATAGTTGAAAAACACGTCCTTGCAGTAATACTAAAATACCATATGGTAAATATGAGACTAGAAACATTATCACAACTAATATACTGATACGTGCAGCACGTGATTCTTCACGATATTTAAATAATGATGATGCATTTGATAAACGATGTCGAATTGATGTCATATAACCTAAAGCTTTTGGTGATGTATGAATAATAGTTGGTAATTGAAGTGCATGATGTCGTTGATGTGTTGCTGGTGATATTGTTGATGAGATTATTTCATGATGTTCACCAATATCAATTAATGAATCGTTACTATTACGTTGATATTTTTGTAGATTTGGTGTTGAATGTACTTGCCGAATAATATCACTACGATTACAGTGTCCATCATAAAAATCTTGAGATCCTAAAATAGATAAATGTCGTGAACTAAAATTACGTTTTAAATCTTCAGTTGCTTCCGACAATGTTAACAGAATATTATTATGATTACGATCTTTGTGTGATGCTGGTAATAATTTATTATCATTATTTTCAACAGATGTTAATAATGATGGTGGTATTAAAATTGATTTATTTGTATCAGATTTTATATTATGATCAATTCGCATTTGTAAACCATCACCTGTTGAACCTTGATCTTTGGTTAATGTTAAATTAGATATATTATTATTATTATTATTATTTTGATGATTATTAATACTGAGATGTGTTTGATGTTGAAACGAATGACGTTGTTGATTATTGTGACTATTTGTTGATAAATTAAATGCACTTTGTAATAATGGTGATGAACCATTTTGTCGCATACGTAAACCATTCTCTCTTGCTTCGGAAAATATTCTCCAATACATTCCACAAACAATACCAAATGGTAATAATATTATAATTATAAAATAGACACATGAAAATATCAAATTATATAGACTTTCTTCAATAAAACGTGTCATTTCATATGAATCAGCAGTATTATTAATTTGATGGTAATATCTTTGAACTGTTGTGGTAACTGTTGTTTCTCTTAATGCTGATAATATACCAAAAAATATACCCAATATCCATGTAATACCAATTAATATCCATGCTTTGAAACCCGAAATACGACTATGATAACGAAGTGGATCTGTTACAGCACACCATGTATCACCAACAATTAAAAGTACTGATAGTGCACCTAAAGCTGCAACAAGGTCAAGTGACCAACAATGTATATCTTGTGGAATATATTTTACATTATTTTTATTATTATTGATATTTTTATTGTCATTTACCAATAATAATGAATCTGATGACGATGAAGAAATTATTTTTTTTAGTTTTTCTTGTATATAATTTAATGATATACCACCACTATTACTACTACTACTACTACTAAAATCTTCACCACTACTACTACTGCTACTACTCTTTAGGCCTTCAACTTTTTTTGTAATTTCATTGTGTTCGTTGGTAGACGCTAAATTGTTATTGACCCCAAATTCTCTGTTATTATTATAACTGATTCTACTTTTGGCAGTATTCTTACCACTATCAACTGTTTCAATAACTGTGGGAATATGATCAGTACTACGATGATGATGATTATGATTATGATGGTATTTCTTTGTTTCTTCATCATCATATTCAACATCTTCTTCTGATGATATTTTATTAAAATCATCATCTTCTAAATTCATTTCAGTCAAAACAACAATTTCATCATTATTTAATAATTTTTCATTATCAATACGAATTTTTTTACATTTATTATTATTACATTTAATTATAGTTTCTTCATCACTTGTAATTGTTGTATCATTAAATTTTTGATTACCAGTTTCATTATTTTCATGAAGAAATGTATAATGATTTTTTGTAAAATCTTCAATTTTTATATCTTCTTTTATAATATCAGATGATGATGAACGTATAAATAATGTTGGTGCTAATATAAGACAACCAATAATATTAACAATTAATAAATTAATAACAAATCGATTAGCCGTTGTTCGTAAACCTGGTGTCACCCAAAATCCACCTAATGCTAATAAATTGATTATTAATGATATTAATAATAAAAATAAAATTAAAAAATCTATTGCCATTTTTGTACATTTATATTTTATTTGTACACAATATTATTTATTTTAATTTATAGTTTATTTTTTTTTATTTAATTTTCATTAATAATGATTAATTTTGTTGGCAATTAAATGGCGATTCTAGATTGTTGCCAATTATTGACAATTAAAAATTATTGATAATTAAATTAGTTCTTTTTTTTTTGCCAATTTTCTAGTAAATTTACTTTTTCACTTGTTGCCAATAAATATTATTAGTAATATTATTAACTTAAGTTGTTGCCAATTTTCTGGCAATTTACTTTTTCACTTGTTGCCAATTTTCTGGAAAATTTAATTTCTTAATTTTGTTGCCAATAAATGTTGACAATTTAATGGATCTTTAAATTCGATATTTTTTTTCAATACTTTCCGTAACTTTATCAATTTAAATAATTAATTTCTTTTTGTTTTATATATTTTTAAAAATCTTGTTTTTAATTAATTTATTCTTTAAATATTTTTCATAATTATTTAATTTATGATTATTATAAAATTTTTACGGATTTTGGAATGGAATTTTCCGTTTTTAAAAAAAATAAAACAATTTTATTTTTTTTATAATTTTTTAAATATTTGAAATTTTCTAATCTGCGGTTTTTAATTGGTTGTTTTTATTAACCTATTTTTTTTTATGTTTTAGATTGAAGAAGCATTAATTTAACTTGGTAATAAAAATTTCTAAATCACTTTTATTTTGGATAAAGTGCTGTGCTCTAGCTGTGAATTTTATGTGGGTGATGATGACTGAATAGCGAGTGAATCCATAAAATTTATATTTGTTTATTTTAATTATGGTATGTTTTTTATTTATTTTTGTTTTTATAAATTTTGAATTTTATAATTATTTTATGAACTAATTTCGGTTTTTTTTTAAACAAACACTTTTTTATATGATTTTAATGATTTAATTGATTTTAGTAAATTTTAAGCACCGGTTTTTTTTTTAAATTTTTAAAACTAATATTTCCAATTGACAATTTTAAGTTTTAAAATCTTTATATAAAAATTTCACTGATTTTTCAATGTCAGGCAATTTTCTATAATGGAATATTTAATGTTGTACAATTAAAATTAACTCTTTAGTGCCGGTATATAATTTACCTTGGTAATCCATTTACAAAATGTTAAGCACCGCGTAAGGGTTAAAGAATCATTTTTTTTTATTCTTTAAATAAAATATTTATTTGTAATATAAAAATTTATATCCTGGTTTTCACTTAGACCCCGCCGATTTTAAACCGATTTTATTTTTATAATTTAAATTTCTATTTTTATAGTAAATGTTTATATTTATATTCACTTTATAATATCACTGAAAATAGCAAAATTAATTTATAAAAAAAAAAATGTTTATTTATTTATTTTATTTTTATTTCTATTTAAAGTAATTAATCTTTTATTTTTGTATTTATTTTAAATTATCATTTTCACTTAGCAACATTTATTTTTTAGCAGTTTTTTTTTTTTTTTTTGATAATAATTTTGTTTTGTAACTTCCAGTACGGAAAATTTTGTTTCCAGGTAATTTAAAAAATTATATTTCAATTATCCTAAATTATTATGAAATTCTAATCTCTAAATTTTCATTTTAAATATATAATTATATTTAATTTGAAATTTTTTATTTTTTTTTTAATGATTATCACACTTTGTCAATTTTTCGCAATTATTACAAAATTTATTTTAAAAAAAAAACTGTCAATAAATTTTCACTAAATTTAAAGTTTTCTCTTTCTTCAGTTTTATTATTAACACATTTTTCGAAAATCCGTCTTTGTTTTTTAATGTTTATTGGTTATATGATTTTCCATTAATTTCAAAATTTTCTTATATAGAGTCCACAATTTTCAAATATATTCCACAATTTTTGTATTGTTAAAAGGAAGAACCTATTTAAGAAAATATTAAATTGAATATTAAAAATGTTTAAAATAAATTATTTAGTTTTATTTTAGTAATTTATGTATAATTTTTACATTTAAAAAGTAGGTTAAAACGATTGGCAATTTTAAATCACGTATTATTTTTTATTAATTATATATACTATTTAAAATTTTCCAAAAAACTCGTAATTTTTTCGGGATTAAAAAAAAAATGTTAATTTTTCAATTATTTCTATAATCCTTTATGTTAATTTTTTTTTTAATAACCGAATCGCGAGTTTAAGATCAATCAATAATCGTTTTATAATTTTTCGAAATTTTCTGAACAATATTTTTTATTTTCGTTTACGATTCGCCGACGATATGATCTTCACTCTGATACGTTTTAGTTACAACTGAGTAAAATATTTTAAGCTCCGATGACTTTCTTATATTGAAATTTCTTATATATTTTTTTTATATACATATAAATATCTTTTAGTTTTTATGTATATACATATGAAGTATAGATAAAACGAAAAATATGTAATAACAATTTTATGCTTGAAACATTTACAAAGAAATCGTTTTTTTTTTTTTTTTGATAACTTTTAGTGTGATATGTGCAAAAATCGCGAGAGACATAAATATATACATAAAAAGTTACCACCAGGGACGGATCTGTTAGTTAAATATTTCTCAAGGGCTTATAAATTATTAACTATGAAATGTTATTGAAAAATCGGTGAATTTCTAAGATGAAATATGTGAAGAAATCACTGAACTTTTTAATTTCAGTAAACTTCCTATGGAAACCGTACAATTCCTTAACGGGTCGAGATTGATTTAAAATAACCTCATCCATGCTGGGTTCACGAAAATTTGTGATAGCAAAGCAAAACGTTGCAAAAGCGCTACTTGTAGTCCTAGGCAGTCTGTCTGGTTCACGAAAATGTGTGGTAGCAAAGTAAAACGGTGCTAAAGTTCTGTTGGTAGTCCTGAGCAGTCTGTCTGGGTCTGGGGTCACACCACAACCAACCAACCACCAAGTTCAATGACCAAATTATATAATAAAAAACATTCTTAATGTCTTAAGGATCTGAAATTTTGTACGAATGAAATATCCCCGATATTTTATACGAAGCTCTGTTTTAACATACTCCTAGTTTTAGATTACCCATATAGTTTACCCATCTTAACTAATCGTGAAAAGACACGTCATTTATTATGAAATCAGATAAAAAACAAAAATATTATAAACCATATTTAATTGAGTTCCGAATAAAAAACAGTTTAAATTATAGTGTAACCAACTTAATTGCAATTAGACCAATTAAGTTGGATTACACTATAGGTACAAGGTACAACACAACCAAACCACTAGCCAGAATGAATGTAAGATTTACTTTAAATTCCAGAAATCATAACATTTTCTAATGTTCAAACGGAAACTAAAAAATTTAATTGGTGGCGTGTGCTCTCGCTCGCAAATAAACTTTCTGTCTTTATTGATCGTTAATCGTTAATAATTTATAAATGTATGTATAAAATTTTAAAATTGTATTGTTTTTTCAATTTGTTTTTTTAAGTGTATATGTAAAATTGAGAACCAAAATAAAATTATTTGTTTTAACTATCCGAATTCCGAAATAAGAATGAAAATATTGTTATCGAACCAAAAGATCTGCATCGCAGGTGCATGATACAGGGACAGTGACATAGAAAGCATTCTATTGTATCCCCACCCTCTACATATATTTAATTAGGATCACCTAATCCTAAAAGGCTTGTTCCTTTAACATGAATTACCCTATTAAGAGCACGGTTGCTAGATATACCGAACTTTTGCTGCTTTAGGTATTGGAACTTCCTAGAGACTCTTTGTCACCTTTCCCTTGTTGCACGCTTGTCAGATGAGTATGATCAAACCATTTCTTTAGTTCAGCTTTTAGAGATTGCAGTGTGATACAGACTGTGTTTGCAATGCGACTCCGATTTGCGCTAATAATGAAAATTTGTCGCTATAAAATTTTCTATAATTTTTATTCAATTCCTCATTCTTTTAAATTTAGGGTATTAAAAATGAGGTTAGAGTGAAGGTTTAATTTTTTAATCCAGACATTTTTGAACATCATTCAAATATTTAAATTTTAACCTGAAGCCATTTGATTTGTATAAAGATATCGAGGTCTGGTATCTCAATTAATATCCTTCAATGGCCCATAAACTTTTATATTTCATCAAGTTTAATTATTTAGAAAAATCAGTTTTGTGGCCTTTGATGGTATGGATTTTGACAAGATGAAAAAATATGGCATTTTGTGCTCGTATTACTAGTTATTATAGAGCTGATAGACGGTACACACCCAGAAGACAAAATGATGTCTCATGAAAATCTAATGTTGGATTGAAAAGACATGAGATTTATATGAGACAAATCTCAGAATTTTTATGGACGATAAATATTCTGGGAAGTTCAACATTGGTTGAAACAGATTTTTTCTTTATTATAAATTAATTTTGATCAGTGAGTGCATAAATATTTACTTTTGCTCTTTTACAAAGTTCATTAAAATCAAACTTTTTTTATAATTTATTTTTATTTATCATTATGCGTTTTTTTTCCAGATTTGTTTCTGTGGTGAGTAAATAAAGTTGGGGTTTTTTTCATTTATGTTGTATTATGTTGTGTATGCGCAATCAAAATATGTGATTTGAATTTATAAATTATTTATCGATATCTTCGATTTAGCGAATTGGAGAGTGAATATTTAATAATCAGGGGATTTTTTTCAATTTTATTGTATATATTATAAGACAGAAAAACATAAATAATTTCATTTATGATTCTTTTTTTTTATTATATATTATATTTCTTTTAATTTTTGGTTTATCCATATAATTAATAAATTCATAATTTAATTAATTCAATTCATAAAAGTCATTTTTTTTCTGAATGCCACGTGGGGGGATTTTTCGGATTTTGGTATTTAAATTAAAATTATTATTAAATGTATTTTATATTTTCTCGGATGAGTTTTTCATTCATAAAAACCAATAAATTTTCCCTGAATATTAATTTTCTCGTATTTTTGATATAATACTCTATTAATAAATATTTCCGATTTATTTCTGTTTTGTGGCGGGACTTTCCATTTAATGAAAACGAAATTAATATTATATTTACTATGAATATTTGATCCAATTTCTATTCAAAATAACGTGTAAATATCAATAAAAATAAAATATTAAACTATGATTATTTATGATAATATTTACTATGTTTTTTTTTTTTTTTGTACAATAATATTTAATTTTCACATGAGTTTGACTTTGAAGTCACGATTTTTTTATTGTAATCAAATTTTAGTTAGAAAATTAGGAAATTTCAAGGAAATTATTTTACTATATAAATTTATTACGAAATTCAGAAAAAAATGAAATATTATTGTATATTCCAAATACGTGATGAATTTTTAATTTCGTTCCTTAAGAATAAGAATTTTTAATTCGTTTATAAATATTGTCTTTTTGTGGTCAGTGGTTGGAGACGTAAAATTAATTTATTTCCGATTTACTATTCAAATTTTCTATATATTTTTTCAAGTTACAATGAACTGGGATATAAAATTTTCATTATGTTTGTTCTCCAGTGGCTAGTAATAAGTAAATGAAACATTTGCATAGAATTTAGTGCTGCGGTTAAAATGGCGGAAAATAAGGTGTTGCTTATAGCTAGGAATGAAAATATTGTTGCTGAAATGCTGCATGAAGATAAAGAGGGAATTTTGAAAAGAAAAAGGAATAGCCCAGAAATAATTTTTTAAGATTACATAATAGTAAATTATTGAATTACTAAAATATATACTACTGCGCCCGATAAGATTAACTTTTTGGGAAGCTTTACCGGGACAAACAAAGTTTCAAAATGTGTTAATTTATTTGCCAATAGATGAGGGTGACAGTCAGTTTATTAAATCAATAAATTACTATAATCAATTTTTATTTTATTTATTCTCTTAATATGACCCATTGACATTGTCTAGATATTACTAAGCATAACACGTTTATTTGAGCATAACAGGTTTACAATATCGTACTTTAAATGTGCCGATAATATTAAGCTGCTGCTTATACCCAGCCATCATGGAAGCAAGTCAGTTGACATTATACTAATTATAATGTGGTTATACCCAGCAGCTTGTTAATAAGCTGCAGCTGGCATACAAGTATAATAATAAATGTAAACTATAATAAATATTAAGTTATAATAAATATTAAATATTTAAAATATAAAATATCGATTTAAAAATCTTGAAAGCAATTGAACGAAAATTGAACTTTAAACATGAAAATTTTATATACGTAAATAAACTACAAAAAAAAAAGAAGAAATTAATTAAAAAATTAAAATATATTTATATAAAAATTTTAATTTGTCAATTTAACATAGCTAATTCTTAATTCATTAATGACAATATTTTTTTAAATCCGTGTCAATATTTATACTAAAAATCAGTTCTGATGTAAAACATTACAATAAAATTCAATTAATTAATTAATTTTATTAAAAAAAAATCGTTTATTTTTAAGTGATTGCAAAAAAATAGAAATTGTATTTATTTCCACTTAGGAAAATTACAGAATAAATTAAAACAAATGGCTATGCTATATTTAAATATAACTTCTGTTCAGATTTTCTAAAGCTTGGACTACAATGTATCGATCAGTTCAGTATCGATTCGTTCAGTTGACGACTTCATATATTTGGTATGGAAAATCAATCGATTGAGTGGACACATAGGTTTGGAAAGATTTAAAATTTACGAATTCAAACTGAATTAAATGTCAAGTGAAATGAAATATGACAGTATGAAAAAAATGATATATGATGAAACATGGCTGACGAACATTTTATATAGTATATTAAAAATTATCCAGAAAAATTATTTATCAGGAAGACCAGAAAAAAAGATTATAACCAAATTTCACAATAACAAATTAAATCGATAACTATGTGTCCAGTTTACTTAAACGTCAATTGGCTACTGTACGAATCCATTCGAAAACTGATCGATACATTGTAGCCCAAGCTAAATAGTTAATATCGAATTCATAAATATAAAAAATATAAATAATAATTAACAACGATTATATTTTAATTTCTTGTAATTATTAAAATTCTTTATTGTAACTGAAAATAACTGAACAACAATTTATTTATGTAAATTGTTACCGGCGTGGCGGGACTATATACTTTCAAAATGTTGGAAATTTCTTGAATATTATTATTGTTATGAAGGTCTAAGTGATTTTTTTTTTTTTTTGCAATTTTCATTCCATTACGGAATTGATAATTTAAAATTGTTAATTATATTTCAATAAAATTCTTCCGGATACGATTTCAGTTATCCCAATTTACGGCATTTGAAGCCTCTAATAATTATCTCTTGTTTTCTATTTCACCAAATCTCTGTAATTTAATATAACTAATTTTTAAATGAACGAAATTGCGATGTGATATTCAAAATAAAACGCGTGTCTGGTTTTTTTTTTTGTATTTTTGTGTATCTTTTGATTATGTTTTTTTCCGAAATCTCTTTTAACCAGACGGACACTTTGACGTCATTTGAAATAGTCAGCAAGCGCCGATATGTCGCATAAATTTTAAGTATTATAAAAGATATTATGGAAGTTTTTTATATCTTTTATTTTAGTTATTCCAAAATCTTTATAGAGAATTTTTTGAAGAATGATGGGAAATACCGTGATTAATGATTTTACTATGATTTTACGTGTTTATTTGCATAAACTTCGTGCTTAAAGTTTTAATAGATTTTATACTATATTTAAAAAGAGTTTTTTTTTTGTTAATTATATATACATTTTAGATGCAACTTTATCAGAAATAAAATTTAAATTTATTTTAAAATATTGTCCCATGGAAAAACTTTTTTTTTTCACTAAATAGCTAATAGAGTCTGATAAACTTACTCTGTACTTTTGAATTATTTGTAATAATCATAAATACTTAAATTAGAAATTTTTAGCCAACTTCTTGGAGTTGAATCTGTATAAAATCCATGTGATATGTTGATTTTTAGGGATTTGTTGAGAACGAACCCTTTGGTGTCGACAGTTCCCTCTGTTTCTACATCCGTTCTAAACTTTAGCGTTTGAAAGTTTGAAGGAAATATAAAAATCGACTGCTAAACGGCCTTATTCTTATTCGGTCTATTCCCAAACATGTTCTTAACAAAAAATACGTATTTAACATAATATTAACCAAAATTAATGATAGAGTCCGTGTTCGAAAGAAAGGTAACTCTGAATAAATCGAAAATGTAATGGTGGGTGAAATGTCGAGTAAATATTGAGCATTTTTTCTGTACCAAAATGTACTCTCAAAAGTCTTGATAAATATGTTTTTTTGGCAATTGAACAGATCCGAAATGATTACAGATCCGAAATGATCATTTAGTAAACAATCATTTCAGCTGTTCTTCTTGAACAAATGGTAACTTTTTATGAAAACTTATTTCTGGAGATTTTTTACATGTATATTTTTGCCTACAGCACAATGAACCGGATTTTTTTTAACTTTCTGCCGCTAGATAACGCTGAACGTAATAGGTATTCTTAATTTTATTTGAAAATTATAGTTACATAAACTTACATGTATATAGCATGATATCCAAATTTGCTGATTGACACACAAAAAAGCCCATTAATATATGAACTACTGCACAAGTAAATCTGCTATTCGGTAATTAATCTTCAGTCTAATCTTTCATCGTCAATATTTCTATAAAAAAAAAAGTTTTTAATTAATTTCTTAATCATAGAATTTATTATATTTTAAATTATCAAAAACTTTTTACAATTTAATTAATGGAATTTCCAATAATTAATTTCCTATAATTTATTGGATTTAATTAATTTATTATATTCAGATGATTTTGCATTAATTTAAATCATTTAATTATTAATTCATAAAATATATATTTTTAATGCCAACTGGATGGAAACTTGGAAACTATAATTAAGTGTGCAATAACATTGAAATTAACATTTTTAATTATTATATCAATGGTAATGAATTATATTTACTTTTTAAAGAAAAAGGTATAATAATAATAATTGTCAACTTTTAACGTAAATTTTATACAAAAATTTACCTTGAAAATTTTTTATATAGCAAAAATGATTATTTTATATGAAAATTTTGAAAAGTTCAAAAAGATCATCATCATTAAAACAAGTTCAAAATATTAATCTGATTTATTGCGAAAAAAAATAAGTTTTAAAACTTAGTTACAGGGTAATTTAAAATTTAACATATAACAAAGTATATTTCAATCAGTGCTGGCCATCACATTGATTTTACAAAACATAAAACCACAGAAGCTAAGCTACTACTATAAAATTCTATGCTAGCAAATTCTGCTGAATAAGTAAATTTAATTCAAAAATAATGCTAAAAAAACAGGAAAAACGAGTTTATGAAGCCAATTAACTTCAATTCTTCTAAGTTTATGTGAAAATTCATAATTACATAATTTCAAACATTTGATACCAATCTTAAGATAATCGAGTTCAGCTGGATCACAAATTAATTGATGGTGAAAGTTTAAATGAAAAATTTAATTTCTTTCTAATATGAAAATTGTAAATGGCGGAAACGGAAATTATATTGACCATGTGAAAAATTGCAATGTAAATTCAATGCAATTAGGAATTTAATGTTATAAAAAGATGGAATTTGCAATTTGACAATTTGAATTTATTTTGTACTTCCGTATTGGGAAAATCAATGCTATATAAATAAAATATCACTGCTTAAATTGCGAAAAAAAAGAAAAATTCAAAAACTATGTTAGAAATATGCTAAATTCAAACATTTTTTTGTGCTAAAACGCTAGAACCAAAAAATATTATGCTATTATGCATAAAAAATGCTTTATGAATGGATGTATACACTATCAGACACGGAAATTATATAAAATATTCATAGTTTTGAATGTTCTCATAAATTAAACTATAATTTAAAAAAGTGACAAACATATAAACTTTGTTATTGCATCTGAACTGAACTGTCCAAGGGTAATAAAATTTATTTCTATAATTGTATAATTATTGAAATAAACAAAAATATTTACAATTTATTAAATTATTGTTTACAATAAATTAACAAATAATAAATAAAATATGATTAAATTATTCTATGGATGAATTATGGTATGATACGGTTAAGAAAATTATACCAGAAAATCAGATTTGAACACTTTTGATATAATTAATTTACAATTATTTGTAATGGAAATCATTTTTTAATCACTTTTTGATTTTTCTGTGTAAACAAATTAAACACATTATGATAAACAAATTATATTAAAATTTTAATTTTTATTAATATACAGCGTGAGCCAAAAGTTACGCTGTAAAATAAGTTCTTTGTTTTTTTTTTTTTTTAATTAATTTTATTTTATTTGAACTTTGTACGATTTAAATATTAAGTATGAAAAATAAAGTCTGATAAATGACTATAATTTTCCTCTATGCACTAGATCTTAAAAGAGTGTTTTGCATAACAGGACGGATCCTATTTGGATATACTGCCATGGTCTTAGTTTGATGTTAGAAATTAGTTGTACTACTACAGCCTGAAGTTTGTTTGTATACAGTCGTTCGTTGAGGAAATAAACTGAGGCCCTGACAAATCAAGTGTACGTGCTTCAAATTAAATTCTGAATTTCTTAAAATACTTTGTTCTCCAAAAAATATCAGGGACCTTGTGTTCGGTAACCCCAGATTTGTGTGTTCTGTAACAGGGTTTACAAAATTATTTATCATATCACAATATCGATCCCGACTGTCACACTTTACATTGCCAACATCATTTTCAATAAAGTAATGCCCGATAAACCTATCTGATGTCAATCCACACCAAAATGTGCACTTAAGTAAATGCAATTGGTCTGGTAAGAAACATGTGGGTTTACTGTACATCAAAATCAGATATTCTGTTTATTTAAATAGCTATTAAGATGATAATTCGCTTAATTACTCATAATCTTTTTGTTAGCAATATTGATCCATTATTTCAAAAGTAAAATTCTATACAATTCTAAAATTGTTTCTAAATATTCTACAGTATCTTTTATGATCTAATCTAATCAATCAATTATTATTTTTTATTCAATATCGAATTGAAAAGATTAAAAATTTTCATCTAGCCAGAAATAGAACAAAAATATTTTTAACTTATCACTTCTTATAAAACTATAAATATAAATTTTTTTATAAAGCGTTTTATTTGTTATTCAAATATTTTCTAATTTTATAATACGTGCTGGAATTTTTCGGTAAAATTTAATAATAAATTTATGTTGTTTATAGTCACTTATTTATTGACTATATAATATGAAAATTTAAAAAAAATTTCAAATAATCTTAATCAAATCGAATATTTTTTGTTAATTAGTACATTTTAATTAAAACGAATTTTTTAAATAATATTGACTAAAATTTTAACATAATAATTTAATAAATATCTTTTATAATTCCAATAATAATAATATAATTTTTTTTATATATAAATATAAACTGGTTTGTATCTTTCGCAACATTCAAAATATAATTTAAACTTTAAAAAAAAAATTATCGTATTTTAAAAAAAAAAAGTATTTTCAGCAAAATTACAAATTTTGTTAAAAATTATCTAATCAGGAAACCAATATTAGAAATTGACAACTCTATCTTAAAATCCAGTTCCTTTTATATGCCATTGCGAAACCTATGGTTAACTTAAAAACGAAATTCCTATAATATGTAAATTGAAAAAAAGTTTCCTAACCTGATGATTCCACAGAATTTTAACATTTCTATATGGATAAATGTTATTTCCAATTTATAGAAACTATACAGAATTGTTAACGAAATAGTTATAGTTAGTTAGTTTTAATTTTACAAAGGGGAATCACTACTAAGCTTTAATATCTGCAGCCATTCGCCTTATTGTGATTTCCCAGCTCTATAACGTCTACTTTAGCCAGACGAGTTCAAATGTATAGCAAAAATCGCAGAAAAATTGCTGCTATTTATATACAAATTGCAGCAATAGCGATTTTCAAAAAATGTTTGGCCGACATAATATTGAGCATGAGCTGCAATTTTTTTTTATAAACAGCTGCATTTTTGGTATACTTTTGAACTCGTCAGGCTAAAGTGATCGGGCTAGCGTAATAGAGCTTGATTTCTCTTAATTGTGCACGTTACTGCGCTGAACCGTATACTATCAAATAAACAGTACAGCTGGGTGAGTAATATGTACCACGATTCTGAAGGTATAATTATTTTACTACCAAGATGCTTTTTTCTCGTTAAAGACTCGCATTCACATCAGTTATGTAAATTGTCGGTTCATCTTCACCTTCACATAATTTGCATAATTTGTATTCTGATAGTCCAAGTCTGCGTAGATGTTTGTTGGCTTTCCAGTGTACTATAAAAAAAATCTACCAGTGTCCTGACTTTATTCTTAATCATTCCAATAGCTTCCTTATAGCTTGCTTTTTACAATTGCTTATTGAAAGTAAACGGATGAAATTTACCATCAACTATGATAGCAGGAAATTATGTCACGTTGTTAAACATATAAATGGAATATGAAAATAAATCATCATTCAGTGGAAATGTTTTATTAATCCTCTAAGCTCCTCATCAGGATTGAAAGGAATTAGTAATACTATAGTAAACTAATTTTTAGTATGTTAATAATAATTTTCATTCGAATTTTACTATACAATTACGAATTTAACATAGTACAACAAATTTAATATTATATATAATTATAATATTCTCGAAACATTATTAAATTTATGCTCGATTAATTCTTACTTAATCATTAACAAAACATGATAAATAATCATATTTATTATTTATAATATATTACGTAAAATTTATTAAAATTATTCCGTCATAAAAATTGAATTGTAAATATGTAAATTGATATTAACTTTATCTAAATAAACTTTTTATTTATTAAATTTTTGTTTATTAAAAGTCTAGAATTTTGGAAATTTTTTAAAAGTTTAAATTTATATTATTCCGAACAACATTCACAACAGTTAGTCAGCTAGTTCCTAGTTTTGGTTCAGTTATTGTTTTGACCATAAATATTAAATTAATTCGACATAATCACCACCAGTTAGTCAGATGTGTTGACTACAAAATTAAATTATTAATTAATAATTTTTTTTTGTTTATAAAGTTCAATAAACAATCCAAATATGATCAAACTACATAATATTTATTATATGTACTGTACAATTTACACTATGAATCTGCAATTTAAATTAAAATTTTGTGATTTTCTGTTACGTATATTTATTTTGTTAAAGTGGTATATAAATTATAAAGTTCACAAAATAAAATGATTCATAAAATTTTGATATTTACATTAAAAAAAATTAAAATACAAAGTGCCGGAATTATATTTTTACAGAGGCCCTACAGTTCAAATTATATTTAAGGCTCTTTAGTCTTTATATTTAATTTTGTAAATTTCTCTGAATTAAAATCAATTAATATAATAAAGAAGACAAAATGTTTCGTAATTCAATTAGTACGTCCGAATTATAATGAAATGCCAAAGGAAAGTTTAATAATTTTTAAGGGAAGGTCTCTAAGCTTACAAATGTAAGCTGTCTACGATTTTCAATTAAATACTAAATATATCATTATTTATTTAACAGGTTTTGGTTGACGTTAATTATCGCGTATTTTTCAAAAAATCCAATATTATTAATTATTTTTAATTAACAAGAATTCCGTTTATTTCAAACTGGTATTTTACATTTTAAATATCAACATTTGTTAGTAAATAATATATAATTTATTAATCATCTTTTTTTAAATGTTTGTTTGTTTTTTAGATACATAGTTAATATAAAAAATAATTCCACTTTACGGAAAATATGTTAATATATATATAAAATAATAAACAAACTAATAAATTTTCTGATATTATAATAAAAGTGTCCGAGGGTCCAAAAATTGATATTGTACTAAATTTAGCATAGAATTGAATGTATCGGTAATACAAAAATATAATTATAACGTCCCAGCGGGAATTGAAATCATTATACAATAATACAATCATGCATGATTGTTGCCTTATTTGGAAGGTGCGGGTGTATCGAGGACTCATAAAACATTATATGCTTTTAACATATTTCGCATGCATCATTTAGAAGCAAATAAGAAGCACAACTAAGCATATATGAAAGAACTATCATTAAGAATACTTACAGAATCGTAAATTCATCGTAAGAAATATTTTTTTTTCAATTCATTGCTTCACTAAACATTCCGAATAAAGCGTTAATACATTTCTCGCTAAGATAAACAACTTACTAAAAAGGGACATAACCAGATTCAATGTATACATAGAGTGAAAATGTGGTTAGAATAGGAATCACATTCAACCAATCATGCCACACTTTGCAGATAACTGAATGAGAAAAAAACTATAACACACTTTCAGAAAGGATAAATTTTGTGCGTAATTGATCTAGCGGCTAAGTGAGTTACCTACATACATGATACGGTTTCTGAATACCACGAGGTGAATCTAAAATCACTATCTTAACCAAGGCTATGAGCATGTGAGTTGTAGGAAAACGGTGAAGCTCGTCGACGTCATGTTGTAAGCAAACAAGCACTCAAAATATATTTATATTTAAGTAGTATAATAAATAATATTATACTTTTAGAAAAAATATTAAAATATAAAAATAGATTTATATAAAAATATATTATGTTTTTTTTTTTTTTGGGAATTTATATATAATATGTAATGTATATATATCTCAATTTTAAATATCTGTATCTCTCTGCAAATATTATGTTCCAGTAAATATTAGTAAATTGATAATTAGCTTTAAATTTAATACATTTGCTAATATATAAAATTTAAATTTTAATGTTGCTATATAATATACAAAGCTTTTTTCTATATTCAGAAGTGTTAATTTTCGAATATTAGTAAGCATTGTCAAATATTTGATAGATCATTTTTATACTAAATTTAGTACAATGTAGCTCCAAATATAATATTGATTTTTGGTGATTAATGAAAATTTCATTGTATTTTGCAAAATATAGAGTTCAATTATTTTCGAATTTATATTCAAGTCCATTAGGCATATTTACTACATAATTTCGTCTATCATTTTTTTTTTTGTTACTTTACATGCAAATAATTTCTGTAAATTTATTTTCAATTAGCAATTATTGTAACTTTAACTTCTGAGATGTAATCTTTTCAACAATGTCTGATGGAGATTGTAAATCAAATATTCTTCTGTGCATTTGCTGGTCGATGTAATCAATTAATTACAAAAAATTTACCAGAACTGAATCAGTCTCTATTCACGAAGGAATTTCATCTTTTTTGTCTGTTTAATTAATGAAAAATTTCATTTACACCACACTATTTGTTCAGTTTACGATTTCAATATTAAATGTGGATTCGAATTACACCAATCGACTATGTAAATCAAGGGTTAGGTAACTCTTAAATAAATAATAAAATTTAATAAAATTAATGATATTTTTTACAACTATAGTTAAATTATTAAAGCTGGAATCACAGTGCCACCGTCGCATTGACAGCTGTATATCTTGGCAATTACAATGCTCAACGGTGACGTTGTACCAGAAAAATGTCTACCATCATCCCATAAAGTATCAATTTGACAAAAAAGTAAGAAAACGGCAACGTCGGAAAGTTCCTTTCAAAGTAATTTAAAATTAAAAGTCGCCGTCAACATACGTTGACGGTGATGGTGGCACTATGATTCTAGCTTAACGTGTTTAATAATTATAATTTATAAAAAATTTTTATTTCCGACAAGTTGTCTATATGTCAGTCTATATTTAATTATCACATTCTGTTTTTTATTGAGATCAATTAAAGTCTATAATATTATTATAAAAACTACAAATATATACTTAATAATAATTATTGTAATTGAAAATAGATAAGAAAATATTACGTTCTTAATAATTGAGATGAAGTTTTTTGTTAACAGATATAATAAAAAAAAAATTCTAAGCCAAGGTTATTTAATAATTTTACATATTATTAATTAATTATAATCAGCTTAGAAGTTAGTATACGTATAACAAAACTTTTTACAATGTGAATTGTTGTCTTCGGTAATGTACAGAATGACTAGAAGTTTCGTAATTGTTGAGAATATATTTAGTACTATAGCTAGTACGTATATAATTAATGTGATAAATTGCAGCTAATTTTATAAAATTATATTCGCAAATCATGATATTGTGAAATTGATAAAATCATTTTATTTAGTTGTTTATTTGTTACTAAGTCAATTATATATTTATAATTGTAATAACGAAATTATTTGAAAATATTATATGTAATTATTGTGCAAGATGGTTTAACTAATTAAAATTTAAAATTGTATGGTGCAGGAGCCAGCAAAATAAATTCTCTTAAGAATTTATTCTCACTTTAAAGTGGAAAGTAACCACTCGTCATGGAAATAAAATTTCACTAGTTAGTTTTAATTAGTTTAATATTCAAAATCCAAACTGTGCGTATCACTGCAACCATGTGGCGAATTAAGTGTGCGTCAGAAATTCAACAGCTGCGCATTTTTCACAGTCAGTTGGTCATTAATTTAGATTTGCAGCAATTTAGTTACATATTTCATGCTTTTTAGTTACATATTTCATGATTCTGGTAAAGCAACTGTAATAACCGAGTAGGTGTCCCAGTTGGATGGACAGTAGAGCCTGTCCAATATTAATATTATATTCAACCGTTTTAATAATAATAATATTATATTCAACCGTTTTGTTTTCAAACAGATCTAATCTCTTTAGTGGAATGTGTGATGCAGAAATTTTAATAAGCCCCCAATAAGAAAAGCATACTGTTAATATCGTCATTCCTGCTGAATCTTAGAAAGTCCTTATTTCTTTTTATGAATGATTCGGAATAAAGAAATTCGAGTTTGTGAACGATTTACGTAGCCGTTCCTTATACATAATTCAGAATTTTTCTAAATTTATATGAAGTTATTTATATATCTACATTAGAAACGCTGTAAAAAAGATACAATCCGTATCCGACTATATAGTTTATGATTGGTTTGAATTCTGACTGAAACATCTTTGTTGATTATCAGTTAAATTCAATTTTAAAATGATCAACATTAAATTTACAGGTTTTTAAATATTGTAATACTGTAACGACAAATATGCATCATTATTTAAGATCCATTTTAGATTGTGAAGGTTTCTTCAGTTATGGTTCATATAAAAATTTGTCATCAGGTTTAAATATCCATATAATATGTCAGGGGGAACCTTTGTGGACTGTTGTACTTGAAATATATATACATATTTTTTTTTTTAAATTTCTTGACCTTAAAAACATTATTTTATGCTTCAATATTACTAATGTCTTTGAACGTTCAATTAAATAACTAAACATTTATAAAACTGCAATTATAAAAGTTTGTAATAAAAAATTATTTACATTTTTATTCTGTAAAACATTCCACACATTTAATCTTATAGATATAAAGATATGGTTTATTTTTATAAGTGACTGATAAATTGAATCAAAGAACTCATCACCTTTATCTAATATATAGAGAACAGCACCAACACAATTTTATATAAAAACATGTTTGACAATAATAAATTTTGTAATTTGGCACGCAACAAAAATTAATTTACACAAAAATTATTATTAAGAAACTACCAATGACCTTTAAATTTTAGTACGACCAAGCAATTTAATAAATTGCTTGACCAAGCAATTTACTTGGCCGCTTTAAATATTGAAATAAATTACAATAATTATTTCACAAAATTATAAGCGAATGGAAAAAATTACTTGAATGAATTCCAAAATAATATAAAATAAAATAATATTGCTATTAATTCAGGTAGCTAATAGAAAATGATATTAGGGGTGGCCCTAAATTCAGTGTCTATCTCATATCAGAGACAGCAGAAATAGAAATAAATGTATTTTTATATCATTTAGAAATTTTGATATAAACCCACTAAATTCATGGTATTAAGCTGTATTCCAAATTTCATTCCAATACGTTAACAATAATTACAATACGATATAAATGGCCACAAATCATAATCACGTAAGTGCCATTGCCTCGTAATTCTTTTTTTAAATGCAATAATCTTTAAAAAAAATACGTCGGTCCATCTGGTTAATTCTGTTTCGACCACAATTATTCCAAAGTTTATTAAAAAATGGCCCAAAATAAAATTTGTACTTGTAACTTTAGGTTAAATAACAAAAAATGGTTTTAAGAATTCGTCGTAACTATACAAATTTTAGATGCAGTACCATGTAATTTTTTAAATTCTTGAAGCGAGACCTTACATGTTTTTAGAAAATTGTATTAAATATTTATTTATATATGTAATTTAATTCTCATTTTTAGTATTTTGAACTGGACAGGTCCAAATGTTTTAATACAAAAACCAAATGTTGTGTCTTACATACATGGTTTTGAATTATTGCTATCGATATGCATGATGTGTAAAGAAAAAATAATTTAAGAAATTTTCAATTTTTCAATTCATCTTTCCATCACAAAACTTTATAATTATTCCATATAACTCCTCGTAAAAAAATAATGCAGTATAATTGAGAAAAAACTAGAGTTTAATATTTCTTAAGTATGTTGATTACCTGTGTAAGTTTCAAATGGAATGTTGTAATATAAATACCGCGATTATGATTATTTTACATAGACATTTATTTGGTAAGCAATTTAATTAGACGTTCTAAGAATAGCGTCATTTTAATATAATTTTTTTTGTAATTGAAAACTTGTTGAAAATATTATCTATTTTTTTTTTTTTTTCGTTTTCGACAACTTTTATAACTTTTTTTTGTCGTTGCTTATTTGGATATATAAAATTTAAAGTTCATAATTGGAAAAATTATGCAGTGTTTGTGGTATTAAATCCTGAAGCTTCTTTGTTGGACTGATAGCAGCAGTGGTACAGTAGATGATCCATTGAATTCTCCTTCTTCATCATTTCCATGTTGATGTAGTGTTCAATCATAACATTATCGCATGTATCTTGAGGTTGACGTGTCCCGTAGCAACTTCACTGAGTAATCTTCATGTCGCTTTCTTAATTTTTATATTGACAATGTTTAATTATTTAGTTTTTTGGAAAAATTGATAATTTGAAATATGATATTTTTTGGTAAACTAACTTAATACCGAAATCACAATACAATGGAAACTGAAATAAACGACTCTCCAGTACAGATTTTTTTTATATCTATTAGATTTGCACTTTATGATTACAATTTACAATGCTGAAATTGTCAGATTAACCAATCCTTTAGTTCATCAAATTTCAATTTCGGTTTTTTTTAATTCTAAAGGAATAATCAATTTTTGGATAGTTAATTCTTAGGGAATAATCAATTTTTGGATAGTTTGAAGGTCTTCAGTTTCTTGGGATACAGAAATTGAATAACCTGGATTCAGTAGAAACTTCATTGGTCTCATTTTTGTGTTATTCATATTACTAAATAAAGGACAGTTTTATATAATTATTATTATCTCATTATCTGAACTCTGAATCTTCCAATAAATTATAAATTACAACCTCGAAACAATATCTAAATTAATTTTATGTTAAAAATCCAATTTTCTTTCATTTTCTAGGAGTATAATAAAATTATTGATTTTTTTATAATAAAAATTATGAATTCAAAATAACAAAATGTTTGTCAAGAACTTCAATATTTTAAAATTTTCGTTCTTATTAAATGAATTTGTTATTATTTTGACATTTGGTTGGATCATTTAAGTATCAATTTAAAATATCGTTTTTCCTTCTCTTTGACTCATTTTGCTTTCAAATATTATATAAATAAATTATATTTTTATATTGTTTTATATCTTTTTGAAATAATAATTCTCCCTTGTAGCAAAATTATCAAATTATAATGTGATATTTGAACTAAAAGTTTTGTTATACAAAGAACACAAGAGTTTTAAAAAACATATAAAATAATATGAGGGAAATTTCCATGTACATAATCGAATTTTGATTTGAAATTTTCATATATATTTTATTATTTATTTATGTTGCTTTTTGTTATTCATAATAATGAATAATAATATAAATTGTTAAAATAAAATACATTAATAAAATTCAGGGTCGGAATCGGAAATGTACAACAAATATAACACATTTGTTGCAAACCAATTTCGAGTAACAAATTAACGATCGTTAAATTTGGAGCCACTCCGAAAATACACCACATTAAACTGAGTATTTTCCACATATAGCCACGATTAAACCGAGTATTGCTATATATAGTGAAATGATAATGAAAATATAATGATAGCTTTACTCATCAAATCACTTGAATTAAACCAAATTTCCACTAAATGTTGAACTAAGATAAAAATAATTTAATTTAAACCGAAGTTTTGGCTAAGTTTTAAGGTCGTTTTAGATTTTCGGTGATTTTTGTTTCTACCGATTTTTTTTTGGATTTCAACTAATCAAAAGTTTGGATTAGATTCACCAGTCAATCTCTAATCCGCGCAGTTTTGTCCTGCTTTCAAATATTTTACGAAAAAACATTAAAATTGAACTGTCATAAAGCAGCAGATTCTGGTATTTGTAGCATGTTACACAAGCGATATGTAAAGAAAATGTTTCAAAATATCCCATAATTAATTGGTTGCAGTCAAGAGACCAAAATCGACCGCGGAAAACTAAAATAACATTTAAGCTCGTATTCTGAAACTGGACATTCTGCCGTTTAATTTTTATGTTAAAGGGAAGTTTATGTTGAGCACTGAGAAACCGGAATATAATTTAAACCGAATTTGGAACTCTGGCTTAAGATTCAGCTTGCACTGACTATGAAACTGGACATAATCTTAGAAATTACTTAATGGCATACATCTTAGAAGTAAATCTGTTCTATTTATGAGTTTATTTCTCACCCATTTTATTTCTCACAAAGTTTAATTCTCAAAATGAACCTAAAACAAAAATTTAATTTCTTTTATTGCCTATAAAATCGCTCCTGGTTTGTACGTATGATTGTTTACATAATTTCGAAAATATATGTATAAAAGAAATGTTATACAATTTTTATGTTGTCTTGGAAATATGATCATGAAATGGTTAAATTAAATTTTATGATTTTATTATATTTTTTTCACATCATGTGAAATCACTTCTTTTTTTTTTTAAACATATATATAAAATAAATATTTTTGTGATTTTATATTAATTTTTGGAAAAATTTTATTATACATATATGTAATTATTATGTTTTTTTTTTACTTTCTTGATGTTTATGTTTTTAAAGAATTTTCTATTGATGTGTTGTTATTGTTCTTTCATAATCTATCTTCTATCTTATAGTAGGTTAACAACAGTCATATTTGAGTAGTTAATCTTAAACAATATTGACACATAATCATTTGATATGTCATTATAAAAATTATGGAGTAAATAGAGAGAAATATAAACAAAAATATTAAAAAAATTTATTAAGCATAAACAAATAGAAATTTTTGTAAAATTGAGAAAATTTTCCATTAAGATATTGACATGTTTTAGAGGTTATTGAGGATTTGATTATATGCTGCTGAATAATTTTGAATGCACTTGAGGCCAAAATTTGACTTGCATAAATAAATTTGAAAATAATAAATTAAATACTTTTTGGTTGAGTTTTATCTGTATTGATGCATAATTGACATGGCTATTTAATCGTATTTAAAGTAACTATTTAAAGTTTATTCTATACTCGTAATTACCTTTCCAAATATGTTACTAAAATATGGTTCATAAGTCCGAGAAAAGATGAAATTAAAATCAGTCTAAAAAGTCTGGACCGAATCTAAATTTACAAACGTTTCCACAGCGTAATCTTCTAATAATTTAGTAGGTGGCCATTTATTATGTTATATAACAGTTTAGAAAAGTTTCCAATTGACAAAAACTCATATCGAGAGCCAAAAGCGTTAAAACATTAGATTTTCTGTTACTCAATAAAGTCCTACAAATATTTCGATTAAAGTAATATTTTTGTAACTTTCCATTTATTAGCTACTATATTCATATTATTTTTCCTAGCTTCTAGTTAAAAAATCTTGAAACAATCATAATTAAAGTAATCTAACACTATCTAATTATGATCTTTGTGAGGAGAAAATGTGCTAATTTCAAATATTATCTTCCAAATTTTAATAATTTTAAATAAATATACAATTATACAGATCATTTGAAATACAAAATAAAAATAATTTAAAATTCAAAATTTAATTACAAATTTACTTAAATAATCTTTCAAATTCATATCATTAATTTCCTAATATATCATTCATTAAAATCTTATATAAATAATTCGATTGATTTAATTCATCTCTATTACTAAAGTATAGGAGATTTTAATTGTTAGAATGAAAAATGGAACGGAAATCCGGCATTTTTAGATATAACTATTTAAAATTAATTTCCATTTCTATTTACGAAATTAATTGAATAAATGTGAATTTAATTTTATTATTGTTGATAGATTTTGAACAGACTAATATAATTATTATTATTATATTTAATATAATCATTAAAGTTGAATTAAAGAACAAAAATATGAAATATTTATATTTTTAAACATTCCATATTTTTTTTAAAGTGACAATCAGAACATTGGCTATTAGCCCGAAAATGGGGCGATCCACCAAGAAATCTGCCAAGATTTTTTTTTTTTTGCTGTACAAATATCATTGTATATTGCTAATCACCCATTTCTATAGTCCATCCATGTATATTATATTTAACCTATCACAGTTGCTTTCAAAAATTTCCATCAACGACCGCAATTAATAGAAAATTGAACACATGTGGCGGCACATATTTACACCGTTTGTAAATCTATTTTTAAATTATGTATAACAAACAAATAATTTGCATTATAAAAATGTAATTAAATTATGATGAACGTGTAAATATTTACATCTATACTGTAAATGTTTATAATCTGTGCAGAATATAAATTAAATTAAATTCAAGTGGGTCCATGTTAAAATTTCGAAATTATATGTCATGTTTTCTAGAATAGAGTTAACGATTTCAATAAAATTTGGCATATAGCTTTGTTTCGTGATCTAGCTAATTTCTTGTTACTTTCAGTATATTTCTATTAAAATTTTCAAATTATATAAAATAAATTATGTGAATTTTTAATTTCAAGTTGTGGACTACACCAAATTAATTGGTTTTTTTGCATTTATATTTCATATAATTTGTCTATGTAGCCTTTCAAACAAGGAAATTGTTTCAATTATTCCAACTAAATTATGGAAATTCAAATCAAAAAAAAAATGTGAAAGAAATGTGTATTATTTCATAATTTACAAAACTTACAAAACATTGCATATTTTTAGGATGAATTTAGAATTGCATAGGTTAGGTTAAAATTTCTATTGTGTTAACTAACATGTAACAAAAATACAGAACATTTTTAATAGTGGTTTTCTTTGGCACGAAATCCAATATTTTTTTAAAATAATCATTTTTATTTTATCTATAGATCAATTTCGTGAATATCAGATTTACTAAATATAATTTGAATACAATATTTTTTTGTTTTAACAATTTCACTACGTTATTTTTGACATATAAAACCATTTTTTTTAAAAGCCTCAGGCCAAGCAAACTTAAGCTTAGTATCGAATTCGTTGTGAAGTAAAATTTTCATAGAAATTGTAAAATTCACTTCTAATTAAAACTTTTGAAGATATACAGAAACTACGAATTTAACAACTTTTTAAGACGAACTAACCGGACATTAGATAGTCACGTATCAAAGCTATCAGAAACGGAATTTTTCAACTCTAATGTCAGAATCTTAAATTTGTATGAAAATTGCTGTTCATAGAGACTGGTTAGCTTAGATTTGTTTATCCTGCGAATTCGTTTAACTTTAACAGATAATTGACAGGATCTATAGAAACAAACAAAAATTGACAAGATCATCCAAGATTTTAATAGTGGAATCCTTCATCATCATCAGTGTCGCAACAATCCGGGCGGGCGGTTCCTAGTTTTGTCACGAGTCCTTAGCCAGTTGCTTCTGTCACTGTTATTTAGCTTTGAAATCCAATACCAGTTTTCAAATCCAACTTAACGTTGCCTTTCCTGTCCTTCTTGTTAATTTGAAATTTTAAAACATTTTTTTTTTTACATTTCGCTTGTGTAACATACCACAAATACTCGAATCTTCCGCTTTATGACGGAAGTTCAATTTTCAGAATAAATGTTTTTCCTTAAAATATTTGAAAGAAGTACGAAACTGTCCAGATTAGAGATTGACTCGTGAATCTAATCTTATATTTTTCATATTTTTATTAGTAAATTTGAATAATCTTGAGACAAAATTGATTACTTTTTTGTTATGTCAAAGAATTTCGAAAAGAAAATTTTATTGCCATATTTAACAAACACATTGTATAAAGAAAAACAAAAAAAAAAAACATTTTTTTTTTATATATATTAATATAAAATTGAAATCTTATTATTATAGTTAAAATATAATTTAGATTTAAATCCTGATTTATTTTCCTTTCAGTATACATTAATTTAGTCTCAAACCAAATTACCAAGAAATTTTCTAAATTTCAAATTCTATTTCACATATAATAAAAAATCTAAAAAAAATTTTTTTATGAGAGTAAACAAAATATTCAAATTCAAAATGAAATCAAATACCAAATAAAAATTATATAAGATGAATAACAAAATGAAAAAGAATCCTTACAATTTTATTACATAATCCAAAAAAAAAACACAATTTTTTTTTTTATGTTAAAGATATTTATAGATTTTCATTCGAAAATTGATATTGGAAATAAATCCTTGTTTGTTATTATAGAAAATTTAGTTAACAGAAAATTTGAGATTTTTTTTTTTTTGTGAGGGAAATGGAAAAGTACTTAGAATAAATCAAAACATTTTTATTACTTTATAGAAAATCGCAGGAAAATGTATTCCTTTTGCATGACTACAATTTATTCTAAAAAATAATTTAATACCTTATTATATAGTTTTAGAGGTCCGTCTATTCTTTCGGTATTCCATCTTTCGGTAAATTTGAATTTACCCTCTAGGTGGACTAACTACCCATAAGTAAGAACTATTTTACCATATACATTTTATATTCTATAGTTAAATTGAACCGTTAATATATTACAATAAATTAACTAGGTAAAGTAACTATACCTTGACACTGAATTGCTACGGATAAAAATAGTGATTTGTTGCTAATTTTGTACCATTTAAATTGAAAAATTCATTATAAATATAGAAATAAATGTCTTTCATATTGTCTACTACGTCACCATATATCAGTCAGACCAATTTCGGTAATATAACTTATAAGTAATTTGCATTTATTAATTGCAGTTTATTATTAGTGTTTGCTGTAGTAAGACTTTTTTGTGATAGTTTCAATTCAGATAATTTTGTAGCTGATCTAGAGGTTAATATTGATTCAGAATGTAATATCTTGAATTCACCATTAATCGGCCATTTTTTATTATAATACCATAATACAGAAACATTCATAGCTACCACTGTTTGACAAAATGTTTTGAAAAATGCCCAAAGTTTTATAAAATTTGTCTGATACAGCAATTCTTTTAAACACTTCTGTCAGACACATATTGGACAAAACAAAGAAATTTTGATATGAAGTTTTGTCACACATTTTGTGCTGCTAGTCTAAATTCCAAACCGTCTATTTTTCGTACGGTACCCAATATGTTAAGATATTTTACTCATAATACCCATACTTTTAAAGAATTTTGACAAGTTCGATGAAGTATTTTAATGCTTAAAAATTCCGATTGTCACCAGATCTGTCAATCAAAAGTATTAAATTAGAATTAGAATGTATTGATTTGTCATCATGTGATGCCAGTCAAAAATATTAAATTATAATAACAATTTAAGGATACTATTTCATATAATTTTGATTTTATTTCATTTTGTATTCTGTTAGGGTTATAAAAGAGACAGTTTACCGAAAAGTTTAGATATGAAAAGTCTTAATATTTTCATTGATATGATGGAGATTTGAACTCTGGCATTAATTTCAACTGAGAATATTTTTCCTTTCTATAATAAATTAAATTAAATTTGTTCAAGAATAAATAATTTTTATTACTTTTTTTAATAACATTTTAATTAATTTCGATTTACAGGACATTTCATCATAAAAATCATTTTTCATAAAAGTAATTTTTACAATTTTAATTTAACCCTCTTGATTCATTTGATTCAACCCGTTTGGCTTCTACAAATAAATTAAATTATTCTGGACTTGTTTCTACAGAAAATTATGTACCATTTCTATAAAATGGTTTAACCTAAAGCGATAAAAATTCATATAGATAAAAATTGTATTAATGGTCTACATTCTAAATAATTTCTTTACAAAAACTTTTATTAATATTTAAAAACGTAATAATTTTTTTTTAATTTTTAAGTTTCTAAATGAATAACTTTAATACTTCATTTATTTAATAATCAAAATATTAATTTCGAAAATTATGTTTAATTGTATTTTATCAACCGCGAATTCAATAAATACGACAAAAAATTTGTTAAAACTTTTTTTTTTTCATTTATTATATTTAATTTATCATTAAAATTATAAAGCAACAAAAAAAAATGTAAAGTGATGATAATTATTAAAATAGACAAAGAAACTTTATCTTCAAATTTTATTTATGTTACAGTCATTTATGTTACAGTCATTAACATATTTTCATAATTTACTATATGTGTATATAACTAAATTATTATTTAATAACTAAAACCTAAGGCTATAAGGTTATAAATTAATTCTTACCTCCCAGTTACTATTAACATACGCAACAGCAACGCCATATAAGGCGCTATCAACACAATTAAAATGTATGGGAGTAGATAAACTTAACGCATACATTCACAGCGCAGAAAGTTCTAAAAATTGAAAATTTGAAAGCAAACTATGACAACGTAAAAGTTTGACAACTAAAATGAACAAATAATAACAATTTGCTAAGTCATGTAGTAGTAGTAGCTATAGAAATATTAAAAAAAGCTGAGATATGGAAAGAAATTGCTTGAATATTATGAGCAAAACCGCCAAATAATTATATACAATATTTTTAATATTATTAAACAGCTGATTAAAATCTTTGAGGGGGCCTATAACGCCATTGTAAGTCGTTATCTGCGTATGTTGAGAGTAACTGCAGGTAACGCTTTTAAAAATAAAGCGTTATAACACGTTGCAGTTTCGTATGTTGAGTTGAGAGTAACTCCAGCATTTGATTTCTTTTTATGTACCTACCGAATTCTGGTCAGTCAAATACTCAATGAAACGGAGAGCTATTGAAAAGTTCATGCCATGACATAAAATGCGATTATTATCTATTTCCAACATTAAGTTCGAAATTGACATTTTACCTACCAATGGAAGTATTCATATTTTAAATTATATAATCTACAAAATTTATTTTTGTAAAATTAACTATTTGACTTTAACATTTTTGAATGACTAATATACAAATAATGGCGTGTGGCATAGATTTGGTGTCAGTTTTGTTATAATGGGGTGGATGGAAATTAATATTATTGTTGTCGTCTCGTCGGCTCCTCTATTTCCAACATAAAAGTTCATGGGGGTAACTATAGAGATAAAGTTACTTTTTATCACGACATGATTTTTTTTTTTATTTTTTGAAATATGTGTTAATATTACAATGAAGAAAAAAAAATATAAATTTGAAAATTATACAAAAATATATTTTTTTTTTGTAATTTAATCATAATATTTAAAAGTTTAATTTACCGGAAAATCACTTGATTTTGCAAAACATGAAATTTATACCGCATTTATCTATAATTTTTTTTTGTTTTTATATTAAAATTTATAGAAAATGTAATAATTATTATTAATGTCGTTTTTTTATTTAAAATATTTTATTCACATTCATTCACGATTATTATATTTTTACCAATATTTCAACCTTTGTCCATTTTTATATTTAATTTTAGAAATTATAATTATTATCTGGAGACTAGTTTTTGTTTTAATGTTGCTAAGTAATTCAAGTTAAAATATTCGGGAAATTATCAATACTTTTTATAATACTCAAATTTTACTTATCTTTTTATGTATATAATCGTAATTTAATAATTAAATATACAAAATTATCATTTAAATATAATTAAGTTCATCATTGTGTAATTCTTATTATTTATATCCGCATTTATTTATAAATAAATTTATTTCATTTCAAATTGACATTATTTATTAAGTTCGAAGAATGAAGAAAATTAAAAAAATAAATAATATTAAAAATTAAATGACAATTTTAATTTAATTTTTAATAAAATTTTAATTGTTTTTTTCATGTTTATTGATTTTTATCGATCCATTTATGAAAAATTTCATAGAGAATATTAAATATATTTTTCTTGAAATGATTGTAACTTTAAGAATCAATCATTAAATAGAAAATTTTTAGAAAATTGTAGAAAATTTTATAACAATTATTTTTGATTCTTAACTAGTTTTACGTATTTCATCTTGTTTTGAAGTTATAAAATGAAATGTTTCATTAAAATCTTCCAAGTAAATATCATTTTACTAATTGATCACATTTTTTCCGTCTGGACCACTTAATTAATTTTCAATAGATTTTTGTGAGGTCTGAATCCTAAATTGACAAAATTTGTAATGATTTATTTGTTTCAAAAGCTATCGTATTCACAGGTGTGCAGTGCATCCATCAATTCATAAAAAATCAAGACGGATTGACGAGAATAAGAAATATGAAATGTTGTTAAAAAAAATTCATTCGGAATTCGTTCGATAATCAGAAAATGGTCAGTTTTCCTCAGTATTTGGAAAGTAAAAATATTAATGTTGAGTTGTATTTTTCATAATTAATAAAAACCAAAAGTTGGGTAGATTTAAAGGAGTGAGAGAGAGCTTCGAAATTCCCCCGCACGTAGGCCATATTTTTATAAGTCCGTTGTATGCTGCATCATAATTCATTTCACTAATTAGTATGTCAGTTTGTAAATTTTTAAATTAACCAAAACATGTTAAATATAAATTTAGTGTTGAGCCACAACTAAGATAACTTTTTTTAAAAGTTTTAACTGCCAAACCGAGAATACTTCATGTTATGTCATAGAATTCGATTATGATAAGTTAAATTAAAATTGAACGTGAACTGGAAAACAAATTTTAATAACTCAGTCTTATCTATATTAAATTTTTATAAAAAAATTTATACAATCCCTAAATCATGTTTTAAATTGAATTATCATAAAGTTCATTTAAGAATAATGTGATTACTAAATAACCAGATTCTCATATAGAGAGGCGTGCTTGGTAAATAATTTGGCTCTGACATTTTGAAGATATATAATTTCGGGATCCAACCATTAAAATTGTTTTAAACTTTAATGAACAGGGAATTAACTGTTAACAAATCTTTATCATAGTGGCTCATTACTGGAGGAGGGCTCAGCACTGGGTAGTTTACCCTACTGTTTCATATATCTACAACTAGTGCACTTGTTTCAGCTTAATTGTAAATTACTTCCTCTGGGTCTAGAGTTATCAGAATATCTTTTAAACTGTTCAGCCAACATAAAACCTTCCAAATTTTTCTTGCACGCATAATGCTTCTCATTACGTTTCTTTTTTTAAATTTTAATTTGGAAAAGATACTTTTTTCACATCTACTTGTGTAAATGATATAGAGATAAATGATATAGAGATATAGAGAAATCCATGATTACATCTGAAATTATTTTGAACTGTAGCATGATTTATTAAACTGCACTTAGTACTTCGGAATTATTTTGAATAAAGAATAACCGGACCTTCTGCAATTTACCATTGATTTTACCCACTACGCCTCTGCTCTGATGTTTACTAATTACAAAAAGATTAATATAAATCAATCAATTTTGTTACATATAAAATTTTATGGACTTACTGAAAAATATTATATTAAACCCTTGCGAGTAATTAATTAAAAATGAAAAAAAAAATTAAAATTTAATTTTGATTACAACATCAATTTTCATATTGGATATTAAAAAATCCATTTTTATCCTTTTTAGGTTTACTTTTAATGGATCGTATATCTGTGAATTATCGATATTATTGATGTTCTCGGGTAAAGATATAATTATGCCAAAAATAGCCAAATATTAAGAAAATTTTCCCTAAACTGGTAAATACAAGGTTTTTGGCTATAGGTAGGATTAAAATTTTATAATTTTAGGATTGTGAAGGAATCAAATTAAGGGACCTGGATTAAACTCGTTCAAATTATATAAAGCAAAAGGAAAACATGAGTTGATAATAGTAATTGAGTCCATAATTTTGTGATTCCAGCATTAAATGAATTACATAGAAAGTTACATTGATAGTTGGGCTCAAGTGAATATTTGTGAGCTTCTTAATATTTAATTCTTACTATAGTTTATTGAATAATAAATAAGTTTTACTAACCTAATTTTTTGGAAAACGTTTTGAAACATTATTGTTAACAAAATTCCTATAAAATATAATCTCCAAATTAATTAAACACAAGTCAATTAAAATGAAAATTAATTCTAATTAAAAAAAAAAATATTTTTTTGTAAACAAATTCATAATTATCACACGTTTAAATTTAATTATATTCTTAATATACCAGCAAGAAAATATCATTAGAGAAAACACGAGTTTTCATTTTGTTTACAAAATATTTTAAATCAATTTTCTTACAGAATAACATTTTCCTTTTTTATATATAATAAAAATTTTCCATGTTAGTGTATTTGAGATATATCAGATATTATGTATATTAAAACAATCACAAATATGAGCAATATTTGTACAAAATTATGATGTAGCTCGGTTGTTGTTTTCAATATGGAATCATTTTCGTAAAAGAAAACAAATTTAATTCGTAAAAACCAAATTTCCCAAGAGAAACGAACGCTCAAAGTCAAATAAAAAAAAAAAAAAGGAAAAAAAAGGACTAAGAAGGAGACTATTATTTATTAAAGTTGATTATTTCGCGTACGGGCGTTGTATAAAATTTTATATTATAAATTTTTTTCTTTCTATTCATTTATTATGGTTAAATAAATTTTTAATTCTGTATGGTAAAAATTTGAATTTATAAACAGAAATTTAAATTTTATTATTTTGATATCCTTCATGTTTTTTGAGTAGTATATATATAATTATAATTTTTACTTTCCAAAAATTTTTAAAGGAGTGTACTTGTTATTAGGTTACATTTGACCCCATAACATTTTTGATAAATTCCTTTGAAACTGTATTAAAGAATATTTTGGATGTATATATTTATTATTGTAAGCACGATACCGACAACAAAGCAACGAAATCATTCCAAATTTTGAATTTAATATTATTTTATCTGTCTGCAAAACAAAACCGCTTCAAAATTACTTGACTTATAAAATGGAATTGGTAATTTACATAAAAATGTTGGTTGGTTTTGAAAAAATAAGAATTACGAGACCCCCTCGCACATAAACCGCAAATAAGTGTGCCGGTTATACCTTCCCAGTCGAACGCTTTATCATTGTTACCTATATGTTGAACCGAGGGCAATATTACAACAACCATTCCATTGTCTCCACCTCCTCCATACACCAAGGACACGTGGTGGATGTAGTCACTTCTAATGTAATTCCATCCTTCCTAAGAAGCACATATTCCGTGGAAATTATAAAATCTGGCTGTTACCTTGCACATTATTAAAATTATCTCAGACTTTTCGTGATTAGACAGTTAATTATGTAATTCATTCTGGAAACGTGATGAAATATGTAAAAATGTTGAATAACCAAATATATTATCGATATCAAATTTGTTAAAATTTATATTCAAAGAATATATAATTCTTATAAAGTTAAGGTCATAAAAATACTTGCAATAAAAATATAACCTTAAAAATATTTGAATTCTTGGAGTTTGTTCAGTTAAATTGTTTCAGGAATTTGTGTACAAAATTTCAGAATTGTCGTCATATTTTATATAATACATAGAAATTTTGATAACACATTGAATTGTAATTGACACCAACAAGATTGAAAATTCTGTCCGGTAATCTGATTTAATCATTTCCCTTTACAACATTTCAATATTCATTCCATAATTCCTCAAGCTATAAGATTATTTTATTAATATATTATCTTGAAAATCAGAAATTTAATTCAATTTTTCGTCTTTTTACGAAATATTTCAAGGTGTTTTCAAAGTGAAATTATAATTTTATTTATTATTCTTTTAAATCTAACTATATTTTGAAATGTCACGAAACCATGTATAATAAAAATCCTTATAAATAACGTAATTTAATTCGAATGACCTCAAAACTTCAATATAATTGAATACAATTTTTTCCTTCAATATTATTTAAATCAAGTAATGCTTTTTTTTTTTTCTTGCATCCTGCAATGAAATGTCACTAAGGAATAGATTCCATTAAAAAATAAAATAAAAATAAAAATATAATTTTCTTGTTTCTTTTTATATTTACAAAAACCAATATTTCATAAATTCAAACCAGCATTTTTCCAATCTATAAATATATTGATAAACAATCTGGCTAGAAAATATTGGAAATTTGATTTAATAAATTTTAATTTACCGGAGGACATTTGTTATTTGGTTGGTTTAAATGGCGAATCTTGCACAACACGACGGTAAACCTAATTAGAGAGTTAACACCACTGACGTGACCAACTGGTTTAGCTAAGATAGTTATTTTTGCCACTAGATCGGTAAGGTATTTTTTCTAGCTCGGCCAAAACTGGGCACTTACAGGTGAATTTGGTTCTAGTTTGTTTGTAATTCAGTTCTCCGCAATTGCGGGGCATGATTGGTTAAATAGGATGCCTAGTCTGTTCCATATTGTTGAGTTTATACGAATCCTATATAGATTCATATACATTTTTTTTGACAATTCACAGCATGAGCACCGTATAAATGCCGTCGAGTTTATCTCTAACATAAAAATGTAGGCTAATTTGATAATATTGAATAGTTTTTTTAAATTCTTAAAATACATAAATCGTTCTTAAAGTAATTTTCCTTAATTAGGGAGAGTGAAATAATTGTTTTTATTTAATCGATAAAATAAATTTAACGCAGACAACTTTTTTTAACGTAGGGAATAATTTTCCGTGCGGCGGTAATTTTTTTCATGAAACTTTTTTTGTTGAAATTCATTAAAAATAATAATTCTGATTATTTTATTTGATATATACAAAAAAAAAATTGTTTTTTCTTTAAAATGTTTCTAATATTATTTTACAAACTTTTTATCTTATTAAAAATAAATTTGTTCAGTTCAATTTTTATTTATCTTATTTCAGCTATCAAAACAATTTCTTCAAATTACAAAATTTATTTTTAGAATCAACAAAACCAAATAACAAAGTAAATTATTTTTTTTTTTTTTCATTTTATGTAACTTACGAAGTTACAATCAATTTAATTTTATATTTTATTGTTATTTAAAAAATAACAATTTAAAAAATTAGTAAGAAAAAAATGAAAACTTCGATAGTAAAACTCACAAATAATTAAATGAAGTTAAACAAAATGTTGCCGTTTTTATTTTTACTTTGTATGATGCCCTTAGGGTTTTTGTGTCCTCACTGTAATTTCTTTTTTAAGGACCCAAAATCTTTATTATTATATTTTTCTATTTCATTTAATTTCATTTGATCTTTTGGAACCAACCACCAGGAAAAGCCAAAATTCATTTTTAAAGAAAAATAAATTTGCTTATACTGATAATATTGATTTCCATCTACATATTTAATGTTTGTAGTTGTATCTGGATGTATATCCAGATACCGAAGTGAATCAAGAAAAAACTTATTAGATAAGCTTTTGGTGTGGATTAATTTCCCACGTGGCGTTATTCCCCGCACCAGATTGTTAGGATTTCCAACTGAAAGTATAAAACTCAACGGATGAAAAGCGATCTACAATGGGTCCATAGAGATAAATCGAGTTTTGGAGTGACCAGTTCGGAGATAGTGCAGAATCTTTGAAAAGAGAATAAGTTATTTTAAGAATTCAGACTCGGATCCATCGAGATTTCTCTTTGTTGTGCAGTTATAACTCATTGTAGTGCAAAATTAAATAATTACATAGACGGTATCAATATACCGCATGGAATTAATTTTCGCTCTGATTAGTTTTACATTTTAATACAAATAAATTATGGTCACTTTTTTAGTATAGCTTGCGTGGACTATAAATAAAGTACGAGTCCAAGAAGAACGTCTATAAAAGGACATAAAATATACTTTGCTGTGATGGTATATTTATTACTTTTTTTGAATACGAAAATTTCCATTTCATACTTTTCAAGGATATTTTCTTTGTTTATTTAGTAACATTATCACATATAAATTTTATATACATTTATATTACACAATTACATAAACTTCAACAAATTACAATTAAAATAAATTTACTTTGAGGGTTTATATTGTACTATCAAAACAAAGCTAGGAGCTACTATATATTCCCATTCCATTTATACTCCTACTTGAAAGTATAATGGCATTTATACTATGACTTATCACTTAGTCCAATATATTTACTATACATTAAAACCTTATTCGACAAGTTGTGTATTTGATGAAGGTCACAAATTGGTATTCGTTTATAATATATAAATTTTGTTTATGTTGATGTCGTGTCATTACTTTTTAATAGTTTTTCATTCAAAACTATATCAGATCAGGCGAAGAATGAAAAACTCATTTTTCATATAAATATGTATTTAATGATTGATGTTTGTCATTTTTACCATATGTACAATTTTGTGGTGATATATAACACATTCAATAAATATAGTGTTAACAACAACATAGAAATTATAATGGAAAATTTGATCAATAATTTTATGATGTAGAAGGAATTTCCAAAGTTATGGCAACAGTAATTTTTCAACATAATTTCCATTTAACTCCATCACTTGACCTCAGAGCATGAAACTATAATTATTAATTTCCATTTAATGGCCTTCTTTCATCCACTGATTTTACAGATATTCCGTTTTACGTCAGCATGGAAGAAGCCCCCAGCAAAAAACAAGTTTTTGTGGGTCAAATTCAAATAACTTAATATGGAGCTAAAAAATGTACACGTTTTTTCAATTCTGGAAACAGATTGTAGTCGCTGAATTCCAGATTATGAGGTGAATGTGGGAGTAATTAAAAACGGAATCCTTTTAAAGCTTAGGCTAGTATATATGTATCATGTTGCAGTAACAGATTCGTTATGTAGTTTTTAGGGTCGGTATTTAATGATAACCGATTAAAGCTGGAATCGTAGTGCCACCGTCGCGTTTATGTAAAATATAAAGCTTTATACCGAAGTAATTACAATGCTCAACGTTGAAGTTGTATAGTAGAAAATTGTATACTATCAACGCTGACACACGACTTTGACACAAATACTTATTTTCCGAGTTACTACAAATATTTATTTGAAATTAAGATGTGTCATTAAGTAGCATCAATTTTACAATAAAAAAAATAAGGAAACGGCAGCGCTGAACAGTTTCTTTTAACACATACAAAGTAATTAAATATTTTAAGAACACATTCTGTCTAAATAATGACCCTTGGAGGATTTAAGATTTACTGACTCTTCCAAAGTAGCTAAATTAATACTTAAAAAAAACATTGTGGAATTCACTATCAGCTAAATCAATGGTTCGGAAAAACTGTACCTAAAAGCATTAGTCATATTAGCTCTACATTATTCAGCCGGAAAACCATTTCCAGAACTTTGGAATCATTCCTTGTATATATTAGCTATGTATCGATACTTTTAAAATAAATGTGTCATTCGTTAACAAAAATATTAACTATATACACCTGTTGATTAGAATAAATATGCTTCCCCAACATAATTAATTATGGAAATCGATAAATTTTCCGTATTGTTTTATATTTTTCTAATTAAAAGAAAATTTACTATATTAAGTTATATTCGACAATTAATTGTAATTAAATTAAAAATTAATTAGAAAATGATATTGGAAATTTACATCAATCAAAAACCTTAAATTAATTATCGGTTAAATAATACAAATTCTGTTGGGAGGAAGTCTTTTAATCTGTAAAAAAAAAAAAAAATTCCAGGTTCCAGGTATTTAATTTGTATAGAAAAACAAATCTTTGAGTTCATATGGCTTTACTTTAAAAAGTAATTATACATTTAATTGGATTTTTGTTTAGAAGTTTATGAATAAATTTTGATTTTGTATTGCGTTTCTAATATTATTTTAATTTAATTATTTTAAAAACGTTTAAATTTAAGGAACTAAATTTTAATTACATCCTTTTACAAAAATATAAACTTATAGGATAGTCCAGAATTTGGAGTTTCTTAATAAAAAAAAAATTCTAGTAAACGATTATGTTAAAAAAAATAATCACAATTTATTATTATTATACAGGATGGACCAAAAGTCACGTATATATTTAAAAATTTAAATTTTAAGTATGAAAATTAATACCTGATAGATGAGCGTTATTTTCCTCTTTGTACTATTGAGCTGTTTGTACTAGAGCTATAGAGCGTTTTGCATATCAGAACGTATGTTGGACATTAGCTAATCTATAGTCCGAGACTTGTTTGCATACACCCGTTTTTAAGGAACCCATAGAAATAAATAGCCGTGGCCAAATCGAATTTTGAATTTCTTAAAATAATTCGTTCTCCAAAAAATTCTCTTAGAAGGCAAATTGGAAAACGGGCTGTGAGTGATGTGGCTCAATCCCGCTGAAAACACATGTTGTATGTCATGTCACAGGACGTATAAAGTATGGCTTCATAATACTTTCTGATGTCAATCCGCACCATTGACCATTGTTAATTTTATCGGGTGCAATTTCAGTTGGTGAGGAACTCTGTGCTTTAGATTTAGAGTACCACAAAATCAGATATTCTGCTTATTCAAATAGACATTAACATGGTAATGCGCTTCATTATTCATAATTTCGGTACAATCTTTGAGTTAACAATATTTGATTCACTATTTGAAAAGTTAAATCCTACAATTTGTGTTAACTGTTCGTAAAAAGGTTCTATTAACAAAATTTGGAATAATTTAATAAAATTATTCAATTTTTACAAACAATGCACGAATTTTGGTCACCCTGTACTTATAACAAAGAAAATTGCACCAAAAATTATATAGCATATTATTAAACTAAAAATAGAAAAAAATACATTTAAAAACCAAACTTTAAGACCAGCACGTAACAATTTGATTGCCCATATTGAAATCCTTTCTACGATATTATTAGCTATACCAAAAAAAAAATGTATTATTAAAATTAAGTTAGAAAGCTTATATAAAATTAGAACCCACGTGCCAGCCAGTTTAGTATCGAAATTTTCTATATACAAAAAAAAGGATATTATTTTGCTTTTAATGTTGCGCATAATATTCAACAGGTGAATTATAGGTATATAATAAAAACAAATATATTTATTATAAACATAAAAACGTAAGATAACTGATTTAAGGATGATTTTTTCTTGTTATTATATTTTTATTAGTTGTAAATGTGTTTTTTTTTTTTTTTTTGTACTTTTGTAATTCTGTGTAAATATAGCAAGGAACAATTTCCTGTAGGTTTTATTGTCGAACATTCTTTTACCTTTAACATTTATAACATTATTATATGTTTTGGTATTTAGGATATGTTGGAATGGGAATAACGAATCAGATGGAACATAAAATATATAATAAGGGAATATTAAAGAAATAATCAGGATATTAATTTAGAGAAGGTATAGTAGGTATAGGTGCACAGGGACAGACAGGTGCATTCCACTATTTAAAAACGGTCATCTGAAATTAATAAACAAAATTCTGCTTTCAACAGCATATAGTCATATTAAAATCGCTGCATCAGCTAAATTTAAAAATGACGACTTAGTATGAATAATTAAATTCAATATTTAAAATAAGAAAAATAAAAAATGTACCAAATCTGTAACATATTTATTTGAGGTTATTGTTCAATTCTAAATAATACAAGGTTAGGTTATGCTTTATTTACAGATAGGGCACAGACAGAGCTCTAATGTGGTAAGGAGTCGGATGCGCAGATGTTGAAATGGATTTGGAGTCGTTGCAAAAACTCTCAACTCTGACTCCAAAAAAAAATATCTTTAATATTCACGGCTATTTAAATTTAACTCTTCACAGATTAAAACTCAATTAAACTTCAAAGTCAATTATTTATCATACGACCCATTAATAAATTAAATTGGTTTTCACGAATATGTTATAAATATAAAACATATGTCCTTATACGTCTAGAAGTTGGTCTATGAAAATTTCAGTGGTTGGAGTCGGAACTAGTTTTTACAGACTCCATACCCCTGGCTAATTACTATGACTTGTTTTTATACCACTTTTATTCAATACTGGTCATACAGCTGCTGACGAATTCGTGGAGCGATATTATAATAGTATAACTTCCGATGTGCCAATATTGTTGACATTTTATTAACTCTTCATACTTGATGAGTAAAATATTCCATGTGTTTCCGTCCAGAATCTACACAACTTCCTGCTGTCACTCCAACAATTGTGTTTAGTCATTTTTTTAGATTACAGTGTCCTGCTGTAAATAATCCTAATTATTACATTTTGTATATTTATTTATACATTTTCATTTCTTACATAAATATCGTTTTTTTTTTTAATTATATTTATTACATTCTATTCCTATATAATTTTTATCTTGCCCGCCAGCATTTCTTAAAAAATTTCTTTGGAATTTTTTTATATGTATATGTAATTTTTCCGATCAAATGACGCCACAATTATGAATTTTCTTCAAGAATTTTCTATATAGACAAACATATATTTTCCTAAAAGGTAAACAACTGGGCATTAAACATACATCTTAACAATATTTATTATTTAATAGTTTTTCTATATCAAATATTTTTTTGTAATAATTTATTCTATGGAGGCATCATAATAAATGTAACCTTCATTTTGTGTACAACAAACTTTAATAACTTACGGCTATTTATCCTTCATTTTTCCTTATATATATTTTGTTACAAATATTAGCTAGTACTTTTTCAAAATATTCTTTAAGAATCAATCTTAAATATAAATTGTTAAATATTTGCTATTAAACAAATACAAAACATAAAATATTCTCAATAGACAAATACAACATGTGTCGACATAAAAAAGGATATTATACGTAAGAAAAATTAAATTAAATTTTAAGATTTTTTATAAAAATTTCCTATTCCTATCTTAATTCTGGGATTGGATACACAAAAAAAAAAGAAAGAAATTTTAACAAAAACTTCCATCAATTTACCAAAAATAAAATTGTTTAGAAAAATTAGAAATATTTTTTTAAAAAAAGGATATAAGAGGTAAGAAAATAACATTCCATTTTTAGGTTAAGTATTTTGTTTACATATCATTATTACTAGAAATAAAATTTTGCGACTGAATAGATTGTAACTATCAAAAAAAGCCCCAGAAGGTTACTTTTATAATAAAAAAAGGCAAACTATAAATCAGATAAAATATATAAAGGATATTAATTTAAATCAAGAAAAGAATAATCTTTAAATATTGTGGTCTATGCTGGATATAATAGAATAATTGAAGATATGTTTTTTAGTCAATATGTAAAAAAGACATAATAAATCAAAGATATTACATTTGTGGATCATATGCTACAGAAAAATATATATACTAAATGTGGAATTGAGGTGAAATTCTTATTACCATAGAAAACACGAATAGATTAAAAATTGTTTGGTTGACACAGCACTAGAGTATTGAAGGTTAAAGATCTTCATCAATTATGCTATACGGTGACCATTTGTCTGTCTTTTCAAGGGACAGTCCCTAGTTTAAATAAGCATCCCTTAAATTTAAAATTTTGTAAAGGGACGTAATATGTCTCTTTTTCGTCCTATTTCTCTTGGCCTGTAAGTCCCAAAATCATAAAAACATTCTCTTGTATATCTGAACTTTAAATCACATATTTATACATACGTGAAAATCATACATTTAGGAGACAACTTCAACTGCAATATTTTTAAGTGTAAGGCTATATTTTACTAAAGTGACAAGAATTTGGCTCTGATTGAAAGTTTCTTCTAAGTATAGCACATTGTGCAACAAAATAATTTATTTGCTACACTGATTGCACGTCAAAGAAATTTAATAAATGTTTAAAACTGTTTTATTTTTTTTCCGAAAAAGTTCTGTCCCTTATCTTTATCGTTGCTAAATGGTCACCGTAATTATACAGCATATATCACTACTATAACTACTGTAAAAACTTAAGATAAATGAATGGACACCAAAATGAATTAGAATCGGGGAACCAGACATTGCCAAACGATGTGTACCAAAAGATATTAAATGCATGATATTCTATCTAGAAATTGTGTATTGTATATCTAACTATTGCGGCTTACCCTGACACTTCGTAAAAAAAGCAATGTCTTCCGGATATATGACAACAATTTATGCAGAATATGAAAAGGCCACGATAAAATTGTTGAATAAATCCTTTGTGAATGTTCTATATAAAAATTAATATACAAAATACAATAATAAAGATATGAACATTATAATGTGTCGTATTCTGAGAGAGGAAATGTAGCGTAGAACATATTAATATTATTAATATTATCCTCCACCACATCAAAGATCCTTTAGAGTTATTGTCAAATCCAATTTTAACCCATATTTTTTTGAAATTTACATTTAAAGCTAAATTCCTTTACGTACTAAATAAATTAAAGGGATTTTTTTTTTACAAATATTACTTTTATAAATAAATACAATAGCAATAATAAAAAATTCCATAAATTATTAAATGTTTTTCGTTTGTACTTTTGTGAAACTAAATAAATACGACTTTTAAAAGAATCAACCCAAAAAATCTTATAAAATTTAAATTCGAAATATAACCTTTTTTTCCTGATTATATAAGAATATTGGTTGAAAAGCGTAGGATTTAAAAGCAAAATTTTTTTTATTTAACTGAATTTACACAACAAAAAAAATGGCTAATAATAATGTATCCTATGAAATAAGGAAACGTGATTTAACATTTAACTAATCTCAAATTATCCCTTTTCAATTAAAACGTAATTATTGTGTAAGTATATCCTTAAAAATGCTGTATAACAAATTCTTACCAGACTTTTAGTATAAATTTGTAAAATATTTATAGCCAATAAAAAAAAAAACACTTCTATTTAATAATAATTGTTCGAGTGGACATGGAAAAAGCATTAACGAAAATTTCAAGGAAAAAGATTTAATATTATGGAATTTCTCTTTTGAAAAACAGATTATAAATTATTAAAAATATTATATATAATTTTTATATTAAAATTTATAAAGATTCTTTACGAATTATTCCTAGATAATCTTACAATTTAAATTCATCCTAAAAGTATGCAATAATTCAATATTATTTAATATTATTCATAATATCATAATGTATGCCTAAGGATGGCGACGCTTATATGTTGTCGTCTTTTATAGATTGTAGTATAATTTAAATTAGATCAGTGGTATTCCACCTTTCGCTGCCTTTGGAATCATTTTAGCTGATGATATTATTTGATAAACCTTTTTTTTAACTGATCACCAGGAAGTACAAAATAATTTTATCTAACAAAATTCTATTTTAAGTTTAATCTTCTTCCTAAGATGCGTCTCCTCTGTGGAGGTTGGTAATCATCTTCTGGATTTTGTCTCTGGACTTCGCTGCACTTAAAATTTAATACGAGTCTATTAATTACGAATCGTATTAAAATCTGGTGAAATTATTGTAACTTCAATGTGTTCAAATGAAGAATCCTCACACATATAATAAGTTATCGTAACAAAATGGTTTCAGATGTCCAATTCTATTATCTTGTTCCTGTTTCGAAAACCACGGTATATTGGGGGTCAAATTTAAAGCCACTAATCTAGAATTACATTTGTTTTCAATGTGGAGGCACTTTCTAGTTATGGTAATTTATATTTTATAGATTCGGAAAATTCTGACAGGTTTTTTTAAATTTTATTTTCTATAAAAAAAAGTGGAACCTTTAAAACTTTTTATGGAACCCATGGGTTCCGTAGAACATAGATGGAAGAACACTGAATTATATGACAATGAATAATAATAATAAATATGTTTAATATGTTCCATAAATGAAAATATTTTTTTTTATCACTATGATTAAATATGTTTTTGTTCATAAAGACAAAAATAATAATTTGATGTTCAATACTCCGGAGATTTTTTTTTCTAATTAATTAAATAGCAGCGAGTCGTAATTATTTTTTTTTTTTTGGTTTTATATTACAATCCGTCATGGTAATTATTATATATTATCTAAACAAATATACCTTGACACTAATTATATTAACAATTAAATAACGCACCACTGCGATAAGATAATATGTTTTCATTAGGTTTTACGAGGAGTTATAGAATAAAGTATTGTGATAGAAATGAAAGTTAATAAAATGAAATTATATTTGAATCAAATTTTTTTTTTACATTTCCGGAGAATCAAAAAATACAAATAGGATTGCCTAGTTGACGTATACATCCATGTATGGATAATTTTATTATCCCGCGGGCTGTGCTTAGGCAATTGTAATCTGATTTGAATATAATTTGAAACACTGTCGAAATTAATTATCTTAAAAGATAAACTCCGTTACATTTTAGCTCTGCAAGTTCAGTGGTTTAAAAATACGTTCAAAAATACGTAAGTTCAGTGGTTTGTTAAGTTTCATATCAATATTTCCAGTAAGTTCATTAGCTCAGTAGTTTCCCTACCAAAATTTCCGAATATATACATTCCATAAAAGAATTTCCAAAAGCACAGTTTTAATAAACTCCAAATTACGGGCCAGTTCTGTCAGTAGCTTAGCAGGTTCATTTAATTTAATTGGATTTTTATTCCCTCATTTTCCACTTCAACTTATAATTATTATTATTTATTACTTGAATATTATATACTTAACTTCATAATTTTTACCTCTAATATCTTATATTTTATTAATAATTAAATAACGTTAGCATACTTTTCCTGTCTACACTCAAAATGTCCTTATACACAAAAGGATTTTTTAAAAAAAAAAAACTAAATGAAAACATTTTAATTGTTTCATGTAAATCACCCATTTGATTCTATACCATGAATATAAAAAGTTCTTTACACTTTACAAAAATCCACTTCTCGGCATCACTTGAGAATTCTTTCATAAAAAAAAAAACTGTTTATTTCCTGATTAAAAATATAAAAAAATAACTATATATAAGAATTAGTAAAATGAATATTTATATACAACTCTAGAAAGGTCTTTGACTTTAGGACTAACAGAAAATAATACAGGACACCGACATTGATATGAATATACGTGACGAAAAGAAAACCAACAATAAATATTAAATATATAGATATAGAAAACAGCGGCGGATCTGTATGTAACCTAAATGAAGATTAAACAGCAGGCATCTGAATACTATTTTAAATATGCTAGTATTTAATTTAATTATAATTTTGATCAACTAAATAATTATCACATGATGAAGACAAACAAATAAATAAATAAGAAATAATTAAAATTATACACCTCAGTACTTTCTGTTCATCGTACTGCCTGTGGTGTCTTCAACAGCATCAAAAGTAATGCAATATGAAAAGCACTGAGTAATAAAGCATTACCGCAGAAAATAATAAGCTTTTTTAAATGTACGAGGATTCGAAACTCGGAGGAAACATCAGTGAAATATTTACAACTATAACACGATAATGAAGAAAATCTTGTAAGACTAACACGCAACGTTAGACTGAAGATATATATAAAAAAAATGGGTCTATGAGAGTAAACAATACATCACATTGAAGGACACCCCTTGGAATACGTAGATATCTTCTATTTTCTAGAAAGTATAATGACAATGGATGGCTATAGACAGATGTTGAAAGCAAACTTAATAAAGCATAAGCAGCATTCGAAACATTTGAAATCTATATTGGAGAAGCTCTCTGAACTAAGTGAGATTGATATGTCAAGTACAGAATTCCCTATGCTTCCAGGAGGAGTGAAAAAACAAAAAAAATATTAAAATCATAATCATTTATACAATTATGTAATAATTAAATTAATATTATAGCTTATTGTATGTTTAATTTCTGAAATTGTATTATTCTTGACATTAGATAACAAAATTCTGCTTTGGTGGCATATCTCAAGGATAATCAATTGTTCCACAAAATATTTAGCTTCATAACTAAATCCACCACTGCAATATACAAATAAAAGTAGAATTTTTTTCTATTGATGTCGTGTCACAAATGAAATAAAAAAAATTATGATTTCTTCTAAATACGAGTTTGATGTCAACCCTAAAAATTATTGTATATATGTTAAAAAACTTTAAATTATTCAATATTACTAAAGTTATATAGATTTTGATTATATAGAAAGGATTTTAGTGAGAATTCACCATTAAATTAAATAATATATTTTTATTCATAATTTCAGTTAGAACGTAAAAGGTCTTTTTGCCATATTTAGGTTGGGGATTTTGATTTTGTTTACTGACTGACATCCTTATAAAAACCATTAAATTAAACAATATTTTTTTATTTATAAGAAAGTCTTTTTAATGGATATTTAGTTTACTGATGAAAATCTATTTTTATAATTTGATTTTTTTATTAAAATATAAGTTATAAGGTGCAGGTATAAATGCAGGTTCGAAAAATAAGTATTTGGCAGTTTTTGTGAAAGTATTTTACTGATTTGTTGTAGAATTTTCCTGTTTAGACCTACATTTTCGGGATACTATTGATTTTCTAGTAAACTTCATTGTGGCCCAAAAAATTACATAACGAACAAGGTCGCCCTGTATATTATAATAATTAATAAATAATTTTCTTTTACGATCATTTAATAGCACATTACTCGCTCAAAATATTTTTGGTTATCAAGCACATTTTTAACTGAACATTAACTGAATAAAACAGATTTATAAATATATTTTCCTTGTTGGTATGTTTATAATTCATTCCGTTTTGCAACATTTTTATTTCAGTTTACTCTAATAATAATTTTATTTTTTTTATTTCACATTTTGAAGTATATAATAAATTATATAATATCGTTTCATAAATAACCCAAATTTTAATTAATTGACCAATTAATTATGTTTAGATGAGGTTTCCAGCCATTAATAAACCACAATTTTAAATTTATATTTATGATTTATATTTTAAAGAAATAATTTTCACGTTTTAGTTACGTGAAAATTACTTCTTTAAAATGGAAATACATAATTCAATTAATTATTATAAATATATTTTTATCCTGTTATCGTACAATATTTTACTTATTTCGAAGTGCGGAAAGTAAAAATATAAAAAAAGAAAATTTTTACATTTTTTAATATATTTCTTGGAAAATTTTAAAATTTTGAAATTATACTTAATATAATATTTTTTTGAGAAACAATTTTAGGAAATTTCCAAAATATATAAGTAATACCAAAAATTATTTATATATAGATAGTTCAATCTTATGACGAACTGCGAAACTTTAAAGAAAGTTGAAGACTTACTGTATAGAAAAGAAAATGCTCAACTATACTGTATATATAAAATAGTTTCTCACATTCTTCTAGCTGAATATCTATACAAACAACTTAAAAAACTTCTAAAATTAATTTATTTCATACAATAAGTTGAGGATTTGCTTCTCTATAAGTAAATTTTTAACACTTTATTCAAATTATTTTTTGCTCAAAAATGTTTCACAGTTCAGCATACGATTAAACTATCTATATCTAAATGATTTTTGATAACACTATCGAATGATTTAAAAATTAAATATCCTTTGTCAATCGAATTACTTTCAAATGATCAAATTTAAAAATGAAAATTATTCAAATTCAAATAAATACATTACAAAAAATAAAATACTATTAAGAAAATTTTTGAAATTTATTATCATTACAATATAATTTCAATATCCAGAGAAAATTTATAATCTATTTTAATAGAAAAATTCTACAAAAATTTATATTATAAAAAGTGTATTCAATAAAACTGTCACTAACCTGAATTAAAACTGATGTGATCAGACTTCTGGAACAAATTATTTCACTTGACTAAACACGTTCTTTTTCATATTGAACTGAAATTTTTTTTAAAATATAAAATATTTTTTTTTTTTTTGCACTTTCTTTTATGTTTAGGATCTATAAATTAATGTTATTAAATAAATAACATTTGCGCCTGTAAGTATGCAGAACAAATATATTCTTTGTAAAAGATACAAAAAGTAAACTTTTTTTATTATAATTATGTTAAGCCACACTCTCTATCGATATATAATTTATATTGATTTTAGAAAGTATTTTCATTTTGAATTACAATGAAAGTAAAATATTTTGGTTATGATTTTTTTGAATTTTTATAAAAAACTATGTTGCGTTAAAAGATACCACAAAAATATACCAAAAAAATTTCAATAATTTTTTTTTATATTTTTTTTTGTAAAAAAATTAAACTTTTAATTAATTTTTTTTTTTTTTATTTGACTTTTATGTAACAATTTTAATATATATCTAAGAAAAAGAACATTAAAAATGTTTCCTTTTGCAGACATCCTTTCACTGTCAATGTAACTACAGAACTGAAATATTTTTCTGTTCACTTTCTGTTATGAATGGATATGTTTTTTTGTTTTTTCAAAAAAATAAAGGAAAGCTTTTTTTTTATGTATTAACAGCAAAGATAAATGTATCTATATGTATTCACACTATTTTAAAAAAATATCCTTGTGTATATGTACATGAAGTTACAGAATATGAAAAACGCCTGTTTTCATATTTTTTTCTTCAAAAAGGAAACTTTCCGTTTGTGGTATAGGAATTGCATAATAATAATAAAAAAATATATATACAATGAAAAGTTAAATTTTTATCTTAACAGCTGATCGGATATAAATTGCCGGTTAACCGAACAAAAAAAAAATATTGATATCATTTTTTATATGTTGAATATAAAGATACTTGTGGTATATATGACAAATGATTTACAATAGGTTATTAATTTACAAATAAAAATTTATTATGAAAAATAAGGTAGATTTAAATAGAATTTTATGGTAGATTGGATAAATGGAAGGATGTGTACTCAAAGTTTTAGGAATTGGTTTTTTTGTAAAATTTATATTTAATTCATTTTCGTCTACAATATTTTTTAATATTGACTTATCAATCACCAGCTTTCGAAACATGTTTTTTTGTATGCCACCTTCAAAAAAACGTCTGGTTAGTTCACTTTCATCCAATTTGGTTTACAGCTTGTTTTACATTATTTAAATCTTGAAATCGCAGATGTTTTATAAATGTTAGAATTAAATTATAGTCGCTGGATGGTCCAATCACTTGAAAAGTTCCAAGTATTAGTTAGTTTATGTATTTTTCAGTGACGGTTTTTGATGAGCACTTGTGGCATTGGACAAATTTAACAATTTAAGATGGAAATAAAAAATATAATTCTTTGTGAATTTTTCTCTTAAAAAAAACGTTTGTAATTCATTTTCCTTGTCGTTCATAAGAACAATTTTGTACTATAGAAACCATCATTAGCAAATAGCAATGTTCAGTTGGATCATAAATTCTAGAACTTTAGAAACATCCCTCGTATTTAATTGTTTCTTTAGAATAGAAAATTGGATATATGAAGAATTATGTAATAATATTGATATTTTTCTTAACCATTTAGTAATTTTTTTTTTATTTACATATAAAATTCTCTTAGTTTTGCTTATAAATGTATAAAATTTATGTTAAATTTGAAAAATATAAATTCGCGATTTAATTCATTTAATTTAAATGCAAATTTTCATTTAATTTTCACTAATTTTTATTGCTTTTTGTGATATAAAATTTATCATTATTCCATTTATTATACTATTATTCTTATACAATATTATAATTTAAAATAAATAATTTATTAGTCCTAAGTAAATAAAATCCACAAACGATCTTTAGAATATATATACAGACTATGGGTAATATTTTACAATTATTTGTCCTTGGCCACAAAATATATCCATCCTTTTTTATTCATTTAATTCAATTTATACAAAAAAAAAGAAATCGATAAATAAATTAAAATTGGAATATTAATTAGACAATTGACTATAGTGTCCATTATTGGAAAATATTCTGCAAATAAAAAGAAATACTTTTTATTGATGGGTTTGCACCAGATTTCCTGATACAATTATTTTATTTTATTTGTAAATTTTAATTCAATTTTATATCAATTAACTAACGAATATCTCAAATGGTGAATTATAAAATATTCCAATTAAATTTTTTGAATACATCTTTCCAATTCCAACAAATAAAATAATCTAATTTTAACGAAATATTAACAAAACATAAATTTCCATTAATAATATTCAAAAACAAGAAAGACAAGGAAATTCTTAAAAATGAAGAACGCTACATCCAGATCCTGATTATTTATAGGAGTTGCTACGGGAAAATCAATCATCAGGAAATATGCCGTGAAGGTAAGATTGACGACTACCTCAACATACAGAGGTTGTGAGGAAAAGGATTCAATGACACTTCTACTATGCCACTGTTCCTCGATCCAACAATGACCAACGAAGAAAGTTCATGATTTTTTAACAATTTAGATCAAGCAATCAGGATAAGTCTGGCTCAAAGAATTAAGTATGGTGGCACGACACGTTACAATGAGGAAATTATGGTCGACTGGAGAGTGAAACTTCACAACGTGGGGGAGAGCATCCCGCTATTCTTTAAAACTATCGATATTATTAACATTAACATATTAAATTATTGATTTGGAAATTTTACTAAACACAAGTTTCCCATTATTCGAAAACTATGCTAATATAAAATATATCAGAAATTATGCTAATATTAAATATCAGAAAATATGAACGAAAACGATTTGATTCAAGAAAATCGACAAAAATGTTATACCACATTCTAAGAAAGTAAGTCAAATACGATATTTTATGTATATTTATATATACATAATTCCTTAAGAAAATCTTATATTATCTCGGTATTATTTTATGCATCACATGCACTTTCAATATTATCCTTTATGTATTACGTGCCATGGGATTAAGATTTTTTTTTTTTTTATTATCAGTTTCAGTTGTTTAAATTTAAATGAATTTGTATTAAAATTATTTATATTTTGTATTTGTTTAAAGGCGGTTTTCTCTTGGGAAATTTTACGTTTGAATTTTATAAAGATATGAACGCCTTCAGTTAATGATAATGTAAAGTAATTAACATAAAAGAACCAGTCGCGAAATTTGTATTCTTATTCGAAAGCTTGGAGTTAGGAAGAGATAAATAATTATAATATGTATTAATGTATCGATTATTAAATAAACTGTTTCAATTTATTCTGTCTCGAAATAACATGTGCAATACCCAGTCATAATTGTACTATGAACCGTTAACTTCATAACACCCAAACATCAATTTCAGACATTAAACAATACAGAAAATTATCTCAGTTTAGCAGTGTTTGAAAAATATAATTTAAATATTTTCTTTAAGGCATCAAAATAAAATAAATAATATGCAAAAATAGATTAAAAACAATTTTTCATTCTATAAAAATTATACATAAATTTAGGTCATATTAATATATAAACAGTAACATTATTATTACTCTAGTCTAGGAATTTGGTTATCAAATTGGTCCTTCTTTACAAATCATGTTACCGAAGAATTTTGATATATTGAAAAAGGAATAAGGATGAATTTTTGAATTTCACACATGATACAATAATTTTTTTTAGATTTACTGAATTTAACAAATTCAAATTTTACGTATATTTTCTTTTATCTTCACTTTCTAAAATATATTATTTTTATAATGATCTGTAAAATATCACAAATTTCTATACCACCAAAAATATATCCGTTTTATGCTTTTAGGATGTTGCATGATCTAAGAAATCAACTTGGGAGGTGTTTCTGAAAATTACTTTTATAACTCTAAACAAAATTCTAATGAGATATCGTAAACATCCTGCGGATGAAGTCCTTGCCAAACAGAATCCGTTTATCATTCTGTATAATGATATTTAATTATAAATACATACATATATAAAATTAACATCCTCATACTTAAATATACATAAAACTAACATCCTCATCCTAACTGATCTCCTACATCGAAAATTTGATAAGAAAATTATAATTGATAATAAAAAAAAAAAATGATAATCCATTAAAACATCCAAAAAGGAAATGATTATATGAATTACTTCCTGGGCTACCAAAACTTATATTACCATTTCCATTACAACAAAAATGATTTTTGATCTTCTTCTTTGGTCATAATATTTTTTTTTTGTTATCCCATTTGAGTATCCATACAAGACATGATATGTCTGGATATATTAATACCTTCTTCCACCTGGTTGAGCTTTAAAACATCACAAAATAGATTGTCAAAATAAAAAAATAAATAAATACAAACTGATCAGATGCTGTGAAATTACAAGGAGTAATACAATAAATTGTAATGGACTAATATGTTGTGAAAATAGAATGTTATGGCTATATAAATTAATTCGTGCTCGCTTATTTGTTGCCTATAAAATTTTGGATCGGTAAGTCAATTTGAACTCTATAAAAAATTCCGAATTTTATATAAAATATATTTACCTTAAGCCCCATCTCGAGGGCCCTAGATTTTAAAATTTATAAATATTAGTGAAATTAAAAATTCCTGAAATTAGTTAATTGGAACTCTATAAATATTCGTGAAATTAGAAATTTTGAACAAACTCCTAGTTTTGAGCTAACCCTAAGTTAGCAACGTTTTCTTTACCTTTTTAAAAGTTTATTGAACTTATTTTTTTTTACAATTACATATTTTTTCAAAAGTCAAATTCAAAAAAAAAAGTTTTAAAAAAAAAAGTTTTAAAAAAAAAATTTTACAACCTCGAACGCCTTTGGTGTGTAGATCTTTTAGACTTATGTAGCCTGAACAGGATTCTGTTACACGATCTCATTCCTCAGACTCAGACATCGATCCACATCTGTTATCTTAAAAGTGATGATCTGATGATGTTAAATCGTCAATTTGTTGTCAGTTTTTATATGCCATGAGGAAACTTAATACAATTTAGAGTTAAATTTTATTAAATGATATTTTCATTTAAAAATTTTGCGGAAATATAAGAAATCAACAGAAAATTAATAATTTAATATAAATAATATCATAAATATAATGTTGCCTGTATTTTCCATATTTTATTTATTTGTTACTTCTAGGAATTATGCTTATAATTTATATTTTTGTATTTCCCTGTACTAATAAATTGTGTATAATATTTTACTATAAACTTATATATTAATGTCATCTTCATGTATACGAAATAGTAATTTTAGTAATAAATTATATCCCAAAGCAGAATAAGTATTGGTAAACAGAGTGCAAAAATAATCCTGGCTGGAATTCACTACTGGTGTAGTACAGAGAAGTAGAAATTCAAAATTTGTAATAAAATTATGTAATATATTTCAATTTATATACAAATTTTATATGTGGAAAATATTTAAAAAAATCAATTCAAACGCGAAACGGGTCGCCAAAACTTAATAATAGTAGTATTTTTTTTAATTGTATGATAATACTTGCTACACAGTCTTACAGTCAATAATTTTAAATTTGAATTATCTCTTAGCCTGAAAATATGCAAAATATAATTTTATTAAAAATAATTTTAATAGAAATATCTAGAGTCTAGCTCTAGTATCTAGCTGCAAAACTGAAGGCGATTCTACGATCAAATTTGCAGCTTTTATATTTTTCATTTGAAAACTAAATTCCAAACACTTTTGAACCACGTTTTGAACAATATATTCATATAAAAGATGTATTTGTATTTGTATTCACAAAAGTATATCCAGTAGACCTCGGTAGCTCAGTATAACGTGTACTGAAGTCATTTAATTTAAAAAAGAAAAACAAACAGTATTTGCTTAACGGGTCGCTTCTATTTCGTTTTTAGCGAAATCATAGATATATTAACATCTAGAGACATCTGTACTATACTAAAAGAACTAATTTCATGTTTCATTCTCGAAATAATGTTGTTCTACTTATCCACGATTGTCGATGGTCACCGATGGTGTCCAAATCCAAAGTCCAAAGTTTAAAACTAAATACGTAATGTTTACATATTAAGAGCACAATTGTAATTTCTCTTTATTTATTATCTATAAAGTATAAAGTGTATATTTATTTCACCAGTGATTCACAACTTTTTAGCAAATTTTCAGATCCGGACCTGCTTTGTAAGTGATTTCTATTGATGATAGGGTAAATATTCTTTTAGATTTTTCATATTATTTATTCACTATTTGAAGATTAAATATTGTCCATAACAGGAAACATATAGTGCTGTTATCTTAATAAAAAAGCATCATTTCCCTAAATGAAAAAATATTTAAATATTATTTTTATATTTATTTGAATTTAAATTTTTTGCATCTCTTAAGTTAAATATTTGTATTTGGTAAATTTAAAATTAATGAAGTTCGATATATTTTCATACTAATTTCGATATTTTCGATATTGTTTGTAGTACATATATTTTTTTTCTGTAGTTTATATATGCCGCGCTGCAGTACCACATGTAATTCTGGTTCTCGACTACGACTACATTAATGATGACAGAAGATATTTATTTTTTTATCTTGTTTTTAGTGATGTGCAAATTCGTTACTTTCAGGTAATCATCGGTACTCGATACTTTTTTCATAAGTAATCAATACGAAGTATTCGTTACTTTATGATTACTTTTCATTTCAGATGACATTCGAAATTATTCATACATGAAAAGTAATCATATGTGTTTTGTATTGTGGCGTGACTGACAACAACTTTACTCACACTCATTTTGAGTAATCAAATGAAAAAAGTAATCAAATCATTCCTCGGTCTCAGTACTCATACTCATATGCAATCTTTTTTTCTCGGTAGTATAATGAAAAATGAAATGAATAATTTTCTGTTGGTTTGGAAATTTGGTTAACTACAATACTACAATTTTAATTTGGGTTTCATATTAAATGAAAAGTAATCATACAAGGATCGAATACTTTTGAGTATAAGTAATCAGTACTCATTCATTCTTAGAGTAACGAATACTTTGGTATTCGGTACTCAATTTTTGCACATCACTACTTGTTTTGACAATTTTGTTTTTGAGATCTATAATAATAAAGTTGCTAGAAAATTAATTAAATTAAATAAATAAATATAAACAGGAAGTGTTCTGAATAAATATCTATAAAAAACAATGTTTTAACAGCAAAAGAAAAAAGTGAATTAGTGGTAACATAAATGAATAATTCGTAATATTTACTTCTTATGCCAACATAATTTTATAATTTATAACGTAATGAATAAAAAGTTAATATCATAAGGTAAACTTAGTGTAAATTGTAAATATGATTAAATTCATTATTTTCATACTTCCATAATATAATGGTGAACTGAAATTATTATTGCCAACAAGAGGAAATAAAATTGATTTGCTTTTCTAAATAAATAAAGCTCTATTTTTTTCATTTTTTTCGGCAATATTCAATCAACAAGTTGTATTAAATTAAATTAAAAATTACATTACAAAAAACGTATTATGTTATAATTAAATTTACAATTTATATATGCTTTTAAAATAGGAGAAAGGCATGTAATCCACATTAGCCGGAAGGCAGGACAGGATGTTGATGTTGATTTAAAAGTAATTTTTCAATTATATATATTTGAAAAATTGATTGAATTATACTCTTAGAATTATACTCCGTTTCGAGTTTCGACAAAATACGAAAAGAACGTAAGTAAGAAGAATCTTTTTATACGTTAATTTACGGAATATTAAATTAATACTTAATTCATTAAAATACTAAATCCGCTTTTCAAAATTTACGTTGATTTCGTTTTAAACAAAAAAATATAATAAAAAAAATTTAAAAAAAAAACCGTTCCTTCGAACCGGATTTGAACCAGTGACCTATGGATTTCTATGATTTTAATAACTCTACAGTCCACCGCTCTACCAACTGAGCTATCGAAGGTACAAGAAATATTTAACATAAATCACTTCAGTTACCACAAGTCAACGTTGTATCAGAAATTTTTATTATTTTTCGACAAGTAATTTTATTTATTAACTTAAAACATTTTCAGTTTCATATTAAAATTGCTTTTTTTTTATAATATTTTCTCAAGTTAATTTGATTACTAATTTTGTATCAAATAAATCGGTTTTCATTAATCCTTAGTCAAAAGACAAAAACTAATGTTTATTGTCCACTTTAGACATATTATTTTAATTTTATGTTTATTTAACCATAATAATACAATGTTTTAAAAAACAGTAACAACAAAAAAATTACAAAATAAAAAAGTATAAAAAAAACGATCCTTCGAACCGGATTTGAACCAGTGACCTATGGATTTCTATGATTTTTAATAACTCTACAGTCCACCGCTCTACCAACTGAGCTATCGAAGGTATATGTTGGCTGTGTGCTAAAATCTTATCTGATAAATTTATATTTTTTTTAAGTTTTAAGCTTTTTAAGTACAAGTTAAAGCTATAGCTTATTTTTATAAAAATCCAATACGAATACGGTATAACATTTTTAGTGGTGTGCGTAGTGCGTATGACATTTCTGTTCGAATTTGTATTTAGTAACATAAGCATAAGAATAATTATGTTTCTGGATAGAATGGAATGATTTTATGATTAGTCGCTGTCGGTTAGATCAGATCAGATCTCATGTGCATTTCATTCATTTCATACCTCACCTCTTCATATTTTCCATATGCGAGAGAGAACTAACTACTCAGTAAACATTTTAAATTTTGAAATGAATGTAAATTAATTAGATAGATCAGATGTATATATCCAACTTCACACAACATTCTACATACTTCAATATCAATTCAATTCTTCAAATGTTAACATTATGGAAAAAGCTAAATAAATATGTACATACATTATGAAATATTATAATGAAAAAGCTAAATTTTGGCGACAATTGGTACAACACAAACACTGTTGTAATGTAATACTAGTTGTTTGTTATTGATATTGGAATTTGGAATTCTAATTTTCCAACAATTAGAGATAAATGTAATAATTATTAAATATTTTATATATACTTTTATATACCATATTTTAATTAATTTATTTATCTATCGGTTTAATATATATTCACCACGAAATAAAATATTCTTATCGTATTTAACCACTACTAACTTATATTTAATATAATTCTATTATTTTATATTAACTTTATATGAATCGTATGAGGATGAGGGGTCTTTTCAATACTCTGACTATGACTATATAAATTATAAATACTAAAAATTCCAGTTCCAGTATAAAAATATCAAAAAAATTACGTCTTGTCTGCTCTCTTGTTAGTTTCATTTTGAACACCGTACGCTGTGATACCATAATTTTTAGTTGCTCCAGCAAATAAGCCGGCTATTTTTGGTTATCTATAATTTTTTATATACTATATAATAAAAATAAAATAAACTTTTAATCAAAATGGTTAACTATCATAAACCAGAAAATAAAACTGTTCAAGAATTAAAGGATATTGCTCATCGTTTAAGGATTCATTCAATTACATCTACTCAAGCTTCTAAATCTGGGTAGGTTTCTATAATATAAGTTTTTATATTTAAATATATAAAATAATTAAATATTATTGTTATTTTAAATTAATAATTTCTTAGTAATCGTTGAATGACAATTAATTTTCTTATTTCAAGTGTGTTATAACATAAAATTTTAATTCCATATTGAAACACGTGTTTTTTGATGATAAGTTTCTTTTTAATATAATTTTGTTTTAGGAGTTTTGTATCCTGTTAAATATTTGTATAAAATAAATTCGCAAATATAAAAAAATAATAATAAACTATAACTAAAATAAAGAAAAATTTTCCATTCTTAGTGATATGAATATGATAAATATAATTTATATGTTACAAAAAGTAATTTCATTATAAATCATTTTTTTTTTCAATGACCTTTCCGACCTTCTCGAATATGATGTATTACAGTATATATATAGAGAGTTATACAAATTTATAAGCTTTTTAGTATATTGGGTTTTTGGTTTACATAGTTTTTATATTACAGTAACGACTAACGAGTAACAGAATTACAAAATATTGTATATAACAGAAACAGGGTAATTTTTTTTTTTAACATTTTTTTAAAAATAATTTCGTACAGGAGGGTTAGAGTAGTTATTTAGATCAGAAACACTAGTTCAATTATCTGGACTATTGGTATATCCCTTTATACACATAACATAATTCCCTCTTCCGTTGTTCCAGCCATCTCACGTTATTTATAAACCTTAGCAGATCTATGATTGTGATAAAGAATTCCTACCAAATCTTCAATTCGGTTTTTCATTGAATTCTATAGCTAACTCTTACTTAGTCCCGGACAGTTACAGAGATTTTCTCTACACTTGCATCTTGATATCTCCGACATAGATCCACCGTTAAATAAAAAAAAAATATAATTATAATTTTAATTCGTTATACAATTAATTTTCATAAAACATTTGATAATTTGACGTGATTTTTTGTGTCATGCAACATCGTACACTGTGAAAGCTATAAAAAAACACTAATCGCATTCGATGTTTAATGAAAAATCTGATAGTATGCATATTTTCATGATTTTTTATCAGACTCTTTTGACATCACATACGACTTATATTCTTATGAAAAGTCTAATAATGTAAAAGGACTTAAATTAAATATTTTATTTTGCGGTTTTCTTAACTTGTATATTATACAAGCTAATCTCAACAAACACTTAAATTTCATATTTAAGTGAAAATATAACCATCAGTTGAAAATATAACACCGAAACAAAAAAAAAAAGATAGTATTGATAAAGTTCTATGAAAGTTCTATTATTAATATATCAACATAAACATTGATTTGGAATGTTATATTTAATTAGGCCATGGTAATCTTGATATTTTTATATCTATTATAAATTATAGGTATATATATTATTGAAAAATTTATTCCACGCGATGTTGTTAACTTTCACAATTTTTTTTTTATATATAAATATAGTTTAAATGTAGAACATATAAATGCCTCCAGGTTATCAACCAAATTATAATTTAAACAAAAAAAAAAACTTTTATTTTAAAAAAATAAATTAATATTAGGAAAATTAATTAATTTAATTCTAAATAAAGTGTACACAGTAACACATTATTTTAATGAAAGTAAATAAATTTAGTTATTAATTCATCAGGTCAGATTCGTATTTATTTATTTAATATTATGAATACGTATACGTAATTTGACAGACATGCTAAATAAACAGACAAATTTTATTGATAGCTATTATATTTTATTATCAAAAGACTAAAACATATCAAATCAAAAGGTTTAATTAAATTTATGTACATATCATCGGCTGAATACTGACTTGTACCATGTCCACTTTTCCATATTTGTGATTTAAAGGTAATTTGTTATTGAGGGTGTTGAAACGAGGTTTTTAATATATAAACCTATTAATATAGCTACAAAAATACATTCTTTTTTAATTGGTATCACGAAACAACTTTAACTATCTCTTCTTAAAAGATTTAGAGAAAATCAGATTAGATTATGCAAAATTGCATAAAGTGGATATATTGCATTTTGATTTTTAGCGACACCTCTAAAATGTATTGTTAATTTCATAAAGATTTTAAGTATATTAATCACATTTTTAATATTTAAAAAAAATTATAAGATTTTTAAATTTTTAATTATTTTATTCATTCCAAATTTTGTTTATGTATAATTAATTTTTTTTTTTTTTTCAAAATATATTTATGGGTAAATTCTGTGGCCAAAATATATTTGAATATTTAAAAAAAAAGTTATTCGAATGGGAAAATTATTTTGTGGTATGTATATAGAAATTTTATACACCTGGGTTTGAGTTTGACCTAAAATCAAAATGCTATAAATTTATTAACGATAACTTTTAGGATTAAACTATTTTTTTCGATAAATTTTCCTGTTACGAAGAATTACAATTAATTGATTGATGTAATGCGAAGAACAATCCGGCAACCATAATAAACAAATCAAAAACGATTATATTAATACGATAAAAAAACAAAATCTAAGAATTTAACGGAAATTAATTTGAATTTATATTATCAAAAGAATAATAAAACATTAATTATATAAATTTAATTCAAATTCTAGTCATCCAACATCATGTTCATCAATAGCAGAAATTATGTCAGTGTTGTTCTTTCAAACAATGCGTTACAAATTGAATCCAGCACGTGATGCATCCAGTGATCGTTTCATTTTATCAAAAGGTCATGCTGCTCCGATCTTGTATGCTGCCTGGGCTGAAGCTGGACTTTTCCCAATTTCTGAATTACAGAAATTACGTAAAGTCGATAGTGATTTAGAGGGTCATCCAACACCACGTTTAAATTTTATTGATGTTGGTACAGGTTCGTTAGGACAAGGTGTTGCTGTTGGTGCTGGAATGGCATATGTTGGTAAGAATTTTGATAAAGCCGATTATAGGACATATGTTGTAGTTGGAGATGGTGAATCAGCTGAAGGTTCAATTTGGGAATCACTTCATTTTGCCGGTCATTATAAATTAGATAATTTATGTGTTATATTTGATGTTAATCGTTTGGGACAATCTGAACCAACATCATTACAACATCAAATGGAGATTTATAGAAAACGATTAGATTCTTTCGGTTTTAATGCAATAGTTGTAGATGGCCATGATGTTGAAGAATTGTGTAAAGCATTCTATGAAGCATCTAATACCAAAGGTCGTCCTACTGCAATTATTGCTAAAACATTCAAAGGAAAATATTTCGCAAATATTGAAGATCTTGATAATTGGCACGGCAAACCATTAGGTGATCGTGCTGAAGATGTTATTCAAACATTACAAGGATTAATTAAAAATAATGGACCATTGAGCTTAAAACCACAAGCACCAATTAAGGATTCGGCACCAGTGGTCGATATTACAAACGTTAAATTAGCTTCTCCACCAGAATATAAATTAGGTGAAGCTGTAGCAACACGTTTAGCATATGGTACTGCATTAGCTAAAATTGCTATTAACAATCCAAGAGTTATTGCTTTAGATGGTGATACAAAAAATTCAACATTCTCAGATAAATTGAAAAAAGCTTTCCCAGAACGTTATATTGAATGCTTTATAGCTGAACAGAATTTAGTTGGTGTTGCAATCGGAGCAGCTTGTCGTGATCGTACTATTGCATTTGCATCAACTTTTGCAACCTTCTTTACCCGAGCATTCGATCAAATTCGTATGGGTGCAATTTCACAAACAAATGTTAATTTCGTTGGATCACATTGTGGTTGTAGTATTGGTGAAGATGGACCAAGTCAAATGGGTTTAGAAGATATTGCCATGTTCCGTACTATACCTGGTAGTACAATATTTTATCCCTCTGATGCTGTCAGTTGTGAACGTGCTGTAGAATTAGCTGCCAATACAAAAGGTGTATGCTTTATTCGTACATCTAGACCAAATACTGCTGTCATTTATGCTAATGATGAAAAATTTGTTGCTGGCAAAGGAAAAGTTGTTAAACAATCGCCTAAAGATCAAGTTTTACTTATTGGTGCTGGTATTACATTATATGAGGCATTAACAGCTGCAGCTGAATTGGAAAAAGTTGGTATTCATGCTCGTGTTATTGATCCATTTACTATTAAACCATTGGATGTTGATTTAATTCGACAACATGGAGCAGCTTGTGGTGGACGAATTGTTGTTGTTGAAGATCATTATAGGTTAGTTAAAATGTTAATTTTAAATTTTATTATGAAATTATATTTTGTAATTTATTCTTTATTAAAGACAAGGAGGTTTGGGTGAAGCTGTTATGTCAGCAGTTGCTGATCAAAGGAATTTCGTTGTTAAACATTTGGCTGTACCAAATGTACCACGTTCAGGCCCACCAACTGTACTTATTGATATGTTTGGCATATCTGCACGTCATGTTGTAAGTGCAGCTACTGAAATCCTCAAATTATAAGCTGAAATTAGTTTATTCTTAAAACACACAAATTAAAAGAATTTGTAGAATACTTAATAAGAAAATATTGCTGGTAATTTGTTAAAACTCATAATTTGTTAAAGTATAAATTAGCAAAAAAAAATAGGGTTTCATTTTTCATTATTTTTATATTAATAAAAAAATTTTTATCAAGGTTTTTAATTTTATTTAACTTTTATAAAACAATTTACAGACGACCTCTGATAGATAAATACCCTAAATACATCCAGAAAAAAAAAATTATAAAAACTATCAAAGTATTTAAGTAATTTCTTTTTAAATATTTAATTTATAAAATTCAACAATTAATCGTTATACCAATCTAAAAATAACAAAGTAAATGACATAACCAATAGGAAAAATAACGTCCATACTCTTAGCCCAGCATTTCTTTGAATAGCTTGTTTTATTTGATCATTTGCATCTTTAACATTTTCAGTAGCACCAACAACAGCATTAGCAATTCTTTCAATATCATGTTTCTGCAAAACAATCTGAAAAAATTTATAAATATTTATTTAATCAAAAAATATATATAAAAAGATTACCTTTTCTGTAAAAATATCTTGTAATCTAGCTATATCAACAACATTCTTTTCAATTTGTTCAACCTCTTCTGACAAACCCTGTAACTCATGATATAATTGAACATTTTCGGATTCATACATTTGAATATCCTCTGGAGTAAATACTTCATCATATGATTCATTCATTGCTTCATCTAATGCAACTTTTTGTTGTGAACTAATTTTATTATCTTGATTTTTTATTTTTATTTTATTATTGTGAAAATCATCAAGTTCTTCATCATCATCAAAATCTTCATCATTACTTGATTTCCGATTATGTTCAAGTAATTCAGAAGAACTACTATAGCTATTAATGTCGATTGACTTATTTTCATCATTGTCATCACAGTTGTCGTCATTATTATGCATTTTAATTAAATTTTTGCCCGGGCGTACAGGAATTTTTTTCTTATCTGAAGCTAATTTTAGGAATTTATAAGTTTCTAGTTCATATTGCATTCGATATTTTTTCTGTTTCATATGAATATTATGTACAGACTTTAAATAATTTGATAATAATTCCAAGACACCATCAATATGTTCACCATGCTGTTTAGTTTTAGTTTTTTTCACTTGTCGCCATTCTGAACGTAATTGTCCTAAATGTTGAGTATAAAAATTAACAATTTTCTCTGATTCTCGATCAATTAGATCACGTTCTTCATCAGTCATTTGTACCGAACTTTTCAGATGTGCTGCAAATTTCATATATGCTGAACGATTCTCAAGTAAAAGAATTCGCAGTGAAGTGATTTTTTGGCAAATATCTTTAGCTTGTCGAGAATATTCATCTTTCGCTTTCGTTTGAAGAATACGATTTTTATTTGGAACTGGTAAAGATTTATTTCGCATTTTAACAGCCATTATACTAGCTTTAAAAACTGGTGTTAAATCCATGATAGTAACACAATTTTAATTTAATCACTCTGTTATTTGGTTTTTAAAATTTGTATATTTTTTTTAACATTTTACTAAATAAAACTTCAACGTCAGTCGGTTTTTAACAAGTGGACAAATTTTCTAGCCACTTTACAAATCCGGCGACAATAGCAGCTTTGTAGTGATTTCGTTAAAGGAACGGGCCCACAAAATTTACGATATTATCGTAGTATTTATTTATTTTTAAATCTACCATATTTTTCTTTTATTTTAGTGTTCCAATAATTGAACTCGAGAGATAAGAATTATTTTTATTTTTGTGATTATATTTAAATATTTTTGTTTTACTCAATGCATAAATAATATTTTAATTAAGGGTAAACATAAATATCTTATTTTAAATATACATTTTTCATTTAGTTCATCATCTATAGCTAAACTGTTCAAATTAATTAAGTTTCATTAATTTTTTCTCAAACAAGTAGCTAGAATTTTTATTTTTCTATTTCTATTGGTAGCTTTCTGAAAGAAAAATAACACCATGGAATAAAATATTACGAATATCGTTTACCTAATATCGTAAACTTTGTGGTTCCGCAGGTATAGCGACATCACTACAAAATAGTATTTGTCAAAATGTTGTCAACTTCGCTCGTTCACTTCACACAGGTTTGTTATTTGCGTATTTACATTTGGATTTGGTATCTATTTTCTATTTACGTGATTTGCATGTGCTTCGAAAAACGAAAAACATAATACAATATTTAATATTATTGATATTATCCAATAATTATAAAAAAAAACTTTAAAAATGGATGATATAAAAGAATTACTTATTTTTCTCCAGTCTGATCAAAGAATGGATTTAAAAGCGGTTTCGATTAATCACATTTTATGTAAGTAAGTTTAAAATTTTCCAAATTTACAATATATAATAAAATTTTAGTTTTGAATTTTTGTATCGTAATTTTTAGCTCTAACAGGGACTGCAGATGGGAAGAAATTAATTTTAGACTATCCAGAAATTATCTGTTCAATTTTTGAATTCTCTCAAGACAAAACTGAAACAATTGCAAAGGATGCTATTTTGAGTTTAATAAATTTATCAGCCCAAGACGACGATGCTATCAAACTTTATAATACTAGCAAAAATTTACCAAACGTAAATTAAAACAAAATAATATAATAAAAACAATAACTAAAAAAAATATATTCTTTTAACAGCCTTTTCAACTTGTCCAAGCTGCAGTGTCTGCTATTTTAGATCAAAACTCTCCTCATTCTGATCCTTGGACAATGGTACTAAGTAATTTAACTCGTGTTGTAAATTTAGTCATGGATATACTTTATGAATTGACACAAAACGAAAATACTATCTCATCAATGGTAAAAGCTTTTACACAAACGGATTATAATAAAAAAGCTAAACTTCATTATTTAGGTTTGCTTGGAAATTGAAAATATAACTATTTTAGATTAATTAATGGAATTATTAATTTTTTAGGTCCAATTTTTTGTAATTTAGCGCAAACTAAACATGGTCGTGAAATTTTATGTAATTCTAAACAAAATTACATAAGCAAAATTTTATCATTTGCATCATTCAATGAAAGTTTAGTACGACGTGGTGGTACTATTGGATTTTTAAAAAATATTTGCTTTGATCCAGTTTATCATGATAGGATATTAAATGATAAAGATGATATTTTGTATTGTTTATTGTATCCCTTAATTGGACCAGAAGAATTCACAGATGAAGAATATGATACATTTCCAATACAATTACAGGTAAATATAAGTTATGTATACTAGTTATTTAAATTAATAGGTATCCTGCTTATTGACGGAAAACAATTCGCTGAATTTGCCTGATACGTAACTGATCGAATGCTTAATTTAATAGATAATAAATTAGAATAAAGATGTATAATTTACTGGAAACATTAATCAAATGCATAATACATTTATTCGAAATCAATTTAATAATGGTCAATTATTAGCATTGACTGGTCACGATTTTTATTGATCAACTAAAAAAGCCAGCTTGATTTGAAAAATAATATATATATTTTAACTTTGACTATTTTATGTTCGCTCTATTTTACATTCGTCCAATTAATATTACATAAATAAATACACATTAGTTCAATTGTGCATTCGGTCAATTATGCATTAAATTGTGCATTCGGCCGTATGTTAAATTAACAATATTTTTTGTTGTATTCTCTTTTTTAGTATATGACTGATACCAAAACAAGAGAAGAAGATATTGATTTACGAATTATGCTTCTAGAATCATTGTTACAATTATGTGCAACAAAAAAATATCGTGAATATTTAAGATCAAAAGGTACTTATGAAATTCTACGTGAATACCATAAATGGGAAGAAAAAGTTGGTGGTGATAAAAAGGCATTTTTAATATGTGAAAATGTTATTGATATATTAATTAAGTAAGTAAAATGGTGTATTCATTATTTCTATTGCCATAAAAAAAAAATATGTATAATTTTCAGGAACGAAGACGAAATTGCTCTTGATAATTATAAAGAAATTGTAGTACCTGATGACATTAGTAAAAAGTTTATAGAAGATGATGCCAATTATTTAGCTGAAGAATCGTAATAAATATAATTTTAAATAAAAGTCATTTTTCTATAATATTGTTCTTTATTTTTCATTTATGATTTTTTGTTTATTATAGTTTTTTTTTTTTTTTTTTTGTAATACATATTATAAGTACGAATATACAAATTTTTATAAATTTGATTTAAACAATTCCGCGTGTAGAATTTGTGCTTTTAATCAGATTTTAACTTTGATAAAGTAATAAAATCATAAAACTATTTAATATTGATACTTGAATTGATAATATTAAGCAATATAATTCATTTTTATTTTATAAATAAATATATTATGATAAAAAAAAGTACAGTTGAATAGAAATTATTATAAGATATTTTTCGTTATTTTAATTTTTAATAATTATGATATCTTTCTTATAAATTTTGTTTTGGTAATTTACTTAATGTTTAAATGCAATTTCATAATTTACTTAAGCTCTATAATTGTTTTTTTTTTTTATATAAGAATTTTTATAAAATAAATAAATGCACAAGATCCATATCGATATTTTCTTAAATACATTATTATATTTTAATAGTTCATTTATATAAATATAATATTTTTTGTTTTTTAATTCAATGTAATTGAAAAATGTTAACATATAGTTTTTATTATATTAAATGGTCAGTTTAATTGATATAATTGTAAAAATGAAATTCTTCATTAGTTTGCTTCTATATTAATCGGATTCACTAAGAGTTTAATTATATTTTTGTAACACTTTAAAAGCGTTCTCACACTTTTAAAGGTTTTGTGATAGTTTATTCGTAATCCGTATAATTTCTACGCTATGAAAATCTCCAACCAAGCCAAAATTTGATTTTGGATTATTGGTTATTTATAAAAAGCATTTTATGTGTTGATAAATCTCTAATTTAATTTAATTATATTATTAATTTTATTTAAAATTTTTTAAATTTTTCTGTTATATTTTTGTGCATAATATCATTGTGCTTTTTATTTATAACAATTTTGTTGCCGCAAATTTAATATTAGATCTTTAATCCTTAATGTTAAATTTTTTTTAATAAATTTCTGTTTATTTCGTTAATTAGTATAAAACATATTTTTTTTTTATTTTCAATAGTTTTAATTACTAGTTTAGTACCGTATATATTTTATGGTCTTTGGTAGGAAAAAATAATTAATTACATTACTTTATTTTATTTTATATAAATTCAATAATTACCAAAAATGTAAAAATGTGCAATTCAAGAATTTCATATTTTCAAGTAACTTTTCTGGATTTGAATGCTGTTTTCGTTTTGATATCATTTTAGAATATTGTACAAAAAATATTAAGTATAATTTTTATTCCTGGATAAAATTTATTTATTTATCGTACAATATCATTTTTGGTTATCAAAGATTTATAGGCTATTGTGTCGCAAAGTTGTTATTGAAGAATTTTCAATTTTATTTGACAATTAATTTTAAGAATTCCTTTCAAATTTTATCATGATGTGATACGATTTTATTATTTTAAATATTGATATTTACGTGGATTAATCAATTTCGAAGCTATTATAATTTATGCGAGCATGTGAAAGAATATTTTTATATAATAATTATTTATCGTGCTACAATTAATTATATTTCAAAATAAAGTATTAATGTTCAGTTGAAAGATATGTTTTTATAGTTTATAAAATTACGATATAATATTGTTAGCTTAATAGCTTTTTCGATAAAATTATTGTACTTAATGAAATCATTATTAATCGAAATACATTTAAATTAGATATATTTGGATTAGCTGAATTACATGCATCAGCATCATTACAACTTTGTAAACATCCATGAACATATCTGAAATGAAATTTCCAACTTTTATATTTTCAATATTCAAACTATTTTGTGTATTATTTATATACCTATCATCATAATAGAAACGTCCACAATGCGACATTCGAATTAATTCTGTATCTGTAGTTAAAGTGCCACTATCAAGGGCACATCCTCGAACTGTAATCGTTTCTCCTGTATCATCTATCAAAAACAAATGTCAAATTGTAAATTTTTAAATTTAAATATTTTTACCATAGTATCCTGCTATTTTAATACAAGCTGTTGCTGGAAATAATCCATCACGTCCTTTCCTACCACCCATACAAGGTGCTTCTAAAATAGACGTTGAGAAATTATTATGAAATGGATCATCACAGGCTGCATTGCCACCATTAAATGAAACACATTTAAAACAATCTATACAATAAGCTGAATGAAAAATATTTGTTAATAATAATCAAAATATATTTAATTAAATTTTAACATACCATTTTGTATTGAAAATACTATTATTAACAGTGTAATTGTAAGGCTAAAAATTGAAATTCTCTCCCAGTTCAGTAACATTTTTAAATGATATTTAATTATATTATTTAATTTGTTAATTTTGTAAGTAGGTACACTTTTTTTTTTTATTAAAGAATTTTCAATTCCGTTTATTAATTCCTCAATTATTCAGTATTTATTTCGTAATTTATCTAAAAAGAATTTTAATATAAATAATTAATTTATAATTAAATTTGTGGTAGAATATTCAAATATATTAAGTTTTTTGATGAAAATTAAGTACCATAAAACAGAAGCTGAGAAAGATAAATTATTTCTAAATTCCGTATATATATATAAACAGCATGTGGTCGAAAAAAGAAAAATATTTTAGGGAATGGAAAATTATGTTTTGGGGACGAGAGAATCATTTTATTTACAAATCAGTGGGCTTAAATTGTACTGAATTTAAATAAACAAATTTTCTTCTGCTTAAATTGAAAACAAATGGTATTTTAAGAGTAACTTTATTTTACTTATAGGATAAAAGGAAGAAAACTTCTTTCTTTTTGTTTTACAGCCTGAAAATATGCAAATTTTATTGTTAAGATTTTTAAGAAACACTGGAAACTATTGATTTTTATTTCTGATTGATGGTACAGAAACGTTATTTGACTTGTTTTAGCTGCAATTAAACTCTAATCTGTCTAATGACTCCCAAAAATGTATCTAACTTGAATAATGTAATATAAATTGACTTTTTTTGGTGATCGAAGCCCAAAATTGTCTCTGATTCTATCCAAAAAAAGGAGTCGCAACCACGAAAGTAACCATATATTCTTTTCTCAGTATACTACATCGAATACTACCAATTATTTATTTCAAGTCCACCCTATATTTATGATATACAAAATTTATAGTTTTTGGCTATGCAGAAGAATCTTCTCTGTGAAAAAGCAGCAATGTTTATGTCAATTTTTTTATTCCATTCAAAATCAAATAAATTATTCTGTAGACAAGAAATTATACAAATTAAAAATTTTTTTTTTTTTGTAAATTTTGTTTATTTATATATCAATTTTTAAACAAAATTTATTGTGAAATCAATATTTATTTATAGGTCTATTTAAAATTTGTTGCGGCAAAAACGAATATATATTTTTAAAATTATAAACAAAATTAAATTTTACATAAATTTATTCGACATTAAATAATTATAATTATTGAAATTATTCAAAATGAAATAAATATTATGTAAAATTAGTAAAAGTGAAATATTTTTGTAATCCTCAATATACAATAAAAAAAGAAATCCTTATAAAAGCTTGGAATTTTTGTTATTTAAATGTTTATATAAATTTTAAATTTTGTAACAAAAATATAAATGGTTTCCTTACGCCAAAAATCTGTTGTCTGAAAGACCATAAAAAAATCAACAACAAAATTTTGCCTTATAGATAAATGCAAATTTTATGGTTATTTATAATATTTTGTCTTGCATTTTCATTTATATTTTATTTATAAATAAAAACACAAAGAAAAATTAACACACCTGATATAACCAGGACCAGGATCTACCATTCTATACAGGATGACGAAAAAAATATTATTCTTATAAGAAAGATTTGAACAAATTTGTATGGGAATATCCGTTTCCGGTATAAATAAACATTCTTCACAAGAAACTTGATGAAAATGGATTAAACCGCTTAAACAGAAAGGAACGTGGATCGGAAAAATATATCCAAATGTTATAACTTCAAAATATCTAACGAATCAAAAATTATCGCTTATCATTTTTGATTTACTGATATTATATAATAAATTTCTAAAAGTTCATATCAATGAAATTCTGGCAACCGATAAGAAATCATTAGCAAAGTTGGCGGAAAAGGAACATGGAAAAGATAACCTTTTAGGGGAACGTAAACATGATACTGATTAATAAACTAATCTCCCGATTGTATACCGGAATAGCCATTTGTCATATTCTACTCGGGAAGCATACGAGAAGATTAGCTTTAACGGAAACTTGTATATGTAGAGGACATGGGGAAGTGAAGGAAACATTAGCCCTGTGGTAAGATATAAACGATTCAAACACATCGAACATCATATTTTGAACAACTTAAATGGAGGAGCGGGCACATAAAAGCCGTCTAAAACTAATTTCATTCATAAAGAGATGAATTGAAATTATGTAGTGTAGTCATGCTTAGTGTACAACGCACCTGCGATTGGAGGGGTTTAAAACATTCCTGTCCTATCCATGATCTATTCCAACCAATCAAGAAATTAAATTTCTAAGGATCGAGCTAATTTCAAAAAATTTAATATAATATAATATTGTACCAGTTTATAAATATATAAAACTAATTACAGTTTTATTAATAATGTGAAAAATTGTTTATTATTTTATGAATAAGTTTACGATGTTGTAAACTTTTTTATAGACGATAGCAAATATTAAAAATGAATAACAAAAAGTTTCTATATTATTTTATATCTTGTTTTCGCTTTGTAATAATAGAAAGGATATAATTAAATTTTAAATAATATACACAAAGTTTATATTTATATATAATAACTAACTACTAATCCATGGAGAATTGAAATTAATTACTTCCTTAAAGTGGTTAGTAAATTCTTATTAAAGGGATATGCCAATATAAAATGCCAATGTAATCAAACTTCATTTCTTCAAGTTTGATTACATTTACCTTATATATTTTAAGCTTCTGCGAGATTACATACCTCATGCACTGCTACTTGAATGAATGGAAAGAATAGAACCAATCGAATTAATCATATGCTATCAGTCCAGAATTTAGACTCCCCTCAGAAACCTTCATGTAACGAATATCTTGGAAGTTTGCTAAAACTTAAGATTGATTGCTAACCCTGAACTTCCTGTCTCGTAAAACTTATTCATTTATGACGCGACTTTACTTAACCCTCTAGCTGTGTACGTTTATATTATTATATATAATTCTATATTTAGAAAAATTTAGTTGTTCTCAAAATATAGAACAATTTAAAAAATATAAAGCACAATTTAAATTAAACTTTAAATTATATTTAAAATTTATAGAATTCAAAAGATATACTAAATAAATAATTTATAATTCCCTGTCCCATGACGTTAATTTTATTTTTAGGTATGAGTATAGGAAATTTTAAAACAACAAAATGTTCAGGTTAAATTTCTATATACTATATAAATATTATAATTTTCTTTAAAAAAGGAAAGCATCAGCAAAACACTATCAACACTAATGTTTTATTTTTATTATGTATAAAATTAAAATAAATTTAAATTTTATTTTTGTACCGCAAAAACCAAAACATGTCAAGAAAGAAGACAGATTTATTTTATGTTCTAATATTGATGCCTTTATGTTTGGATAGGATTTTTATATATATGTAAAATATTGGAGTGATTCCTTGAAAATTCATTTTTATTTTTGTCTAGTTTATATTATATATGAATGTAAAAGTTTGCTTTCAAAAACCGATAATAAAATTTTCAAAAGAAAAACCAATATTTAAATCTATGGAAAATGTAAAATGGATGGTAAGGTTCTGTATAGGGTCGTGTAAATTGATATGAACTCTTAGAATGAAGCATAATTTTAGAATTAGTAAACTCTTTGCAACATTATAATTTGTAGATTTTTGCCTCACTTGAAATTGATACTAATTTTTTTTTTTTGAATATTCATACATCTATTATTTATGAACAGTTTAGGTCAATGAAGAACCAATTATGGCCGGCAGAGTATAAACTCAACATTAATAATGTTGGACATAATCAGTTCTTTAAAAAAAGTGTCAATATATACATTAAAAAATGAATCAATTCTTATTATTATTATATAGTTTTTAAAGTTTAAATTATTGGGGAACTTCTTAAATTTTAAAATTAAACAATTAAGTACAAACCTTGATTTTATATAATCCATAAATTACGAGTTCTAAATAATTAAATATAATTACGTAAATATTCCGAATTAGTTTAAACTATTTACTTCAGTACAAAACTTTTCATTTAATTGTCTTTTATTTGTATTGTATAGTTCCCAACTTCAAAGTTAACCATCTGCACACTCCAAGCAACCTAAAATACCGCCACCAATATACAAAAAAAACTACCCCAATTTTATTGCGGTTGAAAATTCGATATTTTCATTTATTATATTTTCAGTTTTTCATTGTACGGATTTTACTATTGTCAGTATTATTAGGTATGTACAATATTTTAATTATTTTGGGTGTTTCCAATAATTGAAATTTACTTAAATTTATCAAAATATTTATTATTATTATATGAATTTTTATTGATAATTTTTAGAATATCATATTTTCTTTGATATATTTTAAGGTTCGGCACTTTTATTTATCACTGCAACACAAAATAATAAAACAAAAAAACAAAATAGATTTAGTATTCATATCACATTTTCACGATTTTATTTATCGAATTTCACCCCTTAAACATTAAATGTTTTACCCTCTTTTACTATAAAACTTCAACTGGCGAAAGGAATATTTTATACAAATCGTTATGCCATTATCTGACATTTTTCATAATAGAATTTTGTTATACAGCTTTTATGTAAAAAGCATAAAATATTATGAAATTTTAGAGCTTTTAGGTAAATTTATATTGTGGTTGATGAATTTACTTGTTGTAGGAAATTGTTATGTAATATGCTTTGAAAGGTTTCTGATAAAGATTTTTCGAAATTAAACCACAGTCAATTCCATTGGAACATTATTTATGTTATTTTCATGTTGACTTTATCAAATTATTTTTTTAATTTTATTAAATTATGTCCAATTGACTAGAACTTTTTTATTATTATATTTTAAATATTTAAGTTATAAATTCCAATATTCTTTTATCATATCTGATCCTTTTTCTGCTATCATAATTACAATTGCGTTTGTATGTCCTGCTGGAATAATTGGTATTATAGAAGCATCAATAACTCGCAGTCTCTTTAAACCGTGAACTAAAAGTTGATGATTTACAACAGCTTCAGAATCTGTTATCGGACCCATTTTACATGTACCCACTTGATGCTGTAAACTTGTACCGTAATTTCGTAAACAACATTTCCAATATTTATCACTACCAAAAATTTCATTTTCACATCCTAAATATGGAGTTTTGTGAAATTTACTGCCAAACATTTTAAAATGTTGGGAATTACCTAATTTTAAAATCTATATAAAATAATGAAAATATTTTTTAAATTTTTTGAATTAATTAATAGTTTAATAAAATTTTTACTAACTAATTTTATTCCATCAATCATGGCTTTTACGTCTTCAATATTTTCCATAAAATTTGGTTCCATTTTTGGCCAGTGCAATGGATTTTTACTATGCAATGATATTTTACCACGACTTTTTGGATGAAGTAAAACTGGAACCAATCCAAAGGCATGCTAAATTAATAATATTTTGTGGTTACACGTTTATATTCTGATTGTAAAATATTTAAAAACCACCTTGCCAATTACTCCTTTATATACTTTATTATAAAATTCATCAGTAATTCCTATTATAAATCGCATAGTTCCAGACATATCATTATTTAAGCTTCCAGCACCTAAAACAATTTCCATATTTGATTCATTTTCATCTGTAAATAATATAATTTTTTAATTTGATAGATTCAAAAAAATATAAATATGAAATTTAAAATACCAACACTTGAATTTTGTGTTCTAACAAATGCATATGCTTCTGCTCCCCCAGGAATTGTATATTTCCCACTTCTGCCTACAACATACTCAAAAATATCATTAACATTTTGTACTTCTCGTTCAATTACAGTGATTGGTTGATCAACTAAAAATGTTAATCCTGGAAGTGAGATATGGTCCTGTAAATTGTAACCAACTTTTAAATCCTGGATTAAATTGATTCCAATATCTTTTAAATGGTCTCTAGGACCAACACCAGAAAGCATTAATAATTGTGGAGAAGCAATTACACCAGCACTTAAAATCACTTCCATATTAATTCCAATTACATATTTTATTCCGTACTTAATAAATTCAACTCCGGTTGCTTCTTTTGTTTCCGGATCAATTAATATTTTCGTTACAGTTGATTTCATAGAAATATGAAGATTTTTGCGATGAATAATTGGTAGAATAAAAGCTTTTCCCGTACTGCATCGTCTTCCATTTCTCAAAGTAGCTTGGACACGATTAAATCCCATCATGTGCTCACCATTTGGATCAGTTATATTATATCCCATGTCGATTCCTGATTTTAGAAATGCATCAACAAGTTTTGATTTGTATGGAGAATATTGTACATCTAAAGGACCATTCTGTCCATGATAAAATGAATTTCTCAATTCTGGTATACCAATATTTTCAGATTTTTTAAAATATGGTAAAACTTCATCATAACTCCAACCAGTATTACCAATTTTAGCCCAATTATTGTAATCATTTTTATTACCACGATTGTACAACATATAATTTATTAGACTTGTACCACCAATTCCTTTACCTTTTGGCCAATTACATTTTCTATCTTTCAAACTTCGACATGCATTCGGTGTTTCTTCTGTTTTATAGCCCCAATTGTAACGAGTTATACTAGTTAAAGCTGCTGTAAGTGGTACATCAGTAAGAGAAGTCTCCTGATCACCAGCTTCCAAAAGAAGAATACTTACAGTATGATTTTCACTAAGTCGATTCGCAATTACAGATCCAGCAGAACCAGATCCGATTATGATAAAATCATATTTGGGTAGAAAATATTTAGTGTCCGGAATATGAGTATGTAAGAGAATAGTTTCTACATCACGTACAATATCTACAAATGTGTGGCATGATATAAACTTAAATGTCTCTTGTCCAATGATAATAAAGATTGGGATGATTAAAAAGATTTTGAAGTAAATCATAACAGTATTTCTTTACAAGTTTCAGCTTTTTTCCATTGATAACGTTCTATGAGAAAATCTAAAAGAAATTTTATTACTTTCATTATCAAAAATAGAAAAAATATAAGCAAAAATAAAGTTAGAGTAAATTTTTAATCATCTACAAATGTAACTTGGCAGGCTATATCTGGGGAATACCCTTTCATAGTTGATTTGAAGTTTACATACATACCAGCAGTCCGTATAAATTATGTGTATACTTTTAAAATTCAATTGAAATTTTCCCAAATTTAATAGCTTTTAACCGTCACAATGAATTAATTATATATGAACTTGAAAACCTTAAGTGACTAATTAAATTATGTAAAAACAGATTTTATGCTTTTTTTTTTATATCAGATTAAATTGAAGTTTTGTTTATTTCATAAATAATTAACTTGTTTCCATAAATTTAGTAAAAATAATTTTAAAACTTCCGAACAAGTATATAAGTTTATATACAGGGTATCCCAAAAAGTAGTGTCAAACCGAAGTTATGAATTTTTTTCTATTTTTTCTCAATACATCAATTTAAATAATTTTTACTTTGTTTCATCTCAATTACTATAAAATTCTAAATAGTAACTGGTAATATGTGGAAGTTTAAATTTCGAAATGTCATCAAAAATGTCATTATTATTATTTTTATTAAATGTCATCAAACATGAAATATTTTTAAATTTTCATTTATTATCGTTTTTTTATCGGCGCGATGATAAGAAATATGAAAATAAGTATTGCGCCGAATTTACCTAAGTTACCTAATCTAAAGTTACCTAATCTAAAACAAAAATTCAAGCTTCATGCTTCAATCAGAGTTGTTCATTGCACCATGGACTGGGAGTTACGACATATAATAATACAAAGAAATTCATTACTCGGAAACTATGAAAAATCACTGAATATATACATAAAAGTACTCGTATATACAAAAAAGTGATTTTGATCCTCTTTGAGGTTCTCTACCTTCCTGTTGCGTTGGGACACCCTGTATAGTGTAATGTACAATTTAAAATGCACATTTTAAAAACGCACATCAGAATTTTATTTATATTCAAAATAAAATTTTAAATATTTTTCATATTATACTGGTTTAAATCTTGATATAGATAGATTGAACAAGTAGAAGACCCTCAAAATTTGGATAAAGAAGAAAAACTGCATTTGCAAACATTTTTATTAGGTCAAGTCCATTGCTTATTCAAAGATAATTGTAAATAAATGCAATAATTTCAATGTAACATATAAATAATATAATAACTTAATATAAATCATATAATTTAATGTCTTTAAAGGTTGAATAAGTAACGAAAGGGAATTGTTTACATAAATATGTAGTGAGTGGAGATTGTTTAACATAGAGTTACGATATTTATAAATTTAATTGACCGCATGGCATGGACTTCATGGAAAATTGTACTTTACGCATTTTATTTGGATTATAAAATAACAATTTATTTATAGTAAAATTATTCGATGTAATTGTAATTTTCACTATAAAATTTAAATTTATTTGATATTTATAATTTATATTATAAATATTTTATACATTAGACAAAAACGGCCATAGCTTATGGAACAGACAATGAATAGAAATTTGTAAAACTATGGGACGGAATTTTAATGTTATATATGAATCTATCTTTCCATTAATTATAATGTTCTTAAATTGAAAACACAATTATTCTCTCCGTTTTATCTAAAGTTGGCACTTCAATATTAATTGTAAATGTTCTTGATACGGTGGTTAAAGCATGAGGATTACGTAAATTGAATTCCCGCAAACCAAATGTTAGAATAAGAATCTTTTTTTTACGGATTTAATTATATTGACATTGACATCATAATCAGGCAACATTTCACATTCATACTCCAAAAATGGAGTAACTAAACTAATAAACAAAGATTATCTAAATAAATATAGAAATTAAAATTGATTAATTATGTAATATTCTATTTTAAGTATAAACATATAAAATACATTTGACATGGTAAAATATTTGATACAGCTAAAAGAGTCAGAGCATCAACGACTAAACTGACCACAAAATATTAAATTTTGAATATTATAAATTATATTGTACTTTAATATATTTTTATATTTAAAATGTGATGTCATTAAAAAAACATTTTTAACATAAATTAATTTGTTTTGATACTACGAGTAAACTGAACCATAAACAAATTTATTGACTATGCTGGTGAATCTATTTCTAAGATTCTAAACCGACAACTTAGACAATGTCAAAGTCAACAACAATTAAAGGTTCTGTGCGATATGTTGTGAATCATATATTATTATTATCGTTATAATATATTTAATAATTTAAAATCTCTAAATTTTAATTTTTTATTATTGACTTGAACCTTGAACGAAAAACTTGAACTATATACCTATATATTAAAAACACTAAAACTCACAATTATTCACTGTGTATATAGCAGCAGCTTCTTCTAAACTATATAATATCCAAACAAGTTCTATTAAAAATGTTCTTCACAAAATAAAGAATTTAACTTTTAGAATTTTAAATCGAATTTTATAAATATATATTTCAACAGGAAATATGTGCGAACAGTTCAAAATTTGTTTTAAATCTGGTTCCGATCAATTTTTCTTACTTGGGATTTTAATATTATACTTAAAATTAAGCTTTAAAAATAAATTTTCCCTTCCAAAAAAAAAAAAACAATATTTTGTTTAACCGCAAATATGTTAAATGGTGTAAGCATGCATAGCATAAGCATACAATTTTTATGATTATTATATACAAATTTGACGACATTAAAAAGCTTTTCATATGAAATTATGTTTTTACAATTTTAAAATACACAAATTTTTTCGAATAAAAATAATTTGTTAAATAATATAATACACAATTTACTAATTTACTAATATTTTTGTCACTAACTCATTATTCTTCTGATGCTATGAATCCTTTCATCATACTCGTCAGGAAGCATTGATGTCGCTAGTGTAATTCTTAGGATCAACGTAGAAAACGTAGTCAAACAAATATAGCCCACCTGAAGATTTACATATTACAATTCTTTTTATTACTGGTACTTATTTTAAAGCTGAGGGACTTAAAGGGACATCGATGTCTCGGTCTGGAGTTTAATGAACCCAGAATCTAATGAACCACAGCATAGCACCTACCACCGTCATCATTTGCTAATGGATAATGAACAAAAAAAGGGATTACTTTCAATAATATTAAATTTCAATTATTGTGCTGCCCATACATTGTACAACCTAGTTGTCAACCTGGTTGTAAATTTTCAATTCACACATTTCAATTTGGTTTATAACCAATATTACAACTGACAATATTATAGCTTATTTTTGTAGTTGGGTGAAAAACAATGACATGAAACGTCAAAAAACGTAATTTTGATTGTATACAACTCTCCCATACTGAATATTTTTTCAACTGATTTTTCAACCGTCAAATTGGTTGTCAACTTGCTGTAAATTTGCCTATAAAGTATACAACTAGACCAAGTTGTCAACAAGTTTATAAATATGTTGTATAATGTTTAGGCAGCATTATAGAATTTACTTGAATTCTTAACATTTTCCAAATAAATAGGTTATTCAAAATATTATTTCTGCAATTATTCGAAAAATCTTTGAAAATCAAATTCTTTATTATGTAAAATATGTTACACTAACCGAACATAAACATAAAAAATATTGTTTATTAAAGTTTTTATGTGGAATTTATTTATATGTAAATTATAAATTCAAATATTATTATTTAATTTATTTTTTTTCGATCACTTTATGGTGAAATTTTTTACCTGAAATGACTTTGTAATTTTTACCAGATAAGGTCAAGTTCAAGGTTTTTGGTTTGCTATATTTTGTTATGATCTTTTTCGTTATTTATTTGGTCAGTTCGTTTTCGTCATTATAATAAATGGTAAGCAAAGGTAAACATTCAGCGAAATTGAATAAATTTAACTTAACTTTTTGTTTGCATGATTTTATATTTGTAATTATATTTATATATTTTAATAATTTTTACTAATAATAATCATAATTTCAGATTTGTTAAATTTATTTATCTTTATTTGTTGATTTATATATTACTCATTAATATTAATTTAAAATTTATAAATATTGTATTTCTTTTAACAATAAAATTATATGGTTTACAAGTTCCAATATTCTTTAATCATATCAGTTCCTTTCTCAGCAATCATTATTACAATAGCATTTGTATGACCAGCTGGTAGTAATGGTATTATAGAAGCATCTATCACCCTTAATCTTTTCAAATCGTGTCTTGCAGTTTATTATTGACTACTGCTTCAGGGTCCGTTTTAAGACCCATTTTACAAGTACCAGATTGATGCTGAAGACTTATAGAATAACTCCGAATACAACATTCCCAGTACTTATTACTTCCAAAAGTTTCTTTCTCGCATCCCAAATATGGTGTAGTATGAAATTTAGTTCCAAGTTTTTGCATATATTTCGATTTGGATAAATTGATTGCCTTATATTTTAAATAGAATTTTGTTAACAAATATAAAAAAGAATTTAAAAAAAAAAAAACATACTGTTTTAATACCTCGAATCATTCCAATTACATCATCCGGATTTTCCATATAATTTGGTTCCATTTTTGGCCAATAAAATGGATTCTTACTTTGTAATGAAATTCGACCACGACTTTTTGGGTATAATAAAATCGGCACAAGACCAAAAGCATGCTAAGTCAATTATAATTAATTCAAATAAAATTAATTAGGTAAAATACAAAAAATAAACCATTCCCATAACATTTTTATAAGTTTTTTGATAAAATTCATCGGTTATTCCTAATAAATTTCTTAAAGTACCGGACATAGTATTGTTCAATGCACCAGGGCCAAAAACTATTTCAATATCGGGATTGTTATCACCTTAAGAATGTTTTTATTTATGAATGTAAATATATAATTAAAATAAATAATTTCAAATTTCTTACTTAAAGATTCTTCTGCAGTACGAATAAAAGCATATGCTTCAGCACCGCCTGGTAACGTATATGGACCTTTACTCTGTACCAAATATTGTAAAATATAATATGGATTTATAAGTTCGGATTCTATTATAGTGACTGATTGATTCACTAGAAATGTTAATCCTGGAAGTGATATATGATCCTGTAAATTGTAACCAACTTTTAAATCCTGGATTAAATTGATTCCAATATCTTTTAAATTGTCTCTAGGACCAACTCCAGAAAGCATTAATAATTGGGGAGAAGCAATTGCACCAGCACTTAAAATCACTTCCATATTAATTCCAATTACATATTTTATTCCGTACTTAATAAATTCAACTCCGGTTGCTTCTTTTGTTTCCGGATCAATTAATATTTTCGTTACAGTTGATTTCATAGAAATATGAAGATTTTTGCGATGAATAATTGGTAGAATAAAAGCTTTTCATGTACTGCATCGTCTTGCATTTCTTAAAGTAGCTTGGACACAACTAAATCCCATCATGTGCTCACCATTTGGATCAGTTATATTATATCCCATGTCTATTCCTGATTTTAGAAATGCATCAACAAGTTTTGATTTGTATGGAGAATATTGTACATCTAAAGGACCATTCTGTCCATGATAAACTGAATTTCTCAACTCTGGTATACCAATATTTTCAGATTTCGTAAAATATGGTAAAACTTCGTTATAACTCCATCCAGTATTACCAAGTTCAGCCCATTGATCATAATCTCTCGGATGACCTCTACTATAAACCATAAAATTTATTAAACTACTGCCACCGATACCTTTACCTTTTGGCCAATTACATCGACCATTTTTATGACCGCGACAAGCACTTGGTGTTGGTTGAGTTTGATAACCCCAATTGTAACGAGTTATACTGGTTAGTGATGCCGTTAGTGGTACATCGGTTAGATAATTTTCTTGATCACCAGCTTCCAAAAGAATAATACTTACAGTATGATTTTCACTAAGTCGATTTGCAATTACAGAACCAGCCGAACCGGCACCGATTATAATAAAATCATATTTGATATTAAATTTTATAGTATCTGGGATATTGGCAAATAATTGGCTCGATATCAATTTAAAATATTTAAAGATTACTAAATTTAATACTAATTTTAAATAAAATATTTTCACCAACATAATTAATGCAAAAATAACAAAATACTTTTTGTTATAAATTTAGTTTATATTATAATCACAAAATCTTGATTAATTTGAACACCTTGTAATTATTACACAATTTTCTAAGCTCTGCATTGACTATTTTCAATTTTAATTCGACATTGAATAAAATCTAAAGTTATTTTCTTTGGCTATTTCAAGGTGAAGAAATATTTATATTCCCATAGTTTTGTTAAAAAAAATCGTTGAAACATAAGTTTAATGAAGCTTGAAATTCCATTAAATATATAAATTCTAATCACATTACTAAATAAAACTAGATTTTTCAGAAAATATGTTCACTCTAGAAGGCAAAGCACGACTTATTGGCTATATTGATTGAAATAAAAAATTTGAAGAAGATTTTTATAATTTTAACTAAAAAAAAATTGAATTTCCACTTCCAAAAAGTAACCGCCACTTCCAAAAGTAACCTTCACATCCACTTTCGTTATAAGTTTGTAATTTAATTATAGTATTATATTTAAGTATTACAACTTACAATAATTACATCTTTTTAAATAAAAACAAAAAACGTGTAAATTAATTATCACAGTGTTACAATATGATTTTATAGATGGTTTCTTTATGAAAATAATCTTATTTAAATACACATTTTAATTAACAAATAACATTTTATTGCTTCTGTATTTAAATTAATCGTTTTGAATTAATTAAATGAAAATAGTTTATATATTATGAAAATATAAATAAAAATTGAAATGATTTTATTTCATCTAAAATTTCCATATTAGTTTCTAATTGCTGGAATTTATGTAAACTGCCAGTTTTATAAAATATTTTAAAAATCATCTACAATCTACATAATCAATCGTATGGCGAATTGCGAAATCTAAAACCTAAATTCGTTATTTTCAATTTTCTTATCTATAAGTAAATCCTCTACTTTCTTTTCTTATTATTTTTTCTCAATTCGCAATTTGCCATACGATTAAACTATTCTATATCTATATCTATAATGTATTGATATTATAAAAAGATTCCTAATCAATTTGCAGCACCACCTAACCTTAAATATTTTGCATATTTTTAGGAGAACATTTTCAATCAAATTAAAAATATAAGTTTTAAAATGTACAATATAAAAAAATCTACTAACCCAGTTTTGAAATTAACATTATCTTTGTAAGAAACTCTTGTAACAAATACTGATTTATTATATATTTAACTTATTTTAACGCACCAATAATATAATAATTTGGAATTTTGTTAGGGACCCTCTTCACTGAAACTCTTACCCTAAATTTAATGCACACAAACTAGGTTTCAAAACTAACACCCAAAGTTCATTGAAATTAGATAATAATTACATGCTCTTAAACATGAATCAAATATTCTTCGGAAACTAAATTGCTAGTTTACTATTAATACATTACAGATAGCGGCTACAAACTTCCTGAACACAAACTAGATGACAAAATCAACCTTTGTAAATCGGGCAATAATTACTGTATGATTTAGTGTAGAGCAATGAAATTTTGAAATGTAATTTGGTATTTTAACATGGACCAACTAAAACTACCGACTTCAAATTGTACAGGCACCAACTATATCAGAAAAACTATTACTTGAGATATGTATGTATATTTTTTTTTAAATTTTCCGTACTGCAAAAAACACATAAACTGGAAATTTTAACATAGATCCACTGAAAATATCGAAACCATCTTGCTGCTGCGCATATGCAAATTTTGAGTATACGTACGTATCTGTTGTCACCGACCTCTTTTTAAGTTTTTGGAATTTCCGACCTCGAAAACACCAAGAAAAAAAAATTAAACCACAATCATTTTTTTGAGAGTCAAATCCAATGTAACACTCTTAGTTATACTAACTGCTCGTAATTCGTAATACATTCTGTGATGGAGTGGCGAATCATGAATCACTTACTCTTACAGTGGTCTATTCTCATATATGATATTGTAAAAGTTGTATACAATTATATTAAAACAGTACGGGAGTACATCAGTAAATAATTATTAAACAAACTTATGCAATCATGTAATTATTATTATTGCATCCTATAAATATTTTATTATATTTCAGATTGTTCTCATGAAAATTTAATTAAAACAACTACCTATAAATAAATCTATAAATAAAATTAATTATTCTTTTCAATAAAAATTAAATATTTAACACAATTTTAATATAATTAACAAGATATATTTTTAAGAATAAAATTAAAAATACAATAATTATTTATTTTCTTATTATAATGTGTAATTTGTAATGATAAAAGTATATTTAAATTTTTAAATATATACTACAGAAATTTAATAAAGAACTACTTTATTTATAAAAAAATTGCTTTTCAGTTTGTATTTATAATTATTTTTATATTATTTAATTTAATTTATCTTATTTTAATTAATTACTACAATAATTTCAAAAAATTTGATTATAATGTTAATACAACACCTAAAGATATGCAATATATTTGTCAAAATAAAATTTCATAATTTTAACTTGATGTCGTTTTTATATGATTCACAAACATGTTTGATTGCATTTAGAATTTTATGATTTAGTCTAATATTAAAACTAATATAAATTAATAAAACATAAAATGAGGTAAAATTCTAGTTAGTATTTTTGGTAGGAAATTTATCATTTCCAAGAAATTAGAAATTAATTTTTTTTTTATAGTTTATAAATATATTATGATTTTTTTTACATTTTATTTTAGTAAATAATATTATTTAATATGCAAGTTAAGCTTAGTACGCAGCTCGTGTGGAATGAAATTTTCATATAAATTTAACGTCAGAAATGAAATATTTCGCATATAAATTCACTCAGGTTAAATCAACAGATGTTTTCGAATCAATAGATGGCGTAAAAATACCTCCAATTATTTTTCACATGGAATAATATTCTAAAAATTATTTCACAGGTCAGTATAAGATGTTAATGCATATTCGCGAGTTGGAGCAAAGTAGCTGGCATATGGCGGCTAAAATTGGAACTTCGAGAAAGGAGTATGAGTGCAGTCATTAATTATTTATATAAAGTAATAATTATGATAAACTTTATAGTATAGTAAGTAATTTTTAATACAATGAAGTAATATTAATAGCCTGCGCTGAATAATTAACTATAAGCACCACTGCATAGTTTTAGGCTTTTAAAACTATTTTTTTTTTATCAATTTCCATATTATAGTTATAAAAATAAACTAAACAATACCACTAACTAATAAAATAGAATATTATAAATTATTAATTTTCTTAAAACAATTGTTAAAGCAATCTAATGTTGCTGAAACTCCTGAATAATAACAGTGTGAAAGAAAATTAATCAGATAATTTAGATGAAATAGCAAGTTATGACAGCTATCAGAAATATTAATTATTGAAATGTCAAAATATTAAAATGTTAAATTATTTTTCATAATTTTTTCATATCTATTTCATTCACCGGCGAATTTGGAGAGCATTTAGAGATTGCGTTAAAATTTCATTTCACTCGAGCTACGTACTAAGCTTAAGTATTAATTACGATTATATATTCTAGCAACGAAAATTTTGGAAAATAAATTAATTCTACATTATTTAAAATTAATCCTTCATTTTTATTCTAAAAATTTAATTATTAATTACATTTTTATTAATATTATTATTATCGTTTTGTAAATTTGATGATTGTTCATTTAATTGTTTATTGCAAAGTATACGATTTTCTGGATTTGCCATAACTGATTTTATAAATTCTTTAGTTTCAACTTGTAATTGTAATAATTTTTTTTGTAATAATTGATTTCGTCGTATTAATGTTATAGTTTTTAATGCAATATCTACAAGTCCTTTTGAATTTGTTGATGTTGTTATTATATTATGTTTTTTATCACTAATTATTTCATGTTGTTTTTTATGTATAACATTTTTTTTATTAATTTTCATATCATTACTATCCCCAATACAAACTGTTGATGTAATTTCTGGTATACAATTAAATGAATTTCTTGTTGTTGATATTGATGATTGTGATGTATCATAAAATATTAAATCATTATGATAAATAAATCTGGATTGCTTTTGATACGAATATATATTATTATTATTTTTATTTATTTCTGTTAAATTTGTATGATAAAATTGATTTGGTGTTAAACGATCACAATTATATGAGTATGATGATGTGGTGGATGATAAAGATGATGATATTGTATTATCATCAATAATAACATTCATATTATAATTTTCATCAAATGCATTATTATAATTCCCATTATTTCTGATTGATAATAAATTATCGGAATGTTTAATATTTTGATGATTATTATTATTAATAATATTACTTTCGTACATTGTTGTATCATTTTCAAATGAATTAACTAAAGAAAATTTTATTGATTTTGCATTACGTGCTGCTATTGAACGTCTATGTATTATTTTACCAGCAGCTGGAAAATAAGAAGAAATAAAAAAAAATTATATAATTTTGTTATCTTTTTTAAATACTAATTTATTTTATTAGGGACTTTACATTATTTATTGACTGGGTGTATATCGCCACTACAGATCCAGCCCTTGACAAGATTTACCGAAACTGGATCAAGATGTCGAAACAATATTAAAAAATCTAACCGACACAGGAAAGGTTAATGATAATTCAGCTAATTAGTAACTCGGATAAGTGTGCTCCTTCGAAAAAGGAGCTCTAAGGTAGTATACCATATAATAAATTTTCAGGCATAATAAAATATTGGAAAATGAATGTGGCGTGCTATCAAGTTTCTCTATTTTTTTCTGTTTATTGTTTGTAGTTAACTTTTAGGATTATCTGGTCCTTTAGTGTTCTTTTTAGATAGCTTTATGTTGTAGCGTTGTAGGAAATTTAATTTAGTTTGCTTAGAAAATATATAAACATTTAAAAATGTGATTTTTAACTAAGTATACAGGTAAAGAAACAATTAATAGTTACACATATGCTCTTAACTCCATAATATTACCGATTATTCCCATTTTTCTTAGTACCTAATACTAAGAACACCCAACCAAATAAGGAACTGATTGATATTCAAAAATTAGATAGCCAAATAAGATAGATCAGCCAATTTGGGAATCGCCTGGATGATTTATTGATAAATAAATTGGTATTCAAAAATTTAAAAATTGATTTTTTACAAAATTTTATAAATAAATTTTTGAATTTTACCAAACTTCGATTTTTTCGTCATTTATTCTTAAAATTAAATCTCCCAAACTTAAAATAAATAAATATTATGTATAAACAAAATAAGTTAATGTATTTATATTATATTTGTAGAAAACATAATTTTAATAAAATATTTCCATCAATCAAATTGTTACATCAATGACAGATTTAGATTAAAATAATTTATTTGATGATCATTATAATACGCGATTTTGAATTAAAAAAAATATATTTTTCGTTTCTTTAGATTTGCTGAAATTATGTTTTAATATTTATTTCATAATTATTATAATTCTGGATAAATTCAAAATATAATTAGCAAGTTCTGCCACCTGTCAAGGAATATCAATATATTTAAAAAAGAAAAAAATATCCAACATTTTAATTCACGTCACCCACGTTTATCCAGCTCATCCACGTTTCTTCACTTTAGTTTTATTTTTGTTATTGGACAGTGGTTATTATATGTACACAATCCGCAAAACCGCAAACCCACTATAAAATTATCGCCCTCTTTTAATATTATTATTTAAGCGCCAAAAGCTTTAATTTCATAACCAAAACAAATAAAAAAAAAATCTATTTTTAAGCTTAACAATGCTCTTGATAAATTAATATTATTTCCGCTTGTCAATGAATGGCACTACACGTGTTTCAAATGATAAACTCATGATTATTATATTTTGTTGTTTAACCTTTTTGCTTGTGTATATAATTTATTAGAAAACAAATATATAATTATTTTTATAGTTGTGATGGAATTAAATTAGCGTAAAATTAACATTAAGACAGAGTAGACAAGGCAGCATTTGGAAACTGGGAGCATGAATTTAAATTTTTGAATATAATTTTAATAATTTAGGTTTTTATGAATCGAACTGTCGTTATATTACATTCTACAAACCACAATAAAGGAAAAAAATATAAATTCTCTGATACCTAGTAATAATGATAATAGGTTTCCATAGGCTAAATAATGCTGAGAATTAGAGTTTAGAATAATAGTAGGAGACGTTATAGTAACGAATTTATGTCAGATTATTTTGTGGCGAGAAGAGAAAGGTTTTTTTCCTGTTTTAAATATTTTTTGACAGAATCTTCTACTTCTCATGACAGCCTAATGACCTCATCTGCGATTTCTATAGTTACTTAATGTATGTAAAAATTCTAACACAGTTTATATAGGTATACAAATTTATTATAGCGTCTCCTGTTATATTAGTAACTCTTAACGTATATCAACTTGAACGATAGAAATTGGGGATCTTAGAATACTTGTCCAGTTTTATTACTAATTTTAATAAATTTGTTATTTTATTTATTTTATTTTTCATATACATATATACTCAGTATTAAAAATTTAAATTGCATAAATTTTTATCAAAATCATTTAAAATATTTTTTTCCTTGCCAATTATTGTATTCAACATTGCACATCGAAAAAGTTCCAAGTAATTTAATATTGCATGTAACCGTAACTACGTAATATGAAAAAAAAATATAAAATATAAAAAATATTGATATCAGAATTTTATAAATTTTATTAGTCATCATCATTAGTAATAATAATAATGATGATTTTGTTTATTTTGCACGAAATGTTAAAAAGTTATGATAATGCAACGTGATTTAGTACAAGGACGCTGGACGGTTGAATTTTTAATATAATGCTATAACATTTAAAATTTAATATTTTTTTTTTTTGCTTACCATAATTTGAATTATTATTATTTTGGGATTGTTTTAGTATTGATTCTCTAACACGATTACGACGAGAACGAAATACTTTTTCAGAACAAATTGTTGGAGCCATATTTAGATAATCTGAAATGGAAAAAAAAATAAATAAATAAAATTAATTAAATAATTATAAATAATAATTTAATTTTTTTTTGTTTGGTTAATATAATTTTTATTTTTTGGAACGAAAATATCAAAATATTATAAATAATTTCGAGAATATGTTGGCCTAATACCATCAACTTATGGGACGTAACAGACGAGAACCTAAAGTAAATAATTGAGTTGGATTGGTCATACAATCAGAAAGAACCTGATAGAATTACAATTACAAGAATGGAGTGGTAGAATTCTCATGCAAGGCTCAAAGTAATACCTAGCCTAAATGCTCACAAAACTACTAGAACGAAAGGAAAGTAAATACTTCTTTAAGCCCAAGACAACAGCAAGGAAACTGATTATAACGAAAATGCCACGAGGAAGCCTTATCCTTCCAAAAAGGATATTAATCATTTTTTTTAGTGTTAAACAAAATAATCAACATGAATTTCTAAAATATTTCTTTCAGTGTAGAATTATTTTACACTCTTTTTACCCATTTCTTTACGTTTTTACTTTCTGTATCCATTCCATACATATACAAAATATTATCTCTCAGTTGATGAAAGTGAAAAAAAAGCTTTTTTAATTCAGAATAATTTTACTTTACCATCACCACACCCCACCACGCCCCCACAAAATCCAACCTCCTATATATGTAATTTAACTAAACACAAAAGAAAAACTTTGGAAATTACAACAGCTGACATGTGAAAAATATGTAAAGTTGTTTATAAATACATAAATAATAATAAATATATTTACTAATATACATATATATATATATATATACATATATATATATTTATATACCGTGTACTAGAATTTTGTATGATTGTATGTATGGTGAGGTGGTATCGTCGCCAAAAACGGCACGTGGCAACATGCCTTCATTAATTTTCGAGGGAAATATTTTTATTTTATATTTATTTTTATTTATATAATAAATGTTCATAAATGCAATTATTTATATTTATGACTAAATTTAGTTTAGTTGGAAATGTATTTTAAAAATTGGTATGAAATGTACACAATTTTTTTTATTTTTATTTGTTATTAATTATATAAGTGTAGTGTAGCTGAAGAGAATAGCGATTTACTAGGAATTGGATATATATAATTATACATGGTGGACGAGAACTGGATGATTGATGACGGTATTATGGTGTAGTTTGTAGTATAATGAAATAAAATGCCACCTTTTGCTTGATCTTCAGATTAACAGTAACTTTCCATATTTTAATTGAATTGGTAAATTGCCCAACCGACAAAAGTATTTGAATCAATCTTAAGATAAATTAGTGAAATCCACAAATCCTAAACTTTAATTCTTAAATTAAGTTTCATATTTATTTTTTTTATTTATAGTGTTATATCCACCATTTCTACATATTCACAATCCACCATTTCTAACCTAATTTATCAAAAAATATTTCCCATTTGAAAGCCCTATTATTATTTAGATATACTTTTATGATTATTGTAGCACCAAAGCTTCTTAAAACAAGATGGAATTTTGTGTAGTGTTAGAGTGTCGTTGTTAGAAACTCTTGCCTAACACAATTCAGTAATGAATCATGGGCGCATCATAAAATGTAAACAAAAGGAGTGAAATGAGAGAAATGATTAGTTAGTTAGAGTTAACCAAATATCTATCTACAAACACTAGGCCACAGTTTGGCGCATATATATTTCCCATTATATTATAAACGAAATACTTGAGGAGTTTACTTGACGAATTTTAAGATTTTTTATTAACAAATTATCGAAGTGGTGGCTAACCAAAGGTTCCAAGTTTTCTACTAATCATATTCGAACAGTCGCAGAGTATGTGACGCAAATCTACTATATCCAAATCCAAATATGCCGAAAGAAATTCAAAATAAAATAAATTAATCTCTTTGAGATCTAACCATATAAGAGACAGTGGCTAGCCAGAATACCAATCATGAGACGCAAATTCATTTGGGCAGTTGACTTTTATATTAACTATAGATTTTTTATATTATGCTCCTTCAACTCTAACCATTGGTACTATAAAATCGATTTTATATTTAATAAAACCGAACCGTCAATTATTTCAATATTTACTTCAGTTTCTCAACTCTTCTTCCCAGGTGTCGATAGATAATGTAGAATATTTGAATATATTCAATTAATTTTCATTTAGAAGAAAATTAATTGAATATATTCTGGTTTGGATACAATTTATTTCGTAATTAAATTTCGTTGTTTTTTTGTTGGAAAATATAGTGTAAATTTGTATTTAAAAAAAAAAACAACAACACCAACACTAAATATATTTAGGTTACATACACGTGCGGTGTATGTTTTTTTTTTTTTAATTTTGTAACTTTTATATATATATATATACATAAATTTGTTAGATAAATTAGGTCATAATGGCTTATATTTATGGAAAAATTAACAAGAAAATTAGTAAAGTTATATAAAATTTAATACTTAAATTGGTAAAATGAATTTTTATAAGCTCATAGTAATTATATAAGTTAAATAAGAATTTCTAAATTAAAATTTGAAATGATTTTTGGGAAATAAGATTGTAAAAATTGAATTTGTTTAGGCGGTTTTTTTTTTTGTAGAAAAGAAGAATTTGAAAAAGGTTCAATCAAATTCTTTTATTAAATTTTCAAAATTTTCCCATATCTGTTCATTAAAGATATAATACTATATTTGGTTTAGGTAAGTGAATTAAATATATAAATCCAAAGTCTGATAAACTCTAAATATTGGTTTAATGATACTTTTTGTTGTAAAATCGCAAAAATGTGATATTAAACCTTTCGATACGGTATTGTACATAAATATGCACGTAATTTATTGTTTCATCTGTAGCTGAATCACATGAAAAATAACTTTGTTAAAAATTGATTCGTTTGTGGCTGTATACTTTAGTATGATTAATATATGAAATATATAAAGACGCGCTGAAACATTTAGTTTAAGTCTATACATCATCCAATATTAAAGATTCTTCTTACCATTCAAACGAAGAGTATTTCATTGACATTTCTTATGTAAAATAGAATATTTTTTGTTTTTCTAAAAAAATCCAATTGAAACCCGAAATCAATTAACAATTTTCACAGTTAATTTTTACATTTTACATTTTTAGACCTTTTTATTTTAAATAAATCCCAGAAAACTAATTAAATTTAATTATATAAAATTATAAAAATCAAAAATCATTTCAATTTATATACAGGAAGTTATTTTGAATAGTATAATCAATCTTTTAAAAATGCCGCAAACAAGAATAATTCTTAATAATGTAATAAGATACATCTTAAACATAGTTAAAAACACACAAGAACGATGGCAAAAAGTAATATTTACATGTACATAAATATGTAATTTCATGTGTACTGTACCCACATCGTCAGCGTACATAAAATATATTAAAATTCGAAAAAGAACCGTGGAGAAATTTAATCTTTATATGGATTTATAAAAATGGAAAATTTCAGTTAATTATCATTATAGTTAAATTTTAAATTGCAAATTTATTTAATTTATTAGTAAACTTTTTACAGATTAACCAGAATTCACTATTTATATATTTAAATTAATAATTCATTTTTTAAAATTTAATTTATAAATTTAAATTTCAAATAACTTACATAAAATTTGCTATGCTTTTCTTTTTATCCAAAATATTTAAATATGAAAATGTATTAATATAGTTAGCACAAAATATTTGTAAATCACTTCAACTATTTTACGATTTAACTTTTCTATAGTAATTAAAATTTTAATTAAATTACTTAATTTTATTAAAATAAATATATTTTTTTTAAATAAATTTATTTCACTACCGAAAATCTTTTAATTATTAATAAAATATGTTTTTAATAATAAATTTTATCACAATAACATGATTTGTTTTAATCAATGAATTTATACAAAAATTACAAAATATAGAACCGAATCAATTGGCTTTCAAATACTAAATGACTGTAAAAGTTATTCACCCACTGAACTATATTATTTGCTATAAAAATTACTATATGAGAGTGTAAAATAATAAAAGCTTTAATCAATTATTATAAAGCTTTTTTCATCAGTTTAATACTCTGGGTTTTTATGTTCATGTTTATGTAAATATATGTTGTTATTTTACAATGCATAAAATATGGGCGCATGTTCATACTCGTGAATTAAATAAAAAAAAGTATATCTCAAAAAAAATAACTGCAATATTAATAAAAAATATATAATCTTTGTAAATTCTGTAGTTTTTTCAAAATTTACAATATATAGTTTTAACGCAGAGTTATCTAATATTTATCACTCTAATTAGTGATTGTGATTTCCCAAGCTTTTTTCATTCTCGAGATTCGGGAATTCCCGAATTAACCATTATTTTTTTCTCGAGATTCGGGAATCCCTTTTTGAAAATCTCGAGAATCTCGAGATTCGGGATTCGGGATTCCAAAAAAAAAAAAAATAATCGAAGCAGAAAAAATTTAAGAAAATAAAAACGAAAAACATTGGTTTTTTTTTATATTCCTAATTATATATTTCATATTCTATAACATTAACATTTTTATTAAAATAACTTTTTAACATACACAAATTGTTAATTGACTATTATTATTATTAACATAAGTTAACTACCTACGATTCGAGAATCCCGCAATTAAAATACCACATACCACCAGTCCAGAAATAAAAAAAAATGACCTAAACAAAGTAATGTAAATAAATGAATGCTTAAGTAAAAACCCATAATAAAATAATTATGAATAATACAAATATTTAAAAATAAGTTTACGCCTAGTTTACAAATATTATACCTACTTAATCTTAAATATCAAGAGATAAATTGTTAAAGGACTCATGTAAGAGTAAAATCAAAAGTCAATGCCATAAAATAATAACTTTAAATAAATATTTCATTGAAATAGTTAAAGTTATAAAAAAATAATTGTGGGTTAATTGTGTGTATTTTATAGATTCCCGTTCCCGAATCCCGAGTAATAATCCCGACGGGAATCGGGAATCCCGAAATTTAAGAATTTAAAATTCTCGAGAATCGGGAATGAAATTATCTCGGGAATTTCCGGGAATTCCCGCGACGGGATTCTCGAGCACAATCACTAACTCTAATTCTAATAAGTCTAGAAATTATCAGCAATGAACACAAATTTTTCTAATTATAATAATTACAATCAAAATTTAGATAAACGATTGATTGGCCGGTTTTCATAACTGATAATTTATAATTTAATTGATCGCAAACAGTTCATAACTTTAATCGTCTACCGAATATTATTATATTTAGTCATATCAGACAAAGTGACAATGATGCATCAAACTAAATTTCATGATTTACTTCATAACTTTAAAAATTAAAACATAAAAAATATTATTTATACATTAAGGTTGAAGATGAAGTGCAACATTGGTTTTTTTTAGTTAATTCACCAAAGCGCGGCTTTTGAAATTAAGCAAGAGTTACATCACATGGTTCAATTTCTTGTACCTACATCAGAATATCGTTCTATAGTATAGTCCCACACGCGTTTAATAAACGTAATTATAGATTACGTCCGGCTTCATCTCGCCCTTTTTATCAAATTATTTAGTATAAATAGCATTAAAAGTTCCAAAATCTTTTATGTTACACTGAAGGGTTCAATGTATAATTTTTAATCTAACTAACTATATAAGATATGAACATTTATATTAAACCTATAATTTCTAATACATATGTATTAGAATTTCAATTACAAAATATGTAATATCTAAATAAATGCCAAAACGTGCCAAAGTTTTTTTTTTTTATATTTTTTGTTAGTTTGTTGACTGTTTGTCTTAATGTAGAAATCTTTTGATTATGTTTTTCATACATTGATGTTTATTATGTACATATATGTTTTTATTCCTGTTATTTCCGGAATGAATATTTATTATTAAGTCATAAAAATGGTGGGAAAAATGAAATATGTATAAGAAATATATTTTTTTTTTTAGAAATTATAATTGTTATAAATACAATTTAATGTTGTACTTCCTTCCAGTTTTGTTTTTTTAATTTGATTATAAAATTTACAAAATAACAAAATTAACATTTTAGGATTTTTAGTATTATATTTTAAATAAAGTACAATTACACAAAACGCTCAAAATAGCTGTGCTTCCTGTGCATCCGAAAAATGGTGGCTTAAAGTAAAAGACGAAAACTTTGTTTGAATGAAGAGAAGAATATTTGGAGGAGTTTGCGAAAATGGGATTTGGAGTAGAAGATACAACACAGAAAAGAACAAGCTCTACGGCTACAACGACTAAAAGTGGGTAATCTAAAGCAAATCCATGTAAAACGATTGCATTGATTTTTGCATGTTGTTCGCATGAATGAAAACGCTCCAGCTTAACTAGTCTTAAAAGAAGTTAAAAGAAGAACAACCAAACAATGTCTTATGTCTACGATAATGAGGCAGACCTAAGATGGATAATTGAAGAGCGGAAGCCTGTAAAGGTAATTGTCTAAGGGCCCAGGAGGCCTGTAATGTGATCAAAGAAGAAGAGAAGACTATATTTTTAATGAAAAACAAGATAATATAAAAATGATTCAATTTAAAAATTAATAAATAAAGAAATTCTAAATAAATTTTACACGTGTTTGAATAAAATTTTATATATTTTACTTTTGATACTCGTTAATGACAGTGGCGGCACATACATGAATGTATATGTATATTCAAATTGAAAATGCTGACTAACGTTTTTTTTTAATTATTTTTATATATACCTTATATATAAAGCAGTATTTTTTTTTTTAGATTTAACCAGAATTTTAGGATAGACTTAGCCCATCTTGACCTCTGTAACGAAGCTCTGCTGGTTTTTATATGCTGTTTATATAGTATACTTCAAAAATTTGAATTTTATTATGTTTAATTGTACGATAATATAAACATTTATTTTTTTAATTTATTTAGAATTTACCATGTTTAAATTTATATTTTATTAAAATTCATTTTTAAATAAAAATCATAAAATTAAAATTCGTATAGTATAAATATTTTCTTTTTTGTCTGTTTTAAATAAATTAAAATTAAATTTTGCATAGATTTTTAAATGATATTTAGCTGGTTTTTTTTAAAAATTAGTAATAAACTTGAAAATTTAAAACATAATTTAACAAATTATATTGAAACGTGAAATTTAATATTAAAATATTAAGAAAATCAATCACAATAAATAATTAAAGTAATAAATTATTCATTATTAATTAAAAAAATCGGGTTTACTTTTTCGTTAATAGCTAAATACATAAATACCAGAAACTTCGAAAAAGTAGCATATAAAAATTATATATAATTTATTTTAATCTCATAATTGATAATTTCGTAATATCAAATATTTAAATAAACATTAAAATAACACATTTTTACATAAATATTCAATATACAAAATTCAAGTATAAAATTCTCAATTATGCGAATATAAATATTATAGTAAAGAAACAAATTTTTACATAAAATATATACAAGATTAACGTATATTTGATATTTTCATATAAGCAGAATATGAAATTATGAATCTGAGATTTTAAATATTTAAATTCGTCATACAAGTGGGTAATCTAAACCTTTTTTTTTTTTGAACACTCAGGTTACAATTATGTATATTATGTGGTACCTTTATAATATAATGGAATAAAATTATTCAAAAAAATGTTAATTTTTCTCAACATCTTCAATATTACATTCGCTTAATAGATAGAAGAAATTTATAAATATATACAAAATAAACATAAAAATTTTCTTTATCTATTAGCTAAAAAGTTTTTATTTATGTAAATAGGTATACAAAAAATTTCATTGTACAATAATAATAAAAAAATATATATATACAAATGATTTTATCTACCACCCTGCCAAATTCCCTCTTGTTCACTATAAGTTGATATAAGCTCAATTGCTGGCACGTGTTGCGTAAAAAGTAAGAAATTTTGTCGCGATTATCTACTAAATTGTATTTACATAATATTTATATGTATTTATTCATATAAATTTGTATATATTTATATATTAGTATTATAAAAAATCGAAAAAAAATGACTTAATTTCTTACAAACACCTTCAAAAAAGCATCTAATTTATGAATGTATTTTGTGTTAAATAAAAAAAATATAAATAAATAAAATATTTTTTATAAGATACACAATTTTAGTATCCGATTAATTCATAGAAAAACAATTCATAGATAAATAATTCACGTGGTATAATCTATTCGTAATATAAAGTAGTAAAACAAGTTTTTGCTGAGATTTAGTTTTCGTGGAAATGATTTTTCTTACTGCTCGAATCTTTAAATTTCACTACTTTTTATTATTCTTTACAGAATTTATTACTTTTTTTTAGTGTTTTTTTTAGTACTTATTTAGTTAGAGCGTCAGTCAATTAACGTGAATTATTTTATTGTAGTATTTTTTAGTCATTGGTTGGATTTCAAATAATTTTAGGATATTTATTATATGGTTTTAATTAAAGTTGTAGACAATTTCTATATTAATGAGTCCTTTTTTGATATGTGATGTAATTAGCTAAAGGAAGTTCTTTATTTGTGGAATTAAATTTGTGGTTAAAATAAAATGTAATTATGCAATATAGAATTTTATACCATGGTATTACTATGTTAATAATACCCGCGTGCATTGCCATTTCAAAAATCAATTGCACTATATTTATAGATCGTAAAATTTGTATAACATGCAGCATGAGATTTGCTGATGCTATTATAAATAAAAAGATTTTGTATATATAAAATGTTTTTGTTTTATAAAAATTATTTAATTTATTATAATATTTTTTTATATATATATAAATATAAATCAGTAAAAAAAAAACACTCAGAAATGATTTTAATTAAACTAAAACACGTGCCAAAATATAAGTTTAACAATCCGAGATATAAAAATTTAATATTTCTTTCTAGATAATTGATGGAATAATTTTGAAGGACAACATTTTTGTTTATATATAAATTAATTAAATTACTAATTTAATAGTTTTATTAATTTTAAGTTTGGTAAATAATCACGAAATAAAGTTAGGAGAGAGTATACAAAATAAAAAATATTTCTTATTATCATAATATGAAATTAATTATTGGATTTTGTATTTATTTACCATTTAAAAAACTTAAACTTAGTATCGAGTTAAAGTGGAAATGTAAAATTTCATTATTAAAACTCTTCAGTGAAATAAACAATCGTGAAAAAGTTGTAACAGATATTTGGTAAATAGATAATTTTGACATTATTAATTTTTATAATAAATAAAAATTATATTTAATAATTAACGATGTAGTCACCTTTTCAATTTAAGTTAAAATTAATTTAAAAAAAAATGCAAATTTGAAAATTCCGCAATGAAATAATGTTGAAAGCATAATTTACTCCGGAAAATTATGCAGAAACTATACGAATATTTCACGATAGTGAAATTCGAATCATTATTTGTCACTTCTAATTTCAGAATGATGAATTGAATGAAAATTTCACTTCACAGCGAACTCGATACTAAACTTAGGTTGAAATATGAATTCATTTCATAGTAAGAAAAGTTATGTAGTAAAACAAAGTTAGCGAAAAAGAAAGTTTAAAGTTGAAATATAAGAAAATAGTATTTTTATTCTCAAAGATAGTCAACGCAAATCAAAATATGCTCAACTTTCATATTTTCGATTTGCTATTTATATTGTGAATTAAAAAATTATAATAACTTTATGTTCGTTTGCTTCATCTTTTCATTGCGTTGCAATTTTACGAAATTTTCATTACGAATACAGAGTAACGAATTTTAATAAGTTTTGAATTTGAACTTCTGTTTAGATATTAAATCATATAATTATATAGTACATTATATAGTTAATAAGTTCAGGGGATGCGTGCTATTGAGATTATAACCCATTACAATTAATTATTATTCTATATTCGAATTTAAATTTTGTAATTGATGTAAATTCGTTTGAAAATATTGCAAGTGTTTTGAAAAATATTATTAATAAAAAAAACATTATTAAAAAAGGTAAACTACACCCTAAAAGCTACACAAGCATGAAATGTTGGTTAAACATATTTTTTACTAATGCTATTATTTCCTTTTATCTGAACACCGCATATAAATATGTTAATATATTTGTAATTTTTGTCGGCTGATAAAAATAAAGAAAATAAAATTCACAACTTTTTCGATTATTTTGTTGAAATAAAAAACATAGATTCGGTGTTCATACTTGTGGAAGATATTTTGTAGAAACAAATTGGTATCATTTTTGGAAAGTATCGAAAGAGAAATATAAGTTATACATTATTATTGTAAGATTTAATTAGTTACCGTGTTTAGCAGAGCTTAAAGGATCATCACAAGATAAAATAATGAAAGATAATGAAATATATTGTTCAGTACAATCTAATGCATGAATTTCCATATAATAAATAGATATAGACAAAATTCAGTAATACATCAAATCACTAAAGTGTCTTGGACACTATCAAATCTTTATAGTGGACAAAATCTAGTTATCAAAATCACATATTATTATAGAATGATAATATGTGGTGTGTAACTCTGATCAGTGATGATAGTTAGTACAATTGAAATTATAATATACATCACGAATAGACACGTGTGAAATAAAATGAATTAGTAAACAATATTTTAGCAAAAAAATTTAGTCATCATTAAAAATCATTATACAAATTTAGTAGAATTAAAAAGATAACAACAAATATGTATTCACAAATATGGCCTTGACCAAATCCAAAATTAAAACATTTTATGCAAAATCATGTATCCAATTCGCGCGTGTCGCAATGCCGCAAAATACAAAAATTTATTAATCTATTAATAGGTTTTGTTATATTTTCAACAAAATAATATGTTCAACAAATACTTCGTGTTAATTTTAAATATTTTTTTATGTTTTTGCCATTTAATTCAAAATTAAAGATTTTGAAAAAAAAACGAATATTATTTGAAGTAGCGATTTTTATTACTACTATTTCTTTTATCTCCTGAAATCTGAAATGTTTCCAAACCGTGTGGTTGCTTGCGATGTTTTTAACTTTATGCCACGTTTTCTCTGTCTTGTCAATTTCGGTGTTTAGTGTTTTTTTCCAGGTGACTTTTGCGTGATCCCATTTTCTACTGCCTTTGTGGATACCAGGCGCACGTACTTATCTATAAACTTCTCTGCGTTCTTTTCTGATGGTGTGTCGTACTCATTTACATGCTTTGATTGAAATAATTGAAATTATCATTGAAATTTTCATCACTTTTGGCTCGTTCTACTAAAATTTATCAGTATCCGAAATAAATTTGTCAACTTTCATAATTTCATTTCCATTAAATATTTTCTACGGAAATAGAAAAATATTCTACTTAATAAATTTATCCCATTTTCCAGATTCCACCATCAAAAAAGTTTTCTGTTTTCATCTTTAAATATTATATTGTATTCATTTTATCAGCATGTGTCATGACACTTTTACACTTTAACTGTTCTCAAATAACAACACATCCTGCCATGCCACCCACCTACAAAGTTCGTGAAAACAAAATTTTCTTTTCTGTATAATTTTTCATTACATTCCCTCCACCTTAATACCACAAAAAAAATATCCTTAATACAAACATTATTATAAAAAGTTTGTACACGTGCCAAATATTTTACTGTAACATTTCTACCAACAAACAAAATGTGTCCTTTTTAGTACACTGGATGTTTATATGTATATACTGTTTTATATATATCTGTGTGTGTAAATTATTTGTCTGATCGTTGAACCCGACAGTTTGATTTTATTTTTTTTAAAAAAGGGAAATGTTAAATATTTTTATAGGGCGATGTATACCAATAAAAATTGTACGAAACAAATATAATTTTTGAATATTTTAAAATTAATCCTTAATTAAATTAAATGAATTAATTCAAAAAATTAAGAGAAAATATTTTATATATTTTCACCATTTTTTTATATGATTTATAGAATTGTTTTTATGAAATTTAAATCGATATAAAGATAAAATGAAAAAAAAAATCTTATGTAAAGAAAGTTGTGTAAATATAGTTATGATATTTACATAACTTTCTGATAAGGACATGCTTTTAGACATTTAATATTATTGTGTAAAAAATAATCATATATTTAGGAATTTTCATTAACTAATACTTAAACGAATTATAATTGTGGTGGTACAATAATTTAAAGAAAGTTTATTTATATAAATTCCATATAAAAATAATTCTTTAAAAAATATTTTTTATTACTTTCTTTGGAATGGCGTTACAGCCCAAATTGATCCTTTGACCTACTAGTTTTTTTTATGGATTCCGAAAAATAAGTTTCTTTATAGTAAAAAAAAACTTCAATTGTAACAAGAAGCTAATGGCTTTTAATAGTGATTTGTTAAAACTGGCTCAACTAAGAGTGGCAGCGATGTCTCGGTCAGGACTTAAACCCATGACCTAATGCATTACAATATAGCAAACTATAACACCGCCACCATTAAAATATATGTATTTACCTTTTATTAACTATGATGAATTTTTTTATTTTATTGTGTTTAAGGAAGTAATTAATCTACGCTTTAATGAAACAGAAATTGCGAATGTGTTGTGCAGAAAAAATACTTGAGTAAGGGACTTTTATACCCTCCTCTGACACAAGAGATCAAGTCCACAGCTGATATAGCAATATTTTAGGCTCCACAAAGTCTGGACATTTCATTAACTAACGCCAAATTATAATTTGATATGTCAGATTAATTGGGTAGATCTTGTAGCCAGAGAAGTAGAAATGCTGTAACAAACTTCTTTTATTGAATATTAATTCTCATAAGAGGAGTTTATAATATTACTCCGTTCCGTATAGCAAAATTCAGCTGGTGCCCCCTGGATTACACTTTATGGTCAATTTGAGATTAAAAATAGCTGATACATATTATATTTTGTACTATTATCTTAAATAATTAAATTATTATGAATACAATTTGATGGAAAATCAAATTTGATTTCCTATAAACTTATTGTAACACTTGTACATATATATAATACAAATGAAATTTTACTCAAACACGTGTCGTATAATTATTAATTACATATATCTATATATCGTTTCCCCTATCTTTTTATTTAATACCATAAATATTTAACCAAAATTATAATATTTTTTTTATATTTGATGAATCACAAAATATAAAATACATGCTTTATTTCAAATGTGAACAACCTTGCTAAATTTTACTATTTGTTTAGACAATTTACGTGTTTTCAGCGACACGGTATTAGTATATTGTATATGTATATCGTTCCGTACAAACTATATAAACAATGTGCAAATCACAATTTATTTAGTAACACCAGTTTACTATACCTCCCGACCCGATAGGCCAATCGTAACCTGATAATAATTGTTATCTAATTAGAATATACAGGCTGGGTACGAAATAGTTGCTCGATCATATACTACATTTTTTTTTGGTAGTATTCGAAGCAAAAACACTTATGGGCATATTCCCGGATTTGGTTCCAATTTCGAGTTACAGTGCATTTTTGCGGTCGGACTTAAAAAAAAGTAGCATCATATTTCTATAGCTTCAGAATGGGTCAATAGAAAAGTATAGTTTATTGTTATTAGATTTACGATTAAATTTCAAACAAGGCGGTGTCTCTGAAGATTTTTCCTCCAAGTGGAATAATTCTTTTACATAAAAGTGTTAATAAAATTAACGCCTCGCGCGAGTCGGATCCAGCACACCACTGGTATTCACCCTGTATATATAATGTTATTGAGTTATTTTCGTATAAAAGCGTATAACTTCTTTTTTATTTCATTTCATTGATTCGTGGATTTGGTCAAAAATTTTACGTCTTACCCCTCAAACAAGCTCGACGCGACGGACGCAACGGAAACGGATTCAAATGTCGAAAAAAAGTTGAAATGTATAGGAATATATGAAAGTGAGCAAAGTCAAGAAGGACGCGACGTACACGACGGACGCAAGACGCAAAAGTTCGATCGATTTCAACTTTCGACGGACACGACGGATATAAAATAGGTACTTTTCAAAATTTTTAATTAAAATAAATTTATTTGACATTCCAAAATTTTTTTGAGTGAATTATAAAGCCAGGGCTACATTGTTTCGATCGGTTCAGTTTCCATTCGTTTCGAAAAATTCAAATTTGCCGTCTCCATATATTTTATATAGGAAATCGATTGAGTGGACACATAGGTCGAATCGGAACGAATCGAATCGAAAGAGTTTGGAACGATTGGAATTTTGCGAATCCAAACTGAAGGAAATGTCAAGAGAAATGAAATTTGACTGTTTCAAAAATAACAAAAACAAAATATATGAGGTTTAATCGATTGTGATCGGTAACTATGTGTTCAGTCTACTTAAACGTCGAATCAAATCGAATCGAATCGAATCGAAACTGAACTGAACTGATAGGAACAATGTAGCCCAGGCTTAAGTTGTGAAAAATTAATTTAAAGTATAAGTACATATAGTTTTGTTTACAAAAAAAATTGTTTATAAACTGTCATTGAAGAATATGTAGTCCGTCTCATCCGTCGAGTTTGCTCCATCGAAAATTCTTATGCGTTTATTGTCCGTCCGTTGCGTCCGTCGCGTCCGTCGTCAGTCGAGCTTGTTTGAACCAATATATAAAAATTATATTATTTATTTTAATTTCTATATCTATACAATAAGACTCACTAAAACTTTGTATATAGATATACATGTTTTATCCTTACCTAAAATGTATTTTTCTATCAGTCAGATGTATGCATTAATATATGTAGTTGTTGTATAATATAAATTATGATTGACTGGCCACTCCATAATTTGCATATCTTTTGATATGCTTTTCCTTCAACCTAGTTAATATGGACGATAACTTGCAAAGAAAAGAACCATGTGTTATGACATAGTTGTCATTTTTGAAAACAATATATGTTTACTGAATGTAGTTCGCTGTTCGCAGGCAGATATGGAATGGAAATTATATTTTTATAAAAGTTTTGAATTGTAATTTTCATATTACCTTTAACACTTCGAAGCTTAACTTCCAACGTTTTATAGGATTACGAAATATGTAAAATAATCAATCATTTACTAAATAACATGTGCAAAATAAATTTCAATAAATTAATGCGTGACATTAGGGGGATTATTAAGCTAAATTTAGTATTATTGACCACTTAATGTTATTATATATTATGTATATATGAATATTTAGAATTTGGTTACTACAAAAGTTAAAATTAATAATTTTTATCAAAATATATTACCACCTATATAATTATGAAATAAAATTTTAACTAAAAACTTTATAATGATAATATTATTTTTATGGATAATGAACTGATTGAACTTGTGATATTACACGTGCCCTTTATTTCGTTACATTTAATTTGTTGTTTTGACAAAATCACTTTTCACAATTTCCAAATGTTATTAAACGTGATAAAATTATAAAATTTTAAGAACGTACTTACTATAAAAAAGATGATTTAGAAATTGGAATTTTTATTAATAATTTTTCGATTACGGTCAGTTTTTGTTTTCTTATTGTTACAATTGAAAAAAAAAAACTAAAAAAATTATACTTTTAAATTAATTAATATCAATTGGAATACATATAATAAGATTGTAATCAAAAATTCATAAAGAATAAATTAAAACAGGTAAAAAAAGGTTTTCAAAAACATTATTTTTCATGGTCTTAGAACATGAATTGTACTTGACCTAACAAAACCTAGACAGAGCATTCAGCGGTTGGGTAAAGATTCTAAAAGCCTTTAAAAAAAAATCAAGGAAATTATATTCACAATATTGGATTAACACTTTTTTGTATGGATTAAATGAAAGTTGAAATGATAAGATGAAAAAAACCATTAAAATTAATTTAATTTTAATTTAGAGTTCAAATTGAACCTTCATAGAGATCAGACGTATTTTGTTCTAATTAAATATTGTTAAATTAGCTAAATAAATGTATTTTGAAGTGACTGTACCAATCGGTATTTATGATTAAATACCTTCACTTAAATAATAATTAATCTGTTAACTAAACAATTAAATGAAATAGAAAAAAAAACCCAACTGGTCTAAATACCTAAAAAAACAATTAAAATAAATCACAAACAATTATAGTGATCATTATAAAGAATTGAAATCGAAATAAATAAATAACAATTAGTGAAAAGTTATTAAATAATATTATTAAATTCATTTAATATGAAATATAATGGAAAATAATGAACAATTGCTTGAAGATAGAAGCTATGTTCAACCATTAAAAATAATTAAGATTAATAATCCACAAATGGATTATGATGATAATGTGCAAGATGTTAATTCTGCATCTGCAGACAAAAATACCACAGAAGAATGGAAAGTTATACCGATAAGAAGACGAAGGAATTCTGTTGAAGGCAATACTAAAAGGAAAAGATCTGTTTCTCCTACTACAAACGACAATCAATTTAAAATTTTAAGTAATTATGATTCAAGAAATAATACTAATGTTACTAACCTAATTAATAAGAAAAATACTAACACTAAAGATTTAAATACTAATAAAAATGTATTACCAATAGGAAATAATTTGCAAAATGGTAAGATCAAATTTTGTCCGCCAATTATTACCAGAGATAGTAATTTAAAACCGCTTATTGAATTCTTAGAAAAGAGATCGGATATAAATAAATTTAAATTTTCTAACAATATTTACAACAAAAAAACTAAAATCTTTGTTTCTTGCTCTACTGTCCATAAAGAGTTATTGGAATATTTAAGAGCTAATAAAATTAATGCTCATACTTATACTCCATCAGATTTAAAATCTGAAAACTGGGTGTTAAAGGGAATACACGCTAACTTTAATGAGAAAGATGTTGAAATGGCTTTAAAGGAAAAACTTCCAAATTTAAAATTCAAAAAAATCTCTACCTTTTCTACTATCCACTCTAAAAAAAATAACAGAGAACTAGGGATGTTTCTAATCCAATTAGAACCCAGTCAAAACAGTAAACCACTCTCGGAGATAAATTTGTTATTATATCAAAAAGTTTATTGGAGCAAATTAATAACGAAAGCTCCTATTCAATGCATGAGATGTCAGGATTTTGGCCACGCAGCTATAAACTGTTCTCGTAGTTATAGATGTGTAAAGTGTAGGCGCGATCATGAGCCATATAAATGTCCATCAAACAAAGAGACTGATAAGCCGACTTGTACCAACTGCGGCGGAGAACATCCAGCTAATTGGAGAGGATGTGAATATTACAAAGATTATATGACTACTAAAAAGAAAATAATTAATAAGGCGATTGAAGAAAGAAGAGAAAAAAATAGATTCGTTTATAAGGCAATAAATAATTATTCAGATAATAATACTTCAACCTATTCTGGAGTTTTAAAGGGTGACCAATCCAACAAAAATAATAATAATAATAATAATAATTCAGTCACCGATTTTTTCAATTTATCTGATAATCTTTTTGGCATAAATATTGGTACTCTAATTAAAGAAATTAAACAGTTTATGCCTTATATTAATAGTTTAAAAACAGTAACAGATAAACAAGTAGCTTATTTGCAATTTATAGCACAAATTACTACAAATGTACAAGATGATTAATACAAAAAATTATCTTTCAGTTATTGCGTTAAATGTCTGCTCTATTAGGAGCGTAGACAGACGTGCAATGTTATTTAACACATTCAAAAATCATAATCCTGACTTTGCTTTTGTAGTTGAAACAAGATTGAAAAGTACAAACAAAGTTTTATTAGATAATTATAAATGTTTCAGAAACGACACAAACCAAGGTTCTGCAATTTTTTATAAAGAAAAATTTGATTTACATGAAATTAAAAATGAGTTTTCTGATATACCCATTACTATAGCGCACGGGAAAATTATTAATCAAAATAATGAAATTAAAACTATTTTAATAGGCTCAGTTTATATTAAACCACAATGCGAAGTAAGAATTATAAAGGATTTATTGGCAAAGTTAAATAATTTGTCAAAAAATTATGATTATACAATCTTAGGCGGAGATTTAAATGCGCGACATATTGCCTATGGTGACACGCGAAATAATAGTAACGGATTAATATTAAATTCATGGTTTTTAAATAATTGTGGTGAAACTAACCTAACGATACTATCCCCAGAATCACCTACATTTCCATCGACATCATCAATTCTTGATTTGTTCATTTTATCTGATAGTTTGCTAAATTTTTTAAATCCTAACTATACTATTACCACTCACACTTCATTTTCTGATCATTTTCTTATTAAATTATCGGTTTGCATAAATCAGTTTTCAATTAAATTAAATAATCCAAAAACATATAGGTCCTTTGAAAACACCAATTGGAATTATTTTAGGAATCAGTTAGACACAATGCTCGTGGACCAAAATATGCCATCTACCACAAAAAATTTAACGAATGAGGAAATTGATGAATACATTATAGATTTTGTAAATATAATTCAAGCGTGCTTAAACAGTAATTCAGTAGTTGTGACAGTTAAAAATAAAAAATTTGACAAGCTTCCAAATAATATTAAAAATTTATTAAAAATAAAAACTATTTGGCTTTCAGATTTAAAAAAAATTTTCATAAAATATGGCAATAAAATAAGCCCACAATACAAGTCTCTAGGTTCTAGAATTGGATGTTTAAAAACAATAATAAAAGAAAAAATATCAAACTATTTTAACTCGGAATTCTGTAATAGACTTAAAAAAATTAAGCCCTCCCCTCAGGCATTTAAAGAAATAAACAAAATTACAGGTAGAAAGTATAATTATAATAACAAAGTATGTTTAAATGGTGTAGAATTGCAAGATACTGATGAGAAAATATCCGCTTTCAAAGAATTCTATAAAAATGTTTATATTGAAAAAAATCCACATTTCGATATTAATAATAATATAAAAGTTAACACTGAAGTTAATAACTTTCTACATAGCCAAAAAGATTCAAATGGAAACTTCATTAGGCTGACCAATTTCAATATTAATAATAATTCTCTTGATCCCAGTGGTGATGAATTTGTTAGGTTATCAACTATTAAAAATATTATTAAAACCTTGAATAGTAAAAAATCCTTTGGGCCTGATGGCATTTCAAATTTTTTGTTAAAAAAAATTCCTGAGAATGCTAAAAAGTTCTTAACTATAATTTTCAATAATTGCTTAAACAATAGCTACTTTCCAAAAGAATGGAAAATAGCAGCATTGACTCCATTATTAAAAAATAAAAAATCATTTGAAGTTAAGAATTTCCGACCAATTTCATTGTTGTCAAATATTGGTAAACTTCTGGAACGTATAATTGCCTTTAAAATTGATGATTTTTGCGAAATAGGTAGCGTAATAAGTGATCAGCAATTTGGATTTAAAAGAAATCACTCGACAACTGATGCACTATTAAAAATACGAAATGACATTTTTGAAAATTTGGAAAACAAAAATTGTACAGTATCTGCTATAATTGATATGAAAGCTGCATTTGACTCAGTATGGATAAAAGGTTTAGTTTATAAATTAATTAAAATGGGATTTCCTTCTAGTACTATATGCTTGATTTCAAGTTTTTTAAATGACAGATACCTTTACATTAATTATGAAGGAAAAACTTCAGAAAATATTCCTGTCTACTGTGGTGTACCACAGGGCTCAATAACAGGACCAAAATTATATAATCTGTTTCTTTTTGATTTTCCGCATAATTTTTCAAATATGCGTAGTCAAATACGTTCAAAGGCAAATTTATATGCTGATGATACAACAGTATACGCTCATGCAAAAAATCCAGACACTGCTTTAAAATATATAAAAGATCATATAAATATAATTTCTAATTTTTACAATAAATGGGGAATTGAAATTAATGTTAGCAAATCGGAACTAATTTGTTTTCGGAACCCATCAGGTAGAGCTCCTAAGAACGTGGTAAAAAAAAGTAGGAATTTAGTTTTAGAATTAAATAACATACAGATTCCATTAAAAAATAATATTAAATATCTTGGTGTAAACCTTAACAATATGCTAAAATTTAATAACCACGCTAAATATAATTTAAAAAAAGGAATATATTCATATAGCTTACTCAGACATTTACTAAGTCATAAAGATTTATTGATTAAAACTAAATTATTGATTTATAAACAATTAATAAGGCCAGTATTAACTTATGCATATCCGATTTGGTTTACGGTTTCACCTACTTATGCGGAAAAGCTACAAATATTTGAAAGGAAAATTTTAAGGCTGTGTATAAACAAAAATTTTATAGATAATAATAAAAGATATTCCAATAACTATTTATACAAGGAGTCAAATATTGATCCATTAATGTTGTATATGACAAACCAGCAGATTAAATACTGCAAGAAAATTGAAAATCATCCGAACACTTTAATTCGTACTATTTATGAAAATCATATTCACAATAATATGAACGATAATTTAACAGATAAATTTTATTTAACACCATTAATAGTAATAAACCAAAACTGTGCAAATTATTTCCTAGAAGTAAATAATAAGCAAATGTTAGGCAGATTTTACCTGTATAATGAAAATACAAAAAAAAATTTAAGAGGTTAATTAATTGAAAAGACACAATGTGCAAAAATTAAATAAAAACAAACAAAAATTAATAATTAATGTAGATAGTTTAAGTATTCTTGTAGGTTTAAGTGTTTTCTAGTTTTAAGTGTTTTAATCTAGTTTTAAGTTCCTTGTTATAGCTATGCTAAGAACATATTGTAAGCACTCCGGACGCAAGAGTCACACTAGAACAAACAATTATAAAAAAAAAAAAAAAATAATACCACTATAAAAATTTTCAAATCATGTAAAAAAATAATAACATGCCAAATTCACAAGAATTCAACAGAAAAACTTGTACATATATCTCAATAAGCTTAGATCTAAGAAAAAATTATTGTAAAAAATATAAGTCGTTTAATAAATTCTAATTCTAATTCTAATTTTAATTTAATATGTACGCAACGAAAACACTGCTATAAATAAAAATAGGTAAATAATAGTCATAGATAATATAATATATACTTACATTATATGAACAACATAATTTACTTTACTGAACTTGAACTTCAGAATTCCTTTTAATGTTTGAAATATGTGCGTTTTTTTGGTGCTTTGAGGCATGCTTTAATAGTGCAGCAAAATTTAGAAATAGAGATATCTTGTAATTAATTATATAGAAAACCCAATTTATTCTAAATAATATTTGCAGCAAAGCATTCCGCAACGCACATGTATTTCGGCTATAATGATACTCCTGCTCCTGCTTCCAATTCAATTCCAATAAGACCAGACTAATTCGTAATATAACGACCGCGCGATATGGGTTAAAGTAAAGCTGGAATCACAGTGCCACTATTGTCGAAAACGAGCGTTGACCGTGATATTAAATATTCACATTGCAACGTGTGCATTATATGGAAGGAGCATAACCCCAGAGATAGTCTCAACATACGCAACGACAACGTGCTACAGCACAGCGCACTGTCAGAAAAATATTCAACCTATATAAAATGTATGGGACTAGTTAATCTCAACGCAAACATTCACAACGCAGACGTAGAAGTTCGAAAAATTGAACTTTCAACGCGCGTAAAGTTTCCAACGCAGGAATTTGACAACTAATTTCATTATCAAATAATTTTAAAAATTGATGGTGCTACAAATTTTAATAATAAGTAATTATTTAATAATAAATTTTAATAATAAGTTTTAATTTAAATTTTTCACTTTTCAATTCAACAACTGCCAAAAATAATTATTAAATTTTTTCAATAATATAAATCAGCTGTGTTATGTCATTTACGCAATAACTTAACTTTGAGATTATCTGTTACGCTGTAGCGCGTTGTCGTTGCGTATGTTGAGACTATCTCTACCATAAGTTTTGCATCCCGATGTAAATTTCAAAAAATTTATTTATGGAGCCGAGAAAAATGTATTTCTCTATTTTCTGCTAGTCCAATTGTCAAATTCAAATCAACCGAATTCTGGAAAGGCACATTATGCCATTTTCTATTTTATTTTACTTTTGACTTAGGCAGTATAGTATAGGGCTTTGAATATTTATAATTAAAATCTAATAATAAAATTTGGACTACAATGTATCGATCAGTTCAGATTCGATTCGATTCGTACAGTTACGAATCAACTATAGTTAAGTACAAATTATTTCGATTCGTTTCGATTCAATTTCAATGGCACTTATTTGTCCACTCAATTCAACTTTATTGAACAAATCGGTACTGCACTGATCGATACATTGTAGCTCTTACTTAAGTCTTTACTAATTGTAAAAAAAAAATATATAAAACTGTGCACTTATTTTTTTGCACTTTATTACAATATTAATTTTATAGCCCGACGTTTGAAATCAAGTTAGAAATGTAATTTTAAATTGGTGTTCACATTCACTGTAACTTAATTTTGACTGTAACTTAATTTCCATTTGACATTTAATTTTTTTTTTATTTGATTGAAATTTTTTGAAATATAAAAAACAAAAATGAACTATAATGTAAAAATGCTACAGCTATTTCATAGCATTGAGTAAGAAAATGTAAAAAAAATGTGTTTACTTCGAATAAAAAAAATTAAATTATTGAAAGAAAGAAATTAATATATCTTTTCATATTTTTTTTTCCTCCATACTTTTTAAATTTAAATTTCCGCTAACTGTTATGCTTGATGCTTGAATTAGATGTGCGTTTTTTGAGGCACGGCAACGCATGCGTTGACTGATAGTCAATTAGATGTGCATAATTCTTGTGCGTCCGGCGGTGTAGCAATTTACGACATTTTAATATTTCTTGTGAAATAAAAAAAAATATTAGTGTTTATTGTGTTTATAAAATTGTGCTAATAATAAACACAAAATATTAATAACAATAATAAACAAACAAAACAAAATCTGATGACACAATACAATTAAAAAAAATATGTTGACAAATCAGCAAAAATCTACTGTCAAACTGATTTATTTTATTTTTAAGTTGGTAAATTTAACTGCTGTGTTGTGGCAGCACTGCCGCCGCACGGCAAAATTAGAATTAGAGATATCATGCGGCTACGCACCGCATGCGTTAACGCAGCGCGTTGTCATCTAATGCGCGTCCGGCGACATAAGAATCTATAGTTTCTAATTTTGCCGCACTAAAAAACGCACGTCTGTTTCGAGCATTAAAATAATTTTTTTTTTTAATTGTCACACTATATTACTGCAAAAATTATTGTCAAAATAAAAGATACGGTCGGACAAAACGTTAAAAAAATCGATATTTTCGATATCAAATGACATTTTGAGGATTGTAAACCTAATACTACATTCACACTAGAGTAAAAAACCAGGTTTGAAACCTGGTTTCATGAACAGCCGTTCAGACTACGAATAAGAAACGAGGTTCATTTGACATTTCAATAAAAATATCAAAAAAAATATCATTTTGTGAATTTGGATAATTTAATAAATTTAGATTATTTAATAAAATTGTCTAAATTTACAATTTATTTACAACCAATTATTTTGTTAAACCACGACAGTCAATATTATGACAGTCACTTGATTATTGTTTATAGGGCTACCAAAATTCATTAAAATATGGTCGATTATATTGAAAAATACGGAAAGTATCGAGGTTTATACTAATCATAACCCTCAAATCAAACGAGGTTTTCAAAAAACCTGGTTTCATTTTGAGAGATTTTTTATATGAAAAAACCCAGTTAAAACCTTCAATGGAACCTGGTTTTGTTGTAAAACCTGGTTTTATGCTCTAGTGTGAAGGCCGTATAATTTGAATGTAATTTTATGAAATAACGTAATTTCGCAAAATTTAGTATGGGAAAATATATGTATTGGAAATTAAGTTTTTTATAATTTAATTTGGATGAAATTAAGTATAACTTAATAATCAAGTATAATGTGAATAGGCTATTATACTGGAAACTGAGTTGATGTTGTATAGATCTTTTACTTTTCAAACTCACTAGACGAAATTGCTTGTCAATATTTACATATTTTAATATTTACGTGGCAGAAATGACATCTGCTGTCTGTTTTCAATATTTTACATTTATATTATATATTATATATAAATATTCTACGTAAACAGAAAGGTAGTCTAGATTTGGTTAAATTAAATTGTATTTCTTTGCGAAGCTAATTACAACAGTGGTCCTTTCGTTAAGTTTTGCTAAAGTACACCGTCACCGTCAACATTACCTATTGTAATTGCTTAGGTACATATATGTTTAGCTGCGTATTTTACGAACGCACGATATAATAATTTAGGCTTTAATTTTTTAAACAATTTAGTTGAGTTATGTAAAATGATAGATGATAGAAAATTGTTACAATAACAATAGATGCATTATGTTTATGTAAAGTCGTTATCACTGCTATTGTTACAAATTTTTCATAGTTTTAGAGTGATACCAAATTTGATGTCACTTTGAGTAAGTAGCATGCTATGTAGTTATTTTTTGAATTTGTTAAAAATAAATTCATTTGTTTTTCAATCCGTCTCCGTTGCGTCCGTCGCGTCGATCTTGTTTGAAGGGTAACTGTGATTTCAGCTATACCTATTTTTCCAGCTGTCAAATTTCAATTTGTTCCAATTTTAATAGTTCCATTCCACTAGAGTATCGTTGGCGTTTGTCGTTTTCAAATTTGATTAATATTGTGCGTACTTATGTTTTATTCAATCTTTATGTCTAACGGCCATTTTTATATGTCAATTGAGTTGGAAGTGATAATTATAAAATTAAATACTATTATATATTTTGATAATTTGTAAAACTAAATAACTTACTAAAATTAATTTTATTAACTGTTTTATTTAATATTTAAATGTACTAAAATCTGAGAATATGGGTGAAAAATCAGTGAAACAAGTGTAAGTTTACAAAAGTTTTATTTATCATTTTTCGATTTTTATAAGATTTTTATTTAGACCAATTGGAGGTGTAGCTTGCCGCGAACGTCTTAGTATTTCAGACAGTCTTTTGGAAAACTCTAATCCAGATCGTTTAGTAGAATATATACGTGCAAAACGTAATTTACCACATGCAAAAGAATTATTTTCCAATGTATTTAATAAAGATAAACCACGTAAAAGTTTTAAGCTTCAATTGGAACCATATCAAAATCCATCACTATCGCCTGAAACAAAAGCATCCAAACGTCAGACAGAAATAAGTGAAATATCAGAAAGTGATAAACAACTGAATAATACACCTGAAAAAATCCTATTGCCAAGAATTATGCTCCGAAAAAAAGGACAACACTGTGATTATCATCCTCATGCTAGGAAAGCTTTATTTAATGAACTTGGAAGTACAATTAAAACAAATGAATTTGTAAGAATATTTTATTAATAAATAATAATTTCGGCTTTAATTTATTTTTAATTTTTAGCTACCACCAGTTTTTAGTACTCCACTTAGTTTTGGTGTTGGTGATGACCAATTATCAAAAAATGAAACAATTGGTCATACCAACGACAACAATAGAAAATCATCACAAAAAAAATCACTAATACGAAAAACTGTTAAACCATTAACGTCCAAGGAATTAGAAGCTGCTAAATTAATAGAAAATCTAGCAAATGAACAAATGATGAATAATACTAAAATCGGAAGTAATATTAGTTTAAATAAAAGCAGTAATTCACAAAACTTAACATTAAGAATTAGCGGTAAAGATAATGATTCTGATGAAGAGTTATGTGAAAATTTAGATATTAGTGAAAAATTAATATTGCCCGATCAAATCATATTAAACGACGTTCAACAAGAAGAAAATGTAAACGCAGATTTGATTAAAAAATCACAATTAGGATCATTGCAGCAAACAAATCAGTCATTGAGAGAAAATTCCAATTTTGTAACTCAATATTCTAACGATAAAAAGACATCTAATGAGTTACATGTGCCTGAAACGGAAGAATTTGAAATTCAAAATATATCGGCTAGTATAATTATTCCAGAAACACAAGAAAATGCAATTATCAACAATGTACAAGAAAATGCATCATACATAGTAAATCAGCATTATCAAGCAAATCAATTAGAAAATTGCGACAAAACGGATAAATATTTACCACCAAAAAGTCCTAATCGTCGTACATTTGTTATTCATAAACTTAATAATACTATAACACCACTAAGATCACATTCTATTAGTAAAGAAAATTACATATCACCGAAATCTGTGAAAATATCAAGTCCAAGCCAGATGAGTCCATTGGCAAGATATGCACACTCAAAAATACGTCTAAATAATGATAAAACATCTGAAAATTTTAAGAAACATAATTTGCGAAGTAGAATCCCAAAAAGCATACGAACTCCCTCATCAATACGAAATAATTCGGTTAACCGAAATATTCAATTATCACAAAATGTAAATGAAATGGAACAGATAAATGATATGATATCATCGGAATATCGTAACAGCTCATTACCAATGATTGTCATACCAATCCATCAAACAGTAAATACTTCGGCGAAGCAAACATCACCATTACCTCCGCCAGATGGATTTTGTGACGACACAATACTACGATCATCAAATATATTGAAACCAAAAACAAATTTGAAAATAATTGATAATGACAATAGCTTAACATATCGAATACCTTCACCATTACTTGACATTGAACTTATCACTGATGATGAAGATATTACTTCTCCTTCACAAAATAATATTGAAAATGGAAAATTAATAAATCATAAATCTCCAATAAAAAATAATGTGGCAAATGGCCAAAGTAATGAAACGATGCAAGCAATTAATTTGTATGCACATAGATTTTCAACAAAACGAAAATCATCGGTTAAAGCAAATAGTCTTATAGATTGCTATTATGATGAAGTGAATTTAAAAAAAATTAAAAATATGGAACATTATAAACGTGAAGTTGAAAAATTACGACACAAATATGAAATAAATTCAAATGATTCGATAAATATTGATTTAACAACTGACCATAATAATAGTAATAATATTACAGCACGTTTTACACCACCACCACCAATACAATTAAGTGATGATGATGATTTTGTATTACCAGAAGAATATCATAATATTGATAATCAACAGCAAAGTCATTTAGAAAAAAAATCAAATAAAATTAATTCTATACGAATAAATGGTAGTAGAACATTAAATAACACGAAAAGACACCATGAAATATCTTTAGATCGAAATGTTGCATCTAAATCACATAAAAAACAATTTGAATTTATTGACTCTGAAAAACAGAATAATAATATTTCACATATTGGTCAAGAAACAACAACTCGGCATCAAAACAGCCATTCATTTGGAAAGTTTTCTCAGAAAAACCGACAATCAAATGCAAACATTTCTATGACAAAATCAAGAAATTCTCATAAAAACAAACATAATTTACCAGATAATATAGCTGATATTGAAATAAACAATGAAAATATTTTAAATAATAATAGTCAATCACAATTTAGGAAATCATCTCAATCAAGAGACAATCATGCTAATAATATGCAAGAAAATATGTGTAAACCGAATATTATAAGTAATATACAAATAGTTCCAAGTTCTTATGGTACACGTAGTAAACATAGTAATTCTCCTCTTCTTTCAAGATGCACAAGTTTATATATTCTTGAAATGAATAATTTTAATAGAAATAATAATGAATTATTAGAATCAGAAGAAGAAGTTAATTCTTCTGGTAATAAAGAAAATCACAAAGTAATAACACATAAGAGTCGAAGTAGAAAACGTATAATAAATAATAGGAAAAGTTCACAATCATTATCTACATCACCGGAAAAAATTAATTTAATTAATAATGAGAATACTATTAGGGTAAATAAAGAAAATCACAAAGTAATAACACATAAGAATCGAAGTAGAAAACGTATAATAAATAATAGGAAAAGTTCACAATCATTATCTACATCACCGGAAAAAATGAATTTAATTAATAATGAGAATACTATTAGGGTAAATGTAGACGAAGAGATAGTAATTGATGATCCTGGGGCAATGGATAATTATTGGAGATATTCCATAACAGGGAATAAATCAAAAAAAGTATCTATCAAATCAAAAGATAATGTAAGAAAATTATAAATAAATTTATAAATTTTAATCAATTTTTTTTTTCCATTTATTTTTAGGAAAAAGACAATTCCTTAAAAAACTTCTATTTAAATGTTGATAAAACGATTAATAATATAAATGTATCAACATTATCTGGACGTCGTAAATTATATTCAAAAGGTGAATCTGATATTGAATTAATACCAAAACTTACACCAACTAAAAATACTGGAAATAATAATTCAATGCTACGTAATAAAACATTAACAACTACAACAACATTAGAGGAAAATAAACGAAATCATAAAAATAATAGTAAACAAAAGGATGTTGAAGCCGATTGGGATAGTATTGATGAATTTAATGTGAACAATGAAAATCATAATTCAATCTCAAATAGTTATAATAAAAAAGGCACTAATAAAACAAATAATAAACAAGATAATGATGTATTTAAAATACCAATTTTACCAGTTCCAAAAACACTAAAAAAGAATAAAATCAACAAACATCATAATATTGCACCAGAATTTCAAAATGAAAACAGTAAGGAATCGGTTGAGCCGAAACCAAATCAACATGATATTACGAATAACGTAGAATCTGATAATACAAGTAAATTTGGTACTCCACGACGAACATCAACTAAAATAGCGAAAAATATTGAAAAATATTTAAAAGGTGGCAAAAAAATAAAAGATTCAAGAAAATATAATGCAATACCAAGTAATGTGGATAATATTAATGGTAATTATATACTTTTAAAAGATATAAGTAAAAAAATCCAAGTAAATTAATTTATAATACTAAATTATTCCTAAAATTTTTATAGCTGATAATACAGGCACATATCGAAGATCTAATCGTAAGCCGTGTCCTCGAATAGAGTATTGGACAAACGACCGATCATTATTCACAATAAAAACGGATATTATTATACCAGTTAGCAAACAGTCAAAAAAGCAACTTAAAAATAAATCGAAAATTAAAGATAAAGGGCAATCTAAAAATTTACAATTAATTGAACAAAATAATAATAAATTGGTCTCACTCAATGAAAAAAATGAAAATGAACCAGAATCCTTTTTAGATCCTGTTCCAGTATTAAATAACAAACCAAAAAAGCAATCTAAAAAAAAATCGCAAATAGTAAAAAAGCAAAAAAGAAATGAAGAACCAATTAATGAAGAACATGAAAATCAACCAGACTCCTTTTTAGATCCTGTTCCAGTATTAAATAACAAGCCAAAAGAGCAACATAAAAATAAATCTCAAATCGTAAAAAAGCAAAAAAAAAATGAAGAACCAATTCGTGAAGAATATGAAAATCCACCAGAAACAACACCAGATTATGAAAATCAGTTATCTCAATTAGTTGATATTTTAAAGGAAAGTTTTACAGAGAATCAAAAGAATCTTAAACAAAAAGGATTGCATAAAAAATCAGATGTCAATAATAAAAAACGATATTCTAATAATAATAGAAAAAAATACAAAAATAAAACTGATGATACGATTAATGAAAAAGGAGTAAATATTAAAGATCATACAATTATTGAACCAGTACCATCTTCAAGTAAAGTAGTTGCTGCTGAAAACGAAGAAGATATTGGTGTTCATAACTATGATTCTGGTAATGGAACAGATGTAAATGATGTAAATAATTTGATTCAATAAAATTCAGTTTTTTATAATTTATATTTTTTTTTTATTTTTTTACGTATAGGCAATGAAAGGACATGATGCATTTTTGTGGCTTAAAAAGTTAGTAGATTCAAATGCTACCAAGTCAAACAGTAAATTGCTTGTAGAACGACTAACTGAGAGCCAGGATTTGGAATTAGGTAATTAAGTTTTTTAAGTACATTTGATTCAATAATTTTGTAGGGTATGGCTTTTTTGACAAACAAAACATATTTAACATAATAAATGTCTACCTAAATTATTCGCATATAGCGTTTTGGAAAGTTTTAGAGATGTGGTGCCAGACTCGTAGGTATATATTCAAACTGTCATAGAAATATAGTAATTGCAAATATACACGGTGGAAAATAATTCACATTGGTAGAATAAATAGCATTTTGTATAAATTTAATTTATGCCATTTCTATCATTTTAAATAATTTCAATTTTAATATTTAAAAATAGTATGATTATTTTTTATTTACAGCTTACTTTAATGATATGACCACTGTAGAAAAGGCAGGTGTGGAATATTATTTTTGTAATACTAGTACCCAAAATTATGGTTTTATTAAAATCAAACCAAATTTAACAAAACCTCTATCAAAATTAAAACGCTTTGATATAGTAAGATATTATTATTATTTGAAGTATATATATGAAATATTTATAAATAATATTTTTTTGAACAGAATTTTATTTTGTTTGTTGGAGAATTGGACTTTTTTGTAACAGATAAACCACTTAACAACATTAAAGCCGGTGCAGTTATAAAAATAAAAAGAAGTAAATTTTATTTGATTATTTAAATATTTTGAAGGTTAATATTTTTTTTTTTATATATAGATTCAAATTATAGTATTACAAATAATACGGATTCCGATGCATTACTGCTTTTTATGAAATTTGAATAATTATAATTATTTATATATAAAATAAAAGATTGTAAAATTATTTATCTCATAATAAAATTATTATCCTTATTATTAGTTTATAACAAGTTATATTAGATTAACGTGGCAGATTAGTTTTTTTTTTTTTTTAAAAAATAGTTTGTATAACCATATTAATATTAAATTCAATAAAAAAAAAAAAAAAAATATTTAAATTTTATAAAAACTATACGAAATATATAAATTAAAAAAAAATTACAGATCTCTTACTATGTGGAATAAGCTTAATTTTTTTTTTTTTCATTTAACTGAATTTTTATAAACGTAGTATTCAACTAATCCTCATAAAACAGAAATCGAATAATGCCGTGATAACCATGGTTATTTTTTTTAAAGTAATTAATATTTAAATGTATTACTTAAGTTAGTTATAAAATTATATTAAAAAAATGGATTAAAATTTATTTAAATTAATTATAAATACATAATGTTATATATTCATGAAATATATGTTTACATTTTTCGTTATCAAAATAAACTAAACTAATAAATTTCATGTTTTTTTTGTTTGTTTTTGAATATAACGTAAAACTTAAATATAGTTTACAAAAAAAAAAAAATTAAATAAAAAGTGTAAAGTATCTAATATTAAATTAATTGACAATAATTTTCTTGTTATATGAAATTCGATAAAATTATTTTCATGTTGGAATTTTTTGGTTGCTAAAATAATATTCAAATGTGAAAAACAATAATGTAGAATTTTATTATGAGAATAAATATGAAGTGTTATGATTGAAAGGAAAGTTGAAATAAATTAATGAAATATATTTTTCTTACAAGTTTCATAACTATTCCAAAAATGCAAACAAAAATTAAGCGTACACAATGGGTAAGTAATGTTTTGTAGACCACCACCGCCACTTGCTTGCGTGTGTAATTTCTAAACGCACGCACATTAAAAAGTATTAAAATGTTGACAAAAATAAGGTAAATAAAATATATGTAGATTGTCGTTCACGCAAACAACGTCTTAGTTGACTTCAGGTTCTGCTTCTGATACTTCATAAACGGTGACAAAAATTTATGATATTTAATTTTAATATAAATATCCTAACCATTCCACGTACCTACCAACAAAAGAATTGAATTAAGTTATAACTTTTTATATATGCCCCTGTTATACAAAATCGATAACAATTTTGATATTAAATTATTAGCTTTACGATTGTATAATGGCCTGAGTCATCATTCCATGGCTATATGTGCGTCATATTACTTTGTTTCAGTTCAGTACATCTGTGAAAATGGCCCTCGTATTGTCACACATTTTGGTTGTATAAATTACAAATTTCTGATTCAAAAATACCCATTCTTTTTAGATGCGATCCTATGCAACTGTATCCGGTTTTTAATTGAAACTGAGCTATTGCCTCTTTTCTGGGAGCTTGTGCAATTGTGATGTAAAACTTGTCTATATTTTTGTATCTTTTTATTTTTTATATTACATTCATTAATTATTCTTTATTTATCATGTACTTTTTATTATATTTTAATTTTAATTTTCAATGAATTGTGATTGTAATGCTCTACCTAATAATTTAGCACCTTTCTTAGCTAATTCGTCCTATTTTTCGTTACCTGTTACCAGAGACGTAAGCATGTTCTCTTTGGCTGTGGCTGTATCTGTTTTATCTGTTTTAATGTTATAGTTATAGCTGTTTATTGTTTGAAGGACACCTTTAGAATCTGATAAAATTATTTCTTTAAGTTTAGTTTTTATCGACTACGAATGTTGGACATCAATGAATAAAATCGGTTATTATCTACCACTGTTCTGAATAGGTTTGTTGTTGATAAATTACACCATTCTTCTAAGCCAGATTATTCTGCGTCGTCCTCTGCTTCTTCTACAAACGATTTTGCCTTGTAACACCACTTGTCAAATTCTATTTTTTTCGTTGCGTAGTACGTGCCCTAAATAACTCAGCTTTCTTTCTTTAATTGTTGATAATAACATAGCATATTAACACCCATTCTATTTAATACTTCGACATTAGTGATGCGATCCGTCCAGCTTATTTTTAAAATTCTATGGCAGATCCAGTATTCAAATGCTTCAATTTTTTTTATATCATATACTGTCTTAATGTTCAACTTTCAACACCATATAAAAAAAAGACCAGATATGTATAGCATTTCAATAATTTGATTTTGAATTGTAGCTTTAATTCATTTTTACAAAATACATTATTCACATTTCTGAATGCTACTCTTGCTTGTTCTATTCTGGAATTAAGCTCGGTTTTTATGATTACATTAATCACAAAGGAATATTATTCTATTAACTGTTTCTATCTTTTGATTATTCAATTTTAACATTATATTGTGGTTAAATTTTTTGACAATAATTATATATTTTGTCTTATTTATGTTGATGCTCAATTCATATTTGCTACAGCTCTTACAGTACTCAGCGTATTCTATAGAATAGAATATATAATCCACATTTGTTGCTAATAGGACAGCATCATCTGCAAATCTTATGTTGTTAATTAATTCGTCATTAACGCTTATATACCTGCATTAATGGAACCGATAGCTTAATTGAATATAGCTTCTGCATACACATTGAACATAGTAGACAAAATTATTAAAAATTATTATGTATTTGTGCTCTTTTAGATGTAATATTTGTGTTAGACAAGATTATTGCGGCTAACTCACCTTCAAGTAATAATAAATGTTAACACAAATAACCTAAGCTCCCCCAATGTTAAATACATGCGAAACGTTAGCTGTACTGAAGTGTTTTTTTTTTTTCAAAATAAAAATCTGGCGCTATTTAATTAAATTTAAAGTAATATTGCAAATTCATTATTAAATAAACATTTTTTTTTATTTAATTCATTGTTTTAATAACAAATAGTTTTCATTTATTATTTCTAGAGAATTAAAATTAATTTCAGCTGTTTATTATGATTTTATGATCTCTACATTATGCCACTTATAATGATTATTATATATATAAAAAAAAAAAAGATATGTAAATAATATTTTATTAACAATTCATATATTTTCTAAGAAAAAAAAGAAGATAAATTTAAATATATTTTTACACGATAGAAACAAAGTGAACATAAAACCATATATAATCTTATAATTCTTAATTGCTATAATGTCTAATAATCATTTTGATACTGAAGGTGAAAATAAATCCATAAATTATACCAATTTTGAAAAAATAGAATTAAAACTTAATGTAGTTCTCGTTAGGTTTTTTTTTTAAAAACCAAATTAATTTCCTTTAAGTTTGCCTGATGTTTTACTCATTTGACATACAATCCCATAAAGATGTGGAAAATATTGAATAATAAAATAAATTGATGTTAAATATGCACTTATTAAAATAGTTAAGAATAAATCAAAAACAGCCGGTTTTACTCTGTAATGAAAAATTAAAATTATATTAGATTGAGTTTCAGTAAATTTTAATAAATATATTACTATGTGAATTCAAATATTTACAAATTAAGTTGTTTTTATAAAATGTTCAAATATAATGAACCGATTTGAATAATAAATGAAAAATAATTATCAAGTTTTCTGGTCTTTTTATTTATATATTTTTATAATTTAAAGATTTTAAGGTCACAATTTAAGAATATTTTGGAATTGGTATTGAATTAAGTTCATAAACATTTATATATTCAAATTTTAATTTAAATCATGATCAAAATAAGTTTTAATATAATATTTTACAATAACTCAAAATTAATTTTGAAATTTAAATAAATTACCTATAAAAATTGAGTAAAGCTTCTTGTCCTTCGTACAACATAAAATCTGGTTCTCTTACATCTGGTTTTTCATAAATTATTTTTACATTTTTCAAATACTTTTCAAATCCGTTCTTTAAATCTTTATTGTGTAAGGCAGATTTAACTTGCAGCCACGGCTTTATTATATTTTTATTAATCTCCTAGAAAAAAAAAAAAAAAAAAAAAAAAATTAAGCATTAAAAATATGTGTACAAAATATGATTGTTCTATAAATATTTTACAATTGCATGTGAAAATATTTCACCGTCATCGATATTATAAACATATCGAGCTAATGATTCAGCTAAAATTTTAGCAATTTTTTGTGTATTCTTTAATACAATATCCTCATTTTGTTTAAAACTTGTCATTCTTTCCGGTTCTTTATGTGATTTAAGACTAGATAATGTAAATGCTGAAAAACGTTTCATACTAAAACGTTCATGTTCCCATGCTAATTGTACATCAGCTAAATTGATTTTTTTATGAACACCATCAATACTAATATTATTATATTTGGTGCCAGCTGATTTTAATTGTTTATAAAAATTACTCATTGATGAACCATCTTTTGGTGGTTTTGAAACATGCATATAAAGTGAATTTGTTTGATCAGAAAGCGACATAGTAATTGTATCTAAGCATAAAACAAAATCAATATTCTAAAAAATAAAATAAAATAATATTATTTTAAGAGATCAAATATATAATTAATAAGATTTTACCTGTATTTGATTATTCTCATCAAGCCATTTTTTTATTCCTTGGAAATTTAACAAAGTCCCAGCTTCCGACAACAAAAACATTAATCGATATTTTGGTGAAGCATTAACTGTATTATGTAATTTGCTGAAAAGATCAGCTAATGTTAATAAAACAGCTGCATCACTATTTTCCGGATATTCCTAAAATTTGAATTGTTTATTTTAAATAATGATTCAGCTATATTTAATGGTATCCAGCTAATTGATAAAATGCACAATTGATTGTAATTAATACGATTGATCTAATATAAAATGAATCAATGGTGAATTCGTCATTATAATAAATGATTTATATGAAACTTGATTTACGAAATACAAAATTTTAATTATTGTGCTTTTCTAATATATTCGTTTAGTAAATTGTACATTTAGTCAATTAGCCGTAAAAGATATATAGAAAAATATATATTGTAAATTTACATTGTAAAGTCCAAAAGTATTTAAATGTCCTACAATAATAATCATTGGCATTTTACTATTCATTTCAGCATCATTAGGATTTATATTTTTTAATGGTGCTAATTCGCCTTGAATAATTGGTATTTTACTTTGCTTATTAGCAATATGACTAGCACCCGAAACAACAATTTGATATCCATTGGCTGATATAGATCCAAGAATTTCTGAAAATGCTGATTCACGATTTTTATCATTATATTTTCCATCATTTTTATCATTTGAAGTTGTGGTAGTTGTAATATCTTCAATTACTTTATCCAAATCATCATTATATGTTGAAAAATATACTGGTATTGAAGAAGCTTGTGACATCATTGCTTGCTCCAACAGGAAAAGATGCTATAATACAAAATTTAATTATTTAAAAAGGTTTGATTGTAATATTTTTTTTAAAAAAAATATATATTAACCTCTTTTTCATCTAAATTTAAAGTAGAAATATCTTTTGGTAGAAGAATCACTAATCCACCAGCTTTTGTACGAATTTCGTTAAACTTATCAATGGTTAAATCTTGAAATCTAAAAATAGAATTTTGCAAATTTATATACATATATACATTACATATATAATTACTTATATGAAACTATTTTTATTTTTGGACCTACCTTGTAACAACGCAGTGTCTACTTGTACTCCATGTATATAATGATTTTGCTTCCAAATTTAAAGCCGAGGCACGACAACCTATTAGACATTAGACGTTAATTTTTTTTTAATTTATTTTTAATTGAATTAGACCGGTTTAGGCTTTGGGTCAAATTTAGGTCAATCGAAATAAATTTTGTAATAGAATGAACATATATATAGAAATTTTGTATTAATTAAAATTTTATGGAATTGGATTAACCTAAATTGCTAAAAAAAAAAAAATTGAATGGGTTTACATTTTAATTAAATTTACCATAAGAAACCCCACTGACATCAAATTGTGACATTCTATGAACACTAAATTCACTTGATGAAAGTACTGGATTCGATGAAAATATAATTAAAATTGGTAAAGTGATTAAAAGATAATATGGTAAACCACCACGAAATATATCAGCAAAATTATCAGCGTCTTCGAACATTTTTTATTTTAATATTTTATAGTTTTATGTCAGAAAACTTTATTAATTTTTTATGTAGTTCACCCGGAAAAAATGCATTGAATGTGACAGTTTAAATAAGAATTTTACTTAACGAGACATGTGATCGAATTTTCGTTAAATAATTACCCGGTAATCAAAGTTAAATAATTACCCGGTAAGCCGTATTTTCATATTCCCAAGTATACGCCAATTTCGGAATGAAAATGTAGAGTTTATGTAATTTTTCTGACAGGTCGACCAACACATATATGTATATATTATCTATAATAATAAAAGATCTAAAATGCTGAACAAAGTTGGCAATAAAAAATTGTATTTATTCGCAATTTGTTGTTTGGTTTGTTTATATTTTCCAAACTTGACGGTCCAACAAATTTCTTTGTTTCTATTTGGTGAGTAATTTTTTATTATAGTATATAAAATTTAAGATTTTTAGTAATTATATATTTATATATATTATATGAAGCTATTTTAGGTATTAAGTTATAAACTCTACGTAATTGATACCAAAAAAGCGATAACTTTACTTACACTAATACATATTTTTACAATTTTCAGTTGCATTTTTCATGTGGCAGCCGTTAAGTTTCTGTGTCGCAAACTCAATACTAAAGCTTACAGTTAGCGAGGACTTTAGTACAAATAAGTCCTCTCATTCTGTACGTTTACATAGAGTGTTGCTGAAATGGTTACTATTAAAATCCTGGAAATTAAACATTTACTACAATTTCTCCGATATTTATGATTCGTATATTTTAATTTTTAATGTTTTTGACATCCTGTAACTGCCATGAACTGTGAACAGGTATAATTATTAATCTTGTTCTTCTTTGACGATTTGTTAACAAAAGTTACAGGCTACAAGAAAACTTCCTAGGTTGCCCGAATAGAGGTACTGGAAATTTAATTATTTTTGCCAAACATTTACGAAAAATGAAAATATGAAAAATACGGATTTTTTTTATTTTTATTGTTCAAGAAAATTAGGGATATGTGTAATAGAGAGGCATGAACGAAGTATACATTTTAGGAAGACATTTTTAGCCAGTATGCAATTTCACTTTTTCATCTTCTATGACGACTAAAAATACTGCTTACTTAAACCACAGAGCAATAATATCGTCTGTGCTTAAACTCAAAAAATGTTACACATACGCTACTGCAACAACGTTCACGAAATAGGAACGAAAAAGTAAACTTTTCAACAACTCGTCTAAACATGGTCATAAAAATAGTGTGTGTGGACGAAAGTCATTTGAACGATAATACAACAAAACAAAACAACAATAAATAGTTTTACTTTAATTTACCGCCTAATTTAAATTTTATAGTTTCATTCAGTTTCTTTCACATCTAAATTAAATTTAAAATTTAATAGATTTTCTGCTTGGTGCTTGTAGTTTAAATATTATAGTGTTAAAAAATTAAGAGAATTTAGGTAAGAAAATATATTTACTACATATTTATTTTTAGTGGTTTGATGTTTGCGAGGAATTACGAATTAAGATTTTGACTGGCAATATACTAAAAATATCTTCAAAATATCTTTAAACTTTATATTATTAATACCACAGTACAAAAAACTTATCACAATTTTTACCAAGTTCCTTGTATTTTTATGTTATATTGTTGTCTATTTGCAGTTATTACTTTGTTTTAATGAGGCCACTTGTCCAACCTCAAAAATGACTTGCTTTCAGAGATAAATTGAATTAAAAATTACAAATAAATATTTTGAAAAAGTTTACCGCGAGTTGGTGAAGGTGAAGATAATTTTTTGTAAAAATCTTCATATTTGCATAAATCTATAGATTTATTTTTTATTGAGTTTTTTTGATAAAATATTAGAATTTTATCTCTTGTGCATTATGTTGTTGGACCTTTATGTTGGATAATGCATTATGTTGGACCTTGGACCAGTTTCCTTCTCAACGTCTTATTTATTTTTTATATATTTCAGATTTATTGAGTATTGTGTATTGGATCAAGGATTCTTAAATTGTTTTTGCGGTGAACCATTTTTTCATAAGAAATATTTTCACAAATAGCTAGTACTTTTGATTAAATGATTCAAAATATTATAGGACTTTTATATATATTTCAAGTAATTTTTACTTTAATCTAAAAACCATGTAAAAATGATATCTAAAGGTAATAAATTATAAGATTTTTTTTTATATATTTTCAGTTCAATAATGTAAGAGATATCATTGATTTTGATTATTTTAGTTTTACAGGCTAAATTTCTATTACGAATATTAATACACAATTGATAACTGATTATGTGATATTATGATAGTTTTTGTTTGATGTAGTTATTTATTTGAAATATTATTGATACGGGAATAGGTAAAAAAGTATAGATATATAAATAACTATTGTGTCTAAATACATATGTGATATGTTCATTATTTGCACATTTGCAGATATGTAAAATTGTATTTATTACAAAACTATATTGAAAATCAGATGGTGAAAAACGATATTCAATTAGGAATAACTACAGCGAATGAAAATAATGCATTTTCAATATAATGAAGTAATAATTTTGTACATTATTATTCGTGCTCTTAAATGTATTTAAATTTTATATGCAAATTATTCAAAAATTAAGTACGTAAAATTACCAAACTATCCAAAATTACTTTTTTGTATAAATTTATCGTTAATTTTTTTTTCAGAATAACATTTTAGCTTGATTTATACATCCTTCGAAAAGCACTGTGACGGTCACTTCTAACCAGTAAAAAATCTCCGGCACATCGAAATTGGTCCAACTTTATCTTTTCCGTTGCAGAGGCCATGCACTCTAGGAAATTTGTTTAGAAAATATTCTTGGTTTTCAGAAACGTTGGCTGAAACTGAAATAAGAGTAAATTGCTTTATAAAAACACAATTTGTCGAGCCGCATAGCTTTCTGCGGATGTGTAAATCAAGCTTTAGTCCTATTTATGAAAATTACCAAATAATATAAACTTATCTATCGTAAATTTCAATTTTCAATTTGTATTTAAAAGTGTAAAAATTTAACGTATTTATAAAATTATTTATTTTAAAAACGGATTGATCGAGTATTTTGTGTTTTCACAAGTTAGTGTTTATGTAAATATATTTTTATTTAAAGTTAAAATCAAAATAAATTAAAATATTTTATCATTTTAACGTCACATATTTATAATATTATAAAATTTAACTTTTAGTCATTTTTGGATTGGACCCGAACTATATTTTTATTTATCGATATTATCATTTTATAATATTTAATCGTATCACGTACATTTTAACAGATTTCCCAAAAATTCAGATTCCCAATAATATAAAATAGAAAAATTTATACATTTTCGAAACACATAGAGGACATGATGTTTTAATGTTATTATTATTATTATTATTGAAGTTTTGTGCAAAATATAATTCCCTATTTAGTATTTTATAGAAAACATTATTCCATTGATTTCCTTAATCGATGGCTTATTTTAGAATTATGATAAATTGATAAATTGATTTCTTATTACCGAACAAATTGAAAATAACTTTTTATATAGATTTTTTTATTTCTTCTAAGGGAATTTATAATCTTTTAAATTATTTTAGTCTACAAATAATTTCGATTTTTTTTGATTGTTTGTTTTTGATATTAAAAAAGGAAATGTTTAAAATTACTTATCATTATCTTCTTCTTATGGTTCCTCTTCGATATGGAAATTGGACAACACTAAAAACGTTGATATAGCTTAAGATATTATTACGTGAGCTGGTATGTTACACCATTCTTCCATATTTTTCATTCATAACTTTAGTTTTCTTGGTCTTTTGCCCTGAAGTGCTAGCTGTAGAATTCAGTATTTTACGTGGAATAAATTGGCCTTTGTATATTTATTAGCACATTTGTTTTACCAATTCTATACAAGTTTAACATTGGTAACCCTGTCTGTACAAGTAAGTGATTCTGAGTATCCTTCTGTAGGTCTACATTTCAAATGCTTCGATTTTTTTATTTGATATTTATGCAGATTCTAAACATCTTTTTCCATATTATTATCGTTTTTTTTATATATTTATTTTTTAACCATATTTTAAGCACTGTTCACCTCTGACACAGTAGCACTTATCATATAAATAGCTTTAAATATATCTTAAAATTTTATATCTTAAAATTTTTGAATGACCTCTTCTGAATGCACTCATTAGAAGATTTTGTGTTCCAAATGTAACAATATAATTCTGTGAAATGAATTAATTAAAGATTTTTTTTAAATAAAAATAATACATAATACTCAAAATTATTTTTAATTTAATTTATACTTATAAATAATCACTTTTATATATAATTTTTAATTGAACTGGTAAATGGCATTATAAAATTTTTAAAATTCAGTTGAATTTTATGCTTGTTGAGAACTGAGAACGTGAAAATAAATTAATCAATTAGCTTTTAAAACTAATTTTATGTAATAAACTTGTTAAAACAATTTCTTTTTTTATTCGTTTTTTTAAAGGTAAATTTAATTATGGCTATAGGAAATGGAAAATAAAAATGAAATAATTTTATTTCAAGTAATTACATCTATTAGAAGCTAAACTACAAAGGTGGGTAAATTTAATATATTAAATATAAACTAAAATTTATAATTAATGAGCTCCTTTATTTGGAAAATGCAAATTCTTTGTAAGAAAATTCAATTGCAAAAAAAAAAAACAACAGGAAAATCGTTTCCTAAATTTTCAAATTTCTACTTTGTGGGCTTGTATATATTGCAAACAACGTGTAGAATCAGAAATCTTTTAAATGATCTTTTATTACTATACTAATCTAATGATATTATGAATCATACTTCTACATTAATCTATTCTCAAGCTGTACTCAACTATAATTCTAATTGAAAGTGTCCATAGATTTATTTCTTTACTTTTTCTTTTATTGCTTAGAATACTGCCACATTAGTATACCGTCCATCAACTAATTCGTGTCCACCCTGTACGTATAATAAAATTTAATTTTTTGCAAAATTTTAATTTGGAAATTTAATTGTAAAATTTTACCAATATATTTATATTTAAATATAAATTATTTTCGTTGTAATTTATGTCGGTTAATTATATATTTTTTACGTGAAATATATTTTCAATAATTTCATTTATTAGTACCATAGAATAAAAGTTTATACATGTTTTAAATTAAATATATTTTTTTATATACCATAAAATTTCATTTCTAAAATTTATACTAAATTTAAGAATTGCTTGTGTTTCTGTATATTATGTTAATTCTATGTAAAATATTTAAAGTAATTGCATATATACGAGCATTATTCTTTTAGTGTTCAATGTAATTAAAGTCAAACAATATACAAAATAAAGTTAATTTGTGTGAAATTAGGAAAATTTATTATTATATTTTTGATTATATTTTTAATTTGATTTATGTAAAAGATTTAAATTATTATATATATATAATATTAAATAATACAAATTTTATTTGTTTTTATCATATAATTTGAATATTTCGTTAAAGTAAAACTAAATTTTTTGAAAAAGAAAAAATGTTAGTTATTCCCACCGTTACTACAGTGCAAACTTAAGTCTCAGCGATAGTTTAAACTTAGATTTAATTTCTAGCTACTCAATTCAAGCTTTTATATATAAGCATTCCTTAAAGTGAGGTTTTCAAGTAATTTTTACGGATCATAAAGTAATAGTAGTTAGATTTTAATAATTTAATATCCCGAAATTAAAATATAGTAATTATAATAATGTTGGATCAATATCCCATAATTCAATTGGATGGAGTGGAGTAAATCGGCATATCTTATCAATAATAGGAACGTTACTAGTTACTAGCCTATGTAAAATGAGATCCTATCGATGGCTTTCTCACACGGAATTATGCATTTCTTCCATTAGCTTAGATTTTACTAATACTTTTACCATTTTATTTTAAATTAAAATCTGATATCCTAACCTAAAACTTATATATTCAATTCGTATTTACGACATTTTCCATTTTCATTTTTGATTTTTGTTCTGTTTTCGTTCAGGAAAATATTTTTAAAGTTTACTTTATCCAATAGGGAAAATAATATTTTTTTATTAGAATACAAGGTTTTATAAAAATTACTATATTTTTTCTAAAGTTTAGTTTCTTTACATAATAAATTTATGTTTTATTCAGAATTCTCTGTTTGCTTATAAAGTTTTTATTAGATTTAAATCTATTGCATTGATGAATAAAATTTATAGATTTTGGTAATATTCGACAATATACAAAATAAAATTTTCAAAATAAACTCAATAAAATTATTATATTTATTTTTAAAATTTGTTATCATTGTAAAAAATTCGAATGGATTTTTTCCAAATGGAATTTTTTTATTCACATAACAAACGAAATTTTGGTGTTCAATTAAAATAGGCAATAATTTTACGATAATTTACACTACGACAACATAATTGCACTTTAGGCATTTACTTACTAACATAAATTGTAAATTTAAACTGTAACGTTAAGTTTACCAAACTACAAAACCTAAAATCATATTTAAATTTAATTATGTATTATCATCAAAATTAAAAAAATTCTTCCTTCTCGAATTATTTTATATTTCTGGATTATTTATTGTATAAAAAGTTTTATATATTTAAATTTTTGTGTGGAGCAGAAAAAACCTTTAAATATTAATTCTTAAGCTTATTATCGAATACTATCGACAACATTTATAAATGCTTTAGTTAAATTTTTATTCTTATCAGAGGATTTATTATCAGATTTTTTATATTCTATTGTCATGGGTAGTGAAAACTGAAAATTTTCTAATTCGAAATTTATGGGTGGCGGTTACTTTTTATCCTAAATTATTCTATCGAAAAACAATATTGAAATTAAAATTACCTCGTTCAAATGCATTTTATCGTAAAGAATTTTATTGTAATATCAAGCTTTAAAGAAAATACGTCAGGGAAATTAATTCATAAAATTTTCAGTGAAGAGAACCAAAGCTTCATGGCATTTTTTCACAGAACCTGAACCAAATTGGAATATTAGAAAGTAACGATTGTTAGTTCTGCAGCTGCACAGATGAGTAATCGAATCGCAAATATATTACCCGGAAAATGAAAAATGCGTTTCTTCTACCTCCTTAAAAGGTAAAGGAGACAATCGGCTGACTCTAATTTAATATGGTATTCACAAATATATATTTTATATCGTAATGTAGAGAGGAAGCCTTGTGTGATTACAACCCTCAAATATTAATCTAAAGCTCTAAGAAAAATAATTTATTAAGACGAAAGGCATTTTTAAAAAAATATAACAATTATTTTATTGAGTTTATTTTGAAATTTTTTTTTCTACAGCAGCTTGGTCATCGGGCAAATCTAACTTAGTGTATTCACAAATATATATTTTAGGTTATGTGTAAAGGCAGATTTGTGCCATTAGAAACTTTAATTTAATCGTTGAGAAACCTTCTAATCTAAGCTTTAAAGACGATAATTTATTAAAACAGTTATTTTTCTTCACCCATAGGGAAGTCGTGTTAATAATTACATACTTCCTAATAGTTAATTTTAAATACAGTTTAAAATTTGCAAGAAATTTATTGTAAAAATGTCCATGAACCCGAAATTATTGATATATAATTATTGGTATTATTGGTATTATTTAAGATTTAACATGGAATCCGTACAAATTAATATAATAATTCTAAAGTATTTATTAGTCTTTTCTAAGTACGATATGATATATTGTTAATTAAAGTGTTCTGAGGAGCAGAAATAGTATCCGGAATACTAATAATTTTTGGAACACATTAGATTTTGGCAATTTGTAAAGACATTTTTTTTAAATTTTCTTTATTAGTTTCATCTATTTTTTAAATATACAGTAGACTCTCAATAATATGATGGTGCAATGTATGGTGAAGTCATAGTTACGATTGGTTTACAATGCTAGAAATTTGTAAAATTATGGAAAACAAATTAACCTAATGGATCATAAAAGTTTACTTGTGATAGATATTTAAACTTGAACGCTTTTTGTCATTCATTATAGTCCTTTTTTATTTCATATTTTTATCATAAATTTTATAAATATATAAAGAAATGTATAAATTAATTTATATATATTTAAATTTTAAATTTTTTATAGAATTTTCTATAATGATATATTTCAATTAAATTTAAATATATAACAGAAAATTTTCTATTTTGCATTTAATTAAGTTTTGAATAATTAATTGTATGTCCTTTCTTGTAATTGAGGTTGCAATTAAAGTACCGAAATTGTTATTGGATTTAATCCAAAAAAAATAAAAAAAAAAATAATGATATATGTATAAAGTCTATAATTAATTATACTTCATTCCGGTATACGTATAATTATATATATACTGAAAGTTTATGTAAAGATTGGGAGGTATATACGAAAAGTGGATATTCTGTGATGACAATAACTAATTAATAGTCATTATTCCAGATTGTCTAACAATTAAATATCCTAATAAGTACATATATATAAGAGTATTAAGTATTTTACTATACTAAATTACATTATTTTCTATATATTGTCATATATCTTCAACTCTTTGGTAAAATATTTATACATTTATATTTATACAATTACAATAAATTTCAGCTTGAAGTCCATACAGAAATCGAGTTCATTATATAGAACTTTTTTGGATTTAATGTGACGAATGTGTTTGATTTAAAATAAAAATTTGTATGCTATTATGCTACTTGGTCCTGTTTCTTATTATTTTCATTATTATAATATTGATATAACTTTTTTTTAAGATTTTTTGATATCTTGTGAGTAGTTTATATTCGTATTTTAATATATTTTTACCTATTTCTATAACTTGTCCACATATAATTCGACAGCTATTACATACTTTTCTGTTGGTCGTAGTGTTCAGATAATTGCTACCATAGTTTGAATCTGTTGAAACATAGTAATATATGAGAGTAGTTAAACTCGGTGAAAATTTTTTATATTAAAACTTAATTTATTAACATTTATCAACCATAGGTTTCATTAAGCCCCATCAAAAATAATCTTCCTCCAGGGTCTTCTAATTTTGTATCCTTAAGACTTTAAAGTTATTTATGATATTTATTTGAATGGACTTCTCGTATATTGTCTAATCCTTAATAGATATTTTTTTTTTTAAAAAAAGAAACCCTAAGTTTATAAAAAGTTGTATAAATCAATTTGAATTTATTGAAAATTGAATTAGATATTTTACATAAATTTCTTATATATAAATATTCAGACTAGATTAGAAATTTAAAATATATTTTAAAAGGCTTTTAAATTAGATATTGAAAACCAAGAGTAAATGGATTTTGTTACTTTATGATAACCAATTAAAACTTTAACCAATTCTTTTAAATAAAATAGTTTCATAAAGTTTTCAATTAGAAATGTTCACAATTTTATTATAACAAATCTGTTTTGAACAACACTGAAGTTTAATAATTTGTGGTTATTATATAAATACATTAAATTATCGGTAAATGTAAGAAGTAAATCAAAACTTCAGTTTCAATAGTATCTGGAGAAATAAATGTTAAATTCAAATTTTTGGAGTATTTTTTTATTGCTATGTTAAGGCGCTATAGCGTTCACAGAATATATACTTACAAATATATTCGTTAGTTTTTCCAAACATAACTAATAATATTTCATATGTCCTCAAAACATAAAAATCTTCTAGTATCAAATTTTAAACGATTAAAAATACTTTCATTCCTCGGAATTGGAAAAAATATAAAAAATATCATATTTTACCATAGTTGAAGTAAATTAAATACTCAACGATATTGACAGGATCATTATTTGTCAAATAACTCACATTAAATTAATACTACCTGGACTGTGTAAATAATACTGCAATTTTAAAGTTCAACAAGAAACCATCACAAATTTTGGTATCATAAATTTTAATATTGATGCAATACATTTAAACAAAACAAAAAATTTAGAAATTTCATCCTTTTAATATATTTTATTGAAAGGATTAAATTTATTTTTGTTTTCATTTTAGAAACTCCTTAACATTTATATCATCATATAGTATTTTGTTGTTGTTGTTGTAGCTCAGGAATCCTATCCTCATATCAAATTTAACGACTCCCCTTTTTTTATATATATTTGTATAGTTAAAACCTATATCTAACCTAGGCATAAAATTCCAATAAATATTCACCTATATAATAAAAATACAAAAAAATATCCTTGAGTAAATGAAGGATTCTTTTTTTTTACTTGTACGTTATTTTGAAAATGACCCACAAGGGAAACGTTCGATGAAATATTATAAAAGGATTTCAGATTTTGATCTACTATATAATGTTAAAAAAGAATATAAATGGATCCCCTTCAATATAGTATTAAAGTACAATCCTTAACACAAATATAGAGAAAAAAAAGGAAATATTTTATATTGTATAATATTTAATTTTTTTTTTGTAGGTCTTTTTAAACCAATTTTCAAACCCAAAATGGATCATACTTTTTTTTTTTTTTTTTAAATTTCTGTATTTTGAGTTATTTATATTCTAAAATTCTTTATATATTATTTGATGAGAACAAAAAATACAAGACTAATATATCCTTTTCTTGAAAGGATATATATGTAGAATATATATTTTATTTTGGTTCCATAGTGTAATAGGCAAACAATAATAACCTTGAGACATTAGGACTATTTTTCTTATTTACCTATATCTTAACACCTACGACGGACACATTTTATTAGTTTTTATTATGTAATTTTATTTATTATAATATTTAATTTCAAGTTTTATCAAATAACTGCCAGTGTTACCAACTGTTTAAAGCTGTCCATACATTATAAAATATGTTTATCAACGTGTTTTTACAAGTTCTGTCAAGTTGTATCGTTTATTGTCAAGTTTACAACACGTTGACAACCATTTTGGGTTGACAAATCGGTTGAAAGAATTTTAAATAATTTAATTTATGTTGGCTGATGGTTTGTAAGTTGTGGATGGGGAAGTTGTACAACCAAAATGACGTTTCATCATATTTTATCATGTCCAAAAAATACATGTTTTTTTATGTTTATGTTGTCAATATTTTTAATTGAATTGAATCAGTTTCTTGTATTTAAATTGCTAGTAATTAAAAAAAATAGGTGGCAGTGGTGTAGTGGTTGTGTGCTAAGTTGTGATGCATTAGGTCGATGGTTCAACTCCAGAACGAGACATCGAAGTTGCTCTAACTTCACTCAGCTATAAATAAGTATCAGTAATACAATTTTCAATATGTAATTCTGATTTTAAGAGTGTCAAAATTGCTAACGATTTCCACCATTTGCTGATAACAAATGTCTCATTAAAAGCCATTCGGTTGCGAAGTGTTTTTTCGCTATAATGAAACTTATAGTTCGGGATCCGTAAAAAATTAGTTGGTCCAAATTGCAATAAAATATCTAGAAATCTCTGTGAAGAAGGCAAGGCTCGATTTGGGTTGTAGAAGAAAGTATTTCATATAATTAATTAAGAATGACTATAATTAATTAAGAAGGATAATTATTAAGAATGACTTATTCGTTCATAATTCTTTTCTCTTATTAAAAAGTTCAAATATTTATGAAATATTAAGAACTTTGTCAGTAGTACTTTTAAAATTTCTATTTATTAAAGTTTACAAAATTTAGGCAATCAAGTTTTTACTATTGGTTCTACTTTAATTAAAAAAAAAATCTTAAATTTGATAAATAAAGATTAAAGATTAACGATATTTAGAAGCTACAAAAAAAGATCTATACTAATTTATCAAATTTCAAATATGTAATCCCAAAAGGTAGATATTCCACATATATAACCAAATTTAAGCTTTGATAGATTTTTAACTCTCTTGATCTTCTGTTTATATCCTTTTCAGAATGAATGAAATAAATTCATTTTTTAAATCTACAACATTTTGTATTAAGGAAATGAAAAATCCTAAAATTCCTTAATTTGTTGTAAATGAATGAAAAATTATACTTTTTGGTAGACTTTTTTTTTAATGGATACTCCCAAAACTAACCCCCCTCCCAATAAATTACAATTCTTACCCTTGTTTAAAAGGACGATAAAAAAATATATATTTTACTGAAATATTTAAGTATTTATTAAGGTACGAAGTTCAACAAGATTGTGAAGTCTTGAAGATTTTTTAATAAAAAAAGGATATTTGATATGTATATAGGGATTTTTAGTGTAACCTGAGCGTGTAATAGAGAAAGACAAGGGTCATTTTTTGGTTATATTTAAAATGAAAAATGACTGGTATACCAGACACTTTAAAAAAATTAAATAAAGATTGTGCATAGAATTTGCGATTTAACGAAGTATGTGGAATACACTATAAAGTGTTGCGATGGAAAGAATAATTGAAGAATGAAAATTGATAAAATCAATTTTTCTTTACATTTCGATGGTGGACAGTGGAAAAATGTAAAGTAAAAAGTTGCGTCCGCGTATGCGTTTTAAGTAACTTCAGGAAGCCTTTTCAAAATTTTCGAATTATAAAATATGTTTTTGATGTCATATAATCTATATATAGATCTGACATTCTGTACACATTCCTGCAATGATGCTTCTTAATTAACAATCCCCAGTTTTGGGCTACCCCTGGGTTAACAGCTTTTAGAGGCGAAATAAGGAAATTATTTGGAAGTTTTTTATGTATTGATTTCTATTTTGAAAATAATATTTTGACAGGCAGTTTTTACTTATTCTTCAGTTATTATTAATATTTTATTAAGTTTTGACTGCAAAAATTAATACATAATAATCAAAAATTATTTATAAATATATTTTAAACATTTATAAAATTTATTATAGTATTTAAAAATTTAAATATTTATGAAAATAAAATGTATAATTGCTTTCACAAATTTTTTTTTGTGGTGTTTTTCATTTACCAAAATTTAAAGTATATTCCAATTTTGACATTTCTACTGAGATTAAAGAGATTTAAAAGATATTTCATTAATTTGATATAAATATTCTTTAGAAATTCACAAGTAGATTATAATTATTTATATTTAATTCATTTGTCTAATTATATTCTTCAGATAAAAGAATTTTATTAATGTTAAGAAAGTATTTTACAAATTTAAAATGTAATTTGTATATTTATAAATATATTCCTTTCCAGTAATTATATTCCTTTCATCTTAATTTACATTTACATTTGAATTAATATACAATTTCTATAAATTTTGTAAATTACTTTCGTTTTTAAATTAACTTTTCTCTATTATTTTAAAGTTTTCTGAATAATTTTTCATCATCTTTTACGCCATCTTTACGCCTTACTTTAAAATAATTATTATCATTTTAAAAAAGTGCTTTAGTAAAAGTGAATGTTTTAAGAAATATGTAAAATACTATGTAACGTCGTTTATTAAAAACTGATTGTTATAAAGTAAATTACCTAAGGTTATAATCTTATTTTCATGATCTTTTAAGTAAAGATGAGTCTTAAAAGTAAAAAAAAGGAAGATGTCAAAACGAAGGTGTCCAAGACCAATGAATTAAATTAAAAGTAATATAATATTAAAATTCACAAATTAATTTGATAATTATTATGTGATATAGGATGAGATATAGGGACGAGCCGTAGTCCGTACATTGCACATAGGCGCCTGCTGCAAGATTTTTTTCCAGGGGAGGTTAAAATGAAAATTTCAATTTGATTGTTGTCAGAATACACATTTTTCTATAAAAATGTCATGTCGACAACCACAAATTATAGGAAAATTTTATGATAAAATTCTTCTCGGTCTAAATAAATTTTGAATACCTATTATTTTTGTTTTTTTATACATTTATATGAAAATATTTAAAAAAAATATGTTTCATATCTGGCACGCACTGATTTTTATCACATTTTCAGAATTTTATAGCTGGTACCATACTGTTCTTAACATATTGTATCAGATCACAACGTTATAAATACACAATAATTAAGGATTTTTTGGCAATCATTGGTTTTTGGTCATACATTTTTTTGTTAAAGATTTTTTAATTGCAATAACATAACAGAGAAAAACTAATTTAGTAAAAAAGTATTATGTAACCTTAAAGAAAAACTGTTTTATGTTTCAAAATTATATTCTGATAATGTGTATTTTCGATATATCCGTTTCATTCAAATTCGTTTCACACATTCAAATCCGTAAAAATGATTATTGTCTAGCGATTCGTCTATGCCGACCAAAAATGCTATTTTCCAATGATTAGAAATATAGTAGGATGTAGGATGTTACATAATATTTCGAAGTTTCAGTTATTCAATAATGTATCTATATCAATTCAGTATGAATTAGTTCAGTAAAGTTCAAATTTAATGTCTTTATATATTTTGTATGGAAAATGACCAACCACATAGATATTGAAATCGAATCGGAACGAATTGAAACGATAGAACTTTTCCGAATCCAACTTTCCAAACTGAAAGAAATGTCAAGTAAATGAAATTTTAAAAAATAATAATATGTGACTTAATCGATTGGTTGATTGGTTAGTCGATTACTGTACACATCGATTTGAAACTGAACTGATCGATACATTACCCAACCCATCAAAAACATTAATTTACAACATTAACAATATTAATTGATGCTGTCCAATGAAAAATGAAAATTCTTTAAGTAAATATAATAGATTCCGGCATTCACGTCTCTCGGAATCACTGAAATCACTTCAGATTTAATCTCTTTTATAAGAAAAAAATTAATTGATTTTATATATCAAATTGTAACCGTTTCGCAAAACTATTTCTAAAATTATATATTTTCTAAACTAAAATATGACGGCTATTCTAGCTACAGTGGATCACAAATGAAGCACAATTTTTTTTTAGTATTTATTAAATTATATTCCGAAAACAAAAATTCTCTAAATGTAATTTCATAAATATAATAGAATTTCTCTACGGGATGCCAAAAGATATCCCGCAAAATATTATTCAAACAACTAAGTATTATTATTTCTGTAATATCACCAACTATTTTAATGAACTCTAAACACACTTGCAAAAAAAAAACTACATTTTCCATTTTAGTATGATGACAAGTAAAATTAACATTTTTATAAATTTCCTTTTGTTTTGTGATACTATTATAAATTATGTTATATCTATTCATGTTGCTGTATGAAAAAGGTATAGAGCATAGTTAATAATACAACTGCATTCAATGTTTTTTTTTATTTTATCTATATTTAAACTTATATGATTTTACTTTTTGCATAATATATATGCGGTCGATAGAATAATATTTCTGCTTTTAAACATACAAAATGTATAGAACTTTATTAAAAAAACAACAATAAGGTGTCAAAAACATTAACAATTTAGAAGTATACAAAACGAATTATATTTATGGAATATATAATTGCAAATTTTTGCATTTATATTTAAAGGTATAAAATTTTTAGCATGTTTATTTAATTTTAACTATAATTTTTGGGGTTTTTATAGTACATAAATATATCATAAACATATTGTATAAATTTAATATATACTTTTAAAATATTTGTAATATAATTATATTAAATAAATTGCTAGTTGTGAGTAATATTTGTATGTTTTGGGTGAAAGGTACATCATAGAGCTCAATTCATTACGAATAGTAAATATTTTCTCAATGTTTGGTACCATGATATATAAAAACCACAAACTTGTTTATTAAAGGATCAAGAAATAGACACTGCGTATAGAAAGGAGTAAAAAATCTAGCAAAAAGGCACAAAAAAGTCTTCAACAAGACGTGAATTTTCAGATTACTAAACTCCTAGACAGCATCAAAATAGTACAGAGGCTTAAAAGGATCAACTCATTTGGGCTAATATTAATAATATGAAGATGAAACGATAATGAACCGCTTGATAAGTTCCCTAATGCAAAAACAAACAATAAAATCAAATTGCTTATTTATAAGTCTTGAGACATGATTGTTCTCGGGGAAATCGCCCTGGAAGAATATGTTTTTAATGGGTTAAAGTTCTACATTACCAATAATATGGCGCCTGTGGTATGCGTAGTGTCTAAAGATATTATTACCATCCGTCAAATTTTAAAAATATATTTACTAAGAATATCTCTGGTTTTTGATTCTTTTTGGTTTCATACCGGAACAATAATTTTCTTCACAACGTAAAAGTGATGTTAAGGACGAATGCAGATTATATACATAATTAAAATATTTAAATTTAAAATTTAAAAAACAATATTGAAATGCTCTAATTTTATTTTTATATGCCGATAATTTTCAGTTTAAAATACCGAAGTTATTCATCATAATCATAATTTTTCAGACAAATTCAAGGTGTATCTGAAATGGGTAAATAATACACCACAGTATACTAAGAACAAAATATGGGTACTTTTCCCCGTTCGGGTTACATCCCTTGTTCGTTGATCCCTAAAAAAGAAATCGTAACTTGCAATTTAGGTCTATAAATCAAGAATGACATTCAGCAGACAAAACTCATTTTAATGTTATTTCCATTTAGGAATTTTGAATCTAATAGCCCTAAAAGTTAAATTTAACTTAACTGCGATGATATACATTCAGGGCTGCAAAACTAATTTGTATTTTAGCTCGGTTTGGTTTTTGGTTATTCGATAAGACTTGACCGATAAGATTTGGTTTTGGTTTGGGTTTTTATAAATTTTTAAATCTAGCATTTAATTTTGGTTTTTCAACTAATATTCACGGTAAAATGCAGAAATTTTGTAGAAATTTTTATTAATAAATAAAAGTAATTTATATAATGTTATCTCAACTGTTTTTTGACAGTTTGACATTTAAAACTTAATGTTATGTTATATCAAACGCACTAGATCGTTAAGATTGAAATACTATTTCTTCACTGTAGTATCATTTTTCATTCCCAGTAAAAATAATGTTACTTGTTTGTCATGTTGTGCTATAGTTGTTTTTTTTTTGTTGGTAATTTTAAGTTTTAGGCTTTGGGTTTTCGGTTTTTAGGGCTGGAAAAAACATGTTACCAGCCCTGGTTACATTAAAACAATGCATTGAGTCTCTATTTACAAATTGTTTATATTTACTTTTTCGAAAAGAATTCATGAATATACTTTTAATTGAAAAGAGAAGCTTTTATTTTTACAAAAACTTTGTAATATTGCGCAATATCCATAATTTTCTGATGCATTTTACTTGGATGACGTCAGTTCAGTGTGGAGAAGTTTTTATTAAGCAAAATATTAGAAAGCTTTTTTAGCAAATTTTTTTTTTTGCTTATATTGTAGAATTTATCAATCTTATAAAAATTATACTTTTATCTAAATTCTAAATCAATCAATTATATTTTTATAAAAAAAAAAATGTTGACAATCTTAGTAGTAATAAAATTCGTGATGATCAGAATATTATCACATATGAATTGAATTATTTTCACATTAATTACATTTTGTATGTTGAAAATCAAAATAAATGAAAATCAAAATAAATTATTGGAAAAGATTTATTGCATAAAGTTGTTTGTAATTATATAAAAACAATAAAAATTAGTGACATGGGCCTAGGCAAAGATGGGTTAATTGTGTTCAAAATGATCTAAGAACCATTGGAGTACGTAATTGGAAAACCATAGCACAATACATACAGGAACTGTTGGAGACAAATTGCAAAGGAAATCCAAGCTCACCAGGGACTGTAGCACTACAAGATGATGACGATTATCAAACAATAAATTTATGTATTTAAATAACAATAAATTAATATTTATATTTATTATTAACCCGTCCCGGCCCGCCAGTTTAAGTTTTTATTATAATTATTTCTTATTTATTATTTGGGTCTGCAAACTACAACAATTTTATGGTATTTTAAAGATATAATACGTGAATATTCGAAATGTAACATAAAAATGGTTGTTATTATTTGTATTGCCATATATTTGTGGTAATGGACCATAACAGGACAGAATTGATAAATAAACTGTATAGCAATCCGTTAATGGCAATGATTTATATAAAATCTCATAGAGAATTCTTAAATTTTGAATATCAGCTGACACAAATTGAAATGTTTGTCGAATCATTTGGAATGTAATGCAGTTTTTGTGTATAATACAGAATTAAAACATATTTTTTTATTAATTTTAGGGCACTTTTTTTACAGACAGGCTGTATTTAACAAAATCTTCTCTGTAAACTTTTTATGTAATTTCGATTTTGTTTTCTATCATATATTCTTTTGGTCGTGTACCAATTAACACAGAACCGCTTACCATTTGTGGTACGGTATACTACAGTTTTCAAAGCACTATCATATAGAGTTAAATTGAAACATTTACATTGCATTACAAATCTATGAGCAAATTTTATCATGATATTATTAATTTAACTACAAATGTTAACCAACTAAGATTTGTGAGTATTTTGCTAGTTGGGCATGACTAGACAAGATTGGTAACAATAATAATATTCTATCCTATGTAACTCTATAAAAATGATGTAAATCTATTTTATAATATGAATAAACATATTAATTTAATCATTTTCAATCTATAATTTTGATTTTATTGAATCAAACAAATATTATTTCTGTTGGCATTATTTTTTAAACTGTCTTACAAATAATTAACTTGTAATTTAGGAATAATAACAAAAAAAAAAAAAAAGCTGTCACATTATAAAATATATAAAAAAAAAAATAAAAATAAAAAGCTATTTAAATTTTTTTTTTCATCTGTAATATATCTTTTTAATGTTCTTTCTTTTTTGTATCCTTAGGGAACATATAAATAGTATAATATATCTTCTTAGTTGTTTCAAATAATATATTTTATTTAAAAATAAAAAAAAAAATATTATCGTGACCTTATTCCTTTATTATTACAGAAATGTAGTCAGAAAAGGTATAAAATATTTACGGTAAAGCAATATTAAATTTAATATTTTATTGAATTGAAATTCTCGAGCAATAAAATTAAAAATATTGTAACATAGATTTGTAAATTTATTATGAAATATAAAATATTTTACATATTTATGTTTTAAACACTTACTTGAAAATGACAATATGTATTTTATGTTGTGCTAAATAATTGGTTAAAACTGCACAAGTTGAAGTGTTAAATCTAATTTTTTAATAGTTAAAGTTAATAAGTTTTACATTACTAATTATTTACAAAATATAAAATATTTTTTTTGTATTAATATAAATTATAAATTTTAAAACAAATATTTTAAGATTACTTGTTAACTCTTTCAATCGGCCTTTAATTAAGCTTATTAACTGATTATTACAAATCGTGTAGAAGACCATAGTACAGACCATCATAGAGGACCACACTATCGTTATGTCGCTAATTATAAGCAGGTGGCTCATTTCTATTATACATCGCTGTAGATGTTAATTTACCAATTATATAGTATTAAATTCTAAATTCAAAGTAAAACGTATAAAAAAGCGGCTAGGGGAGTAGATAACTCGTAGTTAAGCTCAACAGTGATTTATGTCCAACAGTGTTTTGAAATTAACACTATACTTTTGTAACAAACTGTACTTTAATATCTCAATATCTCAATTTAATATCTCAATAATGTATTTTATATAATTCGAAGAAATTTTGATATAGGTATCCTAAATTTATATATGTCGATCCTTAATTGTATAGTCACAATCACAAACTAGACTACAAAACTAGTTACCTAATTTTATTTAAATATGATAATAATTACTAATATGATTTAGAAAATATGAAATATTAATCCGTAGTTTTAACATGTATGTACCTCTTTAAAGCTACTGAACCTAATCCGTGTACCAAATTTCATCCAAATCTGAGAAATTTTTTGTCCGAATAACAAACAAACACGGAATACAACATAAACAGGAAATTCTAGCATAGATTCACTGAAAGATTCGATCACATCTTCTATGGGCATTAGAAAGGATGAAGATTGGAAGAACCTGTGTGCCAAATTTAATTAAAATCTGACAAGCAGTTTTAGGAAAAATTGCTGCACACATCAAAATTTGTGTACGAGGAGGAAAAGAATAAAAATTTAAGCTAAATCCATTAATTCTACGTTCAACTTTAATGCAACACTCGAAAAATGTGAATAGTACAGGCAAAGAAGATATAGAAAATGGTTAAAAATATATATCACATGTTCCTAGTGTGAGGTAAACCCATATAAGTTACATCAGTAGATTATCTGGGAAACCATGGAATGTCTGGGTTCAAGTAGCTACTTGCTACACATTTTGCGAATTTTCCCAAACATTGCATATGCCTTCCCTTTAAGATTAGAAGTTCAAATTAAATAAATTTTAATTAAAATTAATAATTCATTAAATTCAAATTATTTCACAGTAAAATGATTTTCACATGTTTAATAAATTGTCAGCATTTTAAATTGTTCAACGTTTAGGCTGATCAGATCAGAACTCTATGAAAGTAAATCTTATTTGTTTACAACAAATATAGAGGAAATCTAAATGCTGTTTTTGACTTCAGCAAACAATTTTATTTAGTATTTGTCATTAATATTTTTAGTTTACAGAATACTATTTTTTTCTCTATTTTAGAATTTCCTTTTAAAAAAGAAAAATCCAATTAATTTAAATGAAAAATCGTACAGAATATTATTTTACTTCTGTACTGGTAATGGCAAACAGAATTTTTTTATAAACTATTTTAAATTAAATTATTTTTCTGTGCCACTTTATGCAATTAACTTGGTTAAAATATTTTATTTTTAAATTTATATATACTTTTATTATCATTTGTCATCCTGGAAATAAAGGCTATAAAATATCGAATGTATTAGAAATTAAAATCCCTTTAAAATATAAAGAAAATATCCTTTGGGATTTTTATGATTTATTTCAAATTTATTTACATATACAAGTCGAATAAGAAAACCATAAAACTATTCAAAAAAGCAACAGAGCTTCATGGACCATCAAAAAAGCAACAGAACTTCATAAAATTAACCAACACAATGGTAAGCTTCCGTAAAAGTCACTGTCAACCACAAAAAGTCTATCATCGGACCAGACTATGTGGTGATGGTGAATGTCAGACGTTATCATCGAGAAGACTTAAACATCGAGAAGACTTGTTGCTCCTTCGGAAACATGGCGGCTGTCACTAAATCATCTATTCTGTTTGATCAACAGTATGGGCTTCGCTTAACGGTATGTGACGAATAATTAGAATATCACAATAAGAGAACTTATTGTACTTGGGTGATTAAAACTGGTTGTATCCTACCTTTACTCTAAACCTAACCAAACGTTGCCTAATGATATTTTTGCAGATAATAATATGAAAAGATTAATAATTATAGTAAAAATTAACTTGAGCTGCGGGTTTTCAGTAAATGTTTCACTGGTTATTAGTTTCCAGGAAATTAAAATTGCGGCTAGGAAACCATGACTAAGGCGATGTTTCGCCGCCAGCCACACTCCCACACTTGACATTATTGATTTAACGTAATTTTACTTTTAATGAACTATTTTTTGATATAAATTTAAAATTATTAGACAACACAAAACAGTTCCGACTGTTAAGGCTACTGAAAATCGTTAATTTAAAATAATTTTAATTTAATTCTTAATTCTCAAAAGTATCTTTCAATCATTATCTTCCAACCATAAATTTCTTTAAAATCTTATGTAGCGGAATATATTCAATTTATCCAATTGTTTTCTTTAATGTAATAACAAGTAAAAAAAATCTTAAATCTAATAAGAAGAAGCTAAATTCTTCATTCATTTCAATATATTCAAAGTATGTTTCCAATAAATTTTAGATCAATATTTTCTCTATACTTTACGCTAAAATGTCAAAATCAGTTTATTAATTAATATAAGCAGTTAAACTGACAGTCGTTTGTTTTAAATTCTTGAAACAGTATGATAAATAATATTTAATTTTCGGAAAATGTAAACCCTTTAAAAAAGCTGCTTGGAGGCTACATTTCTTATTATATAATGATATATTTGGCTTAAAAACTACGAATGTGTATAGTAAATAGAAAATTTATGCATGGCCTTACACAAACTCCTTTACTTCAATATTATTTTACGAGAACTCATGGAATAACTATGAAGTATAATGATGGAAAGAGTATTTTTTTAAGTTTCCGATAGTGCAGATTCTAAAAATGCTAGAATTAATGATCTAGTATTACATGGAGCCCTGCAGGACCCATACTAGATAAGGGATCAATGGTTTCATACACAGGTGGATCCAAAACAAATAATGATGAAGTAGTTAGCGGGCTCTGGTATCACTTCAACAAAATCAGAAAATTTGGAAATAATGACTTTCATTTCTGTTTAGATGAAACTGCGGAATACATCCTCTGCAATTGAAAGGTTGTAGTCCGAAAAAGACTTACATACATGGGTAAGAGATTTGTTAGACCTCACGCCAGGATAATTATGTGCTTCTATAGAAGCCTGTATATCAATTGACCAAATATTAGTAGGGTAGGCACAATAGATCTCTTTAGGTTGCAATGTTGTGAGGCAAAAGTTTGATCAGCTTCGTTTTGTGATTGACATTTAGTTGATAGCCATTAAGTTCAGTGTGTCCGTATCAAAATTACAGAATTATACAAAATTTATACCTAGATGTCCTAGAAATCTAAACTGTTTTTTTTTTTACAAAACAATATTTTAACAATTTTCCTATTTTAGGTTACCCCTAGATTAGCATAGCTTATACTAGTTTCTACATTAGTTTATATGGTAAATCTTTCATATGTCAAATATATTCTTAAAAGATTTTTCTTTTATATATAAAACTTAAAAAGTAAATTTAGTACTTTTGCTGTAAACTAAAAATTATTCATCATTTTACATTACACAGTCACTTTAGAAAATGTCTTAAGCTTCAATCTATTTTAACAATTTCAATACGAGTGCATACAAAGTATTAGTTTAAAATGTTTTCTTTTTATTTATTTTTTTGTAATTCTTTTATATTCACTCCAAAATCCAAAATGATTTTTAAGGAAAATTTGAAGGTAAAATTTTTATATTTTTGTCTACATTTTAACATTTTATTCTTTATTTTCATCATATAACAAAATAGAAAATAAGAAAATTTATTCAATCAAATAAATCAAGGTAAACTGATATTTTGGATGCGTTGTTGTTATTTTTTTTAAAATAAAACGTATTATTTTTATAAAGTAATGCAGATATTTTTTTTATATTATTTATTTAGATTTGACAAGGAAAAGTGAATCAAATTTTTAAGTTTAACATAAAAACAACGAAAATAATTTAATATTAAAATGGTCGTCTTTGTATTTAGTATAAAAAATTATTTATTGGAATTGACCGAATACGCAATTAACCGCAAGATTATCATTGTATATTCCATAAATTATCATTAATTTAATTGCATGTATTCCATCAATTGGAAATTCCGTCAATTATAAATTCCGTCATACTTCCTTCTAGTTTGGTTGGTTTGTTATTTTAAAGGGAGGAAAGAGTAACAAAAACCCCTTTACGTACGTAGAATACTAGGGTTAATTGTACACTCCGCCATGAAGGTTTATTATACCCTCATAGATCATATCATTCCAAATCACCACTTGCATGAATGCAATTAATCTAAACGGTTTCTATTTCTATATGTCCGCTTCCTCCATGTCGGTCACAAAAATTACATTTCATGTATTTAAGTCTTTTATATCTTACAGCAGGGTGGTGACAGAGGTCTAGTAGTTCCTTCTCTTCCCTACATCCTCTAGATACAGATGTCACTGTTAAACTTAACCTACTTTCATGTTGGTTTACCCTGGTATATAATCGGGCTTCACCAGAATCATGTTTCTAGACTTTTCGGCGTTTAAGTCTTTGGTAGCCAGTTGTTAATGGTTACTTGCTAGTGTATTTAAGTTGAATTACGGTTTAATGCATCATAAAATTCTGACTTATTTCATTAAATTACGGTTTAATGAATCGTAAAATTCTGACTTATTTCATTAAAACATTTTTAGGTTAATTTTTTTTTTTTATAAAGATATATTTACAATATCCAAACTGCTTTGAAGTTCAGAAACTTTCCAGACTAATTAAGATATCTCGTTTTTAAAGGCAAATAAGTACCTATCGAATTACTTATAAATAAAACTGATTCATATTGCACAATTCTAAAGTTTTTAACGAAAATACGAACCGACATCGTGGCTGTTTTAGCACATCGGAAACGTAATTATTATTATGTTAAATGTTATTATGTGAATCGGAAACGACGGTTACGATAAATCTAAGATTAGCTTCATGGTTTTTGAGACTCACCTTGTATTTATTTATGTTTAACGTACAGCTTTAATGTAATTTTCAAAATTATTAATTTAATTTCAGAAAACAAATCAATCATATTTGGGAGTACTAAATTACAATATGTTAGAACTTGTTATTACTAATAATGAATTGTATAAATTGAACATAATTTTATTTGTAAATTATTACTTAAATTAATAACATTCTCAATACATAAAACCATTAACATTAAAAATGATATTGTGGTTTTGTCTCATAATTTTAAATGTATTTTTACCAAAAGAACCACCTAAAAAACTACATATAAATTACAATGACATTATTTACCTATATATAATTTTCTATATAGCTAGGAGGTACCTAGAATAAAATGTAATTCAATTATTTAAATTATTTGCTTAATGCAATTATTTTCTGGCATAAATTTATGCTAGATCACGCATAAAATTAAATAGTACATCGACCGATTTTAAATTCGCGTTACCATCTTTTACCATACTAAAATATATATGTGAAATTTATATATACATGAAAAGATTTTGTATGGATAACGCTGAAGAGCTTTAAACAATATGCAGATAAATTAATTATTACAAAGGTAAAATAATTGTAAATGGTATAAATATTTTGGATTGATTTAATATGAAGTGTTAAATAAATCACCAGTTGTAAAGGAATATTTAAAATAATATTAATACAAAATTAAACTGACATTTTCCAATCATAACGTACTAATAAATTGGTTGTATTTCAAGAGCATTTGTATCGAAAATGACATGTCGGAAACATATTCTGTAAATATGAATCGGAAACTATGATTTTAGGTGTTTGTTTCTATCAGTTTCTTCAAATTCTCAAATTATAAATTAAATACGATATGGAACGTTAATATATCTTCAACTTTAATATGTGATGTTGGTTATGATTCCGCAAAAACTTCACGCTGTAAAGCCACTTGCAAAGCCTGTACTACGCTCCCATCAATGGTTCAAATTCTTATCACTACATTATGTCGTTTCCCAATTCCTTAGTGAAACGTAATCAGATTGACCGGTTTCATTTAACAGGTTTATTTTGAAAATTCCAGTATTCTATGCTCTGTAATCTTCTAATTTGCATTGAAGGACTATGACGAACCTACTGTTTTACGAATTCTACCCGTTTTTTCATCAATTCGGTTCAGTGATAAATGCCATTATACAAATAATTAAATTTTAAGATCATTTTGGCATTTGAATGAAATTCGTTGCATTTAAATTGCGTCAAAATAATATTTTTCAGTAAAAAAAATCTTTAGCTAAAATTAATACTAAACCTCGTTATTATTTAAATATATAATAAAATTATTATATAAATAATTCATGAAATATATACAAATTATATTATTATAATAATTTTAATTGAATTTTTATCCACATTCATGGAAAAAAGATTATTATTTTAATTAATTATGATTTGTTAAACTTAATATGTATAACATATTTTAAATATGTTTACCATAATTTTAAATTGTCATCATTAAGATTTTCACATTTTTTATAATAAATAATTTTATTTTTTTTAATTAGTAAATTAGTAATATTTAAAATAATTGAATTATAAACTGTGCCGAGTTAATGTTTCTATAATTACTACAAAATTTCATTTATATTCCAATCAAATAAAATATTAAAAATTTGACTAATTTGACTAATTAATTTGAGATTGTTTGTATTAAAATATATGCTATTTTTTGACAAGTTTAGAGTGAATCAGTAAATATTCTCGATATGACTTAACGACGTATTTATGATGAAAACATCAAAGCGTTTTTGTTTAAACAATGAATTTAAAATTTTTGCTTTTTAATTATTCAAGATTATAAGGACAGAGAAAAATTTATCCTGATTAAAATATATAAATAATTTAATTTTATTATACGATAAACCAGTGGAGTACCATTAATATTAGACTCCCGTGTACAAACTTAATAAAACATTGTTTAGTGAATCATTTTTGAATTTGCTGATGATTGTACCAACTTTAAAATCAGGATTGTGAATCTCAATTATTATAAAAATGTTGTAGGTCGGAATACGTATCGTATACGTATACAATAGTAATGAATGAATTAATTATATATATATGTATTAAAATATGATTATATCTTAAATAAAGCGTAACTAATTATTATTGAATGCCATAAAGAAGTCGCAGCTCATCTCCCGGTATAAATGGCGCACCCCTGCAATAATTTTTTATAATTAATTCTTTCATCAATGTCTCTAATATGTATATAGAAATGTAAAACTAATTAAATATCAAATTAAATATTTAATAGTTTAGACATGTTTAAGATATTTTTTATAGAGATTACAATTTTTATATTTATTGATTATCGACTCTTTTCCGTCATAAACAAATATTCTTTAAATAACTTTAAACTTAAAAATTTGGTTATTTCAGCGGTAACTTTATTTTTTAAAAATTTGTTAATAATTGTTCCTCGGAATGTTAATGTTAATAGCTGAAAAAACTAATCAATTTTGTTAAAAATAGAAGTCACGTTCGGTTACTGGTATTTTTCAATTTTTCAATCTTTAAAATCCGGATTTACTCAAAATAATTTTATATACTTTTTTTACTTAAATAATAATTTGCAAAAGTTTACAACGAAAAGACAGGCGATTGGATAAGGAAGAAGTTAACTAAAAGTATTTTTGGTTCTCACAATTACCTCTCACAATATCCATGAAATTGTATTATTTTTATTTATTACTTGGTTATATTTACTATAATTATTATTCATTTTTTTAATTACCTATATAGCTATAATTAAATATTAAGTAAATTCTTTTTGATTTCCGGGCGTAAAAATAAAATTTTGAGTGAATTTTAATATGTAATTTAATAAAACTTTTAAAAAATACAATTTACAAATATACCTAGAATCTATGTATGAATGTTTGCTTAAAAAATTAATTGCAAAAATATCAAATTCTAATAAATAATTGGCAAATTTTAAATATCTAACCAAATTGGTATCATTTTCCCGACATTAAATAAATTTGTATTCGAAATAGATCAATTGTAAATTTGTACCTAATTCTTGGTAAAATTGGGTCGTCAAATAAAACTAAATAATATTCAAACTTAGAAAACAATGCTTTGATGACAATGCCAATATATATTAACATTTTAGTGTCAAATTAATTACTCCTCTTAATCAAGTAAGTATTGGTAAGGGAATAAGCAAATTATACCGAGAAAATCATTGAAACAAGTGAAAAATTTTGGAGTTTGTTAAAATGCTATTGCATTATTTCAGATTACTGCACTACTACGACATAAATGTAATTAAAATATGTCGGAAATATTGGACAAAAAACTCACTAAATTTTTAGTATGTAATACTAAATTTTTTAAAGTTGTGCGCCTAATTTCATTAAAGTGATATGGATATCTTATCACTTTAATGAAACTAGGCGCACAAGTTTGAAAAATTTAATATTACAAAAAAATTAAGTGAGTTTTTTGTCCAATATTTCCGACATATTTTAATTACATTTATGTCGTAGTACATTATTCTGAAATAATGCAATTCTACTAAATTTAGTACTTTCTATATTTCTTTAATACGCTAGTAACAGAATATCAAACGTTTTCCAAGAAATTTACACAATTATATTTATAGAAAGAAAAATGAAACGTTCTGGGCATTGCAATTTCTAGAATAGAATGAATCCATAGTATCCAACAGAAAAAAACTCATTTCATCATTTTTACTAACTCTCGGAGTTATTTAAATAATTTGATTTTTTTAAAACCGATCATTCCCATTACAACACTTCATATACGTACCATAACTCTTCGTAAAATCATTTTTTTCATCTCACATTAAACTGTGTAAATAGTTGTTGCCACAAAAATATATATGTGGACATAATAAATTTCCAAAGGCAAGACAAACTAAATAAAATAAAAAAAAAATTGTATCAAAAATTCCCATTAGAACAGTTGTACTTTTCCCAATTTTCAATGCAATTAAATTTTGGTTAGTCAAAATGTATGACCATTTTATTTTTCTATATATACAAGTATAACTTTATCATGTTCTACACTTTGATATCCATTTTTATCACAGAGTTTAATTAACAACACAATTTTACAATATTATTATAGAAGAGTATATAGATAGAAAAAAAAAATGTTGTATCCTATATGTTTGATTAGAATTAGACCATTTCCCAAAAAAAAAAACCAAATTCATTTTCATTTTGACCAAACCAAATTAATATTTATTATCTGGGTAAAAATCTATATCGAAATACTATAGGCAAAAATGATGAAAATAAGATTATAAGTTTTGTTGAACTTTATTGGTGAACACTAAATGCGATAAAAAGTTCAAGGATACGATATTATATGTGGTTTAAGTCCAGACATTTTTGGTTGTCAATTATAAATTTTTTTTTTGGATATTAAAATGTGATCATTTAATGTTTTGTGATAGCATAAATTAAGTTTTTCCAAATTTGGTGTTATGGGAAATTGGAAAATTATTGATAACTGAATTGGTTCTAGATTAAGGATTTTAATAGTAAAGTTATATTAAAGAGAAATTTACATTATAATCTAATAAAATGAAAATCAATTTTCTATATGGTTTATATAATTTGTAAGTTTTTTTTAATTTAAGAATTTTACTTAATTCGAAAATATATTTGAATAAATAAAATGAAATTGAAAATAGCACCAATGCTAAAACTAGTGTTTTATTCAGTTGCGGTTGTTTGGTACAACATTTTTATAACCAACCAGATTGAAAATCCGAAATTAAAAAACGACAACTTTACTTTAATTGAAATAAATCGCCTTTACTGAAAATCGTCAACAATCTCATGAAATTGGTAACATACAAATGAAGAAAACATATAAATCGCAGGATGATTAATAAGAATTTACTGAATAAATCGATATTGATGTTAGGATAGGATTGTGTGTACGTACGTACATTGCTGTAATATAAGCTTTAATGCAAGACTTAATTCTAGAAAACATTTTAAACTGTGCACTAACTATAAGTCCTACATAAAAATTTATTTAAAAACCTTTATTTGATTTTATCATAGTTAATATTGTGGTGCAAATTAATTTATAAAGTATGTTAAGGATCAAATAAAAGGATTTTATTTAATTTCAGTTCTATAATTCCTTTATAGTGTATGGAAATTATTGATTAAATGTTATTTGAGTATATACCAACAAAAATTACAATACATTAATTATAATATACTATTAAAATTTATATAATTAGGTCAAGAATTTCCTTATTTTAAGGTATAATGGATTAAGATATAAGGTATAAATATACAGTATACTAACGTGTTATATATTAGATGGACCAGTAAACATCTTTATAATAATATATATAAATATTTATGTACATTAACTACCAGATAATATACTATATATACTAACAATTTAAATGAATATTTTGTAATATATCACAGCAGCACTGGACAATTTAGGTGGTTTTTGTTTTGGTAAAAAGATAATGGCCATTTAAATGACATAAATACTAATCTAAACTGATTATTAATTATAGGCTATAAAAATTTCGACATATGTTGTAAATTATATATCTTTTATACATATATACATAAAAACTGTACATACATATAGTCAGGGCCGTCGTCCTGCCTAAACAAAATTATAAACTTTTCTAAATTTGAAAACGAATTTTAATACATTGCGAAATTGTAAAACTGAGCGGCACCGGCAGTTATCTAGTACTACAAAGCATTAGATTCTGGGTTCAACTGCAGACCGAGGCATTGATGACGCTCTAAGTCGACTAAGCTTTAAATGAGTAATTGTAGTTTTAATAATTTGTTGACACCAAAATGTTTCACTATTTGAAGCCAACAGCTTGTAATTAAAAAATTCTTTATTATAAAGCAACTTCAGGTTTGTTTCGAATTCAATATAAAATTAGTATGTCAAAATTGCAATTAAAATGTCAAGAAATCATTGCTCCCAAGTGGTGTGAACATGGAAAAACTAAAATTATAAAACTAATTAATAACCAAAGTTTAAAATATAAAAAAATAATCATATAAAAATCATCATTACTTGGTTTTTAGAAGCCCTCAGATCGATGGTGTCCCTGGGTTTCAGCCCATTTAACCAAATGGATAACTAGGGTCTGGATGTAATATAAAAAAGGACTTTTCCAACATATAATTTAAAATATTTTTATTGTATATAATATAAAAATATAAATATTAAAAGTAATTACATAACTACAGTATTTTCACATTTTATGACCAATTAAAAAAAACCGGTATTACATATAAACTGTATATACGTATACAATCATAATTTACCAAAAAAAAAAAAAAAATAAGAAACCAGTAATTCAAAATAAACACCCACAAGTTTTTTACCACCTTATAAAAAAAAATGTCCTTTATTGTATTTTATCCTTAAAACGATAATAAAAACGATTAACTCAACAACAAACAAAAATTAAATAATAATACGAAATAACAATTGAAATAATATTTATGAAATTTATGCCTTTGAGGCATAAGATGATTTTTTTTTATGATGTTGAGGGGTTATTCATTTGCGGTATCGAAATAAAACAGCTTTAACAGCTTTTATGTATTTGCGGTAATAAAAATTAGAAAGAAAAATGATAGTAAAAAGTTTTATTATTTTACACAGATTTTTCAAATACCAAGAATTTTCTTTTTGCCATAAAGACATAGTCCTTTTTTCAGATAGTATTTGTTAATATGTATAATAATTCAAGGACAATGAAACAAGGTTTAATTTGAACGTATTATCACAAAAAATCAGAGTATTCTAATTTAGTTATAGCTGAGAACATCAATGTTGTATGATTGGTTGCGAAGTGTGACATTAAATGCTTTGGATGTGAAATGCGACACGAAGGTGACGCTAGTCCATGACATCAATATCAATTTAATTAATATTAGAGGAAATTTGTAGTAATATATAATTTAAAAATTGGGAACACCATTTTAGAATAACCTATGTTTCGGAATTATATTTTTTAGAATATAATCTTTAGGAACCTTCATTTTTTTTGTTGGCTTTTAATATTTCATCCAATAAAACAAAAATCAAAATATATCAGCAGACTTTTTTTACAGCTTTGGCTACAATGTATCGATCAGTTCACTATCGACTTTTTCACTAAAGTACAAATTTGACGTCTTCATATATTTTGTATTAAAAACGAATCGAATAGAAAGAGTTTGAAATTATTAAACTTTCTTTTAAATCCAAACTGAAACAAATGTCAAGAGAATGAACATTTTATAGAGCATATTAAAAATTATCCGGAATTATATAATAAACAACATAAAAATTACATGAACACCTGAACAGTTTATGTCTATTTAACCAGTCGATTGGCTACTGTACGAATTGATTCGACACTGAACTGATTAATGCATTGTAGACTGCCATATCAAGTTTATAAAACCTGATTAACTAAAGCACATTACGTGGTGTACTTCTTTGAATGGATGATAATTTCGTAATTTCAACTAAATTTTCATTTTAAATTGTAGCTTAATTTTGTAAGATGCAACATTTTCTTAACAAAATATCATTTATTTATTACCTTAACTAAAAGTATTATTTGATTAATAATGATTATTTCAAAACTATTATTTGAATTGATTTTAATTTATTTATTAAAAGAATCATTATTAATTGATTGTGTGATATCTAAATTCAATCTATCTACATCTATCGGATGTTTGATACGTATAATTTAATAAATTAATTGAATATTGATTTTGTTGAATGATAAGAACTTTAATTATTTGAATATCCGTAAGAATATTTTCATTTACTTATATGTATATATTTAATATCCTATTTATAATAGAATATTGGTAATTGAGGTATAATTTCCTGATATTTCTCAATATATAAATTTATTTCCTTTTATTTACATGAATTTGTTGAGGACTATATAAATTTAATCAATTTCAAAATAACCATCATTTTCTAATTTAATTACATTTATTTTGATATTAAATGTAAATCTGAAAATCATAAATGTTTATTTGGATAATAAATAAATTTTGTAATCTAATACTAAATAAGTTCCGATAGGATTTAAAATTTTCATTTCTGAAAGCAATCGGAAGTATATTTGAGTAATTGTCTGTAAAAAGTAAAACGACAGAAATTCGTTTCCAAATCAACTGTTTACTGACAAAATTGTAAAAATTAGTTACTTTTATTGATAATGTAAAGGCATAGCTTAGAATTTTACTTAGAAAAAATAGTTGCGAAGAAAGCATACTTTAAATGTCATTTATTGTTTGCGAATCGACTGGAATTACGAATAATTGAACTTGGAACTAAAATAATGATTTTATACTGAACATCATGATTCATGAGGCTGAATAATTATAAAGATCTTCATTTTGGAATCCTTATATTCCCAGAGCATATAGTACAAACTATTGGAGAATTTCGTATTGTTATTTTTTACGTCCCCGGTAATGGTCTGTCATTAAACAAAATTGTGGTAACCATGACCCATGACAGAATTGGAAATAAAAATGTGGATGAATTTACAAATGCAAAAACACTGAAACTCTACTCAAGAAAACTGGTTAACCAAACGAATTCATACCTATATTGAGTCTTCTCAACGACCTAGTTCATATTAGCAAATTTAGAGTACGTACAATAACCGAATTACTTATTGGATAATGTAACTTGAAAAAACAACTACATAAAATTGGACTAGTTCCAAACAACATAATGTATAGAATGTGCGAATATGACGAGAAATCGGCTGAATAAATTTTGTCAAGCAATGGCTCAATTCAGACTAATCCAGCTTGGACACGATTTTATAGATAAAATGGAACTGTCATCGTACTCACTCAAAAACCTATTGTTATTCTTTGAAAGTACTGGTCTTGGACGAGAGTTCTAACTTAAAAATATATCGCAATAGGCTGACAGTGATTTGGGACACCGGCCACCTACTTAAACTAAATCTAATATAATTTAATAGAATTCCTCAATATGTAATGCATTATAATTGTTAAAGAACATTTTTCAAAAACTTATAAAAATTAGATTGTTACTGTAGCGTATCTATACAACTTTTTATCAATATTTTTTTTTCGCAATTTATACGTGAGTACTTGAAGTATTATCCAATACTGTACGGTCAGATTTCCAATAACGTTAACTTCTTACATAGGTATAAAAACAATTTACAATGCTTTTCCATCTTCATTGATTTTTCTATTTTTCCATCCAAAGAAAAACGATTTTTATTTACTTAATACATGTTTACCTAATAAAATTAACTTTGTAACGTTTATTTTTTACTATAAGTAAGATTGAATTTGTACTTTGCTTTCGAAATTAAATTGATTTAACGAATCTATACACTTTTCTAGTACTTTTTTGTCAAGGATACTTTTATACATATTCTTATTGTTGAGTTTTTCAAAGAAAAATATATTTCTTTTTTGGCAGAATATACGTTATTTTTATAAATAATAAGGACTTTTACATATATATCTAAAGCTGTTAGCGATTAAAAATAAATTGAGCTATAAACATTTTATATTTATTTCAATAAATTTCATATTCGATGGATATACTTTCCGAACTTCATTTGTATTTATACTAACCGCATTAACAAGTTATGTATTAAAAGAATTACAAATAAATAATTTTCATATCCTTTTGAAATTATAATCAATACTAACATTATCGTTTCAATTAAAACTATCTTTCCGTTTTGGTGATTGAATTCATTTTCAATAAGGTTTCTTGTAACGACCGATATGATCTTAAATTCAAAATTTAGAGTAATTTAGTTTTTTTGCGATTTCAGTTTTTTTTTCTAGAAAAACTTGAAACGCTGGTAAACTAAAGCCAGGTAATATGATATCGTTCGTTGAAGAAGTGTGGGATGCAGCGTTCGATTGAAGGTTACAACAGGCTACTTTTCTGTGGCTTATCTGCGTGATGGGGATCTCGTAATTCCCACTACTTTAAAACAAACATACCAACACACATTCTTCAAAAAATGGTGAAAATGGTTTTAGGGAAACTTAAATTTATAAAATTTCGAGAAAAAACTGATGGATTAAATTTCGGAATTCGCAAAGTAAATTTACTTTCCTTCACAATATATTCAGAGATTTATTTAAGAATTAAAAATCTTAAATATTAATTTAATATAAATGTAATATGTAACATTAAAAATTATAATAAAAAATTTAAAAAGTTACGGTTGAAAATTAAAATAATTTATTGGTTATATTAAAATACCAGATAGTTTTAACTATATTAACTTTGTGAAATAAGATATATTTGTTATTTGTAATTATTGATTGTGATGTCATAAATCATTTTCAATTATATCTATTTCTGGTAGAGTTCGAATGCAAATGTAAGGTTAAATTTGTCATAATAATTGAGCACTTGCCATTTTATACATTTTAGAATTCTTTTTTGATTCCTATTTGTAAATAATATTTCTTGATTTATACAAGAAAGATTTTTGTTGTTGTAAGTAATCGATATTTTTGTTAACAGAATTTTAAATTAATTTATTAATATTTAAATTATATACAATCGATTCTACATTTACACAGCCTTGGACTATCAGAATATCAAGTGTGTGTAGTGTTTACAGACTTGTGTACATAGACTCGGAATATCATCAGAATATATACACGAAGAGTTAGCAAGAAAACGCCTTCGACAACTCGGTAGTTACATTTTGCTCAAGTCGCTTATGTTACACACGACAACTCGGTACAAAAAAACACTCAAAAAACACTGTATATAGTTTTGAATCGATAGTACAGGTATGGTCAGTGCCGCCGTATGGCTGTAGTAACTATGCGGATTGTAGTGGTCCTGCCTGTAAAATAAAATCTAATCTAATATAATCGAGACGATTTCACTAATTTTAATATTTAAACGTAATTTACTTATAGAATTGTGACCCGTTTCACAATATATTAAGAAACTAAATAAATTATTTAATGATTTTTTGTTCATTAACATAATCCTAGAAATTTGGTAAATATAAAGAGATAAATTCAGATTTGAGTATCGGATCCTCCTTACACTCATCTACTTCTATCTAACTATAGTTATCCGTCATCTGTAACTCATTAAAATTCAAATTTTATATGAATTATTACCAAACCTTAAGCATTTTAAATCCAATTTTGTTACAAAAATTAAATAATTATAGATATTTTAATCGATCAAAATTTTATATTAAATATTCAAAATGAAAATTCTTATTTAAAATTAATAAAATCATTTTCACTTTGTTGTTAGTTGTTATCATTTTAATTTAAAACTAGAGCAAAAGAATTTTCTATATAGAAAACGCAAAATGAAAATCTCACAAGAAAAGTTGCTATAATACAAAAAGAAAACTTGATTTTTTAAAGATTTAAAATAAATCTTAAAGATTCTTTTTTTTTTTTTAATATTTTTATATTTTTTCTCAATTCTTTTTTAGTTATTTTTTTTGTTGTTGTAATAAAAGTTTATCTTCTTATCGTTTAAACATTTTTGTGGTAGATTGTTTTTTTTTTCGTGTATCGGAAAGTATACTTAAGTGTTAAGAAATCTATCTAATTAATATATAATCTTTGGCACTCCTTATAAATACAAAAAATAACATGAAACTTTAACTTCTGTCATAATTATTTCTTTTAATTGTATTTTGTTATTCTTCGTTTCTGCTGCAGTCTGTAGAAAGATGTATATATATTAGCGTAATTATGAAAGATAAAACCGTCAAAGATAAAACATAAGATGCAATAACAAAATTGAAATAATTCAAATAAGGTCAAAAAATTAAAAGAAAAACTTTTCTCACTTAAGGTTAACGATAAACTTGAAGTCGATTAAAACCAGGGCTTTGTAAAAATAGAAAATTTACCAATGTATATCGATTAATTCATTGAAATGAACCCATTAAACTTATCTATATCTCAATTTCAGTGCATGTAAACTTTCGAAACGAAGCTGTGAGAAAATATTACAATTCACAGGATTCGTGAGCTATTTTTTCGAATTTTCACACTGTGGAAACATTGATTTAAGCTATTTCAATATTTTTAACTTTTAATTCCATCACAAGACATTATAAGAAGAGTTATGCCAAAATTCTTCTAATAAAATTTATTTTAAATTATTTATAAAAAAAAATGTTAAATACAGATTTGAAAATTAGATTTTTTATAATCTAATTGGAAGTTAGAAGAGATTTCTGAAACTATAGTATCATCAAATTCAAATTTTGAGGTTTTTTAACAAAAAAAAAAAAACATTGATTAAAATTGGCATTCTGCAAAATATTGTTTTCATGACTATACGATTTAACTATACGATTTAACTCGAAGTTATTGATGTCGAAAATTTAATAATATCTTATAGAAGCCACCAAACAAATTTTACACTTATTATTCCATTGAATGACAATGGACGCGAATGAACTTTGAATAGTCCTGGGACCTGGGACAACTATAATTAAAGTAGACATAATAGAAACTTAATATCCAAGAATTAAGAATTACTGAAAAACCTTCGGAAGAGTTACTTATTTCTTCTAAATAATTTTGCTTTAGGTATTTATATTTTTCAAAAATGGAAACTGAAAAAATGATTTTATTTTTAATGACGAATTTATATTAAAAAAAGTTTTATCAGAAAATTGATTTAATTATTATTATATTTAGATTTTCAAAAATTAATTATTTTTTTTAGACATATTTTTACAGTCTTTTATTTAAAAAAAACTATACTTTTTTATTTTTCATATTTACTTTAACATTAATTCCTTATTAAAGGACATTTTCACCACCTGGTCGGTTATTTAAATTCAACTTTCTTTAGATTTTTGAATCACCCATAACCAAAAAGAAAAAGAAAGTTTATTTCTCAAAACTTTGAATAAAAACTATGTGTAATTTTCATAGAATTCTTTATCATAAATACGAAATTTTCACAATTTCCCAATTTTTTTTTTGGATTTTTTTTTTACTTTCCCAAACTATTGTGTAACTTATGCAGTTTTTATAATTCATGAGAAAAAGATACTTTTTTTTTGTAGCTAGTACCTACAAAATAAAAATTACTTTCAAATAGAAATAAAATCCATCTGGGAAGAAGAAAATTTGCAATAATAACGAATATAGAAAAAAAAAATTATAACTTTTTTAAAATATATTTAGTGGAACTGCAAAAGTTTGGACCCAATTTTTTGTTTGTTTGGTTTCCGAAGGTAATAAAATGCTTCCAAACAAAAAATTGACAGTTAATTATTTCAAATTTTATTATTTAACTCTATAGAAAATTTTTATTAACTTAAATTTATTGATATTTCACTGAATTAATGATTATCAATATTGATTAAAAATGATTTATTTTTTGTACTGGACAAGATATTCAGATCCAATGCTGTCAGTATTGTTGGTACTGTACTGTAGCCATTTATACGAATCTTTAAATAACACGAAACCTACACAGATTTTGTATTAAAACATATTTTCATAAAATTATTCATACAAATTTTTTACTTCATTTTATTTTTAGGAAGCATATTATGTCTATAAATAAGATAACTTTTCTTATTGCAAAGTTTTGAAGTTTTGACGAAAAAAATAAAAAAATTGTTGTCTTTTGAAAAATGCAAAGTTATTTTGCATATTCTGATAATTTGCATTAAGTTTTACATTATTTAGATAATAAGTTTATGAAAATGACAGTATTTTGATTATAATATTAATTAATTTTTAATATAAACTTTACCGTCATGATATAATAAAAGTTTTACTGATTTTTTATTAAATAATTATGCCAAATGTTCGTATTATTTATCTAAATCTAAAAATATTGATTTATAATTTTGGTATAGAGTTACTAATTTAATGTTTGTATATAATCATCGTACAGTCATACATCATACGTGGTAAAATCGTCGTACAGTCATTAACGTATGTTGCATATTCATAGTCCATATCTTATTTTGATGTGCAATCTACTTCTATTATGTTCTATATGGAGACAACGCTTTCCACTGCATCAGATAAATGGTAAATGCTGGAACTAATCAAAGAAAAGGATTTCTAACGACTTGCAAGTTATGTTACGATGTTACGAATCTTCATAGATATTAGAAGCACAGAAGAAGCTGATGTCAAGCTTAAAACAAACATATTTAATCTTTGATGGAAAGATTTTGTTTAAAGGGATGTAAAAATGATGAATATCACTGACAAGCAGCACCACAAGACAAAATGTATTTCTAAGAGAACATTGGACATAAATCGTAATTTGTAATGCCGATTAAGTTAAGTAAGTTAAAGCTGTTTAATAATATAAAAAAATTATTTAATAAAATATAATTTTTGGCATCAAGTCAATTTAAAAATTTACGATGTTATCAATATTCAATTTGGTAGAAAACTATCAGAAATTCTATATTTTAATTAGCACATTAGCTCTAGGTTTGTGTTCTGTATTTGTTTAACAAAATGATATTATAAATCAATTTTAAATATTTAAATAATGTTAGTACATGTTCTATTTTTAGTAGGTCTAATTATTAAATATAGAAAATGTATTTTTTTATTTATTGGTTTTATTATACAAAATTTATAATTTGGCACGTAAAAAAAAATATTTTGAACATTTTCAGTAGTAATTAATTATTTAAATAAATCGATCGACAAATAATTATAATTTAATTTTGTAAAATTAAAAATATAAAATAATTAAATATTTTTGTTAGAACTAAAAAATTTAATGTATGTATAATTGAATTTATTTAATTTATAAATATATAATGAAATTGATTTATCAACATAATTTATATTATTTATAGTAATACATTTTCAATTGAAAAATACTTGATTCGCTTATGATTTTAATCAATATACAGAATTATAATCGATTTTATATTAAATTTAATTGATATTTCAGTATAGTCTTTACCAGTCTACACTAATCAGAAGTCAGAATACATAAAATGAGGGTAGTAAGCCATAACTGTGACCATATGTGTGGATGCTCTAATTATAATTCAATAAAAATGGGAAAACGACAATGTTAATTGAAAATTAAATATTTAAAGATATTATAAGAAAACCGACACCTGCATACTAATAAGCCTCTAATGAAAATTATATCGCTATTTTTACATCGTAACAATCATAACCAACAACAGAAGACTGTATTGAAAACGCAGGCTTTATAATCTATACATAATTTAGAAACGTTTTAATTTATATAAAACTTTTATAAGCAAGAATTTTACTTTTATTAATTATCATAAAATTAACAATTCATAATAAAATTAACATTAATATTTAAATTAAAATTTTCAGAAAATATACGAGGAAAATTAAATCAGTAAAAGTTTTCTAATTATATAAAAGTTTTTGGTTTTTTTTGTTGGTCCTTTTTAATTATCAAATACACTTAAGTCTGTTTGTATGAAAACGTTTGTGTAAAATTTTAATAAGTATAATAAAAATAAAACCTTAAGTATTATATTTTTATATCAAAATTGTATGTGTAAAAATTATAAATTGATTTCTGGATTAACAAAGATTTGAAATTATCGATTTACCAAATTTACTAATATCGTAATGAATTTATATATTCAATATAAAGTTTGTAATTTAAACAAATCAATATATGTACAAATAATTAACATTTGTTCTTCGTCAGCAGATTTAAGACTTTTGACGAATGTGACATGAGAATAATTTTTTTTATTATACAACATATTTCTATCAAATTTGGAGGAAAAAATTAAGATTGTTCATCGCCATTTCCAGTTTCATGTGAAATAATGTACATTTATTAAAAACGAAGCAAAAGACGAATTTTTTCAGTAACATTTTGTTGTATGTTGATTTTCGTAAAATTTTATTCAAGTACATATAACAAAAATTAATACCAATATATATGAGGAATGAAAAGGAATTTTAAAAATCTGATGACAGTAAACGAAAGAGCGCCTTTCATTCCTCTAGTATAAACTATTAACTCGAAAATTGTGAAAAGTGACATACGGCAAGTAAATGAATCAAATGACGTATTGCTGAAACATATTTATATTGATAAGTAATCCAAATAATCGCGTTCAATTGCTACTCTGCGATACATATCTGTCAGAATCAATAATTACTTATGACAAATTGCTTGTTATAAATATCAGTTGCTTGCGATGAGAATTTTTAATAATTTTACTTAATTGCCAAATTTATAAAATCATTATAATATTGATAATTATCTATATTAACGGCAACGATCGTTGACGGTGGCGATGACATTAGCAATGTTATTCCAGCTTTAAGTATTTATTATTTATTATCTGTATGTAAAATTGAATTAAAAATTGTAGAAATGATGTAGATAGCTAAAACAATTTATATTTTATTTATTTAACAATTATTTTTGAAAATTATAAATATAATTTTTTTTTTTAAATTCCCATTTTGATAATTTTAATATTGAATTATCATTTATTATAATAGTTTGACAAATATTAAAATTGTACATTAAATATATAAAATAATTTATTAAATTATGTATTATTTTAAATATGTATAGTAGTAGGATTCATTAAAATGGTAAGCTATTTTTTTTTATTTTATTATAAAAAGATATTTTCACATTTAATAAGAATTAAAGTTCCCTGAGGTATGCTCTATTTTCAATATATATGTATATAAGGATACATAGATACATCTGTAGATATATATATTTATTATGTTTATATATATTTCTGACAGTTCAATTTAAAACAAAAATTCCCAACGGATATTTATACATATATTTATATTATATTAAAATGAAAATTGGAAATCTAGATTTTTCTGAGAATAATAAATATATATAACAAAAATAAAAATGTTATATAGATTATTATGCCTAGATATGCCAACTAACTCACTGTTGTAATCATTATAGAACTGATATATGTTATGTAATAATATAAAAAATAACGAAATTTTCAGCTTAACTTGACATTTTTGTAATAGTGTAGTTTTATATTATAAATTATAATATTAATATATTCAGTTTATCTGTTTATAGAGAATCTAATATATTTTATTATATGTAATCTTCAAATCAAAAAAGACAATTTTCTATTTTTTCTTAATATAGTTGGTTTTGAAAGTTATCTTCAATTCTTATTTTAATTAATAATCGACCAAAATTCGATTTAATTCGATTCTGCTAAAAACAGAATCAGAAATAAAACATCGAGAGATAACTGGCCAACTATTACATCCTATAATAGTTGTCGTGAAATAACTATAAGATCCAATTTCTAATGTGTAGACAGTATTATAATAATTAAAACAAATAAAATTTCAAAAAATGGTAACTATTATATACATTTAAGGTCCCCAATCATAATGTGAGCGCAAACCAATATCGCTAGCTTTGAAATATGTTCAACATATGGTAATGACCTAATTTATTAGTGTTATTGTTTGCTAATGCAGTTAACGTTACAATTAAATTACTCTTTCTTATAATCATACTTTGTTAATTCTGTTTTATCAATATGAAAGCAAATGTAATGCTTGCGGTCACCGCCGCGCTAAGCAAATAAAAGCTACATCAGTGATTGAACAATTTTGAATATAAATTCACTGCGAGATAATTTTAAGACATGAATCAAAATATTGTTAAATATCTTGTCAGTTTTAACTACATTCTAATATGGAAAGTCAAATATTGTTAAATTTTGATTACATTTTATTAGTTAGTAATGTCGTTTGTAATAAGGAAAAGAAATTAATGTTTATTTAATTACAATTTTTTACAATTTTCTACAGCCAACATTACATTTGGCTTGGCTTTGTGTTGGCTAGCGCTATCAGTTTTTGCTCAAATTCCGATGTTTTCGATTGGCTTATACAAGTTAACAGTCAGAATATCAATGACCGTCGGGAAATTATTAAATATAATTTCAAATATGATATATTTTACTTAATATTAATGTCATAGGAAAACTAAATAACCTAAGTGACATAATAACCTAAGTGACATAATAAACTAAGCGACATAATCTTTCGGCGTTTTTATTTATGATTTTGTATAGATCTTTATAGTTACTATATATTTAGTTATAACTACACCTTTGTGAGTTTTGGACTGCGGAAAATGGAGAATGGAACAAGCAAACAACAAATTGCTAAATAAAAACCATTATAGCTTTATTTAATTTAAATAAACTAATGTTTTGGAATTCATATAAAACTATTAGATCCAATTTGTAATGTTTAGACAGTATTATGATAATTTTTATTTGGCCACTACTATATAATTCATTTCTTATGATTATGACGCTATGACATAAGATTTAGTTTTAAACATATTCCCTGGTTTACCAAAAATGTTAATCTACAAATGTAGCTAACCAGATATTAATATAATGATCTCCATAAAATTTAAATATAAATTTAATTTTATTTCATCATTCAATTAAATTCAATTTATTTAAATATTTATAAATATAATTGATAATTATAGTTCTGGTATACTTAAATAATATTGCTCCGATTATTGGGTTAGACATTTATGGACAATGTTTTAGTTTTACTATTATTTCTACAAATTTGATTGTTTGTTATATCTAAGAGAATACCCAGGGCTGGTTTGTTGAGAGACTAAATCACCAGAAGAAAATCATTCGATCAGGAAAATCATTTGATCATTTGATCAGGATGGTTATTTCTCACATGAGAAATAACCATAAAATCCAAAGGGAAATATTTCCTACAGGAAGTAAGAAATTATCTTACTGATTTTTTTTTGGTGTAAGTTATTACAATGGCAAGAAAACAAAAAAGAAGAGTAAATCTAAATCCACCAATAAACAGAAAAATGTCTATAATGAAATGTTGGGAAGTAATTCCACAAGGGAATTCAATTTATTCATATAGGAAGTATGAATAATTCTAACTTTGTAAAAATTACATACATTCGTTTTTCGTCAAATTTTGAAAACTTTGGGAAAACCAGAAGAACGCATTCGGAAAATTCATAAAATTATAGTTTTTCAAAAATTTGTAGAAAAACTGGATAAATTTCATTAGCATTATACCATCAGTTATTTAAAAATAAACAGATTTTTCTATTTTTTCCAGAAAACTGAATATAATTCTCAACTTTGTTGAATGTGGTATTTATTTCACATTAAAAATGAAGTTATATTCAACGCAACATATTAATATTTTCTTCTTCCCAACAACCATTTGTTAGTTTGCCTCCATACGATCCGCTATAACTTCCTTAGTTTCTAAATTTCATTTATTTTCATGTGCTCTATCTTTAGCTGGATCTGCCCTTTTTCTTTTAGCCTTAGCCTTCCAGTTTCTCATTTAATATAGTTTTGGAATTCTACCCTACGGCTTTCTGTGCAAATGCCGTAGCTATCGCAATGGTTATGCTTTTACAAACTTTACAATCTTCATAATATCACATTATTGATTTACATATTTTCAAAATATAATTTTGTTTTACAGGATTTAATCTTGAACTTTTAAAAAAATGAAAAATTCCATAGATTATTTTCCTTTTAAAATATCAGGAATATTTGATACTCATGAAAAGCGTATTTTTAAGGAATTTCACTTTTATAGAATATTTATTAATTTTTTTATAAAAAATATAAAATAATTATGAAAATAAAATAATATATAAAACATAAAATCATATCTAAACATAAATTTCTTAAATAAAGATTTACTCTAATATATAAATATGCTATCACATTGACTATATAAAAATAAATTATGATAGATTATTATACCTTAAAAGCATAGCAATTCATATTTGTACTACGTAGTCCTTATAAACCATAAGCATATAATATTTTTGTTAAAGTCGTGCAAACATTTATATAAAATAATTTGTTGCTTTTTATATCAAATTTATTTAGTTTTATTATTTTCCATATGCCATCATAATCAAAATTTGAGATACAGCAACTTTTATATAGGAGCAGATACTGTAAAACAAAAAAGCAAAAAAAAAAAGCAAATAATAATAATAAAAAAAACAGGTGTCATGAACGTGACCTAAGTCATTTTAACTAAATCAACTCATACTTGACTACATGTGAGTTAAAGACTTTTTTTTTTTTTTGGTTTTAACGAATTTATTTTGTGTCGAATGAATTTATGCTGGGTCACGCATAAAATATGTATTAGAAACAAGAGAATATTATATAGAGTCAGACCACAATGGTGCTGAGTAAAATAATATTCTTAGATAATTTATTTATTTTTGTCAAGGACGAATAGCAGCAACGATGAGTACTTTATATTTACCAGGGATGGTTAACTTATTGCGGAATGTGTTCATATTTGGACTTAAAAAAATAAATTTAATAAAACATTCATAATGAATAAGGGAAATTTATGAAATGCTTATGGCCGATTTAACAGTAAGAAGTTAAGCCTTTGCCAGAGGTTCAATTTCGATTTAACTTATTTGCTAGTTTCTCAGTTTAAGTTTAAAGATAAACCTTTCTTAAAATGATGTTTAACTTCTACGGTCGTAGATGAATAGACCTTAGCTAAAGCTTAGGGCTAATTTTGATTGAAAAAGCAATTGAGCTTAAGCTGCAGGTTTAAGTTATACAATCAGTTAGAAGCTTAAGCTCTCACTGTAAAATCGGTCATTTTACAAATATAATATTTTGATTGAAAAAGCATGTTAGCTTAAGCTGCAGGTTTAAGCTATACAATCAGTTTAATTAAGCTTAAGCTCTCACTGTAAAATATAAACCAACATTTTTTTCCCCCAGATTTAAAGTATTAATATTTATATATTTTCATTATATGTAAATAGCGGGCCAACCTTAGCCCGCTACTTGTTGTTTTCGGTATGTTTGTTATATACCAGCACGTAAAACTATGAAATATTTTATTTTGGGAATTCAAAAGGATAATGTATAAATAAAAAGGCTGAATTGAAGGAAAATGTAAAAAATATCAAAGACAGTTTTACTCTTTAGTAACTAGTTAGTTCTTGAATAATATGAATGGAAAATAAATATCGACATTTCAAAATTGTATCGTGAAATTCCATAATATACAGAAAATTGTTGTTAATTTAAACGTAGTGATTTAAGTAAATTTAGTCGTGATTTCACTATTGAAAATAATTTTTCTTAAAACAAAATCTTGTGGACTTTTATAATGTCTTTGGAATGATCTGTAAACTATTTTTTTAATAATGTGATAATCAATTATTTTTTCCCATTTTAGATTTACAAGATTCCTGAAACTAGCATCAGGTTGATTTAAAACTGAAGTTACAGTGCCCCGCAATCGTTACCGTGTCGTTGATAACAGTGCTAACACAGCTTTATACCTAAACTAGTACAATGGTCAATGTTAACGATGTACTAGACACATTTCTAGTAGTAGCTCTGAAACACGACATTGGCATAAATATGTATTTGCCTGCGTTACTATAAATGTGGTAGAACACTTCCTTTAAATTATAAAGTCGCAAAAAAGTAAGGAAACGGTAACCCTCGTTGACGGTGACGGTGGCTTAGTGTTTCTAGCTTTAGTACCTAGACATTTTTTTAAAATCCCATAAATTTGAACTAAAAAAATCGATTCTTTACCATAAATTATATTTACGGGAAAGAATTGTTTAAAAATAAGAAAAATTAAACATAAATTTTTACGTATACAAAATTTTATTACATTTTACAATGTGCTGAAGAATTAGCCGAATGGACCCTTCTAGTGACCATAAACTATAACCAATACAGATTTCTTCTATTTTGAAATGTCCAAAAATTAAAGATTATATTGTGGTTGGTGGGATAACCCAATAAATAAATAAGAAAAAGCATCCTTCAAAATAAAACAACAAAAAAAAAAAAAGGAAAGGAGAATTGGGAAAAAAGGATGAATAAGTTACTCAAGCATGTAGTTTTTACTTTTTTTTTCGGTTTTATTAAAAAAATATTACAAATATTTATCTTGCGGTTCATGAAATATTTATATATTTTCTACGAGTATTTATACACATCAAAGATAGCAGAGACGGCTTTTAAAAGTTGTGTGAAGATAGAGGCTATAATTTTAATAATTTATAAGGGACCCTACAAAAATTTGTTTACGATACAAAATGAAAATATAATTGTAATTATTAGCCATATAGTATCGGACTGCGAAAATGTAATGATAGAAATCGGCCAGTAGGTGGTGCTATTTTCATAAATGGAACGAAAGAAATGGAATTTAACTAGTAACCATTCACCAAATTACGTCACATTGGGAAAATAATTAAATTGAAATGATTATAAATATAGGTAGCTTGTGCTTGATCAGGAGGTTAAACTGATAGTAGATTGATCATTTTATCTGTAAATGGGACAATTCCAAAACAGGTCATACAATGCAATGGATTCACTTAACCAAAGAGGAAGAAGAGTGTGTAATTGCATAGCACATTTCCAGAACTAGACAACGTAAGTGGGGTGAACCCGCTTTGCCTCAGGAAGGGATCTAGCAGCTAAATATGTAATTATAAATTAAGTTTCTGGTACAATGGGCAGTGTAACATAAAAAACACGATATATAAACCTCAGAGCATAAATTGGTAAGAATGAAAGTTTGATCCCGAATTGCCAGTTAAGTTTTGTCATCAGTTTAAACTACAAAATAATATTTATACAAAAATTGTTCCCGGATTTTTTTTTACATAGTCGAAAATATTATTGCAATGCCATCTAGCGTGCAACAATTTTTATACCTCTTGATGGAGCTGGAAAAAACGTTATATAAAAAAACGTATTATTTTAAATTCGAAGCGTTACATCCGTTGCACTATATATAAAACGACCCTGCCACATTCACACATAACTTATGTAATTTTTTGATGGTTTTATTTACCATTCTTAAGTTTTGATATGTGTGTGTTTAGTGTTTGTGTGTATTGTAATTTTTTTTTTTTGGGTTAGTTTAGTTATTTTTTTTTTCATTTTTCGTGTTTTTTAGTTACAAAATATCTGCAAGATAACGCACATAACTTCACGTAGTCAGAATAATAATAAAATAATAACAACAACATAACCTAATAAATACTTAAGATGTTGAATTTATCGTTTCATCCTGTTTAACGTTATATTTACAAAACTTAACTCTATGTTAAAAATTATGTATATAAAATGTTACAAAATATACAATTCCTTTGTGAAAAATTTATATATTATATATGTAGAAGAAATTGTTATAAAATGGTTTTGGTTATATACTAAAGTGGTATAAAGGTTATAATAATATTTTCATTGTTATTATGAGGAACATTTTATCATATTTTCTAAGATATTATTTAACATGATGCTTAAGAGAGTCCATTTTTATTAAAAAATAAAACTCTTTTTTTTATATATTTTCTAGATAAAGTTTTGAAGAAGCAGTGATAATATGAAAATGTTAATGGGTAAAACTAAATCAAATTAATTTATGAGAAAAATTATGCTATTATAGGAAATATTATATAATAAAAGTATAATTATGATAATCATAATTTCGATTTTAGAGAATATATTTTGGTTATTAATAATATAATGTAACCCAGGAGTTAGTCTCAGCGCAAGTTACGCAGACGGACAATTATAACGTCCGTTAACGCCGTAATAGGCAATTTCATAGTTTCAATAGTGCGTTTAACATATGGCTATGTAAAATATTAATTTATAACTCCGACTTTACTTCAATTAGTTTTTATGAAATCGAAGAAATAAATATTTATAAATTTGTCTGTCAAATTTAGTTTTGTCAAATTTAGTTATTAACGTGCTAGTTGTCAAATTTAGTTGTCAGAAACAGATCTATCTGTCGAGTTAAAATTCAGAATACTAACTCAGTCTTTGCAGTTAATAAAATGCGCAGTCGGCGAGAATAGGCTGCACAAATTTTATTAGTGTGCAAAAATTTATATAATAGGCTCCAAACATTTTAATTTTTCTTATGGTCATATATATTTCATTCAAAATGGTTTCTAATGATGAAGAAGAATAAGTAATTAATTAATTAAATTCAAACAAAAATTAATTTGTAGTTGAAATTTATGCATACTGGGTGCTTTTCCATTTTTTGGGCTGTATATCCTGCGTATCAGAGTTGTTAAATAATGCATTATTTTTGTAATGCATTTTGAACTTCATTAGCATTATTTTAATAATTCAATTTGAATTAAAATAATGCATTACTTGTTTTATTAATGCATTATTGTTGAATTAATTAATTAAAATAATGCATTACTTAAAATAATTTGAATTATATGAATTAAATAAGAATTATTTGAATTATTTTTGAATTAACAAGAATAATTCAAAAATAATTCAAGTAATTCAATGAATTATTTTTTTTTAATTCAAAAATAATTCAAATAATTCTTATTTAATTCATATAATTCGAATTATGTTAAGTAATGCATTATTTTTAATGCATTATTTTAATTAATTAATTCAAAAATAATTATGAATTTGAATTACATAAAAATGAATGCATTATTTTGAATTATTAATTATTTATGTAGTTTTGCTAATTAAAAATCTTTTATAAAAATGCTGGTATATTTAATAATTTAAAAAAAAATCATTAAAATTAGTTAAAAGTTGTTCGTACAACATTAAAGCACTTGCCCTCCCTCGTGCTTGAGCTTTATTACATTGAATGTTTGCGTAAATAATGACCAATTCTAAACTTTGTAGAGCTTTGATTTACTGTATACGTCATTGAAATTGCATCCGCAGTTTTAATTATATTCTAATCTAAAATTTAAATGGCCAAAAATATTGAAAACACTTTAAATAATGCAACGAATCATTTAAAGGTCTAAATTATATCTACCATAAATATCTGCTTGAAAATATCTCTTAATTTAATGTAACTAAATGCTGTACATATAAAGTATTTACATATAAAAAAGAGCCAATCAGGATATTCAAATGCATCCTTATCCGTTAATTCCTACAATTCATAATTATTCATTATAAATTTCCATATACATAATTCATTATGTTTGAAAATAATATAAATTTCTGGTATAATTTAAGTTCCTGATGTCCTTTAGGTAATTTAAAATTTAAAGGTTTATAATTAAAAATTCTGTAAAAACTTAATATATTTCCAAGCTAAGTTGATCCTTTTTCAAGTCAAATTGATATTTTTTTTAATAAATATTTTTTTACTTGGAGTTCATAATTTAGTTAATATAAATAACTAGAAGTTGATCATTGGCGGATCAAGATTGTTGTACTTACTACTTTAACGGCGTTACAAATAATTTTTGTATAGCCGTGTCCAAGGCTTTCCTTCATTGACCTCTGTTTTTCGCAGCCAGCCTCCAGCTTCCAGCGATGTTCAGCATTCGTACGTCTGACTGTACACCATCCTTCCATCGAAGGCAAGGTCTTCCTCTTCTGCGTCTGCCGTCTGGCATAGATTCAAAAACCGCCTTGGCTGGAGCGTCGTCATTCATCCATGCAACATGACCTAGCCAACGTAAACGTTGTATTTTTACTTTTGTTGTAACCACATTTAAATATGACATTAAAAGAATAAAAAATTTACTTTGGGAAGAGACTAATTTTACATGCAAAAGGACAAACTTGATTTGGAAATGATTTATGATACACACATACATAATATATATACATATATAAATATAAAAATTACTGTAGAAAATTTCCGTTTATTAAAATAAATATTGATCACTTTTGGATCCTGGCGGAAAAGTAATATGGTCCATTTTTTTAATTTATATTATTTTTTATTTATTATTTATGAAATGGAAAAATATTTTTTATAGATTTTGGTGATTAAATAAAGCGAAGGTTTATTTTTTATTGTATTTTAAAATTTTACCTGGGAAATCATTTTTTTTTTTTTCGAGGAAAATATTGAATATTTTTATTGAAATTTTGCTGTGAAAAGTCAATTAAAATTAAAATGATGAAATTGTTAAAATGTTATTTCTATATAAAGTAGATCGGATAATATAATGAAAGTGTCTTTTTGTAACGATGCGATGACACTTTAGGCAAAGTGTGTCTACTAGCATATTATTAACTCTTAACCATAAATAATTTGTCAATGATTGTATTGTCACTGACGGGTCACTATCTATGAGAATAATCGACGAAGACTTAGTTATTGTAAGTGTTCTAATAGAAGAGGTACACATTTTATTTAGAAAAATATGGTTAGGCCTGACGGATAGTTGATATCTGCATTATATGGAATATACAACTAAATCCTTAATCCAGTCCGTTCACTGGTTTACAGTCAGTTCATTATCTTATTTTCAGACTATACTTAGCTCAATCAGTCATTATATATTTAGTACATCTAAATAATTTAATATAATCAACGAAACAATGGAAAAAATTCCACAATTTTTAATTAACAACTAAAATATTCTCAATTTTAAGTAAGCATATCCTTTTAAACCGTAAATTAATTCATATTTTTTTGTTTGGTAAATCAACCAATTAGAATTTTGTATAAAAGTTTCATTACCAATTTTTAATTAAATATAAAAAATAAAGAACTTCAAAAATATTACATATTTAAACTTTGTCTACAAAGGTGGAATACCTTAATTAAATATTTACAGACTTTTAAGTAAACGCAAAAACGTACCCATTTTAATTCTTGTAATTAATTTCTTAAATGTTTACCAACAAAAAAAAAAACCAAAAAAAAAAAAATTGTCAAAAATAAAAAAAGGATATTTCTTGTGCGGTCGAACCAAAAACCAGAAAACTTTAAATCCTAAGAGGTTATTAAAAATATTTAATAAAAAGTATACTAATTTTGACGGTTAACTTAACTTTTTATTTTAATTTAAATATTTGTTTTAAGTTGACATAAAATGATACCTGACAATGACATACCATAACCACAAAATAATGTTAAGTCACAAGGGTAAATAAAACGTAAGTCCTTTTTTGTTAAGTGCATTATAATTATTTATATTTTATGGTAGCCATCATAATTATTGTCAGTGTATGGTATGAGAGATAAATTGATGTAAAATTTTCAAATTATTTTTGGTCAATGACTTTTATGACCTTGTATAATAGGATAATAAGTGATATTTTTAATATGTTCATTAAAAATTATTATTTGTACAAAATTGATAACGTCGAAAAGTATAACTCAAACAGTTGGTGGGCGAATGTGAAAATATATTTGACCGAAAAAGGGCTAATATATTTATAAACCCTAAAGAGCTTAATAACGTTCGGACTTTCTGTAGAGGCATTACAATCGATCTACTTTAAATTACTCAAGGAATAGATCTATAATTTCTCCATGGTACCAAATTAAATGTTTCCTTTAAAGCATATTGGGCCATGTCTTTGTTTCTTCCGAAAGAACGTTATTAATCTTCTAAAGAGGTTATTATTCTGACTTTTTATAGAGGCATGGCAACCGATCAACTTTAAATTACCCACGGTATTAATCTATATTTTCTCCATGGTACCAAATAAAATGTTTAATCAAAATTAAGATCCTCTATAAGTTTATGTGACAAAACTTTTAACCAAAAAGGTTATAATGTTACTTATTGTTGGGATTTGGATATTGGATATAGGAATAATCGTTTGAATCCCGGGAAGAAATAGCAAATATATATCAATAACGAATATCCTTAGATTCATGAAAGAAACTGATTTGATTTTGTAATTGTGGAATAAGTTATATTGCTATTTTAATTAAAAGTAAATTTACAGAAGAAATAATGTCCTTTTGTTTAGTTTCACTGTTTCACATAACCTCTTTCTTAACTAACTAACAAAACTAATCACCATTACATATTTTCTCATTATTATCACTGGCGTGATAGTTCCGATTTTCTAATAATTAGAAGTAACTTTTCACAGTAAATTGCATTACATTATATTACAGTATAACATACCAACACAACCTCCGTAATTATATAACTTCAAATTATAGCTTCGAAATTTTCAAAATAATAAAACGTTTTAGATAACCAACAAAATTACTCTATACTATTTAATTATTTAATAAAAAATAGTAATAAAAAATATATAAAATGCACATGCACAAAAATTTATTTTAATGGTCTTCTTAAATATTTAAATAATTTAATATATACATACAACAAAACTTCATTGTCCTTGACTCCACTTAAATATAATAATATTTGTTTGCTAAATACTTGGTTATCTCAACCACAGGACGTCATACATTCAAAATCGTCATCAGTATCATACTATCATCATCTTATATTTTTCACATATAAAAATTGTCCTTATTTTTCTTATATTTTCTATATTAAATATGTACATATAATCATATATGTAAAAATAATATTCTTATCCGTAATGTACACACGTAAAAATCCTATATATAAAATACAACAATCTTCTAAATATTTCGCTTCTTGAAACATTTTTATCTAACAAACAGTATGAAAAAAAAATAAGGAAAAATAATATTTTCTTCGAACTAAAAAGGGAACATTCAGATTTTTTTATGTTATATACGATAAATTTATAAATTTTATATATATTATCAGTAACAAAGAATCCTACTCACAGTATGCACAAGGACATTCTCTACAATGTGTTCTTAAGAAGTTCTATATGACTGTTAAATAATTTTTTTTTCTATCAAAATAAACTACAATGTTTGTGCAAGTCGTCTTTAAAATCAAGTTTATATTCGTCCTTTTTTTTTTGAAAACTAAATATATACATATAAAATGAATGTATATAGTCAAGTTTTAGTAATAAAAATAAGCAAGTATAAAAATTGTTCAAATTTTTGAGAATATATTTATAATTTTATGAAATTATATTTACAATAATAATTTTTTTTTTAGTTTTTCATAAATATGCTTAATGATAATAATTCTCTTATAGAGTAAAAAAATGTTGATCGTTTTGTATGGTCATGCGCAAAATTTTTGTTGTGATTTTTTTGTAATATAAAATATAAAATTTTAGTACAAAAATTATGAAATAACAAAAAAAAAATCCTTTTTATATTTTGTTGTCAAAAATTCGGAAAATTTCAAAAAAAAACTATTTTTTTTTTATAAGTAATTTGAACTAAAACAAAAAAAACCTGATAACAACAAAAATTAAATATATAACAAGGATATTAATATCCTTTTTATATGTGTATATACAAAAAGTTTAATATTATGTACTAAAATTATAAAAAAAAGCTTTTTTCTATGACTGTGTAGAATGTTAAAAATTTAGTCTTACATCAGCGGTTAATAGGTCAACAACATGACACGGTGTAATTTATATAATTATAATCCTTATTAATTAATATAATATTCTTAATAAATATCCTTAATTAAAATGTATATAAATAATTAAATAATGATTTAAAAAAACATATAACAATTTTAATGAAAATTATAAAAAAAAAAAAATTCAAAAAATATAATAATTTATCCTGTCCTGTTGACCAACTCCATCTCCTTAAAAAAATTATAATTTACAATAAATAATCATCATCACGTACAAAGTATTGTCGCCGTTAAATTATTTTTATTAAATTTAAACAGAAAATAAAATAAAAAATATTACTAAAAAAATGAGTGAGATTAAAATTCTTTGAAAATGAGTGAAAAAAAAGAAGAATCCTTAAAATGTTATAGAAAATAAAACTAAAAAAAAAAAAAAATTTATAAGGGTTTTTTTTTGGACCAAAAATATTGTGTATTAAAAAAAAAAAAAAACAAAAAAAAAACCTAATAATTTATTAAGAAATACGAAAAAGGACTAAAAAAAAAATTATATTATATAAAAATCTTAATAAGGAAATTCATGTTGAGAAATTAATATTAAAGTTTTTGTAATATTATTATTTATATTTTTTTTTTTAGCTAGTAGCTTATATATAATATTGAAATGATTCCAAGGATTCAATTGGCCTTTTTGCCAATTCTACTATTAGGAATGAGTAAGTAAAAAATTACATATAAATTTTGAATGTCCTTCGTTTCTTTATTTATTTTATTTTTTTAGTTATTTTATGATTAAACAATTTACTGAAAATATTAAAAGGAAAAATTATTGTATAGAATATAAAGTTTCTTAAATATTGTGTATATATATATATGATTTTTTTAATTAATTTCTCTTGAAAATATATATCCTTAAGTTATAAATGTTAAAAAGATAAAATGATTAATATTAGATTATTTGGCGTGGGACGGTAAATTAATTGCTTATCTGGACAGACAAAAGTTTACGTTTTTTGAAAGAAAATATTTCTGTCCGTTTTTTAATATGATAGTTTTTGAACAAATCAAAGGATGATTTAATTGAAGCTATTTATCACCAAAAACATTGAATTCAAGATTATAAATTGTTCTCCCTAGAAACATTATTGATAATGATTTTAATCATGCAAACGGAAAGTTAGAATATTGTCAAAAATTTTTTTTTTGAATTTTACAATCTTTATTTATATCTGCGAGCTTTGATCTGTCTACAATAAAAGCTAGCCAACAAAATTACAAATTAGGCTAAAACATCAAATAACTTAACATCTTTAAGCTATAAGAGCTCTTAGTATATTTTCTACATATACTAATTTTGCCAAACTTTAAAACCTTTGTAGGCAATACACAAGGAGCAGACGAGTGACACACAAATGTTCACTCTTGAGCCGAACTTCTATCGCACACTGAAATTTAGAAACTCGTTTATTGCTTGACCGTCAAAATTATGGAATCAATTATCACCTAATGTATTTCCTTTGCATTGTAATTTGAATGAATTTAAGATGAATGTACGCCGTTCCCTGTTAAACCCCAATCCCTTAATCTAATTCCTTCCCAATCCTAAAATCCCATACCTTCTCATAGCCAAATCCTGTGTTCACACTTTATATGTACAAAAAATGAAAAGTATTGATTGAAAATTGTAAGTAGTTTGAGTAAAAATTCTTTGGTATATTACATCAAATTTTTGAGGAAGCAATATTGAATAATAACAAATAAGATAGGTATACGCGATAAGCCTAACAATTTAACAGGTCATTACCCACAAATAATACTTTATTATACAAAATATCCGTAAAAAAACGTAATTGTAAACGATATTTTGTTATGAATTAACTTATAATAAAGTGTCCTTGTCAATGAACCAACGATTAAGTGTAAAATTTTACAATTTTAGTAATTTTGTGACAGTAGATTGGTCAAAGTTTTACTTCTTTTTTTTTAAGATAAAAACCTAAAGATAAAAGGATATTTATGTATTTTAGTATCACGCACGACAGAAGAATTCTTGATTTATTTCATGTGTCATTTTTATTCTATCTACAAGAATTAAAAATTAACACTACATTCACAATTAATTGGCCTATATTTTAGGTACCATACAAACTGCGTCATATATTTAAGGCCGTCAAATTGAGTGGAAGTTAATTAGTTTTAACATATGAAATTATGTTGCCCACATTCCAAATTTATTCCAAATTCAATAAAATCAAAATCTATGAACCAATATGAAAGCTATAACAAATATTAATGGTTCACATGAAAAACAGCTTGAACGATATATCTTCATTCAGCCATGGACTTGTTAATAAGAAGTAACAAAATGTCAAATACAAATTAATAGAAATTCATTAGGAATTTTAGTAAATTTTGTATTAGATTTCTGCCTACTTCCTAATAAATATAAGACATCAAAAGAAAATTTATTAATACAAAACTATTGGCGCATTTATAGTGGCACCCACTATATTTATTAAGTAAAAATCCTTCTTCTTTAACTTATAATTTGTATTCCTAATTTTAAATTTCAAGTATAGGGTCACAACCCAATATGTCATGTATTAGTAATTTTTGTTATCCCTTATGTTTCCGTTTGTCTGATTATTAACAAGTACATTCCTTTTTTTTAAAAAGGAAAAGGAAAATCAAATTCACAAAAATTTCTGGTATTAACGTAATTTTAACATATTTTATATATTTATATAAAATCTTTAAAATCGATCGCATTATTCGAATATATTATTTTTTCTCTTTTAAGATATACAACATAAAACAAAACCAACATAAAATTTATATCCTTGGAAAATTTTCCGAATCAACATTTTCCATAGCTTCCTGAATAACAAAAACAAAAAAAAAAATTATGAATTTCTCTTGTCTTTAGAAATATTTTCATGTAATATGCTAATGAATTCATTAAAAAAAAAAAAAAAATGAAAATTTATTTTGTATTTTAAATTATATTATTATAAAATTTAGTAGATAGAATTTTCTAAAAGCAATCGACAAAATTTTTGTATTCAAGTTTATTTTTTTTTTGCTAGCTGCTGTTGTTATTATTACACGCTTAAAGTGTTGACTTCATAAAGTTTTACAAAGCATAAAAGATTTTATATTTAGAATTCTATTAAGACATAATAATTTTAATTAAAATAATATTTATTTTAAAGTTATATACTTATAAATAATTTATGTGTTTATAATAGAAAATTTGTTTTGATTGTAATTATGTAATTAGATTTTTATTTTGTACATAAATTATAGTTTGTTTTGAAATATATGAAAAACTATAGTATAAATGTGTAGTTGAAATTTTGCATAATTACATAATTATGTTTATTACAAATTAACTAGTCGAATAAACAATTTTCATAATATTTTTCCATGAAATTTTTGGCTGGGGTAATTATTAAAGATGTTTTAACCCTTCATTTCTAACGTGTTTGTAGAATTTACTCAATTTCAATATAAAAAATAAATGAAATGGACTTACTGAAGTAATTTTCAGTATAAGTTTTATGCAGTTTTGGAATACCATAAATTTTTTGATTATTATATAGAAAATATTCACCAGTTTCATAGGAAATCGAATTTTATCAATTTATTATAATGACATTGACATTATCTAGCTAATGGCTTGACATCAAGTAAGCTTATATTAAGCACTGTTTACTCAAACCTCAGTTTACTTATATACGTTAACTTCCGTGGTCTTCTTTTTTAAACTTCTCCCCCAGATATGAAGATAAAATAATGTAAGAAAATTAGTTTGTTATGTTTGTTTAACAGTCGTTCAATCAAAATTACATTTCTGAAAGTTATGAAAGCGTTAAGCTTCACAATGTAGAAATGCTGTATAGTTATAATAAAAACAATATTAAAATATGATTCAGGAAATTCTTTAGCAAATATTACATAATTTCCTAAACGAAAGAAAGATACTTTTTATAATATCATAAAATTAATTATTTTGTCTTTCTATTACAATTTCATAAAATTTATAATATAGTACTCTAAAAAAAAAACTTAAAATTAAATAATAAGAAGGAAAAGTTCAAGGATGCCATAAATGACAAATTATTACTATCAATCATTTCTATATAAGATGGCAAAGTTACAGTCTATGTGTAAATATGAAAAGAATAATGTAAAATTGATGTTAATATTAAAGTTAAGATGAATTTGTACAAATTAAATGAAAACGTCGTTTTTTTATGTTTTAGAAATACGAAAAATAATTTTAAATCTAAGAAATAATATAATTCAAGGATTTTAATTAAGATAATTGTAAATTTGATTAGATTAAGTTAAATTGTGTTAATAGAAAAGAAAAGATCTAAAAAGATGTAATTCATTTCTTGACAATTTAAAGTCAATCTAGATAGGAGCTCTGAACCTTCTGGATTGCTGTATCCCTCGATGGGTTAGAAATCAAGTATATCGGCTTTTTCTCAGCCAGTTGCTTTACATTATCAAAAAATCTGCGCAAATAACATTTTAATGAGTTGAACTTCTTCCCCTGGCGTAAATAATAGTTGAAAGTAAATTTGAAGGCAACATAAATGTAAGAATTTTGGTTCGATTTTCAACTATATATTTTAATAGGCTTTCAATCAAATTCAAAGAATACCAAAATTCAAATTAGCTGCTAGTGTTTTTGAATGAATTTCCAAATAAATAATAAAAATTCTTTGAAACATTAAAATCGTTTTTATTTTAATTAAAACATTTCTTACGTAATAATGAAGATTACAAACTAGAAATTATTTTTTGACCATCAACTCCTTAATTATTTAAGTTTCCGAAAAATGTTCGGTTTTATATATAGATAATATATACAGTATTTTCATCTGTACAACAAAAAAAAGATACTATATTATGTAATAATCTTTATATCTTTCTCTTCCTAAATTTTGGGTGAATGATATTATTGTTAATCAGATAAATACGTTAATATAATTAAGAACCTTTCTAACTGAGATTAACAAATATATAAATATTATATTCGTATATATACATACATTTTCTATATTGATTTAGGAAAAACGAATAAATTAAGTAATTTAGCTTAAATGACCTTAGTAATTTTGGTTAAAACAAGAGAAATAATTATAAATAATCTATTTTGTAAGGTTTATAGTTAAACTATTTTCGTATCCTTTCGATCTAATTAAGTAAATGATAAAAATTTAATTTACGTATTATAATAAACAATCAATTAAAATAAGCGATTTGTGGACAAAATAACTCTATTACGACGGATACAACGTAGTAATTAACAGAGTGTAGTAGGAAAGAAACAAAGAATTGTAGCCTTACAACATTTTTAAGTCTTTTTCATCGGGAACGAGTATCGGACTTCCATTTAACATCTAAATCTTACTCTGTTAGCCGCTGATGTATTTGCGAAATATTGTGTGTCGCCAGGTGTTCTTTAGTCTTCGACTTCTTAGATACTTCCACTCTAGTAATGCTTCCGGGCGTCTTTTTGATGGTATTGCCGATCCACTACAATTTTTTTTACTTTATTTGCGCCAGTATGGTTTCGTTTCTTGGTTTTCGTTCCTTTTGCAGATGTAAGTCTTGGAGATGATGTTAGGCCAGAATATTCTGCATAGACACTCAGACACTTGTCTGATTAATTCGATATTAACCAGGTGTCCCTTCTAATATGTCAGCGTTGACTTTACACATGAGTTGAATATTCTGAGTTTAGGCAGTTTGGAAATTTATAAGCTTCTCCATACTAGTTGTAATCGTCCGAATAATTGTTGAAACTATTGTTGCAGGCTGCCCTGGTCTTGTTGAGCATCATCCGTTACATGATTGCTATGCAAGTTTTGTATCTTTTTTAAATTATTATAAATTCGGTAATTCACAGTACGAATTATTTTGTTTATAGAAATCTATGTTAATTTATGGAATTAAATGTATCCAGTTGGACGTTGGATTTTGAAGTGTGTAGGTGTTCTTTTTAGCATTGATCAACAATCAAGGCTAAAAATGTGTGTATTTAATTTAAATTAAAATATTTTTTATGTTTAGATTAGGTTTTAAAGACGTTGTAACGTTACGACACATCTGTAACTCAGCACTGCAAGTTATTCTTTATACCAATTAATTCAAAGTTGCTCCAATTTTCTAGGTAGTATCTATTTCCTTGATGTCTTAAAAAGTTTGAAGTATTTTTTACCCATTAATGACGTTTCATTCTACATGAACATATGCTTTCAATTACAATCGTTCAAAATCGATTAGTTATTGTTATCCGACCATTTTGATTGTGTTCAGATAATATTTCGAAATCAGGATCTGAAACATTTCCAGAATTTATATCACGATTTCTTATTAATATACAATATTATAAAAATAAAAATACATTTGGAAAGTAAACGTTAGCAAAACCGATATAAAAATATATATTTCAAGTACAAGTCCAATACCAGATGAACAAAAATTCCAAGAACAAGACATTTGAAACTGGATGGGTAGCTGTAGGTAATGAAAGACAATATTGTCTTATTATTAACAAACCAAAAATATTCTATTTTCCATTCTCAAGGGGAATTATTTTTTGGAAAAAAAAAATTTATTATTATGTTATGTCCTTCAAATTTGATATGTCAGTTGAGATGTTGAGAAATATTGTGGTATTTCTTCAAATATATTTTATGTTATAATATTTTTCTACATATTTTCATTTATTATTTCAATGTGTTTTATATAAATATATAATTCTTTATATATAAAAATATTAAATAATTATTTATCATACATTTTTGAATTTAATAAAATACATGAATTTCGTAAAATTTATTAACACTTTTAAAGTATCATAAAACTTATGAGGAGTCCCGAGCGATGTAGTCACCAAAAAATTCTTACAAAATAGAAAAATTCAGTATATTCTGGCAACTGCACTCTTAACCGGACATTCAATGTTCATCGAGCATGCTTTTTAAATATGGCGATCCGAGGTAAACATTTGTAGCGGATGTGGAGACAAACGTGAACATTTATGTCATTGTCCCTGGCTCATGCACCTTCTTAATAAATGTACGAACTGCATGAAGCAGGTGTTCTGGTTTGGAAACCAATTCTGAAATTCGGTCAAATAAGTTACAGGTCCTTCTTCCTTTTAACCCAATTCAAAACAAATCTGTACTAATTAATTTTTTATTCATTATTTATCCTGTTTTAGTATATCATTTGGAAACAGTTTTACCAAAGACAATAATAAAGGAAAAAAAAGGATTTTCCATTTAAGTTTATAATTCAGAAAGATATAATTTTTTTTTTGTGTTTTTGACTTTATCTCTGCTTTTATTTGGAAGCCCTTTTATACATTTTGAATTAACGACACAGAATGCAAAAAAAAAAAATCCTACTCAAATCCAATGTCAAATCTTTTTTAGTATATTTTCTTTTAACCTTTTCCTGCATATAGGGAAAAACAAAATATATTTTGATGAATACCACAGTTTTTTTTAGATATTTCACAAACGGAAAATTCTTTATATTCATGCTTTTCTGTCTGTCTGTTCGGGAGATGTAAACTTGTTCAAACTATTAAATCTTCTAATAAATTCTTGGTAGTCCTTAAATTAGAAAAATTAGCTCGTGCTTTCGAAAAGTAATAAAAAGTGAAATAAAATAATTAAAGTACATTTCTATACTGATAGATGGCGGTGCTTATAAATGTTTAAAGACGATTAATATAATGAAAACAACTGTCAGCACTCAAAAAACCTCATAAGCATGAAATTACTGCATATTTTTTAAATTGAATTTTTTCGAACTATTATGTTTTATGTAAATTTGAATTGTTCTCAGTGGTGTTTTCATACCTGATGGTACTTTATTCATGATTTTCGAAAAATGAAAACAATTTTTATGTTTTTACGCTTTTTAACGCGCAGAGGAATCAAAATTTTGATTAAAAAAAAAAAAGGAAAATGAAAATTACATTGAAAGGACTTGTCTTCATAGATTCAATTTTTTTTTTTTTTGGGTAATGTTTGTGAGAATTTTTTGTCGGATGGTATGATGACTAGAAAATTTTATTACGATTTTTTTCACTTTATCAAAAAAAAAAAAAGTTTTATTATTTTCATATAGGGAAATGTCGTTTTTTTCTTTATTTCTTTTGATACATTAGAGTACATTTATGAAGGTTATTTATGGAAAATTGGTTTGATAATGTCAAACTATGTTGTGTACAGAATTATATTTTTTTTTGTACGTGGCTAAAAATTGAGTGTAAAATTGAACGGTGCCTCTGATGATGAGATATGTAAATTGAAACGATTTTGTTTGTTGATTTTGCTAAACAAAATTTAAATATATCAGGTAGAGATTATTGAATTATCAGGTTTATTATCTATTCTGGATTGGGATTTACGTAATGAAAATTGGTATACATTTTAATTTCAATCTTTTATGAATCAGGATTTTAAGTTATATATTTACATGTATTAAAATTGTAATATTAATGATTGTTTTGATAAAATATATTTTATAATAAGTTAATTAAATTATTTAAATAAGTTTGGTTTAGTAAGAAGCAGATTAGAATTTGGATTTAATTTCTTATTTCTTCAATAGCCCGAAATTAAAATTATTACCAGCTGTAGTACAATTTAGAAATCCGAGAACATATAAAGCGACAACATATGTTAATAATCACACGGAAAAGGATCTATGTGAAGAAAAAGAATTAGTTTAATAGATTGGAAAAATTGTCGAAAATCACAAAATATGGAAATTCAGAAATTCATTAGGAATATTTGGGTTTGCTCAATTAATGTGGGTTAAAATAATGTTGAATAAATAAAAGGGATACTTGTACTTGTAGTAATGTTTGCTTTGTTAACACTCAACAACTCTAATCCATTTCATCTGATAATTATTAGGAAAGAAATTATATAGAAAATTTATGATTATAACAACACTAACAATTAATTGTTCGACACATTTAGCTACAACAATTTAAAACTTTCACTAAAACATAAAAAAAAAAATATGAAAAAATTTCGTCCTTTTTATAGTCTGCTTTTACAAAAATCCATTTCTGTCAAATTTGTATATAACACATTTAAATATCGACGACGATAATTTAAAAAAATGAAATTTATTTTTACAAAATTTTCAAATAAAACAATTTTTTTTTTTTGTTATTTTGCATTTCTTTTTTAATGGCATCCTTAGATTTAACAATGACTGATGCAGAATTGCCAGGAACAATAAAAGATTCATCATCATCATCATCGTTGTCATCATCTCAACTTTCTAGTTCATCTTTATTGTTTACCCAAACTTTGTCATCCTTGAAACATTTGTCTATGTCAACATCGTTCAATTCAATTTACAGTACAACAACATCCACCACTTTTTCAACATTGTCATCATTACAACCAGAACCATCAGCACCAATACAAGAAACATCATCTTTATCATTATTAAATTCAGCAACAAGAATATCATCTAAAATATATGAAAATAAGTCAACAATAGATACAAATGTCACTGTTCAAATTGGAAATCATGCTTACCTGCCATGTAATGTAAGTAAAAATATAAATATACATAAATAAAAAATATTCATAATTTTATTATGCGAATACAAATTTTAAAATCATCGAATAAATTTTATAATTTACTTTAATAATAATTTCCTTTTATAAATCACAACAATATTTTATGAGTAGAGTTAGGATAACTAGGAATGTTGTGACGGGCGTGAAAGTCAAAAATATTGTTTTAGCTCAAGTGTATTTTTCTTACGTTTTCGATGAGTTTTCGCCACATGTTGCTACAATATTCATTATTTTTAGTTCATGTAAAATGTTGCTGACACATTTCAATTAAATTTAGCACACCAAATTTAGGGGCCACTGGCTTCAGTTGGTTCCTATTCAAATTCTGAATTATTTAAGTTACATTCTAAATGTATTAAAAAGATATGAAATGTTAACAGAGCCACAATTTCTTCCCGAAAGTTCTGTTTATTTTACAAATCACTGTTAAACATAACTACGAGCTTTCAGATTTCCCTAGGTTAATATTTTTTTTATTATATAGAAGTATAAAAACTTTTTGATGAGTTATCAATTTTTGAAAAATTATCTTTTTTTTTGGAAAATACTATAATTTTCTAGATTTTATTTTATATACATATGGATATAAAAAAATAAAATATTAATGAAAGAATTTATGTGAATTTGTGTGACCTATATTTTTACTTGGGGACATTAAAAATATGGTATTTTATAGCTATAAAACAAAGTACAACAACAAAAATATAATTAATGAGTTATCTAGCTAAGTTGCCAAAATAAATTACGCAATCAACATCCAAAACCTTAAAAGTTAAAATAGATGCTATATATAAAATCTGGTTAATGATCCGATTTTGTTTTGGTGGGGTTTTAAGGGAGTAAACTATATATAAAAAGATTGTGTAAAATTGTTTATAGTATACAAAAATTGTAAAAAAATGTTAAAGATTTTCGAATTATAAGTTATATAGCTGGATAGAAACTTTAAGTTAGCGATGAATTTATGGATTTCAACGAAAATGTTTAGAAAATGTTTAAAAACGAGTTTCAAAGTTCTGGAATTTGAGATTCAGCTGAATAATGAAAAGCTAATTAATGATTAATCACTTTTGGTACAGGAAAGTTGACAAGTTTGATGGTAGTTATTATCGATAAGCATAATTTAGCAGATTCGCAAATATAGATTCGTTTTTTAAGTGTCAACTATGAAATAAATTCTTAAAATTCCATTATTTTCCTTTAAAAATGATTTTTGAAATTATAAATTTTTTGTCCTAACAAAATGAAAAACCAATTGCAACAGAATCTTGAAAAAAAATATACTGCTTGCTGAACAAAGGACACCGTATACAATTTACTGCCAAATTAACTTCCTTCAACTGATCCTGCACACAACGACTGTCATATGTTTTCAATCTTTAAATGGTGTGCAGTTTCAGGACTTAACTCATTCGACACGAAGTTTTTCCCCGTGTTTCAGCTATATAAATGAAACAAGAGGTCACGTGTACAGTGGTACATAAATGTATCATCGCGTATCGAAAGGGTTAACTTACATAATATGACCTGTAAAGTTAATGGACAAGTATTTGAAGGTGGCATATAAAAACTAATTCCATAGCGCTAGAAATTATATTGACAATTAATGGAAATAAAAAATAAACATATTTCCCAGAACTTTAGAAACATCCTTCTTATAATTTTATAAGAATTTAGAACCACAAGTTTCTTTGTAGTGAAGAAACTTTAATTGTAACAAACTAATGGCTTAAAATAGTTTATTGCCAGCACCAAATGGTCTCAACCATTATCATTTTTTATAATTACTGATGGGTACTTATTTTTAGAGCTGCATCAAGTAGAAGGAATAGAGAGTGATATTTATTTAATGTACCACACCACATAATTTAGTACAAATACTACTGCTACTCCATACCACCTCTTTTAATTATTCTAAATTTCTGTTCAATGAATTCCTGAGACCTCACATATAAAATATCCTTTCGTTTGAAGCATGAAACGGTTACAAAGCATTATAATTAACTTAATAACTATTTCTTATATATTAAATTCCATCATTATATGATTAATTCTTTCTTATAGCTCTGATCTTTTTGATTTTTTGCTTCATACTATATGTATAGCCTTTAAGATAACCTCTCAGCAAAATGTTCATTTGAGTTTATATTTAACAAACAGTTTTTTTTTTTGTTTTTAGTACCCTGAAGGATAAAACTTTTTTTTACTGACTGAAAAAGTCATAAAAAAAAACAACTAAAATCAATATTGTGTAGTGTGTACGTTATTAAGTTCTTTAGTCCTTTTTTACTGTCATTCACAATAAAATAGAAAATAATTTCAAAAAACAAAGTCTCAATATTCTCAAAGAAAGTTATACACTATCGCAAAATATAAAAAAGAAAGATTTTTTCAATTTTTTTTTCTTTATTTTATGATTGTCGGTGCCAGATAGTCTGATAATAGAACAATAGTGATGGCAGCAAATTGACTGGTAGTGATTGCTAAATATACAAAACAATCATTTTCTTTTTTTTCTTTTTCTGTTTTCTGGTTTTCATTGAAATTATTTGTGAATATTTAGCTAGGCGGGAGATTTTACTTGGTCGATGACCGTATATTCTTAGTTCTATTCTAATTATAGAAAATTATATCTTAAAAATTAAATATCGGAAATATATAAAATAAAATGTATACAATTTTTTTGAATTATTTAATTTATTTTCATAAAAAAATCATAATTATTTTTCCAATTTAATTAATTAAAAAAATGCCATAACCTAAATACTAAATTATGTTATATTAGATTAGATTTAGATAGGTAAAAAAAGTCCTTTAGCACCAGTATTTTTAAATAAGTGTAGTAAGCTTTCGACGACAGTTTCATTAGATCCATAAATCCATTTCCATGGTGACGAATTTTGGATTCAGCTAGTGCTTCGCTACGCATTTGCATAAGATGAGTAATCATACATTCTATAGGTATAATTGCAAGCTAGCTCCATTATGTGTATGCTTTTTTAGATTACAGTGTGCAGTAAGTAATCCAGTTTAATTCGTACGCAAAATCTGATCGTATCAAAGAACAATCGCGTCCGTTGGGATGTTTAAATAGTTACGAATTGTTTGGCAAGCTTGTTACCTTGTACTCAGTTGCAGTGCTTTTGTATTTATGTTTGTTGTAAAGGGAAGATATCCAAATTATCCTAATTACTGCAGATATCGAGCTTAATGTACTTTCCAATTAATTGTCATTGATTAACCCTGTACAGCTTATAATGCTGTATTGCTGTTTGAGTGACATGTTCTATAATTCCGCAGTAGCGATCACTGATGTCGTGTAGAAGCTTCATTAATATTGTGTGTCTCCATTTTATCCTAATATCATCGTTCAGTTCTAGAGTTTATGTATAGCTATTTCCTAAACCATCAATATGCAGTGTTTTTGTAACAAGCCTATTAGTATTCTATAGCTTTCTTTTCATACTGAATGGTGTTTAGTTGCTATTTACGGATGGATCAGGGATAATGAACGTTGATTCTCATAAACTTTTTCAACCGTTCCTTTTACTCCATGAGAGTTACCGAATTATAATTTCGTTTCTGTTACCAATACAGTTATAATAATGTTCCGTTACAACATTATTGTTACGTTACACTCCAAATTAGAAAAAAACAAGCTCTTTTTTTATATTATTGTTTTGTAGTTTCAAGTACAAGTAACATTCTCATCTCGAATAAGATTTTCGGTTTCTGGTTACACGTTACTCAAATAATTGTAGTAAATTTCTTTATAGCGTTACGCTACAGTAACGTTATACAGCACTGAATGAATTTTATATTTATTTTTTTTATTTAATATAATTAATTATTTTATTTATTATCAATTTATTATATACTCAATATTAATTTTTTTTACATGTCAATCAACAAAAATATATTAGTCAAAAAAAAAAAATTGTATATAAAGAAAATTGAACCATCAAAATTCTTTTTAAAGTTATATTTAAGTAAATTATTATAATTTTTTCTACACAAAAAAAAAAAAACAACAAAAATCTATTATACAGGTGAAAAGTCTATCGGGAAAACCAGTATCATGGGTTCGAGTACGTGATGGACATATCTTAACAGTTGATCTAACTTTATTCATAGCAGATGAACGATTTCAGGCAATTTATCATGATGGTAAACAGAAATGGTCTCTTCAAATTAAATACAGTCAACCTCATGACATGGGTTTATATGAATGTCAGGTATCATCTGAACCAAAAAAAAGTTCTAGAGTTTTTCTTAATATTGTTGGTAAGGAAAATTTTTTTAAATTAAATTTTCTTTGTTTTTGTTTTGAAAATTTCTTCTTTTTTTTTTATATATAATTTTAAATTAGAATATTTTAAAGTTTGCCAACAAAAAAAATTCATTATTTTAGTATTTTTGATGTGACATAAAAATTTAAAACAGTGAAAAATGTAAATAAAGTATTTAGGAGAAAATAAGCTCCTTAAATTGTTTTAGGAGGCAAGGATAAAGTTTTAAATTTTGGCATGATTTATTTTGCATGATTATACAAAATAATGGCTTCAATTCATTTGCTTTTTTCTAATCTGTTTGAATATATATTTTAAAAAAATTTAATTTAATACTTTTTTTTTCTTCTCTTATTTATAGTACCAAAAACTGAATTAATTGGTGATCATAATAGATTTGTTAAAGCTGGCAGTAAAGTTGCTCTACATTGTATTGTTCTTGGTTCAATTGATCCACCATCATTTATTATTTGGTATAAGGGTAATCAACAAATTGTACAGGACAATAAAAGAGGATGGTATATGCAAATTGATAGAGAAATATTTGGCAATAATAGTGACCAACAAAATACTGTAAATAAAAAAATTAAATAGTATTATAAAGTTTTGACCTCTTATAGTAAACGAAATGTTGAAATTGGAAAATTAGACTTTAAATTATTTGTAATCTGAATCTAGATTATCGTAACGTAATTAATTTTAATAAAATATTTGAATTAATTACAAATTAAGCTAGAATTATAATGCAATCTTTACCGTCAGCGACGCGTTGACAGTTCTGTAAAATACAAAGCTTTATACCAAAGCAATTACAATGCTCAACGTTGACGGTGACAATGTAATAGATAAATGTGTACTAACCACGCTGAAACATGACTTTGACAGAAATACGTAATTGCTACGTTACCTTAAATGTAATAGAACACAAAATTTAAATTAAGAAGTTGAAAAAAGTATTGAAACCGCAGCTTTAAAAAGTTCCTTTCAACGCGTATAATTATTTAAAATTTAAGGTCACCGACAACGCTTGCTTACAGTGAAGGTGGCATTATAAATCCAGCTTAAAAGGTTTTCGAAATTTTTCAATTTCGACATTTTAGTTTACATAAAATTGATTTTTTACTCTGTTAAACTTTATTAAAAAAACAAATAAAAAAATATTAATTATTTGTATCTACAATTTTTTTTTAAAATTATCGATTAAAGATTGGTTCTCTAATTATACCATCTGTTACGAAAAATGATTCAGGCAATTATACATGCAGTCCATCGAATAGTGCATCTGTCACCGTTGATTTACACGTACTAAATGGTAAATTTATATTATAAAATATTTATTATTTACGGGGTTTGTAAATAACTATATAAAATAATTAATTATTCTGATTTTTTTATTGAGCTTTAAATTGATTTTGCAATTACTAAATATGATTTGAAGTGGAATATAAAATTTTGATTGCGAGAACCCGAAATTCGTAAATAATAGAGTTAAAATATAAGAATCTATAAAACCGTAAGATTGAAGTCAATCAACATTCCTGTCGGTATTCGACTCTCGCCTCGTCTCTCGACTCGACAGACGAAGTATTTGGTACGATTGAAGTCGACTCGCTATTATGTAAATCGAATCATAATATTATTTTGTTTAACTGGCAACATAGCTTTAATGTTAAAATTTAAATTGTGTTTTGTATTATAAAAACGTTTAAAATCAAATCTTTTATAAAACTTATAAAACTTCATTTAAAAAAATTATAAACTTTATTATAAATTAATTAAATTGTGTACCTCTCGCTCAGAAATTTCGAGTAAATCGTCGACTATAGTTCACAGCAATTGAGTCGACAGCAATTTAAATCATACTGAATATATTCGACGATTCGTTGCAACTCTTATACCAAAGATTCAAACTCGAGGCGAGGCAAGATTCGAATCGACTTCAATCTTAATATTGGCAGAGACTAGGTGGGCAAAGCACACCCTCATATTTTAACAATTATAAATATAATCCTTGTTATAAATAAAACAATTTTCTTAGTCACAGTATCTACTGAAAAACAAAATAAAATATTAATTTTCATTTTCTTTACTTAATTAGGTGAATATTCTGCATCAGCAATAATGTCATCATCTGTCAGATTTATGCAAAATAATAATATTTCCAAATTTATGATACTGGTTGTGCTTTTTGCTGTTTTAATAATTACGTGATAAATATCAAAATAAATTTTATTCAATAATTCTAATATAGATTTTAATATAAATTTTTATATAATATGTAAATATAGTTAAAAAAAATAAACTGTTCCAATATAGTTAAAAGATTCATTAATTTATATATATAGTTAAATATGAAAAATAAATTTAGATTTGAAAATTTGAAATTAATAATAATAACAAAAACTTTAATTAAAATATTAAATTTTAAAAATAATTATATATAAAAATTACATATAATGTATAAATAATGTCTATAATTATTAGAGTTTTGAATCAAACATGAATTTAAATAATTAAAATTAAAATGATTTTTCAGTAAGGTCTAATCAGTCGTGGTTGTTGATATTGTTAAATGTTTGTTTATGTGACTGTCAATATTTTCAAATATAAATTTCTGTTATAGTTAATTATAATTAATAAAATTGCGTCCTTTTTCCCATTTTTGCTTGTAAATATACAACAAAAATGTCAAAATGCACTTGTCATTAAGTTGTGAGTGTACCACTGCTTACTAGTCTCATTTTATTTTTTTCTATAGCTTCTGATTCGGTTTTAAAAGCATGCAACATCGCAACTGATTCTACTGAAAAACCCACCTTTAATCTTATGTAAATACGAATAAATTAGATAAAATTAAAAATTAATTATATATTTATAAATTTAATAAAATAATATTTTAATTGTTAAGAGTATCGTTAATAAATTGATGTAGTTAAATATAAAAATATAAAAAAAAAAATAATGTAAAATTTTATGAAAATTCATTGAAAATATGTTAGTAAAAAGATAAAAAATAAACAAATTTAAGTAGAAATAAATATTAAAAATTGTGCCTTGGAATAATAAAATAAATTTATTTAAAATATTTTAATATTTTGTTTTTATATTTTATTTGTCTCTCATTATTAATTTAATTATAAAGTTTGTTTCGAAGCTGATTGAATTTAGAAATAGACGAAAAGGTATGACGAAATTTATAATATTATGTTAAATGTCGGGGAGAACAGGGTTTGAGAAGGAGATCAAATTGGTGAGCTCATATAGTAAAACATATTCTATGAAAGCGGTTCCTTACTCCTGCTAATCAAGTTGGATAGAAGGCAATACAATACTTAATGCTGGCAATAACTACGTTTACTTAGTTTAAAAATAATAGTTGACAGTGTTTTCGACATAGAAACAGAAATTCTGATTAATACTATCCGAGGGCTTCCTTAACACGTAAACTTTCATTTAGATTTAGATCATACAATAGCGTAGCCGTAGACAAACAAATTTGGTGTAGAGTCGACACAATGTTAACAATGGTGTATGTAGAGTGTAGACAATATCGATTTTGCGAGATAACATCAAATGAAAAATTATAAGTTCATTGTTTATCCAGCATGTGAAGTTCGGTTTGGCTTTGGAATTTGTATTTATGTATAATTTAATAAAACGAAATAAAGCTGCAATTAAAATAAAACTATTTTAAAAAAATTAAATTTTTCCACACGTAAACTATGAATTAGACAGTGGGTAAGAATCATGCAGTCTACAAACAATTCAAGAGTTCGTCTTGATAATTTAAATTCCTATAAATCCAATTACATTTTTTTCTATTGAGTGTTCAGTCATTCTCCAGCAATGGAACTATATATGAAGGTACTTTTGTTTTCAACCCCAAAAATTAGGTATGCCAAAAATCGATGAAAATGTCCGTATATATTTTTTTTTTCAATATTACTACTGGCAGTTACAAATTTCAGGTCCACCCTATGTAACAATTTAAAATGCTTAACAAATAAAATAATTATGTGCTGCAGTGATTTTCTAAGGTTTGTATAAATTAATTAAGTCTTCCTAATTCCTATTTTCATCACAAATATTATTACCCCCATTTCAATTATTATTGTAATATGAAAATTTGAAATATTATTTTCGTATTTTTAATTAGCTTGAAGGTGTTCTGTCTTACACTTAAGCATTTCGATATTTTAATTTAAAGAGGTTCAAAACAACACTATATCTTTCAAAATAATTTACGAAGGATATTGTAATGAAATTCCCTGACAATGAATAAATCGGTTTATTTAATAAATTAAAATTTTATAACTTTTGAATATCTATAAAACATTTTAAATTAAATCCTTAGAAAAGATTTTATTATGAAATTAAATATGAAATTATTTCGAATATTTGTAATTGAAATATAGTTTATCAATGGATGGAGATAATTTCCTACAGCTATTCAAATTAATTATTTTTCTATGTTTTGTTTGATAACATTTTCAATTTATAATGCGAAATTGTTTTAAATCAAATAGTGAGTCTGCAGTTTTGGTTTGGTATTTAGAACTGTTCGATTAGATCTATTTAATGATTTGTGAGTATGCTTGATTTCGTAATACCGAATTTAACAGAATTAAGAAATAAGTAATAACATTGAATCATTTTGAAAATAAGTTTATGTCGGCGTTTCAAATGGTGAAAGTTTCTTAAAAAATATTTCGTTCTAGAACAGGATTTAATGAGCTCATGCGTTTTTACTTAGTTCACAATAGTTAGAACTTATATAAATAAATTACAATGCTTTAAACTTTAAACTATTCTTTTTACAGGACTCTACCTAATTAAAATATCATTTGAACAAATTTTGAAAATTAGATAAAGGATTTTTAAGTCTTCAAGAGGTCAAGAACAAAGATGTCAGAAGATGCGCGGCATTCACATAAATTTGCACGTCCATCGACTTTAAATTTGCATAATATATCTTTAAGTTGGCCATTGTTCCGAAATGGCGTAACAAATCCTTTATAATTTAATCTAATTCTAATCTAAACAAATTCAATGTAAAATCTTAAAATTGATAACAGTGGGAAAATGAGTAATCGATTTTATATTTAAATATTTAATAAGCAATTTATAAGCAATTGCGAATGAAAAAACTTCGGTTTATATTCTTTGGAAATGTAGAGGACTTTGTCAAAAAAAGGTTGATATATTTGAATAAAAATTATGCTTAGTATATTATTGACTATATAATAAATGCTGTTCAAGTGAAACTAATATTACCAGATCTCTTAATTAACATTTAAATAACAGAATTTATCTATATATGTCCCTACATATTTCCACAAACAAATTATATTCAATTTAAAAAAGATCGAGGTTAAAAGCTAATATTTTACAAGCCCAGATAAGAAATAAAATAAGAAAAATAATAATAATAATTTAAACAGACATAAAAATTTTCTTTTTACTTAGCTCATCCTTTGCACATTTTCTTTGTATTTAGTACAGAACAAAGCAGAATTATTCCTTTATAGATATAAAATCTGTGGAATAGACTAACAAAATAAAAAATAAAAATAAAAAATAAAAAAAAAAGATTATAAAAATGTCTAGATGAAGTAAATTCAACAGACACAAAAATTTAAATATGTAATAATAATATTACAATTTACAATTTCAATGAAGGAGTGTAGAAAAGCTTAAGGGAAATTTATCTACGTCTTTTGTGTGGGAAACTAATTTTCATTATCTTTTCTTTTCATGTTTTCAATGCGTTAAATAAAATATGAAAGATTTTTCTGTTTTTTAACATAAAATGATTAATTTTTTGTCATGAGAAACATGCATTCAAATATTCAAATTCTGGTTTTGGGTAAGGTAAAATGGGGGATTTTCGTTAGTGTAAATAATAATTATAAGCACTGTGCATGAGTAATATAATTTTTTTTTAAATTTAATTTTGTGAAGACAAAAAAACAAATAAGATGAAAGAAAATTTGATGAAATTATTTTGCGAAAAGGATTCTTAAAAAAAAAACATTTTACTAAAAAGCATCAGAATTTAAAAATGTTGACGATCAATAAAAGATGTCACAATAAATCATATTTAACATTAAGCAAGAATTCATTTCATGATTGATTTCAGTGGAGAGATAAAACTGGGTAACCGCTAAATTGGTTAAAGGACTTGTCATATCATGTATCCTAAGCTGAACACTTATTTTTCTTAAGAGATGAAGGAAGAAGGTACACTTTTCGTAATTTAATGATATTTGGCTTTGGAGGATATTTGGATTTGGAGTAGATCTCTACATGCTGTATTCGTCATATAACATTTTCCAGGTGAACCTAAATTTAAACAGATGTAACAGTCATTTGTATATGCGGGGTCGGATTACCATCTTATGTACAAATCACGATAAAATTGGTACGCGAACAATTGTGAAAAGCAATAAACATTTTCATTTGTTTGCGATTTGAGAAGTCAAGAGTCATGCCAAACACGTGGAAACTTTGACTTTAAATACCAATGTATAACAAACGTTGCTGGTCTGTGTGAATTGGATAATTACTAATTAATAAATTTGCATAAAAACCATCTACCTCTATCATTTTTGTTCCCACTGTAGTCCTAGTACCAAACTTACATGCTTATCTATTAATCCGTTTCTGGGTTGAATAATTTAATAAGTTTACTGCGAATATTGCACTTGAAATCTTGCCTCTTCTTCTTAATCTATTTTAAATTGCATTATTTTACCATAAATATTTAATAACTTTTCTACTTTATTTCCCTTTATATTTAATAAGCTTTTTATTATAAATAAAATCTTTTAGCTTTAATATATTTTTCATGTATATAAAACATTTAATTTATACTCTAATTTTCATTTTGTTAAATATAAAATTTGCACACTTAAAGAAAGTAGCTATCAATATTGGTAGAGCGTTTCATAAATCCTTTGAGATCCAACTAAAATTTTATCAGAAATTAGGACTATTCTGAAATACTATTATGAGTACTAGCATTATGAATATTATGAATAACGATTCCTTTACCATCTTAGAGAAGTGGGAGAAGTAAAATTTTAGATTACTTTGATAGACCCAATGTCCAAGTTACACTTTTACAAAACCCTTTAAGTAGGGTTTTGTAAAACTTAATGTATATTAATATTGAAATTTCCGAATATATTATGATTCAGGAAACTGGATTGGTTTAAATAACGTTTACCTATTTAAATATATTCTTGAATCCTCCAAATATTATTAAAATGCGGAAAGTGTAACTTCTACCTCTTTAGTAGTTTGAAAAAATTATAGCATTTCAGGTGTAGGTTTTGTGGATTTCTCTGGATGTCTAAAAAACACAAAATATCGAAATAAAAATTGTTAGAATTTTGAACTCCATCACAAAATTATGTACTTTTTTGTTGTTATTTGCTTTAAATTTTATTGAAAATTTTATTATGTACACTTCAGAAGATTTGAAAAAGTTCTTCTATTTTATTATTCTTTTGAAGAAACAAGAAATTTTGCCTTTAACTATATAGTGTGGAAGTCATAAAATTATGATTACTATGTAATTGCATACAGAAAAGGTATGAAGACAATTTATACATAATATTAAATTATATGATAACAAATCTTTAAATCTAAATTAATATAAAGAAGCTGCAAATTCACTCTATAAAAAACAGTTGTAAAACTATGACAATGACGGATGAAAATTAATTAAGAATCTTTGAAATAAGAATTCTACAAAGAAAAAAAAATATGTTCGGTGAAATATGGAGGACTAGATCATATTCAGAAATTAACCAACTCATAGAGAACGCTGATATGATTCGATTTGTAAAAGCACATCAGGTGGGCAAGACATGTAAACTGAATGCCAGGCACACAGATGCCGAAATAAATAATGAAAGGACAAATTGGTGGTATCAGAAGATCTATGGAAGACCAAGAAAACGATGAATAGACGATGTTAGACGATTTAAAAATTTGGCGATATACGTAGCACAGATATGAATATAGGAAAATTGTAGAGGAAGCCAAAATTAAGAAGATAAAATATCCAAAAGGAAGAAAATCATGTTGAATAAATTATTGATAATTATTTATATTCAATTTTAAAATAAAATAATTTTATTATAAATTTATTAAACAAAAATTAAATTTAAGAAAATATATTGATAATTTTAAAGTTAAATTCTATAAAAAAAAGAAGATAATAAGGTTAAAATTTATTGGCACAAATAATACTAAGGATCATTAAACGCTCGAAAGTAAAAATATAAAAATAAGTAGGGAAAGAAGTATATAAGTAATATTTTTTTTTTTTGTATTTTGTGAACACAATTTTAGATAATATTCAAGTGTTTGAATTTTGATACACTTCATGGTAAGATAAGTTTTGTTCTGTAGTTAGTTGTAATATCAATTTCTGTACTTAATTCGTCGAACACAAAAAATTTCACAGTTGGTTGCAGAAATTTTAATAATCTATAAAATTATAGGTTTTGGTATAATTTTCAACTTATTATTGATTACAAAGATGTTTTTTTTTTATAGTTAAAAATTACAATTTGAACTAGAGCTTAAATGGATTTACTATTCAGACAAAAAAGCTGTGACCCGAAAAAAATTGGAATTTCTATTTAATTTTATTAATTTTTTTTAGAAATGTAACTGACAGACATCTTCAAAAGTGATTCTAATGGATGAAATGATGGAATGGGAGAATAATTGGTACAATATCACAGGCATACTTCAAGGGAAGCATGAGTAAGTTTAGATTTCTAACAAAAGGGCTAAAGAGTTCCTAACATTATTATGCTTAGTTCAATAATTGGTTTATTTACGGGTCACGCTCGTTTAGGCATCAATTAAACAAGATCGAAAAGTCAGAAAATAGTAATTGTTCATTCTGTTCGGATGATGAATAAACTGTAGAAACCTGCGGATGAATAAACTGCGGAATTTCTGAGTCTTCACGAAATCATCCGAGAAAAACTCTTATCTTACACAAAATCCAGATATCAACTGGCCAAATACACACAATATATTTCTTTAGGACGAAGTGTAGGTAGGTGGAGGTATATATCTCAACGACCTCATATTAATCTAATCTAATCTAACTTACTGATATAGTTTAAACTGTTGATAAAGAAAGTTGTGGACACAATTGTGTACATGTATTTTATATAATTCGGAATATTTGATATGAATCCACTGAACTTACCAAACCAAAATTTTCTGGGTATCACTAAAGAAACGAAGCTGTGTGCACTGTACACGCAGTGATTATATTCGTACATCATGGTTTTATAAGTTAAACCCCCGCACTGGCCCTACCGAAAAATGGCGGTGCACGATGAAATATGTTTAACATCTTTCTTATTGAATACTTCTTTTATTCCAGAGACTATTACGTTTCAATTCTTTAGGGAGTAAATATAATATTGTTCTGATGCGTGGCATTTTTTTATATCAGGATATTTATTTGGTTAAAGTATCAGGCATAACAGGAAGATCTCAAGAATTATTTAAAAAAATAAAAAATCCTCCTCGAAAATAAATATTTACAGAAAGAAAATAAAAATTAATGAATATAATAATACGTGAATATTAGATCGTAGCATTAATAAGAACCATTACATGTTAGTATATAGTAATTTTAACAATTTTTATTCAATATATTTAACAAAATTAACAATGTACAATTTATTTTAATCAAATTTTTTTCATTTACTTAATTCTATTTACTTAAAATATATAATAAAAATATTTTTTTTTTTATCTCGATTATTTAATTTTATCTCTGGTGTCTATTTATCATTCACATCACGACACTTTTTTAACACTTATCGCGATATAAAAAAAAAATGTAATTACATCGTGTGACTTCCTATTGGTGACATACACACAAATTCTGTGACATGACACAATTCTCTCAATTTAAACAATTTTTCTGTTATATATTTTTTTTATTTGCTGTATTATTATATGCTTCCATAAATTATATTTATAGAACTCGCAGTGACTATATTATTTCTGTATAGCGTTTTTTTTTACAATTGGGAATTTACAAACTGATGGTTTCCTATACCGCGTACAATGAAAGTAGAAATTTAAAATATCTTTCAAATAAAATAATAATGAAATTGTGTTAACGTGATGCATAACCACTTCTACTTTATGAAGTGGTACTTATTTGGCGTCGGCCTTGTGTGTTCTGAGTCGTCAGAAGACCATACGTCTTGAGTTATATTTTTTAATTTAAACTTTTTTCATTTTGGTTTGAATGTTTTATTGTCAGTTGTCAAAAGAAACCACCTGACTTCAAGCTAGATAACTTCTCGGAAAAGATGCTGCCATTTGTACTTCATGTAAATAATCAGTCACCATATTCATATCACAAAAGACCCTACGTAGCTTCAATAAGTCGAAGTAGGTTCATTAAAACCCTTCATTCGTTAATTATTGCTAGGAAAACTGACCCTACCCCAACAAAATTCCATATTATCCAGATTTAATAGAATTTATTGTAGCTTAAATAATGGTCAGGTCAGTTTTCCACATAATTAACAAAATTATGGTCTTAATTGTTTATTATATGAAAAGTAATAGTCTTAAAGGCTTACGAAAAAAACGTTCCAATTTAAACAATACTTAAAGTTTTGTCTTCTGAAATTTTCAATAACATTCAGTACCAACCATAATTACTGAACAAATTGACTTTCATAAACTTCTTCCCTCACCAAATTATATTTGGTGAGTTCTTCTATTTTATTATTCTTTTGAAGAAACAAGAAATTTTGCCTTTAACTATATAGTGTGGAAGTCATAAAATTATGATTACTATGTAATTGCATACAGAAAAGGTATGAAGACAATTTATACATAATATTAAATTATATGATAACAAATCTTTAAATCTAAATTAATATAAAGAAGCTGCAAATTCACTCTATAAAAAACAGTTGTAAAACTATGACAATGACGGATGAAAATTAATTAAGAATCTTTGAAATAAGAATTCTACAAAGAAAAAAAAATATGTTCGGTGAAATATGGAGGACTAGATCATATTCAGAAATTAACCAACTCATAGAGAACGCTGATATGATTCGATTTGTAAAAGCACATCAGGTGGGCAAGACATGTAAACTGAATGCCAGGCACACAGATGCCGAAATAAATAATGAAAGGACAAATTGGTGGTATCAGAAGATCTATGGAAGACCAAGAAAACGATGAATAGACGATGTTAGACGATTTAAAAATTTGGCGATATACGTAGCACAGATATGAATATAGGAAAATTGTAGAGGAAGCCAAAATTAAGAAGATAAAATATCCAAAAGGAAGAAAATCATGTTGAATAAATTATTGATAATTATTTATATTCAATTTTAAAATAAAATAATTTTATTATAAATTTATTAAACAAAAATTAAATTTAAGAAAATATATTGATAATTTTAAAGTTAAATTCTATAAAAAAAAGAAGATAATAAGGTTAAAATTTATTGGCACAAATAATACTAAGGATCATTAAACGCTCGAAAGTAAAAATATAAAAATAAGTAGGGAAAGAAGTATATAAGTAATATTTTTTTTTTTTGTATTTTGTGAACACAATTTTAGATAATATTCAAGTGTTTGAATTTTGATACACTTCATGGTAAGATAAGTTTTGTTCTGTAGTTAGTTGTAATATCAATTTCTGTACTTAATTCGTCGAACACAAAAAATTTCACAGTTGGTTGCAGAAATTTTAATAATCTATAAAATTATAGGTTTTGGTATAATTTTCAACTTATTATTGATTACAAAGATGTTTTTTTTTTATAGTTAAAAATTACAATTTGAACTAGAGCTTAAATGGATTTACTATTCAGACAAAAAAGCTGTGACCCGAAAAAAATTGGAATTTCTATTTAATTTTATTAATTTTTTTTAGAAATGTAACTGACAGACATCTTCAAAAGTGATTCTAATGGATGAAATGATGGAATGGGAGAATAATTGGTACAATATCACAGGCATACTTCAAGGGAAGCATGAGTAAGTTTAGATTTCTAACAAAAGGGCTAAAGAGTTCCTAACATTATTATGCTTAGTTCAATAATTGGTTTATTTACGGGTCACGCTCGTTTAGGCATCAATTAAACAAGATCGAAAAGTCAGAAAATAGTAATTGTTCATTCTGTTCGGATGATGAATAAACTGTAGAAACCTGCGGATGAATAAACTGCGGAATTTCTGAGTCTTCACGAAATCATCCGAGAAAAACTCTTATCTTACACAAAATCCAGATATCAACTGGCCAAATACACACAATATATTTCTTTAGGACGAAGTGTAGGTAGGTGGAGGTATATATCTCAACGACCTCATATTAATCTAATCTAATCTAACTTACTGATATAGTTTAAACTGTTGATAAAGAAAGTTGTGGACACAATTGTGTACATGTATTTTATATAATTCGGAATATTTGATATGAATCCACTGAACTTACCAAACCAAAATTTTCTGGGTATCACTAAAGAAACGAAGCTGTGTGCACTGTACACGCAGTGATTATATTCGTACATCATGGTTTTATAAGTTAAACCCCCGCACTGGCCCTACCGAAAAATGGCGGTGCACGATGAAATATGTTTAACATCTTTCTTATTGAATACTTCTTTTATTCCAGAGACTATTACGTTTCAATTCTTTAGGGAGTAAATATAATATTGTTCTGATGCGTGGCATTTTTTTATATCAGGATATTTATTTGGTTAAAGTATCAGGCATAACAGGAAGATCTCAAGAATTATTTAAAAAAATAAAAAATCCTCCTCGAAAATAAATATTTACAGAAAGAAAATAAAAATTAATGAATATAATAATACGTGAATATTAGATCGTAGCATTAATAAGAACCATTACATGTTAGTATATAGTAATTTTAACAATTTTTATTCAATATATTTAACAAAATTAACAATGTACAATTTATTTTAATCAAATTTTTTTCATTTACTTAATTCTATTTACTTAAAATATATAATAAAAATATTTTTTTTTTTATCTCGATTATTTAATTTTATCTCTGGTGTCTATTTATCATTCACATCACGACACTTTTTTAACACTTATCGCGATATAAAAAAAAAATGTAATTACATCGTGTGACTTCCTATTGGTGACATACACACAAATTCTGTGACATGACACAATTCTCTCAATTTAAACAATTTTTCTGTTATATATTTTTTTTATTTGCTGTATTATTATATGCTTCCATAAATTATATTTATAGAACTCGCAGTGACTATATTATTTCTGTATAGCGTTTTTTTTTACAATTGGGAATTTACAAACTGATGGTTTCCTATACCGCGTACAATGAAAGTAGAAATTTAAAATATCTTTCAAATAAAATAATAATGAAATTGTGTTAACGTGATGCATAACCACTTCTACTTTATGAAGTGGTACTTATTTGGCGTCGGCCTTGTGTGTTCTGAGTCGTCAGAAGACCATACGTCTTGAGTTATATTTTTTAATTTAAACTTTTTTCATTTTGGTTTGAATGTTTTATTGTCAGTTGTCAAAAGAAACCACCTGACTTCAAGCTAGATAACTTCTCGGAAAAGATGCTGCCATTTGTACTTCATGTAAATAATCAGTCACCATATTCATATCACAAAAGACCCTACGTAGCTTCAATAAGTCGAAGTAGGTTCATTAAAACCCTTCATTCGTTAATTATTGCTAGGAAAACTGACCCTACCCCAACAAAATTCCATATTATCCAGATTTAATAGAATTTATTGTAGCTTAAATAATGGTCAGGTCAGTTTTCCACATAATTAACAAAATTATGGTCTTAATTGTTTATTATATGAAAAGTAATAGTCTTAAAGGCTTACGAAAAAAACGTTCCAATTTAAACAATACTTAAAGTTTTGTCTTCTGAAATTTTCAATAACATTCAGTACCAACCATAATTACTGAACAAATTGACTTTCATAAACTTCTTCCCTCACCAAATTATATACACTTTAAAATTCAGAATCTGATGGTGTAAACAACTTTATTACCCAAATTTAACTTTTGTAATATCCAAAAAACCGACGAAAATTTATGCTAGTATATCCAGTGTAAATAACAGCAGAGTATGGTAAATAAGGATGAATAAATATTTTGATACTGTTTTTTTTTTGTGCCAAAAATGAAATATTTCACCCGATAATATTCACAGAAAATCTAACCAAAAAAAAAAAAAACAACACTTTTTTTTATCAGAAACAATTCTTTCTTCGTTTGGAGAAAAACTATAACACGCAAAAATCTTATACATTTATAGTTGGTATACGTATAATTTATAATTTAACATAATATAGTTTTTTTTTTTATTCCCGAGTCCATTCAAAGCCATAAAGGAGAAACACGAAAATTATCCTTGGTCGGTGTTGACATGAATAATACATGTGGCGCCTTTTATTCTCTGATGTTCGAAATTTTATTGCCTCCATTCACCTTAAAGGATGGCCAAAAATAAATAAAGACCATCATCATAGCACTATAGGACGACCACACTAATAATATTAAAGGATATATATTTACCCTATCTCCGAAATAAAAAAATATAAAATAAATAAAACCATATACTTGGAAAATAATCAAAATTCTTCTTTTAGTTTATATAGTTGGGTAGTATCTTTTCCCTAATGTTTAAGTATGTCCCCTTCACATATAAAACAATAAAAATTGTCCTTGCAATTCATGAAAAATTTATTTAAGTATAATATTTGAATATATTTGTGTTTGTAATATTTTGTTTGGTTTACATATTTACATTAATAATATTGAAGAGTCCAAGTAGCAAATTGAAATGTGGTTATGACAAAAACGTTGTATACAAGGAGACTTATTCAGATTGATCTACATTCAAAGATTCATTATCTTAAATTGTATCGATATAAAATTCGAAATATCTAATTATATCCAAGGCAGTTGTTGCTACTTTAAAACTTAACCTAATTCAGTATTTATAGTTTGAAAACCGAAACTTTAATTTTACTTGAGCTACAAATTAGTTATGATTCTCAAAATTATGATTTGAAAGATTGTAAAAAATTATGTTAAAAATTGACGGTTCAATTCTTTTCTAAGGTAATAAATATAATGCTCTCTACACATTATACAAAACAAACAACATGCTTATCAACGTGTTTACAACTTAAGTTGAGCTGTAACGTTTGTGAGCAAAAGTACACAACGTTGACAAATATTTTGACGGTTAACAAAATCGGTTAAAAAATATTAAAATATTTTAATTTATATTTGGTGGATGGTTGTAAGTTGTATAACGAAAATGACATTTCTTGACGCTTTATGTCAAAAAACACATGTTTTTATATCTTATCAATATTTTTTATTGATTGAAATATAATATAATTAAATTATAATTATTTTTGCCAAACTTTTAATAGATTTTTTATTTCACATTTGACACTATCCTTAAAAAAAATACGGATTTTTGACAGTTATAATATCGCTTGCAAACCAAGTTGAAATGTATGTAGTGAAAATCTGACTAAAAATACGTTGACTAAGAGGTTGGGTAGCATAACAAATGAAATTAGTTGGTTTGAGAAGGAGGGAATGGAAGAGGACAAACCTCGTACGTAGACCATACGGTCCGTTGTACACCCTTACGAAACGTTACCCATTTTCACCACGCATCGTGCCATCCCACTTCTTTTATAAAGTTTATCAGGTTAGCAGGCTAATTTTTTTATTCATTTATTACACAGATTAGGACAGTGACATAAAATATGTTCAATTGTCTCGTCATCTTCAGCAAAGCCTTTACAAACGGTTTCGTTTGTCAGTCTTAGTCCTTAGTCGTCAGTCTTGGTCATATTTAGAATAATTCTCGATTACTTAGTGTTGGGGTTACTTCAACAATTGTTCAGCACGATTCATTCTAACCTATTTTGTTCTACTAGCCATAGTTTAATTAAACAGTCTTTTAATTGAGTTAACTGGGTAACCGATCTGGCAATATTGGGAGGTTGGTATACACCGCACTATTTCTAGCCAATTCATTAGCTTTCTTATTGCCATTTATATTCCTGTGACTAGGAGATATTATTATTTGCTTTCACTTGCATTAGGATAGTTAAAAATGAAGTTAATGTTGGGTTTGAGATATAATAAATGTATAAATGAGTAAATGTGTAATTTTGCATCGGCTACTGTAACAAATCTATCGTATAGTAATAAACTTAAAATTGTTCTTTGGGTAAGGAATACATAAATTCTATTAAAACTGCTCATCTTTTTATATTTATTTTGAGGTTTCCTTCTGTATATACAATACTTAATACTTACACAAAAGATTAGTTTTCATTTTATGTATTTGCAGAAAATCTTAGGATTCAATGCAGCAAACATTTCTATATTATATAAGTAAGTTTTTTTTATGTATATATATATTGTTATTTTTAATGTTTGTATTTATTTTTCTGATTTTGGGGCCATTACAAAAGCAAACCATGTGAAAAATTATTTCAAGTACGTATATATTTAAGAAATATATATAATAACATAAAAAAGGAGAGAAAAAAATAACTTAAGATAAAATACAATTAAGGACTCGTTTACCTCTTTTTTTTTTCGTTAGTGCACTTCAAAACAAAACTTAATTGTAGTTTTTCTTTATGTTGGTCTTCTCTATTGTCATTATCAACACCAAATTTATTAAATCTGCAATTGTATTTTATGTATTTTTTTTTTATGTTTTCTATTATAATTGTATAGGAATGGATATAGAATCATTAAAATATTAAAAAAAGTTTTTGCTTTTGACAGAAATTAATGTTTTGTAGTGTGGAAATATTTTTGCTTTTTTTATTATTTGTTTTTAATTATACAATTTTGTTTTGTAAGAAAATTATTAATACGAAAAAAAATATTTTCGGATTTAAATTTGAATTATTTTTTTTTCCCAAGGAATATATAGAAAAAATAATGATTCCATTAGTAACGTTGGCCCCACAAATGGATTTAGTACGCTAAAGAGAAAACCGTTGTCATAAACCCCAAATTGGCAAACATTCAGTCAGATTAGATATCAAGAAATCATGAAGTCGCAGTTGCGAAGATCGAAATGAGAAAGAAACTATAACCCGCACTTGAAAATTCCCATCAGGATGTTTTATACTTAACTGGTATGAACTCAACGATCTTTGCGATCTAGCGACTTTTTTTTAGTCACTAGATCGCTAAGGTTATTGAGTTCATACCACTTAATTGTACAGATATGGAATGATTTGTGAATGCCATGATATGGTTCTAAAATCAATATCTTTGTCAAGCCAGCTGGTCATGTGAGTGGTAGCAAAACGGTGTTAAATAACTTGCTACATGGGACACACCACTTAAGCCAACCATCCAACCAACGTTTGCAGCATGATTATTTATTTTTTATTTCACAGAATTCTATTTCACAGGATATTTATATTTAATTCTTTTCATTCTCAATATTTGTACAATTAGCATACATCAGACATTATTTAAATTTAAAAACAATTTACCTTTTCTATGTTTTAAAAGTAGTAATTTTTCCCTGCTTAAAAAGTCAGATTTATGCTACAAATAATTATTAAAAAAAAAAAAATTCCAGTCATTTTAACATGTATACAAAAAATATATTTAAATTAAAATTATTACAAAAATATATACATAACATATAAGTCCTTCGTGGTGTTTGTATATATTGTAGAATGAAGCGAAACTAATAAAAAATAAAAACGGAGAGAAAGAGAGAAAGCAACAGGTTGTTTAGGTGGAAAAAATACCTTAAATAAAAGTAATTTAAATAAATGAACATTTCATTAACATTTAAAATTCTATCATCTAATTTCATTTAAAAGAAAAAAAAATTATCATTTTCAACATTTAGATAGATATCATAATTATTTTAAATGAAGATACTAAAATTCAATCAAAAGAGAAAATAGGTACACAAATTTTGATTACAGAAATAATGATGATGTCTGATGAAGATATATAATTCCTATATAAAAGAAGGTAAAAATTAATATTAAAAGTTGAATACTTTAAGAAACTGATGAAAATAGAATATAGAAAATAAAGGAGTTCATTAGTTTGAGGCATTACATTATATAACGATTCTAAACAATGATGTAAATTCCACTCTAATTGGAATCAGCTTTAATGTGTAACGCCAGTAATTAAGTGATTTGAAACCTGAACAAAAGGTTAACAATTAAATTTGCTGACAAAATGTGTCTAAATATTAAAATCTAAGACCTTGTAGCCATTAAAAGTGTATTCATAATTAAGAAACCTATATGGTTCTGATTCGATATGCAAAATTGGTAATAGAGAGTGAACTTTATTAGAAAGATGCTTCTACTATGTCCAAAGAAGAAGACTAATAAAAGAAGAGGAGGAAGAGGAGGAAGAAATCAAAAAGAAGAAAAAGAAATGAAGAAAACCTAGCAGTAGAAAAAGATAAAGTAGATGAATTTATATTACCGAACCTATTAAAGTCAAATTTAAATCAGAGCTGGAAAGCACACTAGTTCATATTATATTAATAACTTTGATATTGATAAGTAAAATTCGTAACACAGATATCATTTATTTGAAGAGACGTTGTCGTGCTACAATCAAATATTTCTTGCAAAAAAAAAAACTCCTACAAAACAAAACTCGTATATTCCTACGGTTTTGAATTTAAGAGTAAGAGTAATTATAATGTCTGTCATTAACATAATGGTAAGTTCATCACAGTACCATATTATTTTAATTTCCAGATGAAAATGCTGTATCAATTCGGGAGCAGTTTTCCATTTAATATATATTTTTGGAAAACAATTAAGAAAATATTTTTTGTGTTGTTGAATATTCTCAATTTCATATTGTATATAAAAACCATTAAAACAATAAATAAAAATCGCAAAAATATTCTACAAAAATTAATTTTTACTATGATTAAAAAAAAAAATAATTACAAATTTCACTTCATATTTTTTTAATATAATATTTTAAAATAATTGCTTTTCAAGCTTTATAAAAAAAAATATAATGTTTAAGCGCATGGAATAAATAACTATACAATAAAATTGTTGCATTTCCTTCGTCCTGGGAAACAAATAAAAGTTTTTTTTTTAATATAGTTTATTTTATTTTTGTACAGAATCAGTCATTTAATAACTCACTGGCCAAATAATTCAGTAAAAGAAAATGTTATTTCATTTGGAAAAATATAAAAAATACAAATACTAGGCCACCACAAAGCCAATTTTTTTATAAAGATAATAGTTTCATTATAATATTTATTTGAAAATAAAATTGGATTCGTAATAATTATTTATAAGTTCCGAACTTTGTAAAAATTTGACGCTATATTCAGATTTATAAGATTTATTGTGCACATTGAAGTCATTAAATACTTTTTGGTATGATGACTTTATATCTGGGTAGAAGACGACAAGAATCCGTCTCAGTCCGTCCAAAGTCCAAAAAAAACTTTAATATTTGTCAGCAGACTAATTGAAAACAATATGTTGAGCGAAAAGCAGTAGCGTTTATTTCAAGCTTTTGAAACCGAAGTAAAAAAGACCTCCACATCGGAATTGTAATCAGTAAAAGGCTTTGACTACAATGTATCGATTCATTCAGTAAACAACTTTAAATATGACTAAATATGGAAAATCGATTGAGTGGACACATTGGTTCGATTGAAATCAAATCGAAAGACTTTGGAATAATTAAACTTTTACGAATTCAAACTGAATCAAATATAAAGAAAAGTGAAATTTAATGTGTGATTTAATCGATTACAATCGATAATTATGTGTTCAGTCAACTTAATGTGCGATTTGATTCGAAACTAAACTGATTTATAATTATAGCCCAAGCTTAATTTCTATAATATTATATTTTATCGAACCGACTATACCAAGCTCATAAAACCAAAAAAAAATCTTTATAAACATTTTATATAAAAATACCATAAAAATTTTGTATAATGAAAAATGTCAAAAAAATTCTATCCAATTAGTAAAATTTTTGTATTCTAAAGTCAACTTTTAAGAGTTTAACAGATTTAAAAGTTTTTTTTTTTTTTCAAATTATTATAAACAAATTTGATATCCTTTTATATATACTTCAAAGTGTACAATTTTTTTTTGTTACAAAAACGTTTAATTTTAGTTAACTTTGTAGCGTATACAAAGAAGAGTATTTTAATTAAAATACAAATTATATATATACATTATATATATATATATGTATATACAAAAATGAATTATATAATAAATATTTATATAAGCAACGAAACTATAATTTTAGCCATTAAAATAAACTTTTTGGTTAAATAATGAAGAAAGTCATCCTAAAAAACCATCAAAAGCATATGCCAAAATTTATATATATGTAGCTATGTATATATAAAAAAGGAAGAACCAAAAATGGAGCAAATTACCTAGAACTTCAGTTTCCAAAAACAACAATAACAGCAACAAAATATGCAGATTTGTTTATAATATTTTTATAGTAATTTTCTTTTATTTAATATTTTGCTTATATTTTTATTTTATATTATTTTTTTTTTTTTTGCAATATATTTCTTTAGTGAATTTTAATATCTATAAAACTAAACAAGAATTTAATATTATACAAATTCCAGATGCCACAAGATATATTACTTTTTTGTTCATAATTTTTTTTTTCTACTTTTGTATTTATAAGAAATTAAAGACCATTGAAAATCCATCAAAAGTTAAAAGAAAAGTAAAATAAAAAAAAGAGTGAAAAACATAAAAATTACAGTCAATTCTCGATTTGTTTTACTATTCCAGTATCGTAATTGAGTAGAAAGGCTGGTCATAAAAATTATAAGTGAAGTTAAAATCTGAATAGACTTATTAATCTCATTGGCACCGCCGTAATGTATATCCGCTGAGAAACACTGGGTCCGAGGAAATTTAGTGTATTAACTTTGAAACCTCTGTACGAAATACACAATTATTTATACGTAATATCATATATATTCAGTTGAGCTAAACTTCCATTATTTGAATTACAGCAATGTTTAATTATTCCCTGTTGACGTCAGTCTCATAATCTAATTACTCATCAATCCTGAAAACCTAAACCCATCTAAAACGCGAGAGAGTTTCACATTGTCTGTCCATTATCGTTTATTTTTCGAATATAGAAAGGCTAACACTATTCAAAAGTTATTCGTAAGGGCGAGTTGATGCTTAACCAGATTTTGATACTTGAATCCTTGGGGGGATAAAAAGAATAGATTCCAAAAATTTAAACTTTTTATTTCCATCCTAGTTTGCTGAAATAAACTCTTTTGTGCCTTGGATGAGGCAGGTCACAGAGTGAAATAACTGAAATACAAGATGTCAACATCCTTGGAAATTTATTTATTTATTAATCATCATTTAATTTGAAGAACATTTGTTACACTTACATGAGCTTATCAATAAGATATCATTAAATTATATACTTATTTATGAAACTTAGCAAAACTTTGACAACTGCGCTGAACGTTGCTTTCGTGCATCGTGCGTGTCTATCTAGCCAATTATAATTCACACTTGTTAACTTAACTTGGTACTGTAAATGTGATCAAGTTTCAAATCGAATATAAGATTTGTTAAAAGTTACCAAATCATTAAACTTTCTGCAATATTTAGACATATTCGAATTTCTAAGTTTCTTTAAAATTAACTGCTAATTAATTAATCAATTGAAATTAATTTATATAAATTACTTACTAAAATTTTAAACTATTATTTATAAATTAATTTTAAAGTTTTTAAACATACGAAGCTATCTATACCTGGACCATCAAAAAAACGAGCCACAAAGCTCTTTCAAATGAACAGGAAAAAAACCAGAACAATGGTAGACTTCCTTATAAGGTCACTGCAACCTTAAAAAACATCTAAACATAATTGTGTAGCTGCGAACCAAATGTTCTGTGAACATGAAAGCGGAATATATAATATATGTTGCTGTAAGACGTTGATGTCTGAACGGTTTCAACACTTCGAAACCTACATTATCGCGCATTCTGAAACATGGCGGTTATCACTGAAGTAGTTGTTGTTCAATTGCTTATAATAAAAAGGGATATTGCACTGATCCGAGGTACCTGTGACCAGAATTTACTCTAAACCGAACCTAAACAATTCCGTTTCTATATGAAAATGACAGTTCTCATTATTACGTAGATAGTTGGATTTTGGAATTATAATTTTGAGTATTTAATTTGTGTTCGTCTAATCAATGGTTTACTGTACACTTGTTATAAAGTGAAACAAAGGAAATATTTTTTTGTTTAAGTTCATATACATAGAGCATAAAATATTTTTTTTTTTTTATATATAGACGTATATGTAAAAACAAGGATACTTAAACCCTCGTCAGGATTTTGTGTTAAAATTATTAAAACTTATTTTTCACATTTTTTGAAATAGTTTCATTTTTTTTTTTTGCTTCTTGTTTCGTGTGTGCTTACGATAGCTGGAAAAAGTTTTGTTTTTTGTTTGTTGGCTATTGAAAAACCTGGAATATATTTTTTATACTAATATTTTTAATACTTTTATAGAGAGATTTTTTTAAAAGTACTTTAGTATTAAATGGTATTTTGGTAAACAAATAAAAGGTTTAAAAAAAATGAAAATATTAAATAAATTATTGAAGTAAATTTAAAGGCATAATAAAGTTATTATAATATTAAAATATTTTCATTTTAACGTTAATTATAAGTTAATTATATAAAAAATTTCTGTTATAGATAGTTGGATTTTGGAATTATAAATTTAATTAAATTAATTTGCTTGAAAACTTTTTCTTTCAAAATGATTATTTAATTAAAATCATATTATACAATTATGAAAAGTTCAAGTTCAAGTATATATTTCAAATGTATGAGCTTATACGGGGGTGTATTAAATTTGTAAAATAATTTTATATATCTATAATATATATTTATTTACTTGTATTATCCTTTACTATGTAATCCAAATTTCAACCCTTTAACCTAAAAAAAATAAAACTCACAAGCAAAAAAATATCATGTAAGGTCATGACTGAAAATCATATAGGCCAAATGTCAAGAGATATAATATAGTACTATATTATTATTATATATATAACTGAGAAGTATACAATTCAGATTTATCCATAGAGAATAACATAAAAAAAAAATTTTTTTTAGACAAGCCAAACTAAATAAATTTAAAGTTCATAATATTTTTAAGAATTTTTTGTTTGAAATTTTATGAATTTATGAAGATGTATTTAAGAAGTTAAAAACTTCCAATTATTTGTAATTTCAAAAATTGGAAAGTTTTTATTTTATTATCCAAACATCTTGCCGACCCAAATTTTATCAAAAATTTATATAATGGCAAAGTATGTAAAGTGCTGCCAGAAAATTAAATTAACATACTACAATTCGAATGAGTAACTGTCAAATACAAACTTGAAAAGGATCTGAAAGAAAATATTTCAATGTCATTCTGGGAAGAAAATCACTAGCTACTGCAAAACTAGATAATAAAGCAATGGATTAATTTAAAAATGCAAGTGTTTTGGGACTCAGTAATGAAAACAGCACTTGATTCGTAAATTGCCAAAAGAATTTCTAACTAAAGAAAACACTATCATAAATAATTGAACCATCAGCTGTCCTGTAATTTATACAGAATTGAACCAGCACTTTAAAGATGTTGTTTTCGAAGACATGTCTTCGATACTACTTGTATTGGAAGAAGTTTCTAGCTAGGACCAATAGTGAACGTGCTGATTATAGTAGTAATTACTGTTTGATAAAATAGAGGACCTTTTGTAACAATGTGTGTTAAAATAGTAATTTATTTAAATTACCAATTTACGTTTTAATTATTTCTTAATTTTGGAATACTGGAAAATTCTTGAAAATTTATTTAAAGTAAAGTTCAAATTATAAATTTTCTCTTGTATAAAATTAATATAAATTTAATTATTGTTAAACACACGTCGAAATTTACGAAAGGTAAGAATATTATGAAATGTTTATAAGGTTTTAAAACAGAAGTTTATGAATCGGAACAATATAATCTGTCAAATGAAAGTTTTAACTAATAAAAACCCAAGCTTCAATATAAAAAAAATTAAAATTTCAAAATTTCCCTCTACACATACGAAATTTAATAGTTAAAGTTAACCCTCCTAAACATTCTTACGGAATTTGTAAAAAATATTCGATTTCCATTTCACAAGTTTTAAATTTTACGTTCATATCCTGGAGATAAGTACGCCACTTCACTGTGCCGCTTTGTAATTTAAAAAAAAGTTTAAATATATAAAAATATGACTTGAGATTTTAAAGCGCTAGTGCGGAAAAGTTCAACTTGAATAAACTTTTCCGAAGAACAAAGCGACACTGCTAAATTTCAACTACTGTACTGTAATATATTTCTATATGTTTCAGTTTTCCTCCAATACTGCGCCACAGCTGTACGTCAAAAATATCTTCTTCAATACTTTTTTATGTTTGGTTTGCATGTGTTATAATTCAGGCTTAAAGAACCCAAGCAAATTCCACTTTTAGTTATTGGTAATTCTGAAGAAATTTGAAAATTATGAATATGAAATCAATTTTTATTCATATATCCATATATCAAGAGCACGATAGCATAACTAAACTTTAGTGTTAATGCTTAATGGTTTTCAGACATAGAATTTTTTTTTGGTATTATGGTCTGGTTAGAAACCTTATATGAATAAAATCTTATATTAATCTATATATTTATCTATGGCATTCTGATTCTAAATAGTGTAAAACTATAGATTCCCTAAAAAAATAAATAAAACATCCCAAAAAAAAAAAAAAAGAAAAAAATAGAAAATAAAATTAAGGCAACCATTGTTTATCCAAATAAAAAAAAATAAAAAATTTACGACACCCATTATATCTACTTGAGTAATTTTCTTCTATATACCGGAAATTTTATTATAATGGACAAATTTTTCGCCTCATTCAAAATGGTATACTACGTCGGTATTACTAAATATATATATTTGATGTTATAGTCGGGGATGTGTTTGGATTAGATACGTAAATACATAAATATTTTTTCCATTAATTTTATGATTTTTTTTTTTTTTTTTTTCATCCGTCTTTTTAGTTTCATAGTTAAAGTTAAATATTAGGTTAAATGTGATTGTATATGTTATATAAATGTATTAAAAAAAAAAAGTCTCATTCTTTAGCACCAGTTACCGTTTATGACCTTTATCATTATGATCCATAAATAATATCCCCATGCCCAAACCATTGAAGTGCTAATGTCCTGTTTTAATATTATGTAATTTTTACTACTGGGTGACTTTAAGATTAAAGTTTTTTGTTCAAAATTATAGTAACTATTGAGTTTACTATTTAAAGAAGGCTTGGGCTCTCTATAATTCTTTCTATAAAAGACGTCATTTATTTTGGACACATGTTAATAAATGACGAATTTATTGTAAAATTTGATATTAAATGTGTAAAAATATTGGAGTTTATGTAAATTTGGATTATTCGGAATATTAAAAATCATATAAATTTTGTCTCTGTGTCTCCTGGTTGATTAGTTTTAAAGGAATGCAAATTACGAGACCCCGACGCAAGATAGACCACAAATAAGTGAGCCCGTTGGAACCTCCAATCGAACGGTGCATCAATATCACATTGTCCGCCTTCAGTTTACCAACGCCTTCAAAGGTTTTTCTAGAATGAAACTAGTTTCTCCTTAATATCTCTTTCCGTGGATGCAGCTGGCTAAAAAAAAAAGAAATATAGGCTAAAAGAAAAATTAATTGAAAATTGAGACCCCCTTTTATTGTAAATATTATGAACTAATATTATCGTTAAATTTTTAAAACTTATTAAAATTATTACTTAATTCAAGTTAAATTATATTACGTATAAATTAGTTCTATTCATACTGAAGAGTTTTCACATCTGGAAACTGGAATAATGTCAAATATTAGACTTATAGTTCAAAACAATACAAAAAACAAACCTCACTAAACACTTTTGTTAAGGGTTTTATACATAAATATTAACGTATTTCACTCTGTCTTTACTATCTTATCTCTATTTGTACATGCATTCTATGGCTTGGTACATAATATCCAATTCGTGTCATTATACGAGCCCATTACAATATTTTCATACAAGATTTTTTTTTGTTGGTTTTTTCCAAAATGATAATGAAAGTTAATGTCACAATTTTTTCTATTGATTTTCTTATTAAGTTTCCGTTTTTATTATTTAAAATATAATTTTATGTTCAATATGAAATTATATATTTATTTTATATTAAAATAAAAATAAATTATTTAAAAGTCTGGTATTTCATATGTTTCGTAATGTTATACATTTCATGTCAATAACTTTTATAGATTATCATGGAAATTCCTTTATAGTATTAACATCAAAAAGATATTAATTGGAATGCATATGTCGCTAGTTTACTTAATTTTCTAATTAATTTATTTATTTGAAATAATTTCAAATTCTTTGGAAATAATAATAAATAATTATCTATACATGTTTTGGTAATCAAAGATAATTGGTAAAATGAGAATCCTTTCTAAATTAATACAAAATTCTTAATTAACATGTCTACGTTTAATTGATTGATTGATTACTTTATGTATATATAAAATATAATATTAAAAATTGAATAGATTTATAATAATATTAATGATAGAAAAGCGTGTATAACATAAAATTACAATGCAATCCTTAATTTGATGTTTCTGAAAGTAAATTTTCATTTTATATAATTTCACAAAGATTACATTAAATATTAACGATATCAAAAATATTTACAGATGTCTAAAAAGTATTTTCAATTTTTATTTTTCTCATAGTATTAAATCTTGATTTTCCAGAATCAGAGTTACAATAAAAGATTCATCATTTTCATATTTCTATTTAAAAGTTCATATTTGTTGTTTATGGACAACTCTCGTTATATTTGAAATATCGATTAATTTTGCAATAATTTAATAATAATCATCTCTATTGCAAAATTATCATTTTCCTAGAACCACACTATTCAGAACAATTAACTTTTCGGAAGAAATATTACCAAATGTTATGAACTAGGTAATTATTTAGCCCTAATTTTTGTTTCAGAGTGTTTTCTTGGCGAAATTTTGTAGTTTTCTCTAATTTATAGTATTATACCTTAACGAAGAGCTGGCTACCCAAAATCATACAAAACGATTTTCTAATCTGATTCGGTCAGGTAGTTCACATTCAAGGAGTTTCATATGTTTTCCTACCGTTACGTTATTAATCAACAGTTAAAAAACTAATGTATTATTGATAGTTACAAATTTAATGTTTAAGTGAACCTCTCAAACCATATAAATATTTATCGAATTTTATTGAAATATGTTTAAAATCATGTTTTAAAATTAAATTTTTCAAAGACTTTTAAAATGGCTTCATTTAAATAAATTAAAATAATAAATTTTATATACTTATACAAAATATTACTGGACTATAATTATTTTCAGCAATTTCTTTCAAATAATCCTAGCCTGGTAAATTAAAAATTTAATTTGTAATTATCAAAATAAATATCATAGACAATTTTTTTTTTCACCACCAAAACATTCAAGCTATTAATTTATTTAAAAACATTTTGTTAAACATTTTTGAAAAATCAAGAACTTAAAGTATTTTGTACTTAAATTAATTATATAAAACCAAACTTTTAATACAATAAACAAAAAAAAAAAAAAAAAAAAACAGGAAGAATTATTAACATTTAAAAAAAAAAAAAACTTAAATAAACATAAAATTTCGGAAAATGTATTTTCCGTTGCCTTAAGATCTTTTTATACCAAATACGAAACACAATTAAAACACAAATATTATAGCATAAAATTTTCTTGGAGAAATTTTTGTTTATGTATCAACATAAGAGATAAAAAACTACTTAACTAGGAGGACATGAAAATATGGAGTAGGTTAAAATGTAGCATTTCGTAAATGTAACCGAATTCTCTAATACCCGATTTTACAATAAGAACTTTTACAATAAGAACTTCCGATTTTACAATAAGAACTTAAGATTTTGAAAGATTTAAATTTCGATTTCTCCAAGCTTAAAGATCAGCCTTTCTTAAAGTGAGTTTCAACTTAAGCAGCAGATAAGTTGAGCTTAAGCTTCATTTTTGACACTGTTTATATAATATATCACATAAATTTTGGTACACTTTCATTCACAATAACATTGTTTTTAAGTAACATTCCCAATAATTCACATATTTTAGTTTAGCTAAGCTTATGGCAAATTTTAATTGAGAAACCAAATGAGCTTAAGTTGTAGCCTTAACACAATCACAATCTGTTTAGTTAAGCTTGAACTTAAACACTCACTGTGTAATCGGGCATAAAAATTAAAATTGCAGATGCAGATTAATACAAACTTGCAAGAAATCCTTTGAAAGTATCTAAGCTATAGTTTTATTTCGTAATGAATAAAATTTGTCAAACTATTAAAAAGCTTTTGAGAGATTAATCATTATCTGAAAATTTTAGCAGAACTCTAGGACAAGAAGGTATAATTCAGCATATTTGAACTTCAATATTTCGGTAGCTTTGAACCGGGCATAAACTAGATACTAGATCATTAATCGAACAAGTAGCTTCAAATTTCATTAAAATTGGATAACAAAACGCAACTTATAACTATAAAATATTGCTCACAACAATTAAACAATTTCTAGTTTTATTTTTTACCTTTTCCATTACAACATTTTATTCCCAGAACTCTTCGTAAAAGTAATTGTAAACAATTTAACTGGTAAAATGGAAGTTGATAATTAAAAACTCTTAAAATTTGTCCGTTTTTGTAAAAATTTTATTTTGAAATAATTTCACCCATAGAAAACATGAAAATATATAATTTTATGATTTTACCATCATCTAAAAGGAAACCAACCAACGAAAGAAGAAGTGAATGAATATTTTGTATGAAGTCAGCAAATATAAAAATATTAAAATATATCCTTAAATAATAATTATTATAAATTTATATAGAAATTTACAGAATCAACTTCTATAAAATATTTAAATGCTTTTTAAATCATTTATTTACTAAATTAATTTTGATGAAAAGTTATATAGTTGATATCTTATAAAAGTTAATGGAAAGTAAATTTTCAGAAAATTATGGTGTTTTGTAAAAGTTTCAACTCGATGGATAGTAATTAAAATAATTTTTTTTTTTTTTTACATTTTAATTGTAAATTTGTTCATTTGAATTACGTAATTTTATTTATTGAAATATAGAAAATTAATTTCAAGTTCAACAAAAGGATTATTTCTAATTATATGAAACGCAGAGTTTATTATAAATTGTTCATATCTTCGATTTATATAGCCATATACTTTGTAAAAAATAAGAATAAACCATTAAAAATCAAATTTTCATCTCTTCAATCGCAAATCTTTAAGTTAATATGTAGTAATCTAATAAATTCGAACTACACCAATTAACCTCTTTGGAACATTGAATTTATAGGCTTTTACATCCATTTATTTGAGTATTATTTTAATTTGTCGGTCGTGCAACCAATCTGTAAAATAATTGATGCAATATTCCGAGCTTCTATAGAAGGTTACAATCTTGAGGGTTGCATGTTGTATTCATAAACTCCGGACGAATGGAAAACATCTTACTTAATGTATGCGATAACTTAAAAATAATATACTCAGCAGTTTCATCCTCATCGGAATCGAATCGTATTGTCTAAATTTTCCAAATTTATTCAAATTTTTTCTAAATGACCCCGTTGCTCATTAAGTAAAAATATGAAAGACCATTATTAACTACACGGTTTACTGCACGAAACTAATATCTGCTAATTGTGAGTACGTTTTTAGCTATATTTTTCGAGAAATCTATAATCTGCAATGCATGCTACTTGTAGGTCCTGATAACCTATTGCCTAAAAAAGGACCCATGTACGACATCAAATCATAATTAACAGGATATGCACAAAAGTTCGCGGTGGTCGGTTTGCATCGTTTCTAGCTAGCTTAAGAGAGTTTAGAGAGTTTACTTTAATAAAAATAAATTGGAGCAAAAATGATAAAGGCATAAGTATTGTCTTAATGATATCTTTATTTCATGGCTTTCATATTTTATATTAAAAACTATAAAATTCATTAATTATATTTCAATATACAAAAGATTCCTTTCTTACAAAGTTCTTATATGTCAGCAAAAAAAGTAAAAAGTTAAATTAAACGAGGAAGGAAATTCAATAATTTAAAATATTATTAAATAAAATCGTTAAGAAGCTTATTTTTAATGCTTAAACACAATTCCGTTTACAAAACAAAATGTCAAATATTTTTATATTAAAATCATATTTATATTGAGCATAAAATGTATCTGTAATGATACGTATATACTATCAGTTTCCGGAGTCATAATATTCCAAAAGACAATTTAATTTTGATAATTGATAGTTTCCAATATTATAAGATTAAATTGAGAAGATTAAATTGAAAATTTACTAAAACTATATTAAAAACATATACATATTAATAAAATAAATTTTTAAAGCTGTTGGAAATTAAAATTTTTAATAATTCATTTACAATAATGATAACTGGCAGATTAAAAAGACTACGCAAATAAATGGAGCTAAAGGTTGTTTAAAATATCCGCCGAAAAACCGTCCGTGTAAATGTAAACGATAAAATTTTTATAAAAACATTTCATAATTTGAGTGGCCTCTGAGACTGAAATGATAAATTTGAATCAACACTTCGCCGTGACTGAATTTCGTGAAGCTGGAGATTTGCGATTAGTTAAAATATTTTCGGTGGATGGTAAACAAAACTTGAAGCCTATCGTGCCCAAAGATATCCCAAGATTAAGTTTTATAATGGAGAAAACAAAAAGCTATAAAAGAGAATTGAAAACCAAAGTTTGGAAATTTTAAGAAAATACGTACATTTATATAAAAAAAATTATAAAAAATATAAAATATTTAATAATATATAAACTTACCTAATATGACAGTTTCAAAATGGCTAAATATATATATAAAAACAAAAACCCTGAAATTAATTTTCACAATTCACTAAAAAACAAATTTAAATAAAATTATATTTTTATAAATTTCAATATTTTTTATTATTAACACTTCATTTTCATATTATATTTAAATTTAAATTTTCATTAATCATTTTTTTCTTACACCAAAAATAAAAAGTTTTTCAATTTCACATTTTTAAAATGATTTTAAATGGCTGAAAAACTAAGAAAATTTCAGATTTTTTATTAGTTTTTTATTTGAATGTTATTTAAAAACATTTATTTTATAATTTAATTAACTTTAAGGAATGTAAAAAGTTGTTTTTATAATTTTTTTACATTACCAAGTACAAAAACGTCACTTTTACACCGAGTATTAAATTTTAATTAACAAAAATGGGCGTGACTTATTAAATGGATAAAAAAATTGGTGGGTAAATTGACATTTTGATTTTATAAAATTGCGTAAAATTTGTGTTTCGGTAGTTGAAAATGGAAAAAATTTATTAAAACTAATAAAAACAACTTTTTAAATCGTTTAATGTTAACTAAATTATAAAATAAATGTTTTTTAATAATTTTCCATTAAAAAAATCATAAAAAATTAGAAATTTTCCGAGTTTTTCGGGAATTTAAAATCGTTGTGAAAAAGTGTTTTGAAAGTGTTAGGTTATATTTGATTTTTGAAAAAAATTATTTTATACAACATTTAAATTTAAATAATATGAAAATGTGCTAATAATAAAAAATATTGAATTTATAATTATATAATTTTATATAAATAAAATTAATATTTGTTTTTAGTGTAACTTTTTATATAAACACGTTCATTCATCCATAATTTTGAGTCAGTTTTTTTTGACATATCAGGTAAGTTATAATAAATATTATTCGTACCATTAAAATTAATAAAATTGTGCAATTGGACAGTGGTCGGTCCTCCATTTTAATTATATTATATTTTCAATAAGTTTACAATTGATTCTTAATGATCTTAAATAATATTGTATAATTTAGAAATTATTATATACGTAAATAAACGTATTTATTAAACTAGTTTTCAATGTAATAACTTTGCAATTCTTTTATCTTATGACAAGAGATTAATCTTTGAATATTATTAAGAAAGACGATTAAATTTGATTGCTTTTCTTATCTTATTTGACCAAAATTAAAAATTATTTTGAAATATAATATTCATTGAAATATAATAATTCATCTACATTTTGAACGCGTATTCCATGACTATATCGTAGCTGAAGCTGAGTAATACACAACACTTCAACGTGTATATTATTAACTGGTAAGATCTGTCAAGAGCCATCTAAGATTCCAGTTCTATAAAACTCTTTGTTATAGCTTTGTTATAACCGTCGTTTGTTGGACGATGACAAAACAGAATTGAGAGTTTATCAATACCACATACAACATAATATGTCAATGAGAGAAAGAGACATAGATTGTACACTTTTATAGAAGCTTGGAAAAACTCGAAAAATTTATGATTTTTTAATTGAACCAGAAAAATCATAATTAGCATATGCACCACCATATTTCCTGGTACGGTTACGGTGAGGTTATAGTACCTGTTCTAATCTAATTTAAACTCTGTCAAATAAAATCAATTAATTATGATTTTAACTAAATTTATATGAATTAGTATGGCTTACATTAAATTGAAGAACATATTTATGTTACATTGATTTTTACTAAAGTTTTTACTTATCAATTGACAAAATTACATTTATGATGTGAATTATTTTTATAACAATGAATTTTAGGTTATATTTTTACTATATATTAAGTTTACAATCTAAATTAAATTGATTATTTTTATAATAAAAGATGAAATTATTACTTCATAATCTTTAAATAATGAAATTTTGAACAAAGAACGGAAGCATTGAATGTATAAAAACAAAAAATTTTATTAGAAAAAAAATATTGAAATTTATGGCTTTTCAATGTATTACAATTTCAAAGTATTATAAATTTTCTATGACAAAGTATTTCATATCAAATCTTTGGTATTTAATTATTAGTACTGCAGTAAATATTTCCAACTGAAAGATTTATAATTGAATTTAATTTATTTTATATTTATAATTAAATTTCTTTGATTATGTTCATATTATGTTCAAGAATTAGGTCCATATAATTGTATAAAATGTAATTCAGCTAAAATTGATAATAAATGTAACATTATTGTAATATATAAGAAAAACCATAAAAAGTTATGATTACTTGTCTGTATTACCATGAACAATCGAAGCGAGTATTCAAGGATAAGATGCTTAGAACGATTGGATATTAAACTTTGGAAATAAATGGACTATTATTTAATATTCGCCAAACCAATAGAATGAAATATAAACTATACAAAACTATCTGGCAATTCCATGAACTGCAGTTTCGGGTTTTAATTATCACCATCATTCCATTATTTAGTTACAGGTAAATAAAATAACTCGATTTTTTGATAAGCTATATTAACAGGTATATAAATAAAATTATTATCTGAAAAATTTATTATGTAAAAATAATGAATGAAGGAGAATTTAACTGAATATTATGAGACTTCGGCCATTAGAAGACTTTAGTGATATACAGCAAACTACTAAAAAACAAATTCAAATTTAATACTTCCCCCCCTGTTACAATGAACGCTTTCAAGACGCTTTTTATTTCAAAATAAAATTGAAATGTATAGATTAAAGTTGTTACAGTCGACGCAATCTACGCGTTGAAGTTGTTAACTAAATTATAACCAAAAACTAAATAAATCAGATAATTTAACATTTCTGTAAAAACAATGTCAATAAACTGGTGTGATTTACAAATTTAAATTTTACATTGTGTCAACTGTTGTATTTGTGTCTACTAGTGAGCCTAATGAAAAGGACAATGTAACTCAAGCATTAGAATTATCCTCAACCGTATAGTACTTTCTTTTTTATTGTCAACTCTAGCATAATTATAGAGTCCAACCAAATGATCAAATAGCAAACAATCGATTTTTTTACATATAACACATCACATTAATATTAACCTTAAAAGTATGTCGCTGTCGCAGTATATATTTCCGTAACCAATCCTAAGCAAAAGTGGAATTTTAAAAAAGGTTCATAACTTTGGATTAAAAAATAATAAATATAGTTCTCATATATAAAGTACAAAAAAATTGTACTTATAGCCGCTATAAAACTCTAGTGAATTTTATTTATATATTTTAATTTATGTAGACTAGCAAGTTTACAAAAATTATTTATTATCCTATAGAATTTTGTTGATAAAATATTATTTATTCTATTTGTGTTATCAAAAAATTCGTTAGACTTAGCTTATTAAAGCATAAATATGGCTCTACTTAGAAATATGGATATTTCAAAGAATCTAATATTATGTTCACGAATTGGATCAATATTTTTAACGCATATTTCGCTAATAAACAAAAGTTATTAGACAAAATATTACTGACACGTTGTCCTTAATTTTATTTTTGTAACACATAAATTTCATTTCTGTATAAATTTAATTTAACGTTTTTGCAATAAAACGAATTAACTGAAAATTTAAGGATCTTACATTTATTTTGATTACTATAATTTGTGAATATTTTTTTCTTTTGCGGAGAAGTGATACTTCACAGAATTGTTTAATTGCGTTCATTGTTGTTTCCAGCGTTGCCTATGCTCTCATTCTTTCTTCTAGTTCCTGCAAGAATTATTTTCCTATCCTGGGTAGTTTATTAGCGAATCGGCCATTTTTCGGTATGAAGTTTTGCTGGATTCATTTTAACATTTTCTTCGTTGTTACCTGTTTCTCTTCTTTCTGCAGTATGTATATTCAATGTAATGTAATTATCCTGTGTACATTTTTGTAACCACCCAATCTTGAATGAAATTTTCTATATTTTCTTGGTTTAATGTCAGGTATTGTTCCTACACAACTTAGTCGCCCAAAAGTTGATGTGTTTCTCTTTAATATAATAAGATTTTGTCTGTCATTTCCAATTCCTGTGATCCTGTACTATTCGTTTGTGGCATATCCCAAATCGCTACAGATATTTTGTTGCTTTCAGTAATATCGCGTTTTCTGTTTGTTCGATCATTTCCCGGACTCTTTCATTCAAAGTGAGGTAACAGGTTATTATGGTAAACCTGCTGCATATCCATTACCAGTTCCATATCTCTCGTAGTGTATCCCGGATGGATCCAGTATTAGTTACATCTACAATCTACAAGCCCACTCACTGTAGCTTCTGTTTTCGTACTTACATAATCTATTTAATAAAAATAAAATCCGTTCAACTTCAATAATGTCCTAAATATTTTTATTGTTTGATATAATTTATTATTACACTCCACAATAGAGGCTATATATACATACAAATAATGAGACATCCTGCAAATTATATTTGATTTTTTTTTATTTTATTTGTTGACGAAACTACTCGTGTTATATTGTATAATCGTGATACACTTTAATATCCAGCTATAGAATTAGTTCAAGGATAAAATAAATAATTGCCAAAAGCCGTGCAGCACACTGGAAAATAAGTTAATTTATAGCAATAACGGAAGTTTGTTATCTCTTGTTGAATAATTAATTAATCGTTTATCATATTATAATGTACATACATAACGTGTTGTCTGATGTTATGGCTATATATTCAGAATATTATTTGCATGGATATGGAATCATGATGTATACTCTAAACAATATAATTTTTACTCTTATGTACATATATATAGAGGATTATGATATATATGTATATAAGAATGTATAAAATGAATAAAATATATATTTAGAAAATGGTAAATTATATAATTTGTTATTTATGATGGGAATCTGTAAAAACAAAAGGTTGCCAAAAATTTATAGAATTTATATAGAATTTCATATTATATTATATATAGAGGTAATCTTAGACAAGCTTTATTATAATCTTGATTGAAAATATTAAGTAACTATATATGAAAAATATTAATTTACGGATATCTTAATACTCATAAATTTTATGATGGGGTATGAGATATGATGTTATAAATAAATCGATTAAATCAAAAAGCAGAGAGTGCGTCATTTTTGACTGAAGGTATATATATGATTAAAGACAATAAATTTTACAAGGACCTCTATAAAACTTTTAAATTACAAGGATTTTGATAAGTTTAATTTATAATACGAAAATTACTGATTTAAAAAAATGGAATTTTGTATAGTTAATTATAAATTTTTAAAATTTGAATAGTGGATAGCATATTTTCAGTACTGGAAAGAATACAATTGAGGATACAACATCCAAAGTCACACATAGTGTTAAGCTAGGATTACTGTGTTCATTTTATTTAGGCTATATGCTTTCTGATTGTTTAACAGGTTGTGTAACAGCCAACCAAAATCACAATTGAAATACATTACTCAATGCCCACCTTTATAAGCTGCCTGTCTGAAAATTTGTGAGTATAATACAGCAGATTGCGCTTAAAAGATCTGGAAACTGAATATTATTTTCCAAACTCTAATTTGCAATTTTATTCAATTTCTTCCAATAAATCTTCATAACGCAATGGTTTCGACATCTCGCGGTCTTTGGAACCCAATTATTCAAGAAATCCATAATTTTGGAAAATTCTTCAGGAAGTACAAAACAATGTTAAGTTATCTAACAAAGTTTTATTTTATTTTCAATATTTGAATTGATTTTTTATTACAAATCATATTCGTAATCATATTCGTATCCGGTGAAGTTGTTGTAATTTACATCAACATTTCATATTCTGCATCTAATTTCTATATTTCTACAAAATGATTCTTATTGAAATATAGAGATAGACAACTGTCACATTAACAAACTTCACCAAATGTTCAATTCTAATACCTTGTTACTGTTACGCAACCTCGGGATATTGGGTTAAAATTTATGGCCACAAATTCAGAATCTCATTTTTAAAAATATTCGTTTTCAATGTGGACGCATACAATATTCAACAACTGCGGATTTTTAACGATTTATATTTTTTACATTGAGAAAATGCTGAAAGGATTTAGATTAAATATTGGTTTCCATAAATTTCTTTGTTACTTTTTATTTAATCCAAGGGTTCCGCGGATCACAGATGGAAGAACAGCATATAAGGAAATTGTATGAAATTAATTTCAAATTAGTTGTTTAATTGTGAAATTAGAAAAATAACAAACTCCTAAAATGTTTTAATTGGTAAATTAATGAAATTTATAATAAAATATAATTTTTTTTTGTCAAGTTTTATTTAAATCCTTTCAACCACAAGATTTTCATGTTAAATCTGTGTTTTTTTCGGTAGTACAAATCAACGTCAATTCTTAAACCATAGAAATATTTCATGTAAATATGAAAACTATATAATTTTATAACAAAATTAACTTTTCTAAAGAAAATTACATGTTGCTAAATAAGTTAGTCGTTTGTAGTTTAAAAAGTTTATGAAATTTTATTAACTCTTTTACCTCTTATTTTATTTAAACAATTTTCTTTTTTTTTTTTGAATTTTATATAACCAAAAGCATAAAATTTATATTGTATTTTTCTATATTATTTATTTAGTATTCAAAAAGTAGGTAAATAATTATAAACTAGACAAAACTTGTTTCAAAAGTATTTCTACTAGTTATAAATAAATACAGAAAATGTAATGAAGTCACAAAAATTTTGTTTGTGGCCAAGTCAAAAGGAAATTTAATTTTCTACTATGATAAATACAATTTCCGGTACGGAAACTGAAATAATTTTTTAAATGAAATTTTATTTAACCCTAATTTTTCTGTTTTTTTTTTTGTTGTTGTTAGAAATTGTAGCCAAATTTCTGTTTTTACTTGTTAAAAAAAATTGTAAAAAATGTTGCTATTTTGTATATTATTGATTTTAGAAAAATTTTAAAAGCCTAACTGAGTTTACTAAACAATTTCGAGTAAAAAGTATTGACCGAGTTATTTAACAACTCTTTAATGAAGTGATCATAAACGCTATTAATTCACTAGTGCAGTCAACATTCCAATTTATGTTATTCAATCAAATTTAATTTTAATTCATCAAAAATGTTTTTTATTTACTAAATCCTTACAGTTTTTATCATATATTTTTATTAATTTTGCTTTAGTATTTAACTTCTTCAATCCTATATTAATATTGTGTTAAATCTTAAAAACTAAATAAAATCTTTTTTGTTACATAACAGATTTTTTATGATTTTACTCGGCAGGATGAAAAACAATAAAAAAAACATTTATGTTTATTATATATTTAAAAGTGATCACAAAAAACCATATAGGATAAAAGATATATAATCAACAAAATAGTAGGACAAAATAGTAAATAACAAACTTAAAATCTTTTATGTACTATCGTATTTATTATTAAGAGAATCATCTAAAATTAAAGTGTTAAATTATTTTTATTTTGCACCGATTATAAGATAATCTAGTTAAGTTTTTTGGTTCTTTCACTGTCGCTACAGCTTAAATTTTAGCCTGAATGTGCCTTCCATGTATCATGATAAGACGTTTTCTGGATCTACTAATTATTTTATATAGATTCTGAACTACATGGCTTGTATGACTGTTGAAACATTGGTTGTCTGCAAATGGTCTCAACCGATAGAATTTGTCATAGTCTTAAAATCAGATGACAAATTCCTATTTTTTATATAGAAATCACTTGCAGTGATATCGATATTGCATATTAACAACTATAATCGAAGTTAAATGTATTGGATCATATGATACTAAATAGTGACACACCACGAATTGGAACATTAACGTTTATACATTCAAGGCGCTGGAACTCGATTTTGACAAGAATTCGTTAAAATATTGTACCCACAGGAAATAATTTGTTTCCATTTAATTCACGGGAAATTATTATGAATTTGTTTTTCTGAATCTGAAAAGAAAATCTGAAAGAAAATTTTCCTTGTTATAATATTCGGTGCAAATTAACATAAAATAGAAAACCCAGAAAATTTTATATATAAATTTTCTTTTTTGGCATCTATTTATTTCAGAAATTATGAATATTATTAAGGTAGACCACATTTCTTAATAATTTCACTAAATTTTGTTTTATCTTAATTGGCCTTGGAAAATTATTTCCGCCATTTTTGATATCATTTAATTATTTCCGCCATTTTATATAAACAATGTTTCAAATTTACATTATTTTTTTTAATTCACTTTAACATTTTTTCTTTTATTATTCTTACAACAAACTCTTGACTTTCCACATTACTTGAAAATTCTGTTCGATTATAAAATGGTTTTGTTACCAAAGATTTTATTATTTTGACATGAAAACTTCTTTCGGACTAACAGCAAATATTTATGATAATTGCAGCAAAAACCAACAAAAATATATTTAATGTTATTTGTTGTTGTTGTTGTATTATCCTTCTTGACCTGTACAAAAAATAAATATTTTTTTGTACAGGGTATTTTATATGCGAGCAGTTTCTATGGAATAATTATGAAGTGTTGTGATGGAAAAATTAATTGGCAAAATGAAAAATAGCTTAAATCAAAAGTATAGCTTAAATTCAAATATGCAAAATATAAAATAAGAAAAAATTTTTATGTTGATGTAACCTCTAAGTGAGTCTTCTAGAAATCTAGATCATTATTATCGTTATTATTATCAGATTTCAATAAAATTTAGTTAATATCAGATTTATTTCATGTTTGATGCCAGTTAAATTTTACTTTGAGTTATTTTTGATGTCTTAGATCTTAACTGCGTATAAACTAACTCCAAGTTTTGTGCTATACCTAGGTTAGCAGTGTATATATACTTATTATAGTTATATTTTTTTTTTTTTCATTTTATTTTTATACAGCGAAATACTAAAAATGTTCTTTATAAAATTGTTAGTAGTATTTTGATTTTTATCTATTTCCATTTTGTAAATAATAATAATAATAAAAAAAAGGTAAGTTAAATACAATATAAAAAGAAAATCTTAAAGCTGATGGTTAACATATGTTTACAGATTATTAAGGATAATCACACATTATACTTTAGCCAAAATTTATCATATTCAAGAGTGTCAATGAGAGTTTTTAGTGTAATGTAGTAGAGTTTATTATAATGTGTTTCTTTTTTATTTCCACGTGTGTAATGTGTTATGTCAAGATTTTTTTTTAAAAGCATATTTGTCAAAATAAAATTCTTCTTCAGATTAATGCATGCTATAATCTAAAAAGTCCAATGCTCTAACAAAATTTAAAGTTATCCATTTTGATGTACGAGATGATATTCCATCTAATAATATAAAATCGAATTGATTTTATTACCAAAATGGAAATAAAGTGAAATATCAAATTTCAGTGCAGTAGGTGTTTTTTTAACTAATTATGAATTGTGAAAGTTAATTAAAGCTAAAGTTTCCATTTGTATATGTAATTAATTATCAAGAAATAGCTACGGTACCGTGGAGTGTCCACGCGACGTGGAGTGTGGTGCAGAGAGTAAGTATTTATATATAGATACGGCCTTCACATTTTGTAATCTATTTTTTTTTAATAATTTACAGTGAGCAGATTTGGCTGAAACTACATTGCTTGGTAGGTTGGTTTTGAAGGGACATAATGACAATTTTGCCCTACGTGAAGTCTTATTAAAATGTCCGTGGTCCTCTCCCAGTTGACCACCTTTCCCTAATCATAGCATATCGAACAACCCTAATGATGTCGCCTGCTTTCTACAAGTTATCCAGGATAAATTTTACAAAAATGCTCACCCTTCTTTGTTGGACTGAGAAATAAATAGTAGCAAAATAGTTGTTCCACAATAGAAGGAATATGGTACAATGAATTTGGCTTTGTTTATTTTTCAGAAACTCCTTGTCTTTCTGGGATTCGGAATCCTCATAATGTCTTGCGGAATCGTATTTGATGAATTACTAAGGTAATATCCCTTTGTAGCTCATCAGCCTGTTCATTATCTTAGAAGATTAATCTGCGACCTGGGTGTTCATGAAACTACATTACTTATATAATATTTATGTAACTGAGTTTAAATTTTATTGTGTCTGGGAAAACGTGAATTTATCATTATTATTAAAATTATGCGTAATGTGGTTTTCTCTTCGTAATTGGAATATTAGTATACTTTGGGCATATGTTACACTAACCTTTACTATATTTGTGCTGATTTGTACTTCATTTTCTGGTAATTACTCTTACGATTTAAAGGTTTTATTATGCTGCCTGCAAACAATATAATAACTAAACTTATAATTTCTTGGTATTTGATACCAAAGTTTGATATCAACCACACAACAACTTCCAGTTTTCATTTTTCTACATCTGCTGGCTGCACTATTGATTTATATAACCAAAACTTATTTAATATCATCCAAAAAAACCAAATTTCTACCAAATCTTTTATAACAATAATTATTATAGTTCATGTACAAAATGCATGTACAAAATGGATTAAAATTTCATTAATTTGTTAAATGCAATTTCAGCAGATCTTTTGCTGATATCACGATAGTCAAATAGATATTCCATTTAAAAGATTACAGAAAGCAGAAACAATTAATTAATTAATTAGAAATTCTTCATTCTGCATGAAAATTTTATAACTATATATAGTAAAAACTTACATTATATAAAGTAAATCTATTTATCCTTTTTCTGTTATCGCCAGATAGATTTTATCGAATCTTTATATTCTAAACACATTTTACCGCCAGCTTCACATATTTTATACTTAAAAGATTTTTTTCTTATATTATATTTTAAACTCTTCAAAAGAATTTTTCTATTATATTTCCATTTAATTAAGACGCAGACTGCAAAAAAAGAAAAAAAAATTGAAAACGTGACTTTGATATTTTCATTTTTAGTGAAAATAAACGATTTTCCAGAAGTGGGTGTTAAACATATACTAAGTAATTTTCCTTATAATATTCGAAAATTGTCTAATATTATAAATTAAGAAATCTTGGGATTTGTTAAATACTGATTGAATTTTTAAATAATCTCAATTTTTATTAGACCTAATGGCATGCTGTACATTGGCTGACCATGTGCATAATTAGTAATAATTCTTTCGTTATTTACTATTTCTATTGTTGGTGTTGTCAATTATTACAATTATTCTTAAACTATAGGTCCACGAAAATAGCCATTTCTTTTCGTTTTTCCCATAGGCCAGTTATTGTTAATGTTGTTGGAATCTCGAGCAGTAGCTGCGAGTAACTCTGGAAACGTAGATCCACCATTTCTATTGAAATCATTCAGTTGGCACTTGACAGTATAGTTGGACAGTTGATTTGAAATCAGTGTTGAAGAAAATGGAACTTAATTGATTACGATAAATTTAGAATTGTTAATATGTATAGAAATTAATGCTGTAGAAATAGTGATATGTAAACGATACGAGCTTGCTGTTGAACGCCACTGACTATTAGCATAACTTTTTTCTTATAAACGAACTTATTACTATTTATTAAATCCAATATTTAAATTAGTTACTTTTGAACAGGACATCAAGCATTTAAAAATGTAATTGGATTTTTAAAAGTATAAAATACTTTTAAATTTTAAATGAGCAGCTAATAAGATAAAACTAATCAAATTTTAATGTTTTTTTTCACTACCTTTCATCATTTATAAAATCATTCAAAATTATAAGGAATTTTTTAGTGGTAAATTAATTAACATTATAAAATTTTAAAGGAAAAAATTTCTAGATACTTTAAATTATTTATATAATAAATTTAAATTAACCTAGTTACAGCCATTTTTCTTATACAGATCGATCAAATAACACAGGCAAAAATATAATTTATACAAAAATGAAAATTTGTTTCGACAGTTTTGCCTGGGTATTTACTTGGGATAATGTTACGGATATTGTAATCAAGTTAAAATATGATGATAAGTTAGAGTTTACGGATGTATTTTTAGGTTTGATTAATAAGTATTACATTGAGCGAGTAAGACTATCATAATTACATACGGGATGGTTCCAAGTATGATTTCGTTAGTTAAATAGTTATAGTTCTACCCATTCTATCGACTGACACCTAAAATTAGGCCACTCATAGTTGTATCATTTTATATAATAAACTACTAAACTGCTCCGTATTCTAATCATTTAATTTCACTTACGAATCTAAGAATGTTCATTATCGGAATTTTTGAATTGTTCGCCAAGCTATCAAATTTATATTTCTAAGTTCTCTTAGTATGCAATCGCATAAAATATGACGTATGTCCTATGTAATCTACTTATGGTCCATGGTTGTGAAACCACGTCTCTTGACCTTCTGATCCTCAAATTATTTTGGCCATCTGATTCTTACACGATTATGATCCTTACATTATTTCTGTTGAGTCAGCAATCATGTAATTTTCGAAATTACCTTTAACAATAACGACTTCGCTACCTGACAAAAACCTGTAGTGGACCATGTCAAATCCAGTTCAGTTTACGATTTGTTAATCCAGACATTCTAGTTTCCTTGTAACACAAATCGCTAATGGTAATTTCGATGTAACCACCGTGACTACTGATTATCCAGTTAAAGTAGACTTCCCTTCAAGTCATTTTATTCATAGACATGATCTACGCCGATCTTTTCTTACAAAACTTTGGACAGCATATTTTAGTTTGATGATGCTAACTATATTGCCTTCCAACCAAATATAAAATTTATTTTTATATGTTAGTATGCTAATAGGTCTTAGCTTATACAAGAATTTATCATACTACTTACTAGATGGACTGAGTTAAATGAGCAAAATGTATTTTACAAATAAATTCAACAAATTATCATGAGCAGAAAAATTCCTATACTGTCTGTTAAAGCAACCATATAAACATTAAGTTAAAATTATTCAGCTAATCAGAACCGAACTATATAGAACCAAGTCAGAAACAGAATGAAGATAACAAGATTCTTCACATAGATGGATAATTATATATATCTTTTTTTACCTCCAAAAAAAAAAAACTTGAAATTCCAAATACAGAAAATCTACTTTTATAGAAATTATAAAAAAAAAAAATTTACATATATTAGCATTTTAACGCTTTTCTGGGTGATACTATTTTGTTGGTGGGTAGTTATTTTCAGAAAATTTTATGCCATCATCATGGATGTGAGTAAAATAGCTTTAGCTAAAAAAAAAAAAACCTTTTAATTTCCGTTTTCTTTTTTTTTCGTCGGAAGTTTTTAAAGGGAATTATTGGCGAAAAAAAAAATATGAGCTCAATTTAATCAGGATAACAATATGCAGATTAGTCCTAAGAGTTAATTAGAATTATTTTTTTTTCCGGATATTTGAGAATTTTTTTTTTAGGTTAAGTTCTATATTATTGTACGGGGTGTTGTTAATTGTCAATTTTAGTTAAAATAATTTTTTATAAGAAAAGTTTTGCGAAAATTTCGTTTTTTTTTTTTTTTGCGTTCTTGGTTTGAAAAGGTAAATTAAAGATATTTAGTTCCACCTTCAGGGCAATACAAAATTCACTCAAGTATGACAAAAAAGGAATATAAAATTTAACTAAAACTCCTTTAAATTATAGAAAAGTTTAATTATATAATTTTTTTTTTTGAAATTTTATTATTTCGGTATTTTTATTTATAATTAAAATTTTAGTTAAATTTATCTTAAAAAATAATTATATTTGCAATATCGAATAGAAAATTTATTCGGTATGATTATTAATGTTAATATATAGTAGATAGATAGACTGTCAAACCTGATTTCATCATTATCATAGCGTTATAGTCATGGATGAACTTAAACTTCATCCATACAAGTTAACTTATTTAGGGGTGAAACAATATTTCATCGGAATATTATGTCACATCCTGATTATGTTTTCATTGTAAATCTGTGCATTAAAGTATTAAAAACTTTTTTATTTATATAAATTTGTAAAAATATATTCAAAAAAAGTTTGAACTTTATGAGTTTTTATCAACATTGTATAAAGAAAACAAATTCTTATCATAAAATAAATAATTAATCTTGTTTTTTTTTTAGACTATTATAATAAATTATTATGATTTTTTGCAATATTATATATAAAAATATTATCCGTTCATAAAAACATAAAATTAATTTTTCATTCAAAAATTTTCTTATTATATTTTTCATTTTTCTTATAATTTTTTTTAAGCAAAAGTTGAAATGCCATCATTCACATCAAAACACTGCAAACAAAACCATTATAAATAATTCCAAAAAAGATTTTTTTTTTTTCAAACTAAAGATTTTACATAAAAAATAATTAATTTAATATTTTAATATAATATTTTTTTTTAATGTTTTGTGGTTGCAAGTTATTATTCAGATAAAATTCTATTTTGGAAACTAGAATAGAAAATAATTGTTTAGTAGGGCATAATTTTCCATAGAAATGAATCTCGATTGTTAAAATGATGTTACCACATTGTTAAATAGTTGATTAACTTTAATATATTTTCTGATTTAACTATTTAAACAAGATTTCCAAAATCCAAATTTTTAATGGAATTTTATATTACAAATTATTTTAAAGTTTTATTAATTTACAAAAGTTATTTACATCAATTTAATTAATTTTCCTGTGTTTAAATAGTTTGTATATTAAAATGTCAATTTTTGTAAAAGTTTTTATAAAATTCTCTAAATTATTTACAAAATTCTTCATCACAAATAAAATAAAAATTAACTTTATATAATTAACCTTTAATTTAATATTTTGTAAACCTAGTCAATTTTGCATAACTATAATATAAAAATAATAAAATGCAATTTTTTATTCATATTTTTGAATTTGTGTCAGGGTGAAGTTTCAAGTAGCACAGTATCTTCTTTAAGAAAATATTTTTTTAATTTTGAGTTACATAAATGATAAGGTGACTAATAAAATTTCATATTTAATATATAAGATTTCAAAAATATAGAGTAAATGTTTATTCGGTTAGAGAAAAAGTAACTTAAAACAAATGTAATTTCAATGTTTAAGGTCGAAACAGAATCAAAAATATAACTCAAAACGTCAACTATACAATAAATTTGTCAACCAGCGATATCGGTACAAATAATACAGTCAAACAAGCATCAATTTCAACGAAGTTTATAATTAGGGAAGTTCAAACTTATTCTGTTTACCCATTTAAAGTTAATTTACGAGACAAAAATTAATTCTTAGTAAAGATAGTATGGCAAATAGCAATGTCACGGCGAATTTAAGGAAATCTTACATACGGTTTTTGTTAAATTTAGTATTTCGCTGAAATCGAATTTCGCTGAAATCGTATTTTGCTGAAATCGTATTTCGCTGAAATCGAATTTCGCTAAAATCGTATTTTGCAGAAATCGTATTTCGATGAAATTTTTCTTCTAAACGTTTGCCAGGTGGGGGAGTTGGAAAAATGATCTTTTTATGCAACGACAAAATTAGGAATAAATGTCAAACTGATAACGCAGACAATTTCGCCGTCGATAATGATTTATGTGTTTCCTTATTTGTTAATTGTAATCAGCCAGCGAAGTTTCCACATTTACACATTCTGTTTACTTAATTAAAATTATTTTATGAGACAATTTCAAAATATATTATTAATTTTTTTTTTATTGTATTTAGTTACCCTGTTTTTAAGATTTCACAAGTGTTTACTCTTGAAAGTTTATTTCAAATATACATAAAAACATTATATATAAAATATCCCGTGTTTACACGTAAATTTTGCATAGTAAAATATTTTTCATATGGTTATTTTTGAATTCCATACTTTTTCTATATTTGTATATTAGCTTAGCTAGAGATAGAACAGTATTAGTAGTCATGCACAATTCATAAAGCTCTAAATTTAATGCATATGCAAGAACATTGACAGAATAAATTGTCACAAAATAATAAAAATAATAATAATAAAAAAAAATACACCTTCTTCAAAAATAATATTCCAGGACACAAAAATTCCAGGACACAAAATTTTTGTTAAATCTTCGTGTGAAAAGCACGAAATGCTTTGATACCCCAGAAAAAAAACTATATCTATATTTTACTTGTATATTATGGCATTATGATGGGTAATAATAATTCTTTCAGTTTTACAATTTAGAAATCTTGAAAACTTATCCGGAATATATGGATTCCTTTTTTTTTGGTGTTGGTATTATATATTAAAATATGATGTATTTATTTATTGTTATTATTATAACTAAGTAAAACTTTTTAAAATGCAATAATATAATTTTATATAGAAACTTTTAGGAAAATTATATATAAACAAAAAGGATAATGTATAAAAGTATAGAAATTATTATATAAAAGGAAGGATTATCGTGATTTTGCATAATTTATTTTTATATATACGTTTATTATGCGTTTTTAAGTCATTTACATGGTTTACATAATCGGAACATGTTAAGAATTTAATGAAAATTTAAAATTTAATTAATTAGATTCAAGTGTTCTGCTGATGGAAAAACTGATTATCTTTAGGTTTCCGGTGGTTCACATACCAAAAATAATCGATAAATGTTGTTGCGATAGGAAGACATTAAATTTTTCGTATCACTGAAACCATACGGCAATTATTTCTTCCAATTAATTGTCCCTGATCAATTTATAAAGCTTTAGCTTATTTGCTTTGTTATGCTTAATTTGATTGTTAAAAACTGAATTGGATATCCTAATATATTTTTAATTAATATATATTTTATTCAGAATCACTCACAAAAATATTTAATTTGATAATGCTGCCTAACAGAAATAAGTTATAAGCTAAATTTTTAATATATCGTTTTTAATCACATAGTATGGAAAAGTATTGTAGTAATTATGCATAGGATTTTGTTGGATTTATACATTTTGATGGTACACGAAGTTGAAATTTATTACTATTTCTAAAATTAATTTTTGTTATCATTATATTATGTGGCTCTACTACAAAAAAAAAACGATAATAAAAATTTCAACATTGAATTTGTATTGAGAGTATGTGCTGATTAGATTTTGGTTTTGTTTAATTATTTAATATCGTTCTAATTATTTTGGTAAATTTTAATTGGCTTCAAAAATCAAATATCATATCTAATTCATTATTTATAATTTTCCAGGATTATTTTTATATTAATAATAGAATAGAATTTATATAATATTCCAGGAGCTTAAATACCAATCACCATTTTAAGGTTAAACTTAAACTAAAATTCAGATTGGAAAATCCAGCCACACAATGTGACCAATTTTCAGAAACAATACTTACCTCCTTAGTTGATAAATTTCCTTGAGGGTCAGAGTGTCTCCACCACACCTACGCAACCACCGTTGTCGATTTCTGGCAATATGCTTTAATTTCTCCCAGTTTTTAATATCTGGTGTGTCGTCTACGGCGACCCACACATATTGCATGCCATGTAATTGATTTGCTGCCTTACAGATCGTGAGATAAATCAACTGTCACTTCTGTCATCTGATAAAGCTATTTATTTTGTTTTTGTGGTATTTTCTGCGAAAGAATTCGTCATTTCTTCTTTATATATAATATGTCCAGAAGATTCACAAAATTTTCCTCAGACAGCTATAGACGAAAGTTCACAGCTTTTGAGTGACCTGCGTGATCACTTTTCCACGTAACAGCATCCATATAACAGTATGGACTCATAATTGAAGTAGAAAAACATTACTTCGCCAAATTATGGACAAATGATACCGAAAGTAGACTTTGTCAATTTTTTTCTGTTGTCGATATCTACCATTAACCATCCGTCTTCAGAAACAATACTTCCGAATCTCAAAATTGTTTACTGTTTCTACATGTTGTCCAGTAATGCAACTTTTTGACCGTTGATGTTGTGTACAATTAAAGAGCTAACAATAATAGATTGACATTAACTCAAATTAGTTAATAATCTTTGGAGTTGATTGGTTGGTTTGAGAAAGGGGTAATGAAAGCGACCAAACCTCGTACGTAGATTATACGGTCCGTTGCACCCCTTTACGAAACGTTACCCATTTTAAAGTTTATAAGGATAGCAAACTTACTTCTATTAAATCTCCTGCAAAATAAAAACCGAAAATTATTACTCTTTTATTACACGAAGAAGGACAGTGACACCAACCAAACATTCAATTATATGAAGAATCACTTCAACAATTACTAATTATTGTCTCGATATATAAAATGTTAAAATAAATGAAGGTATATTTTACAAATTGTTATTTATTACAATAAATTATTTAAATTTTTTTTTTTTTATTTTTGTTTAAAAGACAGAAAATGAAATCACAAAAATATTTTACCCTAATCTATACCCAATCATCCATTTAAAAAAAAAAAGAAAAAGTTCATCCCAAAAACTTATATTCAAAATTTTCTTATGTATTCATTTTCTTGTGTTTGTTATTTTAGAACACATTTTCCCGATAATCTCCTTCAATCTGAAAAACCAAAAAGTACAGTACCAAACAAAGAAAAGTGTAAAAAAAAACAACAAGAAAATAATTTTTCCATATTTTTTTTTTATATTATTATTTTATTTATTTATATATAGAGACTTAAATATGTTTTAAATTTTCCCATGATGATGATAAATTGAATTTTTATGGTAGAAAATTTATATATTTATATACAAATTTTCTTTTTTTTTTTCTTTATTTACTTTTATATTTTTTGAATTGAAATAAATTAATTGCATGACTTTTGCCCTTATATTCACAGGAACTTTGCCAGTTCTTCTATTTATTTTCTACTAAATATATAAAAGTTTTTCCTGTTGTTTTTTCTCGTTTCATTTTCATTTTCATTTTTTTTTTATTTTTTCCAGTTTTTCCCAGTTTTACACAATATATTATTATTGTATAAAAAAAAATAGGATTTGAATTTTAAGGAAAAATATCGTAAAAAAAGAAATCAAAATCGATAATAATAATAAAAAAAAAAAGGACAAACAGATTTTCTCTGCCGCATTTATCAAAATGAATAATGGCATTATTTTTATTCTTTAAAATAAATAATAAAAAAAAAATTATATTTTTGTGAAATTATTTATCATCAATAAAAATTCGAAATTTTCTATTTATCTGTTAATAATTTTTATGAAAATTCATTTTTCTGTGAATGAGATTTGGGTTTGGATAAAAATATCGAAAAAATAAAGAATCGGAAAAGTTATACAAAAATACTTGACAACAAAATAATTGCAGAAGTTTGAAGATAATATTAATTTTCCAAATTCCATTGGAAATTAATTTAGCAGGGAAATTTGGACACGTATAATATGACTGTGAACTAGCGCTTCCCAAACTTTATACAAAGCGACCGTATTTTTGACTAAATGGAATCGCAACCAAAAATACAGCAAGTCAGCTATAACAAATAAAAAAAATATGCTAGTAAAACGTAACACAATTTGTTTTGCTTGTTGTCGGAAAGAAAACGACCTTAAAGGTACATACCTCAGCATTTTTATCAAATCAATAATTGTGCCCGGATGGATAAAGTAAAAGTTATTAATTGACAAAATATAATTCACAAACGAGCATCAGATGCAATTTATGTATTGTTTTTATGGTCCAAAAATCGCTGACATACTCTTATCAGAAATTCTGAATCAATTTAAAGCATGCACAAAATACTAAAATGGATATTCGTAGTCTTGCTTGTAACTTGGAGCCATCAGAACTAATTAACTTTTACTTTGCAAATCCATAATTGAGTAGTTTTTAATAATATTATATCAGTTTAAAAATATATGATTCAATAACTTCTGTCGCGTCAATTTGGCGTCACAGATGAATAGTTAGCTACCGCTGCTCCATACAAGCATGACGACTATTAGTGCACGTAAACAGTAACGTTTTAAACGATGCTGGACTCTGTGCTTTAGTGTATTTTCATATTAAAAATCATTATTGAATATATAGTAACGCTATCAACGCTATCTCACATAGCGTTATTCTATTCGTATCGTTAGCATGACACTATATCATTTTATATAATGAACCAATATGTCATACGAAACCAGAAATGATGATATAATTTCACAAATAATTCCATGCAACTTTTCCTACATTTGTTTTAACTACATTTAGAACGCACTACCAAGGTTTGAAATGTTTGAATGTAAAATTTTGACAGATTGAAGTTTTTGGTATGGAATTTTTGTTTTTTGTAGAGATAACTGATTTCGACATATCATACCAAATCTTATATTATAATTTATGATGTCAAATCATCAAAAAAATATGAAAATTAAATTTTGTATATAAATGCAATTGAATTTTATTTATTTTATTATACGTTATTTAATCGTATATAGAATGTCTTAAAATATTTATAATATCAAAATAAAAAACAAATTTTGTAATCGTATTTCAAAAAGAGCGGATTATTTTGTATTTAATTTTTTATTTAATTTTAAATAAATTGTTAAATCCTATTTATTTTTGTTGTTGTTGAAAATTATAAATTTTTCATAAATAATTTATCATGTGTCTTAGGATTATAGAATAATTATTCATTGAGTGATGAATTGTAGATGATTTTGGTGAATCAATTATGATAATGAATTACATATTTAAAATGAAATGATTTATCATTTAAATTTCTTTGGTTGAAGTAATTTTAAAATATTTTTTTTTTTATTCTTTGAAAAATGACACTTTTCATTATAATTTTTGTTAGCTGAAAGAAATTGCCATGAGTTGTTAAAGGATGCCATCTAGAAAATTGAATATTAATTATGTAGGCTACTATTTTGATTATTTTAGGCGGTTTTTCGAAAAACCTAAGGTTTTAGACTCAATGGAAAGATAAAGAAATATTGTAAAATAATAAGAATTTTAAATAACTGAAGGTTAAAAATGGAAATTTTATAAAAATTTATTTTGTATAATTTTGTTTTCTTTTTAAATAATATTTATATTATATATAAATATATATAAAAAATATGTAATCAATAATCAGTGCTGTGTAACGTAGATTACATTATGTTGACTACATCATTCATCATTGTTTACGCATCTATTTTTGTGTGGTAGGCAATAATCCGTAACAAACAATATAAACACATTACATTTTCTCATTAAATTACATTTTCCAAACATTTTTAAATTACATTTTCCTAAAAAATCAGTGTAGCAAAATTAAATAAAACGTTACACATTTCGTTATATAAGAAAAAAATGTATATTTTTTCCATTTTGTTATTCAAATAGGGAAAGAAAGATTTTCTGATATCATTATGTTATAACGTTATAATACGTAATGTTAAAAAAAGCATCTACACTTAATAATTGATATACTTTTCCTTCAAAATTGTGTAAGAAATCGTTTGACTTATGGTTATTTTCCTGTTATTGTAACACAATTTAATTTATAAAACATTACGTAATGTAATATTTGCTTAATAATGTTAATTAATTTCGTTATTTTATTTTAGCGTTACGTTTTGATTAAAGTTTTACAATTATGATAATAATAATTGTATTAATATCATTCATATAATAAATAACTCAATCAGAATTAAATTAATTGTAATTTTAGTATGATCCATTCTAGATGAGTTTGTAGTAGTTCTAAATGTACCAATTCAACCAATTTCAAATTGGTTGAATGAACAAAACAGACATTGTTTTGTAGACATCATAGTCGACTTTATCTACTTCAGATTTGCGCTATTGTCTACATTAAAGTGTATACAATGAAACTCTACACGTAGAGGGACAACACTGGCATTTATATATAATTGAATAAAATAAAAAAAAAATTTCTTTTTTAAATTTTGAAGAAAATTTTATTCATATTTTATTGAATTTTTTAATAATTTAAATATATACAATAAATATATATTAAATTTAAATTTTGTTTATAAATTCAAGGTCTGAAATATATAAATTACTTGTACACATTGTAAACATTTTTATTCTACCATGAAATTTTTATGATTTTCGTATTTTTTCACAACGAATCTGAATACGTTGGTTAAATTTCATTTTTGCTTACTAGGATGTAAAAAACTATATAAAAGTCTTCAAAAGAAGGAACAAACATAGTTAAAACAAAAAGTTAAACTTTATGTTAGTATCAATTTTATTAAAATACTGAAATTATTATTTTAATATTTAGAATACATTTAACGATTTTAACTTGTTATTTACAAAATCTTTCATAAAACCAATAAATTTCGAGCTACATTCTAAAATCCTGGAATTCATCAAGCCGAGTAGTTACAGAATAATAATATATACTTATTTATTCCAGTGTAACAAAATAAAATTATCATAAATAATATTATTGGTTAATATTTCGAAAAACTTTTATGCTTTTAGGACTGGGAGGATTCAGGATTTCCTTTTTTTACCAAATAATTTGAACATAAATAATTTCACTTATAATATTTATAGTCAATTTGTCGCCAATTTCATTTAAATTTTATTGTTAAATATTATATAGAATAATAGTTCAGAAAGAGTCGATACGATGAGATACTTAAATTTCGGTGTATATTAATTTTATATGATATTCAAAAAAAAAAATAATTTGAATATTTATTTTTAAAAGTATATTTCCTAATAATTTTTTTTTGTTAGGGTATTATAATAACAACAATTTAGAATATGAACTTTTTCTATAAAAATCTTATACAAAATATAATGAGGAAACTGAAATATTTATGTAAAAGAAGAAAACCATCAGTAATACAAAAATTATATAACATTTTACCAATATATAAAATGGTAATATATAAAATAGATATAAAATTTTTGTATAAAGCTTTATTTCACTTTGATATTCTGGTAAAAAAAAAAAAAACAAATTTATTACAATTTGCTTCGTTGGTAAATAATCACGTATAAAAAATATTATATATTTTTATAATAAGAAGAATTTTCAATAAATATTAACTGAAATTAAATGGGAATTAATTCATTAATATTTGATTTTTTATCAATAAATTCATCCATGTAAAAATAAATTAAAATATTTATGACCAAAGTTTCACATTTTCAGTTTAAGCTTTAGCTAGAGTTTACATTTCAGTTTAATTTTTTTTTTATATATAGTTTTCCTGTCCATCCTTTAATATAAGCTTTCTTTATCTTCTTCTTTAGCTTTATTAGTCCAAATCGAACACTATTTTCAACCCAATACATCCCGGATTCTCAACACATATTGGTCTAATGCAGCTGACTTTCAATTCTGGACCTGCAGCATCCACGGCAACTAGATCGACTCACCTTGCACTTGGCTTCTGGCTCATGGTGATTTTCATGTCCCTCGAGAATCTGGCATATGCTCAATGTGGCCTGAGACAATGAAATCGATGATTAAATTTGATTGTTTTTCTTCGTTGGGCCAAAAATTTTGTATTAATAAACGAAATTAACTTAAGCTGTTAACTTAAATCCCACAGTTTGACTTAAGTTTGAACTTAAAAGCTGACACTGTGAAAGTGATCATTACAATTTTTTAGTTCATTACATTTTTTAAATTTTCAATTGACTTTTTTTTATTTCGGACTCAAGTTTGTATTATAATTTCAAATATCTTCTAATTTATAATATATTAAATATAAATAATGACATTAGCGTAGTGGTAGTGTTGGTCCCGGGTTCAACTTCAGAAGGAGGTGTAGATTCAGAAGAAGGTAATGGAGTACCATTAAAAAATATTACAATATTGTAACTGTTGCGACCTTTTCCTAACAACATATAATTTCATTATTAAAAACCATTAGTTTCTTACAATAAAAAGTTTCTTCACTACATAAAGAAAATTATGGTTCGAAATTTATAAAAAATTAGTATGTTTAAATGGTAACAAATCCTTTATAATTGAGGCCTTATGCTCGTAACTGGAGTGAACAGACAAAAAATATAATTACTTTCTTAAACAACTTGTAATTATAAATAATAAAATCAAATATCTTTTTAGATATAGATTTAGATTTATTAATTTATATCCGAAATTAGCCATTTAAAAAAGTTTATTTATATATCTAAAAAAGTTTTTAAAAATTTATCTAAAGTAAAATTCTACTCGTTCAACATTAGAATTTATGATTTAATATGGGTATAAAGTAATATCATGTTTTTTTTTTGTCCATATAGTCACGTAGTAACTTCAAAAATGAATTTAAAACACTTGTGTACAAAATGCATTATACTATTTCAGAAAAATACTAAAAAAATAAAAAAAAAATATAAAATACTTTTTTGGTTGAATTAATTTAAATGCAAAACTACAAAGCTTATCTCGTACTAATATATAGCTAAAAATTATCATCATCATATTTATATATATACAAAGTAAAGGATATTTTACAATTATAGTCTATAGTCTGAAAATATATATATAAACCAACAATGTAGGAGGATAGGAAGTTGAATTGGTGGAGTAACGAATATTTTATGACATCGCATGAAAATTATATTCTATATTTTAATTCTGGGTTGTACTGTTCGGATTCAAAATCTTCCATCATGTGCACAAATTTTAATGTTGTAAATTATATAATTTAAGTATTTTATACTTCAATAAAATAATTCATATAATTGTTATTACACGTACATATATGTATGAATTTTTAGTAAAACATAATGAAGAGCATGTCCTTACAATAATTATTTGTAAAATTAATATAAATAAAATTATATAATATAAATATCGGAAAATTATTTTAATAATTTAAAACGTGCATGAAATGTTTAATTTTTTTAAAATTTTATGCATATAATAATTTAAATTGTGTTGCCATCAAAGGTTGAAATTCGTCAATTTAAACAATCTTAACTAGTTAAAACTAGTTTTATTAATTCCATGTCGTCAATATTATGTAATACTATGTAGAAATTAGAAACATAAACAATTAATATTTATAAGATAATTATATACCAATATTGGGTATCTTTGGTATGAACCTGGTTTAAGCTCATCGGTTTCCAAATTTTACGAAAAGTAACTAGACTTTCAAACAAAGCAATGTACCACAGTTTATTCAATTTGGTGAAAAATATGAGGCTATATTAATTTACGCATAACTCCTCGTAATATCCTTGTTATAAGATTTTTTTTTTAGAGAAAATAATTTTGTACTTATACCTAGATTTTTCTAGTTTCTTAGAATTACTTTATTATCTAGTTTCGGAAAAATATCTAGTTATATAGTCGTCTTAGAATTATATTTTGTTATTTAGTTTTGTTGATTTTTTTAGATATCTTTATTATCTGATAACTATTATGTAATTTTGTAGAATTATTTAGTTATCTAGTTTCTTAGAATCAACTAGTTTAGTTCTCTAGTTTCATAGATTAATTTAATTTTCCTAAAATTGTCTATAGATACAGTTACTAACATAAATATTTAGAATTATCTAATTATCTAGTTTCTTAGAATTAACTAGTTTATTGATCTAGTTTTCTAGATGTACCTAGTAAATACTAGTATTGGAGATTAATGTTATTTCTTAAAATAAAAAAAGGGCACATCATTTTATTTCATTATTGTTATTATGTCAAATTAATGTATTTAAAATTAAATTTGAACTTTACGTATTTCTTATTAATTAATTTACAATATCAATTAGTTTTAATTGACAATTTCGAAATTTACATTATTAAAGCAATATTATAATTACAAAAAATAATAATTTTTATTTTGTTATATGTATTAATAATACAAAAAATATTATTTCCAAAAAATTATTTATTTTATATTATACTGAAATATTTAAATTATTATATTTTTATAAATTATGTATGCAATTTATTTGAAGTCCTACCCAAGGATAGTTTGGTATTGATACCAAGGATTGTTAGCTATTGATACCAATGTGATTTATTGGTGACTACGATTTACAATAAACTGAATTAATAAAATAATGAAAACCAGTTACAGAGTCCGAGTAAATTGATTGAAATTTGTGTTATATTGATATATATTTAGATAGGTTCAGATATTATTATTCGTGGTCCTCCAAATTATATTATTTAAGCAAAACGTTTAAAAAAGTTAGTTATTTTAGATATTCATAAGTTCCGGAACTAAAAATATTTCCAAATTTCAGAGTTACAATTGTAAACCATTATTTTTGTTAAATTTTAATTATTTGTCGTGAGACTAATTACTCAAAGGATTCTACCTACATTGATTGCGATCATGTTAAATTCTTTATTATATTTTGGTAACATTAATTGACTTTTCAGTCATGTTTTATACACGTTTCGGTAATAGAAGTCGTACATTATTTATAAATTACTAGACTATATATGAGAGTCCAGGCTCCAGTAATTATACAATATATATTTTTTGAGATATTGCCACATGAACTAAAATTATTTATATTTAGTTTGTATAACTACACAAAAAATAATATATTTTTCTTGATAATTTCCTCTACTTGTCATATACAATTTCCAGGTCATTCATGACAAACTTACTTAAAAATATTTTAAATTTATTTACAAGAAAAAAAGACTATTCATGATAAAAAAAAAATATTGTTTCCTACATTTTTTTATGAACTTCTTGTCAAATTTTAACTTATATCAATTTTTTTTCCTTCCCAATTGTGTATACCAACAGTAAATGGATAGTGTGTAAAAGGATACTGAGTCATACAGTGCACTACAAAATAAAAACTAAAAATTAAATAAAAGAAAAATGAATTTAAATTTCCTCTGGTGATTTTTTACTTCAATATCAGGATAATAAAATTAAAAGAAAAAAATATAAAAAATTCTTTCTGGTACTGAAAATTTGCTTCTGATGGTTCGTTCTAAAAACACAAAAAAGAAAAAAAAAATCTTTTTGAACAAAGTTATAGAAAAATTATATTATTCATACTTCTTCTGCTCTGCATAAACTTTTTTAAGGATTCAAATAGACAAAAAAAAAATATTATGACACAAAAATTTAAAGAGTTTCTATCAACAACAAAAAAATAGAACCAAAGACCAAACTTTTTAATTTTATATACCACGACGGATTTTTGTATATATTCAATAAAGTTCAATTACAACAAATTTAAAGAAAATTTTGATAATGACAAGATTTTTTGTGTAAAAAAAAATAATTATTTCCGGCTTTATTAAATTACTAGTATTAAAATAATTATTAATAATTAATAGTTTCCGATTCTTAAAAAAACTTTTGCCCTATTAAAGAACTATTATTTTTAAAAACTCACTCTTAATATTTTTGTTCATAGTACATAGGACAAAGCTCTATCAGGTTTTACACAAAGGCTTGCCTTGAACCAGGCATTGCCGACAAGTCCCACCGGAAGACTCACGTATTTTTTATCTGGCCCTATAAATGTTATAATTAGAATTAAGATTTATATTTGGTTTTTCAGAATGAATTAGAAAAAAGAAAACTTTCATATGAAAATGGGAAATTCCGCAATAATTGGAAGAACAATTACAGAACTTAAAATTGAAATGTTTTATTTGTGAATAGACAATATCCGTATTTACGAAAAACAATCTAAAAAGATATCTGAAACAATTCATGTTAAACCCACTAAAAATAATGAGTCACCAAGTTGGCCCGAATAACTATTTCAGTTGTCCATACCTGCCCTGAGCCATACGGCAAGACAACATATACATTTATTCTTAAAGTTAAATTTCAGTTATACTATTATAGGTAAGGTAAAATGGTCTGCAGACGGTCCTTTCCAGTAAACCTCACTACGTATTTTGTGAATAATTCCACAATTATGGTGTCATAAGGGCTAAGACTAGTATTCGCAATCTTCGCCCTAATGACACCATAATTGTGTAAATTGTAAATTATTTACAAAATACCAATAAAATTAACTATCATGTTTTTTGAAAGATCAGATAAAAACGAAAAATATGAACAAAATTTCTGTTTGCCATTACTGGCTTAGGTGCGTGGGGGTTCGCAACATTTTACAACCTTAATGGAAAGGTTATTTTATAAAATGATTGTAATTAAATATTAAACATTAATATGAGTAAAATCAATCATAATGAAATTTTCCTATATATAATTAATATAATTCGGAAAATTTACAATTTAAAGTATATTTAATTTTTAATTTAATTTATAATAAAATTGACACTCAATATTTAATTAAAAATTCAGATATTCAAATTATATATAAAAAACATATTTAAACAAGAAATAAACTAATTTTTTTTATATATTTTTTTCCATAAACATTTTTTTATGTTTAAAGTTGAATTATTCAAGCAATTAAACATTTTCAACCACAACTAACCGAAGTGACAAAAAAATATATGCTCGAATACATAAATAATTTAATGTACAATTAAATTCATCAATTAGTGAGATATTCCACTTGTTATTTATTGGATTTAAATCATTTATTATTATATATTTTTGGTATCTATTTATATTGCTCCGAAAAAAATGATTTATATTTATTTTTTTTGGAGGGAAACCGAATTATTTTCCGATTAGAAAATTTTCATAAAACATAATAGAAATTGATCAGAAATAATATTATGTAGAAGATTTTGCAGAGAGTAATTTTTTTATTGGCTGTTATATTTTAGATTGATCCTAAACTAATTTATTTCACTAGTTATTTTATTTAACTGCTTGCATTAAGCATTTTTACTAACATTTGTTTGTTTTCGGTAATGGAAACATCAGAGCTTAATCCACTGTGGATAGAAACTGTAGGAATCCAAGATAAAAGTTTAACTCTTTTGTAAATGCACCTTCTAACTCATATCTCCCTTTAAGCTTGTTTTTGCTGATCAAATAGTCAGTTTCATTCTCAGGCCCCATTTTATTGGAAACGGAGACATGATCCTTGTGTCTAAGACCCATTTGGATATTAGATTACTAATTATATGTATAATTGTAATTAGAAGTATACGTTGTGCTACGGTTACCAATTGACCCCTAAAAAGAAAAGAAAAAATTGAATGTATTCTATACACTGGAAACTCGGTATTTTTGGACCTAATAATTTATATTTCTTCATTTAGTTGAATGTGCCGGTGAAAGCCCAGGTGCTATGTTGTGATGTCTTACTTCCCGTGTTCAATTCCAGACTGTGATATCAATCTCTGTCTAAGTTGACTCAGTTTTAAATAAGTATAGTAGTAATAAAATTTGTAATATTTAATTGTGATTTAAAGACTGGAAAAAATACTGTCTGTTGAGACCATTTGCTGACAACACAATGCCATTAAAAGCTTGTTACAATATTTGATTACTGTATGTGATAACTGTATGGTTCGGTATTCTTATAAAATTAAATTGCAATAAAATGGTACGAAACTTCTTTGAACCCAAGAATATATTTATTGAATACGCCGAGTGTTAGAATTATGTGGTTCTGTTAGTCAAGAGAATTATGTACATTAATTACATAAATATTGACTATTTCCAATTTTACAAAATTTATGAAACAGCCATTCGAATGTAAATTTCTATGCTAAATATCACAATTTTCTATACAAAATCAATAATTTTTTTCCGGAGCAAAATTTTATTTTATGTTTAATTTGAATTTTGTGTGCAAAATTAGATAAAAATTAAATTTAAAACATTTTCGTACTATACATAAAAAAATTGATATAATTTTGCAAAATTTATTTTGCAAAGTTTTTGTTACGTTAAAATTACTTTAAAAATGTCAGCCAATTTATTTAATCACGTAATATATAAAGTTTAATTGTCACAATTACCGCATGATAAATTTGTTGTAATTGCAATTATTATAAATTATAAATTAATAGTAACAAATCTCAGAGCTATTAATATAAATTATGGCTTCATTTTTTAATAAAAATATTATTCTTGAACAATTTATAAAAAACTATTTTGTGGTGTATTGTAATGAAAGCTGAACAGCGAGTCTATTTATATTTAATTGCAATTATGTAGTGGTTAAAGCTATATACGAAATTGGAAATAAAATGTAATATGCAATTGCTAACGTCTGTCAAATTGGAAAACATACATATAAACATCAAATACTGCTCACCAGAACCACTGTCGTTGTTGTATGGTTGGTTGGTTTGAGTGGTGAGTAGCTTAAGCGCTCCACGCAATGAGGCCACTTAAACCTGTTGCCATTTGCAAAAACGTTCGAAATATTTAAGTTTCCTACAACGACCGGAGCGACAGTTTCACGGAAGATAATCAAAGGATTCCTCTCGGGACCATACAGGTTGAAATATATGTAAGTCATAGAATCTCGACGCGGTTTACTTAGTCGAACAGTAGCAATACCGGCCTACATTCGAATCATTCGTTGGTTCATAAGTAGAATACTCTTTGTTTTTTAGCAAATTGTTGCTAATCGTGCATATATTGTCTACCGTCATCGGTTTAGAATCTATTTATAGGATTGTCAACAATTTCTTTATTAATTCACAATATTGTGCATCCGGTCCTTCTTATTTTTATGCTCAATTTCATAGAGATATTTTAAATTCAACTTTCAAACTAAATTTAATTCATTGTGTATGGTTAAGCTCATTCAGTTACAGAGTGTACATTTTTCCTAAACCGAAGATTTTCAAGTAATGAATCAATACTTAACATTATAAGAAGCTTTATCAAATTTTATTAAAATCTTTTTTTAATGTCTGCAGGAGATAATTACGCCTTGCCGTGGTGCTGATTTTTAGCATGGAAAAAATGAAATCAAACAAACTTTTTCGCGAAACTAGGCAACATCACTTTAACTAATCTCATATATTTCTATATATAATATATCAATTTCTTTTAAATTTCAAAGGGATTCCGCGGCACGAACAGTCGTGCGATGTTATATACTGGGCCAAAGACAAGTAAAACTTTGCATTACTGCGACGTTGCCGAACGACATTACGTATTTTATAGTTGTTGTCGATCGGCTTGGTATTACTAATTTTTGTTTATGTTATAAATTCTTAAAAAAAATTAAAAATATATCACCAAAAAAAACACTTGTCCAAATTTCCATTTATGAAATTAAAAAATTTCAAGCTTAATGATTTTTTTGTATAATATAATTCCTTCCAGTTGCGTATTATATATAAATTTAATAAAATACAATAATAAATTAATATACAAAATTACAAAATATTCCATAAAAAATTTGGCATCTTTTTTTTATCACATTTTCTATTTTCTTTTGTAAATAATTTCCATTTTAATTTATTTCATCATAAAAATGAAATTTTTTTTTTGTTGTCATTAATCGTCTTAAAAAACCTATAAATAATTATGAATAAATTAATAAATTTATTTAATTTTTCTTTTTTTTTTTCATTAAAGAACCAAATAAACCGGAATTCATGGGCTGTGCCATCCATTTCCATTATGTTACCAAAAACACTGCATATTAAATACTCCATTAAGTCAAAACTTTGAACGTATTTGAAATATTAAAAAATTAAAAGTAAAAAAAAATTATATATAAACAAACAAACAAACAAACAAAATAAAAGAAATAATATAAATATTTTTGATGTTCGTTACAAACCTTCAGGCCATATGAAGTCAGATGATAAAACAGAATGACATTTTTTTTTCTACTGGTACTATACTTATTTCAAATTAAAAGTTTTGCCAGGGAGTAAAATTATATAACCATCACATGCGACATATTTTTTGGTTGTTCATTTTGCAATTTTGTACATTTAAATGTAGAAAATTATAAAATATTGTAGCTCATTCGGTGACTTATGTCGAGTATACATATAATAATTAAAACACTCTTGTAATTTACAAAAAAAAAAACAGGAAACAGGAAACATAAAAATGAATCCAGGGTTGTGATGAATATATTTATAAGATTTGTTAAGGATTAAATAAAAATAATGAGTAATTGGTTCAAGATAATTCCGAATGTGACTAAAGTAATGGCCAGATTATACATGAGAATTATCACGGAACATGCGATTCTTAGGATGCATGCAATGAGATTTGGACTTATGCCCTATCCGACTTGTGGTGAGTTTATGGAGGAGGAATAGATAATGGAACATTTGATTGTCCTTTAGTCTAACATAAAATATTTAGAAAATTTGGTTGTTTCTTAATAGAAAACCTTGAAGAAGCAGGTAAACTGAAAGTATTTTCATGAAAGAAATTAGATTAATCGACCCGATGTCATTGAGGGTACAACAGGCTCAGTAATATGTGGCCTAGGTGCGAGGGAGTCTCGAAATTCCTACTTCTTTAAAACTAACCAACCAACCAAATAGATTTTTTTTACATTGTTTAAAGTTATAATCCATGCATCGATCAGTATTTCACTTTTATGCTAAGCAAACAGCCCAATTTAAATAACCTGGAAACTTGGCATTAAAGAAAGGTTTTTTGTAGTTGTAAATGCTGAAAATATGTTAAGCAGAGGACCTAAAAAAGTGCAATATTAAAGTCTTTAAACTTAGTGATGAGCAAATTATCAAAGATAGCAACTTACGATGGTCTGCTAGGAAGTTTAATTAGGTAATTTCATCACACCACTGTCATTAGGCTCGCTCTTCTACTTATCTACTTTACAATGCTGAGAAGGTATTATTAAATCCAATGTTTCACGAACGTTAGAAATGTTATCGTTTCTATGTGCAATAATTATGCAACAACAGCAATTGAACAGGGCAGTAATTCGAGGATCCATAACGATTAATACATACATTTTGTAACGATTGACACGGTACGGTTGACATGTTTCTTTGATAGCGATATTTTTATTTTGATACAATTTTTATTTTTTTTTTTCAACAAATGATATGAAAATGTGTAGTGAAGTTCACATGTAGCGAAATTCGTCGTAATAATCACTATATATGGGGCATTTGTAAATTATGCTAATTATACATAATTAGTATACATTATAGCGGTAGCGATTAATCTGTAACATATAATTCGTTGTCGCTAGCTTAGGCTTATATATCCCTTCGATTTGGTTGATGCTTAATTAAACGATATTTTTATCATTTTCTTTCATTACGTTTACAATTTACGATACAGTTTTTTTTTTATTATTATTATTTATGGAAAATATTGTCGCGATTCAGTGTCGTCGTTTTGTATAATAAAATATTATAAATTTTTTTTAAATTTCTATTTTGTTTATTTGTTTCTTATAATGTTAAGATATTTTACATCTGGTTAGATATAAAATATTACTTAAAAAACTGACAGTTAAAACATAAATTCACGAAAAATATTGATACAGAAGATAGAAATATTTTGGCAACATCTTTTTTTTACAATTTTTTGGATATGGATTCATGCATTTTTGATTTATGATTTTCTTTATTTAAAATGAATTTCTTTAATATTTCACCATAATATTTCACAATACAACAACCCTGATTTAATCCACTAAAAAGTAACTTTAAATATTTATAAAATTATTCAAAAAAGAAATAACAAAACCAAATTACCTTTATTGGCATAAATTCTTTATGAAATTTTATTAATGTATATATATGTAATAACTAAGTTTAGATAAAAGTTATATATAAATTTTTTTATTTTAACTCGGCTGCAAACAAACAAACAAAAATAAAACATAAAACCCAAATAAATTTCGAAGCCTTCAGGTGAAATTTTCGTATACCAAAAAAAAAAAAAATTGTATCGCAGAGATAAATTCATATTAAAATTAAATTTCTTTCCTTTTTTTTATACGTTTGTAATTCTTTTCTTAATCCTATACGTTGGGAAATTTTTAATACTATACGTAATATTTTAATTAATTATATATAATATTTTTTTAAAGAAATAAATTTTTTGATTTACAATTTTATTTTAATTTTATTTTGTGGAGTAAAAAATGACAAATAATAAAAGTTTTTATTTTATGTTTCATTTTTTTTTTTTACATAAATAACATAAATATGATGTCGTCGTCGGTATATTTGATGTGGGATTATAAAGATAATGTAATAATTGTAATTTTTGTTTTATAATTATTTAAGATTTTGTACAATATTTTTTTTGTTAATAAAATAATTTCATTATATTTAACGTAGAATTATTAAAATCAAATGAAGTATAATTTTCTTTAAGAAGAATTTATGTTCTGCAGTTTCAGTTTCGAGATCAGAATGTTAGTCGGTCGTGATAAATTATTTATTTCAAATATATAAGTGTAAGATAAAATTGAATTTGTAACAAATAAAGTTATATTTAACACAGTACAATATTAATTACTTAGAAAGTACAGCGTTAACTCTTTGTTTCACCACGTTACATATCTGCAACATATCTGCAAGTGAAAAAATTTAATTTATGTACCCGTAGACTATTAGAAACTTTGTTTGTTGCTTTGCTGCATCAATCCTCGTATCGTAATTATTTCAAATATTGCATAACAATAGGCGTATATTTTACTTATGCAAATAGTAAACCGAATATTTTTGTTTTTGACGGTTATGCATAGGCATGAAATTAAAAATGAAATTAAAAATATATTTTTGGTTGTCTATTTTAAATTTTAAAATAAAATTTTTCAAATCATTTTAAAAGTAAATACATTACTTTTATGTAAATATAGTTAGTTTTCAGATATATAATTGTATTTTAGTAATTTGCGATCCCCGATCCAACATTTTTACTTTGAGTTAATTCTATTTCATAAAGATGACAACTTTTACAAAAGAAGAAATATTGTCTGCTTTATTCGATAGTGAAGATGATTTTTTGGATGATGAAATTATAATGGATGATGATTTATTTTTAGCAAAGCCCTGTTCTGATGAAGAATATGTTGAAAATGTTATGAATAATGAGATTTTTAAATTTTATAGCCAACGCAACGCTAATATTATACGAAGTAATTAAGCGTTTAAACGCACATTTTACTAAAAATATACGAATTTAATAAAAAAAATATAGAAAAGAAAATATCCTTGTTCATTTAATTTATATAATCTTCCCTGCTAAATAATTTTGTTGAAATTAGAGAAAATGTTTATGTTTATGTTGATATACAAAGTGTAAGTTGACATATCATATGATAGATAATATAGCTTTATGTTGTCCGTTTGTTATAAATTTATTCAAATGGTAATTTAAAGTATATATGTCAATATCTATACATAAAACTCTAAAGGTCGTGCGTGTCAGTATCCGTATAACTTTAAGAATCAGTCGCTAGATGGCAAATATATTTTTTTAGTATAGCCAACTTGTATTTTAATATACTCTCTAAGACAAGTGGTTCGTTTTCGAACCGCCGTCGAAACCAGTTCTTAATTTTTATTAGAGAAAATTAGAGAAAAATAAATAGTGTTTCGCATTGATTAGTACGCCGCCTAGAGTACATTTAAGCGGTTCGCTGGCGAACCTCCAAGGCGTTTTTCTAGCGAATCGCCGCTGCGGTTCGTTTACATACTGATTTTATTCATATAAATAAAAAATATTAATTTTTTTATTTTTAAATATTAAATTTATTTGAAATATATAAAAATATTATAAAATATTTCATTTTCATCCTGTTCAAATTTCAGATTCTGGAAAAACTGAAAAATTTCAAATTAAATAAAGATTAATAATGTTATATGTAATATAAATATTACCTATTTGGCTTTCGTCGATTCGTCGCTTCCTAATGTAATTTCTGAAAAACAACGCAAATATTTATTATTTCACGGGACACTTCATATACTTTTACATTAAATAATTTATATTTTATTAAATATTTTTAATTTAACTTACCATTTTATTTCTTTAAGGGTATTTGTAATAATAAATCATTATTTGCCACTATAGTTCGCGTCGTATACTTTACTTACTACATAAAAAATAATTATTTATGATATTTTGCTTGTTGATGGTCTTAATACCATTACTATACAGATGGAAGGACATTAATACGTTTTTTTTTCAAAGTAATATTATTTATTTCTAGTTAAACAAACCACGAAATATTCATTATTTCAATCATTTTCTAATTTATTTTTTTTATTAAAATAAACCGAATTTAAGGTTGCATATTGCCTTCATCGAAATTTCTTTTACTTTATATATAGTTTTGGGAAACATTTGAAAATTATATTCAAATTTTAGACAATTTCATTTCCACTGTATCTTTTTACAGGACCTTCTCCTTTGAAATCTTTATTTTAATTTAATTTTTTTTAGAAATAAAATTAAAATGAAATCGTTTATTTCATACATATAATATAAATATATATATGCGAGTACATCTAGCGATCTAGCCGAAAAAAATGACATCTGGTGGAATTAGTTATATCATGGTCTATTCATAAGAAAGATAATGATAAAATAAAATAAGATAGTAATAATGGAAATTTATGTCATTAGATGGCGATGTATAAATTTAACACGTTCATCACTCAATGTCACATTGTATGTTTCGCTGAAAATCACCACATCACATATGTGAATTAAATTTTACCAGAAATGCAATTATAGCTACAACTTTATGGTAGTTTCTGGTAAGTAATTTTATTCTACTTTTTAGTTTCTGGTAGAATGTGACACATATTTATATTATTTAGGGTTTTCTGTGGAAAAATGTTTAAAAGACTTATGTCCCAATATAATGAAAAAATATTTGTTAGTCAGTTTCCACACGAAACCTAGAAAATGCTTAGGTGACGAACGTGTTAATATAATTAATAGGCGCAATTTTGATAAGGTGATAAAGAATAAAGTAAGATGACATTTTGTCCGTCATGTGGCACTGCAAATGATTGTTACAGAATTTACAATTTTGTGCAACATAAAGATTATTAATATTATTCAACGATCAGCATTCAAAAATATCTATTTCTATAAAATTACTTACTGTTGGTTCACATGTAATTGTATTGTGCAGAATTTCTATTTGTCGTTGCTTTTAGTTATTTACTGATGTTATTCCTTTAAACTTTTTTTTTATTTTATTTGGTATCCGCTACAACTTCATTTCTATACATAAATTTATTGAATCCTTTTACCATAATACATAAAAATGGTATATGAATTGTAAAATTGAAAAAAAAAGAAGGATAAAAAAATATATTTGTGCTGATTACACATGCTAACAAAAGAAATTTAATTATTCATGAACAATTTTTTTGTTATGTTATTTTTTTTTTTAATATTTATTTATTTATTTTTATGTTGTTGTTTTTTTTTTTTTTAGTATCTTTATGTTTTATATATATACAAAAACCAAAAAGCTTTCCATATTAAATCCATATAACATTTTTTTTTTTATTTTGTACAAATATTATTTCAATACAATATTTTTTTCAATTATTATTCAATTTTATTCAGTTTTATATATGAAATATATTCCAAAAAAATGAAAATAAACAATTAAAATTATATAAAATAATAAATTCCAGCTGAAAATTTGTATTCCTTTTACAATAATTTATATTTTAAATTTTTTTAAATTTATATTTACATTTTACACGCAAAATAGTACAATAATAATATTCATTTTTTTTTATATATTTTAATTAAATTTTCATACTTCGAATTCTAAATAAACAGAAGCAAAAATTCCAATTAACTATCTAAAAAAAAAAAAAAAAAATTAACGTATAAATTTTATCTGATATAGAATATTAAACAGTTAAAAAACATATATATAAAAAAAAAGATGAAAATTCTTTGTCTGTTCATAATTTATTTGTATATGGTTTTTCCGCATATATTTTCCTATTTTAAAAAGAAAACGACAAACAATAATTTCATAAAACAAAACATAAAACTTATGAATATTCAATAATTTAAATACAATATTTACAAACAAATCAAAATATATGAATAACAAAAAACCAAAAAATTTTTATAATTATATTTTTTTTTACTCAATTCTGTATTTTAAAATCTTATTTTAAAAATTTTCATAATTTAAAATATCCTAAAAAATATCCTTGTCCCATCATTACCACACACACGATACAACATATTAAATTTATGTAATATGATATTTATGTAATACCAATTTATGTATGATTTCATGCATATTTAATTTAAATAGAAATCATTCTGTAAATTATTGAATTCATTATTATTAAAATGACTTAATATTATATTACATTTATAATTATAATCATTCAGTATTGAAATATTTTATACAGGATGTCAATGTAGTTTCAAATAATTTTTTATAACTGACACTTTTTTATTTGTAAATAGTGGAGTTAATCTCGACGGACGACTGATTGAAATGTCAAAAACGTACAATCCCAAAATGAAGGTGGCAAACTGCCCTTTAAGCAAGTGGATTCCAAATTGATTCAAAAATGAACTGAGCTATATATGGCAGAGTTCAATTTTGAATCAACTTGGAGATTCAATTTGGAATCAATTTTGATTCAACTGATGTTCCATTATTAGACAAATTTTGGATTCAACTTTTTGATTCAAATTGGATTCAATTATGAACTAATTCTGATACAAAAATGAACTAAAATTGAATCCAAATTGAACTAAATTTGAATCCAAATTGAACTTAAATTGATACCAAATTGAAATAATTATGATACAAAAATGAACTAAAATTGATTTAAAAATTAGGTAAATTAGAATCAAAAATTAAGTAAAAGATTAAATTAAATAGATATATACACTGAACTGCTACTGCACACAAACACAATTAACACTGTGTACTGTGCACGAGGACGACAGAACAACGAAAATATAAAACTTAATTATGGTATTATGATATATTGTTATGTTTGCATGTATGAGAATTATATTATAAATGATTGTTGTATTTGTATATGTGTAATTTGAGAGAATATTGTGTTCTCATATTAAAATTTTTGAATCAATTTTAAATCAATTTGGAATCAGAAATATTAAATCCGAATGGTGCTTAAAGGGTGAATACGTTCTTCCGTCGTTGCTATTTATTTTGAACTGTTTGCTAACCTAACTTTTAAAAAAATCGAAGTTTTTGTATCTAATTATGGAGTTGGAAACATTAGAGCTAATTTATTGTACCCTGGTTACATGTTACATAATTTTATTTCACAATACATTTATCACATCTCAGCTGATTTTATGACATTTTAGTCCGTTGTAAAATAAAAATATTAAAATTAAATCAACTTTAATAAGTCGGTTCCGTCGTTGCGTTGTTTTTCCGTTGAGTTTAATTACTTTCATATATTTTCATATATTTTAACTTTTTTTTTTTGTCATTTCAATCAGTCGTCCGTCCGTTGCGTCCGTCGAGTTTAACTCCACTATAAAAATGATACATAAATGATTTTAAGGAGTTGATTTTATTAGTTTTGGTATGAAAAAGGGAGATAATTGTATTTCTTATGAGAATTTAATTATGTGCGAAGAAAACAGCAAATTAAAATTAGGAGAAATTGATAATTATCATGAAAATGAGGAACATTTTAGGGTTGTTTTTAGAGATATATTACTTTTAAAGGACAAGGAGAAGTTACAGTGATATAAAAAGAAAGTTCATTGTGTAACATTTTAAGAATTTGTTTGCAGTAATATTAGATAATTAGGGTAATAGCGCTGCTTTCATTTCATAAAAGTATTGCCAAATATCAAAAATTTAAATGACAGATATTTATTTTCCAAACAAAACTGACAAAATCCATTTCATTAAAATCTGTTTTCTACACGTCTTGATTATTATACATCCAAAAAACAAAATCTTATAATTCCAAGATAATTTCAAGATTACTGTTATAATCCTTTAGATAACAAAGTCACCCTATATTTTATATCAATTAAGAATTATTTAAAACAAAAAAAATTATACAATTTTGATATTTATATTTAAATTATATTTATCCAGTTGTTAATAAAATATACAAGAAAAATCTATATCAAATTTACTGATTTAGAGAATGAAGGCCTTATTATAAAAACACTTTTTTTTTTTGATTAACTATACAATATTTTATTAACATGTACCGGGTCACCATGAAGTAATCGTCCAGTTATATAAATTTGATAGTTATTTGACATAATATTTAAATCAAATTATACTAAATTTTGACAAGTATTATAACATTTATATTGGAATTGACGGTTCATAATCGTTTCGATCAAATTTTGGCAGTTAACAAGGTTAACTCTATGGTTAAGTAATTAACTTCTTTATATACATTTGAAGCATTTAATATTTTCGTTTTTATAAAAAATTAGTTTCAACATAAATTGCCAAAACAAAAATTAATATGACCAAAAACAGAAAGTTTGGTTATGTATCAGCAGTTAACGTGTTAAATAAATATATATATATATATAAATTAATTGTACAAAATACATTTATGTATATTTGTTATTGACCCATATAATATTTTTATGTAAATTATTTGATTTTTTTTTATGCTGGTTTATATTTCAATCCTTAATATCTTTTACATATTTATAATATTATATCTACAGTGTATATCATTTGAATTTATCATTTTTAATATATTTTCCATGCGGAATAATTTAATCTTTTGGCCATTTTCCAATAATAATCAAAACCTCTTAAAAAATTATATAATTCTTTTTTTTTTGTTATAAAAACAAATAAACTAAATGAGAATTATAACTTTTTTCGAAATGAAGTTAAAACTTCCTGGCAAAATAATTAAATTAGTTTTTATTTTTCAAAAAAAAATATATTAATAATTTATAATTGTTGAAAATGAAAAAATAAATTACTTAAATAATTTAAAACTTAATTAATAAAAATAATTTTTATCCAGTTTTTTTTAAATACAATTTCTTGGCACATCAAATAATATTGTTTGAAGAACCATTTTGAAGACATAAATTAAAGCTGATTTTCAGTTGCTTCTCTCTAATAAGGGTACAAAATTTTAACCAATCAGCAGCACAATTCATGAGTTCCGATTCGGATGGTTATGTGACTTTTAAAACTTGTTGTTCAGAAGAAGCGACTACTGGCATCTTTAATTCTTAAATTTAATAACCACCACTTAAATCAAATCAAAATATACTTAAATTTTTAAATTGAGACATCCTGTATTTATATATTAAGATCAAATATTTTGATTTTACGCAATTTTATTATTAATTTATTTTAATTTTCTCTCTTCTGTTATTAATTTTTTTTTTATTTTTTTATTTTGAAAACAGACAAAAAATAATAATAATTCTGTTATAGATCCTTTTTTAAAATGTCAGATATTTAAGGATGAAATTTTAAATAATATTAGATAACTCAAATACAGAATTATATTATATATTATTATATTTTGTATTAATATTCTATTTTTATTATAATAATAATAATAATTTTGAAAAGCATTAGTATAACCACATGCTGATGATGTTATTGCTGATGCTGAGTATTCTCCTTTATGGTATATTTATTGTTGTCGAATAAATGAAATTAGATATAAGAAATATATAAATTGATGAAAATATTATATCTATAATAAAATATATATAAATAAATGAGTCCTTGTTAAAATTACTATAATCTTAAAGTAGAATTATTAAAAGCAATTAATCATTTCTTATTTGTTATAAGGTTTTTATTTAGACTAATAAATATGTTTTTAGCTATATTTAAAATTTAACAATTTTCTATGTAATATTCGCTTTCTGAAAGCCGGCTTAATTAGAATTGACGCTTTATGAATTACAGTTGACTAATCTGAATTACAATTGATACTTTCTGAATAACAATTAACGCTTTTCGAATTACAGTTAATAACAATTAGAAAAGGTGTAGAGTCCCTTCACCAAAAATGATTAAATATTTCTAAATTTAATTAGAAAATTAGAAATACTATAAAGAAAATCAACAATTTTTGAACTCTTAATCTATTGCGTTGACTCTGGAACGTACCTACCATCTTAAAATAGACTTAGGTCTATATCCTTTTATGATCACATATTTTAGTTCATAGAAAACTATAGAATTTGTCAGTACTTTTTAGAATACAGAAGATTATAAATTGATATGCAAAAGCAAAAAATCAATCCATGTAGAATTTATATATAATAGTATTCAATAGAAAGTGTGCTTAAACGCTACAGCCTCGTGGAAATAAGTTCAGGAACATTCAAATTTTTGATGCCGTCGAAATAAACAAAAACTATGTGCTTTCTAATATCTAATTTATAAGATCCTTCCTCAAATATACCAATATATAATAATGACAATTTTCAAATTTCACAAATTACACCTTATTATTATAAGTATGAGGCTGCATCCCAGAGTTTTGTATTTTTGACGACTAATGTATAAAGCTATATAAAATGTCATTATAGAAACGTTCTTCATCTTAGTTTTTTCGAATGCTAAAAATAACCAATTTTCAAGTTTGGTTGAAATTGAAATCAGGATATCAAACTCATTCTTTCTTAACCTAACCTTCAAATTACATCCAAATCGGAAAGGGAAAAATTATAATTGATTACACGTTACCAGACAACGGATAACTTTGATTCTCTAAAACGAAAATTTTTCATAATTTTCAATTTAAATTAACATTTAAATGGATCCTAATTGTAAATATGATTACATTTGTGAATATATCGCTTTTCAAATCCCCTACACAATTTTTCTTTCATATAATAATTTTAAAATTCAATTTATAAAAAAATAAATTTTGTAGAACAATTTTTTATTTAAAAAAAATGTCAGTCACCCTACCGTAAAAAAAACTTTGTAATTTTAAACTAATTTGTAAGAAAATCTCTTAAAATTAGCATAATTAATTAAAACAGGATATCCTAAATAACAACAACAACAACAACAAAAAACATTAATTGGCAAAATATTTATGTAAAAAGAATTCAATGTAAAAATAATGTTTTATTAAATGAACAAAAAAATAAAAAAATGGGTTAAAAAAGAATTTTTGTTTGAAAAATTTCAATTCAAAATTAATTTACCATTAAGAACATGAAGAACGATCGTTGCTGATTCACTATTCGATGGGCGACATGTATAGTTACCAGAATCTTTTTTTGTTACTGATGATATAATTAATGAGGCAATCTGTAAAAAAAAATTTTTTTTTTTTTGTAAATTTTCTATAAAACCAAGATGATTTTTCTATATTTTTGAATGAATGAATAAAATAATTATTTATATATAGATATTTTCATCAAATGAATAGCAAAAATATATAAAAAAAGGATTTTATTTTATTGAAAAATGGAATACAAAATTTTCCTTTTGTACGTCTATGGTTATTTTATCAATCTCTAGTAATAAAAGTTTAATTTAAATTTAGTTTAAGAAGTAATTTGTCGTTAAAATGTATTTGTTCTATAAATTTTATCAATTTTCTTCATTCAAGAAGACAGCTCAGATGTGAGCCAAATTGTTACTCGTTAAGGTATCCTGAAATTCTATTGTTTTTATATAATGATAAAATAACTTTTACTTATTATTTTTATAATTCTGCAGTTACTTAAAAAAGCAAACAAGTACGACGAAATTCTGATTAAAATTAAATTATGCTGACGATTTGTCATCTTATACAATGAATCGATATAAAAAATTTCTTTATTCGGATTTACTTCAAACCATATGAAAAAGATAATTTTATAAAAAAAAAAAAGGATTTATGTAAAAAATGATATTTCTGTTCATAGCTCTTTGCTTTAAAATTAAACTAATATTTGTCAAGAGATATAATTTTTTAATTAAATTATATTAAATAACCGATTACTATATGACATTCCGTAACATGTTCTGATATTTCGTTACCGGGAATGAAAACATGGAAAGAAAATGATACTACAAATATTTATAATTGCATAGTTGATATGAAAAGTTTGATACCCAGTTACGAATCAGTGCACGGAATAACAATGCAGAATATATTTAATTTGTATTTCTAACGAGAAAACCGTCCAGCTATCCAGAACAAGTGAACAACTCGAGGTTGTCTCAAGAAAAGCTTAAGAAATGGATTGATCATTGATGATACTTATCTTCAAACTAAGAAAGCTTGCAATAATGGAATGGTAATAAAAAATTTATAAGGGGTCTCGAGCGAAATAGTCGCGAAGAAATAGTTACAAGGTGCCAAAATTTCGGTATATCTAGAGACCGCACTCTTAACCGGACACTCCATATCTGTAAGATATGCCGATCCGAAGTAAACATATGTAGAGAATGCGGAGATGAACGATTTAACTCTTTTGATGTCACTGTCGCTGTCTGTTCTGTGAAAACATGAAACAGAATTTCTAAGTTAGAAACAAATTTTCTGTTTTGGTCGAAAGAGTTGTTGGCTCAGAAAGAGTCAAAAGAGTTTAACTCTTAACTCTGGCTTAAATGCATGAACTATAAGTGCATGAATCAATCATCATTCAATCATCATTCAATCATCAATTTATAATTCTGTTTAATAAGCGATTAATAAAATATATCTTTGTCTAAATTACACATCAATTTATCAATAACAATTCCGTTTACGGATCAAAATTATCAATTCTCTACTGTATTAGGTTTTAACTATTTCAAATTTAATTTGAAATTTAAAAATTACCAAAAATTATAGAATAGAACATCATCAGTAACGAAATAATTTATCTACTAAAAACGACAAAAATTTACATAAAATTCTTTGAATAATTTTTTTATATAACAAAAAAAAATATCCTTTGTTATTCATGTGTGTCCTTGTTAACCTAATTTTAGTTATAATGCAAAACCATAAAGTAAAAAAAAAAAAAATGATTTCTTTTGTGCACACTAAAACCATCTAAATTTTAAAAAAATATATAATTTTTTATTTACAAAAAACTAAATAGTACGATAAGAAAAATCCCACCTGAATTTGAAGTGGGATGCTGTCTCTATTATATAATATTTTTTGATTGTAATGGAAAATTATATACTACTAAATTTTATATAACAAAAACATAAAAAAACATAAAAAGTTACCGTAAAATTTTTATCATTTCCTTTAATTGTTGCCTCTCGATCAATTTCAGTTTTCCATCGATGATTTTTATTATGTAAATATATTTGTTTATCATTATAAAACCAATTTATAAATAATGGTGGTTCTAGTCCATCACTAATTGTACAACGTATTATTACTGGACTTCCAGCTTTTACATGTCTAGTTGATTCACCAATTATTCTAGTTTGTGGTTCTATAATAAATTATATGAAATATTATATAAGAAAAATGGTTTACAATTTTTTTTAAAAAATCTTTCTTTGATATTTTGTCATAAAAAGGTGAGTTTTCAGAAGTCAGAGTTTCAGAGTAGACTTTATCGAAGTGACTTTTTATAGTACGTGTTTTTGATCAATCAGAAACCAGAAAAGAAAATTAAACTAGTAATTATTGTTATCATAATAAGCCAACGACAAGTACTGTCTGTATGGAATTTCTTTACTCTAAACCTCTAACCTACAAAAAATGAATAGTGAATGTTGTAGTCTACATTGGGTGTCAGCCATATTTGACATTAAAAATTAAAACAACAACAGCCGCAAATTTTAAGCTGATAATTGTATTAGTTTAATGCCACATACAAAAATTCTAACAGTCAAAGTCGCGGCTGATTAGACTCTACTGAGAAACAATCTTTATATTGAAATAAAAGTAATTGAAAAATGTAACTTTAATAAATGTAATTGAAAAATGTTATTTAATAAAGGTAACTTTATAACGTTATTTGGAAAATGAAATTTATAACGTTATTTGGAAAATGTAAAGTTATTAGTATTTCTAAGTAATTCTTTGAAGCAAAAAGTACTTCAATATATACAATGAAATAATTCACCATAAAAATGTAAATTAAATGTAAAATAATTCAAAAAATTCATTATATTTCCTGTAATGCATTACTCCAATATCAATAAAGTAATGAAGTAAATAATATTTCAGTACTCAATTACAAAGTAATGCTGTAAATGAATTCAAATTGAATTAATTATTTGGTACTTCTGTAATACTCTACTAATGAATTACAAAAATAATGCATTACTTAACAACTCTGACTTCATGGTAATTGGAAAGTTGGAAAAAGAAAATCTTATAATAAGTTTAAAACTCTTTAAAATTACTTGTAACTTGTAACATTAAAATGATATAATAAAATAAAACTTAATCTTGTAAGATAACAAATTTTGTAATATTAAATAATATAATAAAAAATTTAAAATACAATTTGTTAACTTGAAAACTTTTTCATATAAAAAAAATAATTGATATAATTTTTAAGAAAAACTTACCAACAATATGTAAATGTATTTTTGAACTACTTTTTGGTTCTGTTGATACTTGACATTCATACCATCCAGAATCTTTTGGTTGAACAAATTTAATTTGTAATGACCAACGTTCTGGATTATCATTAAATAATGATTGAAAACGTTGATCAGCTATAAATGTTGTTTGATCAACAGTTAAAATATGACCATCTCTAATCCGTATCCATGAAATTGGTTTTTTAATAAATTGTTTTACCTATAAAGGGTTAAAAAAATAATGTATATATATATGAATATGTATATATATATATTATATATATATAAAAAAATTAATTAAAAACTTGAAAACAAAAAAAAAATTACGTTTTTTTTTTATTTTACGAAGGAATATCTTTCATGTTTTACAGATATTTTAAAAATAAACATAAAACATTTTTTTTTTTGGGTTTGTTTTATTTTATTTTATTTAGATAAATATTTAGACGATAAATATAGCTATATATATATTTATATATTTTACAAGAATTTCTTTAAATTCTTTTGAAATTTGTAGAAAATTCTTTGAGGTTGTATACCTACACAACATAAAAATGATGAAAATATTTTTTTCAGCAACAATTTTATATGTTAAGAATTTTCAAGGGTTTCAATTTTTCTTCTACTTTTTTTTTATTATTATGCTACAAAAGCTTTAATTGACCACTTGAATAAGTTTTTCGGTAGGTATACAAAAATGAAAATATTTTTCATTTTTTTATTAAAACAATTTTTTTTTTTGTGAGAGAATTTTATTAGGTAAAGCTATGTTGTTTAAAGCTCTTTAATAAATTTTATGTAATAAATCTGAACAAAATGAAACAATCTTTTAAATTCTGAAACATATAAAATATATATGTATGAATGTATGTATATGTATTTTAAAATGTAAACATTTTGAGGAAGTTAAAGTATTGTAGTGATAATATCATACCACTATTAACCAATATTTTCAACAAAATCATTATCTCAGAAAACATACCATACCAATGGAAACTATCAACTATCAACTATAATACTAATTCATAAAAAAGGAAATAAAAATGATATAAATAACTACCGTCCTATAAGTTTAATTTCTACATTATATAAAATATTTGCAAAATGCATTTTAGAAAGAATTAAAGTATCTGTGGAAGCAAATCAATCGAAGGATCAGGCAGGATTTAGATCTGGTTATTCAACTACCGACCATCTACACAGCGTAAACCAAATTTTAGAGAAAAGTTCAGAATATCAGCTACCAACTATTATTACTTTCATCGATTACCTCAAAGCATTTGATAGTATAGAACATGTGTTTATATGGAGAGCATTAAAAAATCATAATATACATGATAAATATATCCGCTTAATTAAAAATATTTATAATAATTGCAAAGCCAAAATAATGCTGGAGAATGAAGGAGAGTATTTTAATGTGAATAAAGGTGTAAGACAAGGTGATCCACTATCTCCAAGTCTATTTGCAGCCGTGCTAGAAGAAGTTTTTAAGAAACTTAGTTGGAATAATGCTGAAGTTGGTATTAAAGTAGATAATGAATTTTTAAATAATCTACGTTTTGCAGACGACATCGCATTATTTAGCAAAAATTTTGATGAAGTAATTAAAATGATTACAGAACTAAAAGAAGAAAGCGAGCAAGTTGGATTAAAGCTTAATAAGCTAAAAACAAAAATAATTTCTAATCTACACTTACCAGAGGTTCGAATAGATGGGGAAGTTATTGAAAAAGTAGAAGACTTTGTATATTTAGGCCAATTAATGTCCTTTGATGAAAGACAAAATAAAGAAGTCAATAGAAGGATTACAAACGCGTGGAAGCAATTTTGGAGTATTAAAAAACTATTAAACAACAACATATCAAATGAAAACATAAAATACATATTTGATGCAGCAATATTACCGGTTTTAACCTATGGAGCACAGACATGGTCACTCACGACTCGCAATAACGAAAAATTAAAGGTATGTCAAAGGTCGATGGAACGTGCAGCATTACAAATAAGCCGTCTTAGCAGAACAAAAAATACAACAATTAGACAAAGAACTAAAGTAGTTGACGTGGTACATCGATCTAAGGAGCTAAAATGGCGATGGGCAGGACATGTTGCAAGATTACGTGATCACAGATGGACATCTATAATAACGAACTGGAAGCCTAGAGGAAAAAGAAGAGTAGGCAGACAACGAAAGAGATGGGAAGATGATATATCAACTTCGTGTAGCCAATGGAAAGATAAAGCAATAAATAAAAATGAATGGAAAAGTCTGGGGGAGGCTTTTACCCAAATTAATTAATTTAATAAAATTTGAAATTGAATTAAAATTAAATTTAAAATTTAAAATCTAAATTATATATATAAAATTTTGCAAATCATTAATTTAAACTAAAAATGAATTATAAACTTAAAATTGAATTTATAAACTGAATTATATTATACTTTTTTTGTAAATATGTATAAAGGGTGTAACAAGCTATTAATAATAATAATAATAATAAAGTATTTAATTTTATTTTGACTTTCCCGAATTTTTGAAGGATGTATTATTATGTAACGTTTTACAGGAAATTTTTTATTGTTGATATAAATATTGAAGTTTTTTGGAAATCCCCTGAAAACATTTTGACTATTCTCAGGAAGGATGTAATTATGTACGTATGCGTGTAAATAAGATAGTGTTTAACCGAAGCAACAAATTTATATGTTAACATTAAGTTACATCTGTCCTCCCAACAAGAAAAATACATTGAAAAAGGATGACAATTATCCTAAAGGTAAGGATGACAAACTTGAATGATTTTAATTTGAAAGAAGACGAATTAGTAAAAATAGAATTGAAAGTGCCTATAGTAAATAAAAGTTTCCAATTTTTGGTTATTTTATTATTAATTTTGATTCAAAATAATTTTACAGGAAATTTGATTAATTTTTATATAAAAACAACTAATTTTTTCTTAATATTATCATTAATTTAAAATTAACTCGATGGTTTGATATTCCATTACATGAAATGTCAATCCTATTTAATTGAATTGACATTCCGGGACTAACAGAAAGTAAACTACGAATTTTGGTTTTGGGCAATTATTATTTCTCAAATTTGTATCGATAAATATTTAATTTATCAAATTTTATTATTTAATAATTTTCTATTCACTATTTAATTTCGGAAACCAATTTTTTTAATTGTAACATTTTTCAAGTAACCCAAAATATTAAAAATTAATTTACTAATTATCAATTATTATTATATATTTTACAATTATTAACTGGTAACGAAAGCATAATAAAATTTACATTTTAAAACATGAATAACTTAATGAAAATATTTGAAAAATTATTAAATTAACTATAATTTTATTCTATATCAATAATTCATATCATTAACCAATTTACGCTACGAATTTTAATAAGAAAATTTCTTTTATAAAAAAATATTTTCTTGTTTTTTCAATTTAAATTAATTTAGATTTTTAAATATGTATGGAAAAAAAAACAAGCAAAACATTCTTAAATGCGTGGATACTTAAATAAAATTATAATAAATTGTTTTTCATATTAAACTTTTTCAATTTATTAAATTAGAACTACCAAAACGCGTATACAATTAAATATCCTTAAAAAATAGCTTCTTTTTTTTCCCTTCTTCTTTGGTTTTCTTAAATCAATAACAAAGAAGGAAAAAAAAAAACGTTTCCATGGCCTTAATTTTTTTTTGGCTAATAGAATAAACCAAAATAAACATAAGGACATCGCTAACAAGGATTAAGGATTCAAAGAATGTAAATAAAAACCAATAAAAAAGAATACTTAAAAACTCTTAAATTGTAACCCATAAACTTCAAAAAGAAAACTTTTTTTTTTGCGTATATTTTCCTTTTTTTTAAAAAAAAAAGAAAAAATTTAATTTTTTTTTTCTTGGAAAATATTCTTTTTTGGGAAATAAATTATATACATATAAAAATATAAAAATTAAATAACTTTTCAAAAATTCGTGGCACTAATGTACAGAAAAGTCCAGTTTTTTTGGATCAAAATTATGGGATTGTTAAGAAATTTTATATAAATTAACGAAAATATACAAGTCAAAGTAAGTGTAATGGAATACTTTCTTCTCAGGCATCTGTCAGGAGATGTAATTTATGGATTTTCGAACTTGAAATATCATCTGATTCTGAAGTTTGTACTATTTGTATCTGATCTTCTTCAATACTACACTCTATGCTGATTGAAAGCTAGCAGTTGAACAAATTTGAATAGTTATATATGAAATATCTCAGTCAACTCTTAAATTGTAACCCATAAATTAAAAAAACTATGCTTTGCAGTTTCTATCTCAACCAATTGCAGAGTCAATTCTTTGTGAATGTAAACGTATTTCCAGGAAAAAGGTTTGAAAAAGTTGGTTAAGGGATTTCTAAGCCCTAAATATTTCAAAAATTTAGTCAGAAAGATTTTTGGATTCCACAGAAGTCAGGACATCTATTTATACTAAAATAGTTTCAGTATTTAAAATAGTCTGCGAGGCAGATGTTCCATACCAATTAATTGGAAAAATTTCAATTAATATTTACAAAATAATGAAGATAAATAATATCAAAATAGGTGTTCAAAAACCATTTTTAAAAAATTGCGCGGAAATCAGTGAACTTAGTGATTATAAACTATCATTATCTTAGGCTACGTTGAACGAACTATAATAATAATTGTTGGTAGGTATAATATGTGTTCAAGGATTTCAATCAAACGGTTGGTAAGAATAGCTTTACACAAACCCTTAATCGGTCAGATTTATCTCACCATCCCAATATGTTTTGCGTATAAACCAATTATCTAGAATAGTCCATAAAATATTACAAATTTATAAAGTACTGCTGGTTCGAACTGCTGGCCCTTTTGAAAACTAAAAATAATTGGACTAATTGTCAGCAAGATGTAATGCCTCTGCTACATATAAACTTAAACATTTTTATTATCATAATTTCCAGTATATCATAAAATTATATTTTTTCACCACAGTATCGTTTTACTCGTAGTTAACTGACACTGACACTACGGTCGGTAACTAACGACAGACATTCTAAAAATAAAAAATATTATTATAAAATTTTTGTTTAAAATCATTTAAACCAAAAAGCATTAAAAAATTTTGACTAAAATGTATAATTTTATAGCTAAACAATTTCAAAATTTTGCGTATACACGCACATAAAAACTTTCACATTTTTTTTTTTTTTATTTTTTTGAATCTAATACATGACTGTAAAAATAAATATGGGATTCGTATTTTTATATTTTTTAAGTCAAATAATGGTAAAAAGGACTTTATATGCTCATAGTATTTATATTTATATTTTATCCTCCTTTTGTATACAAATTTTTTTTTATGGTCCACTTTAGCAGAGTTTAATGCATGCGGCGAAGAAGAGATGATTTTTACAATGTAAACAAAAAATAAAGATAAAATATCGAATACAGAAACCTCCGGTACACCCCAAAACTTCGAAAATAATAACAAAAAAAAAGGGTAAAGGAAAGGATAATATTTTTTAAAAAAAAAAAACTTACGTTGCAAGGAAGATAGGCATGGGTGCCAGCTTGACTAGTTATATTAAAGTATCCATTTGTTGGTATTGATGTTTCTACTGTTGTTGATGTACTATCAAAATTTTTTGTTGTAACTGCTGATGTTGTTGTTGTTGTTGTTTTTGTTGGATTGGCTAATATTATTTTGTTTTTTTCATTGGCATTATTATTATTCTTAAAAGATATAAATGATGATGATGATGATGACAATATACTCAATGGAAATTTTTTCAAAACGATATCATCATCAGCCGTTGTTGAATTTATTGTAGATGTTTCTGATAAACCCAATGATATTAATGATTTAGATGTTACAAAATTTGTTGTTTTCCGTTTTGGTATTGATGCTATATTATTTGTATTATTTGTATTTATTATAGTTAAATTTCTTATATCTAAAGATGACCTTAAATTTGCTCTTGTTGTTGTTAATTCAATTATTTTTGTATCAATTTTATTACGATATCTTAACAATTCTCTTGATATTAAAGTAAATGGTTTTGTTGTTGGTAATAATTTTGATGTTGTTGTATTACTACTACTACTACTATTATTTAATAATTTAAGGATTGACGGCGATGATAAAGTTGGATTTAAATAAATTGCTGTTTCTGTTGTTACTGATGGTATAATGATATCATTTTTTATAGTTTCATTGAAATTTTTTATTGTTTTTAATGATAAATTTTCATAATTACTTAAAGATGAACCTGAAAGGATAAATTTTGTATAATAAGGAAGAATAATTAATATTTCTAATAAATGAATTTTAAGAGTTTTATTACGAATTATAAAAATATAGTAATAATAATAATTTTATGATTCATAATGTAATAAGAAAATCAAATTGGCGCCAATTTTATAATAAAATTTATATTATTTTGTGTACATTGATTTGTTTAGTAACTAAACTTTTTTATGTATATTCACTTTTCAATATTTCATGATTTTTTTTTGATTGATAGTTGGATTTTTGTTGATTAGACCAGGATAAAATATAAAAATATTTTCAAGGAAAAAAAGCTATAAAATATTTTAATATTTAAAAAAATAATAATAAAATAACAACAAAGTTGTTCACGTACAGTGTGGTAGGGGGTAGCCCAAATATTCTGAGTTTGTTAAATGGATACAGAGGTTTGTCAAGAGTTTCTGGAATGTGTACAACATGAATGTATTTTATATAATTCGAAATCTTTGATATAGTCCCTTTAAAAATATTGGTTTCAAATTTTACAGACACCAAGTAGAAATTCAAATTTATTATCATTCAAATTTATTATCAAATACTATGAGATGTAACGTTCCAAAAAGGATATATAGAAAGAGATCAAAACTTATACGAAAATTTTGTTGGCACGTAAAATTGGAAAGCATGCATTCCATTCCTATAAATCGAAAAAGTTTATAAATTTGTTTACATATTAGAACTTTTCGGTTTTATGCTAGGATTTGTATTTAAAAAAACTTCATGTTTGTCAATTGTGGAATTTAATCTAGAAATTTTGTATGAGTTTTGGTCTCTTTCTATACATATTTTTTGGTGCTACGAGCAAATCGTGTACACGTTAATAGTTTTTTTTTATTAATTTTTGAAATCTTGACTTGATTTGAGCTATTTCTATTTGGCAACCCAATTCTTCATTAGAACTGATCTTTATTAGTTTTTACATAATTATTCATAAAAATTATAAAAATTATTACTTTTTTGTCAGATTTTTAGGATTTGAGGTCCCCTGAAACACATTTTTACTATTATATTAAATGGGAAAAGAATCGTTAAAATGGATAGGATGGTTTTGTTGGTTTTGTTGAGTGTGGTATAAGTCATTAATCGAGATGAAAAAATATCAATTAATCACATATTATCCTAGTTAATTTTCTACACTCAATTGAATTACTAATTTTTTTTCGGTATTATGGTAATAGCTAACAAAAAAATATAACCATTTGAAAAATACTTTAAAAAACATCGAAAATAATCTACAAAAATCAAAATATCAAATTATTTTTAAATAATTCCATTAATTTAATGGTTAATTTTAATATACGATATATTTTTTTACTATCCAAACTGCGTAAATTGTCTATAAATTTACTGGTAGTTTGGAAAATTTAATAATTCCCCATATCAGATTTTTTATTTAAAAATATTCTAAAAGGTAAAAGTTCAATAAAAAATAATATTATTAAATTAATTTTAAAAATCATCAAAATAACCCAAATTTTGATTTACATTAAATTTTATGAAAACTTTTATATATGAAGATCTATTGCGACTATCAAAATTGAATACTTTATCAAAAATATTACCAAATATTTATTTAAATTTAATATTATTCATTATGTCCAATAATATTATCGAAATCAAAAAAATATTTTTAGCTATACTGTTGGTATTGTTAAAAATCAAAGTTTAGTTAATGTTAAAAATCAAATATTCTTAGATATTTGGTCATTTTTGCAGGTATATTAAGACAGATATTCTTTACAGGTATCAGTAATTATTTAAAACTGTCATCAATTACAAATATTTGACATTTTACTAATGTTTTTGTTTTTTGATTTAATATTTGTTTGTAATTGCACCACAGATCAATAATTATATACGCAATAAAATTGTATTTTCTTATTTATGATGAATTAATTAATTAATCAATTTGGTCAATTTTGTATTTAATTAATAAAAATTAAAGATTTTATTTAGAAATTGAATTTACATGAGTTTAATTAATCCATTTTTCTAATTATATTATTAAATATTTTCTATATTCAGTACATTTCCTAAAGGTTGCTTTAAATAAGGATTTATATGCTAACTATTAAATTACTCATATTGAAATTATATATTTACATAAATTTATATTTAGAATTTGGTTTATTTCAATTTCTTCTCATGATTATAGATATTTGATCTTTGAAATATACACAATAACTTAGGCTATATTATTTGTACAATTTCATTATATTTAAAGAAATAGAGAAACAGTGTTATTCAACATTGTGTAACCTTTGGAACAGTTTTTACTGATGGTATTATTCGATGAACTCAATTAACAATTGGATCTAAGAAAATTCTATTTTAAGTTTTACAAATGAACCTATTTTTATTAGAAATGATATTAAAGTTGTAATTTGCAAAATCATATCATAATTCTGCATCTAATCTCTATATTTTCATAAAAATCAGTTATATTTCCACGAAATGATTTTTATGGAAATATAGAGAATTCTTACACATATAAAATGTTACGATATCAGATGTCCAATTCAAATACTTTGTCCGGAAACCTCGGAGTATAGAGTTCAAATTTAATTCAAAAATTGACAATTTCATTTTTAAAAATTGTTGTTTTTAATCTGGATGCACAATTTATTCAACAAAATTGATTTTTAAAGATTTATAGTTTACATATCAAGAAAATTCTGACCGGATTTTTTTGAATATTAGTTTCGCGGAACGTTTAAAACTGTTTTAGGGTTCGGCGGCAACACAGGTTCTATAACACTGAGTTAAATATTGAAAAATGTATAACAATTCATGATATTTTAATGATTTTTTTTCCATTTCGCATTATAAATAAATATTTTGTATTAAATATAAAAATAAATTCAATAATATCTTTTATTGTAAATTTTTACATTAAATATTTTTTTTTTATTATGACATTATTTATGTGCGTATTTTATTTGATCAAATAAATATAATCAAAATTCAAAAGATATAAATATTTTTTTAATATATTATTTTTTTTAAAAGGTGCGAAAAATAGGTAAATCCTTGGTGATATATTTTTATTTTATTTTCAATATTATAAATATTATGTTCGTAGTATATAATTTTTTATTTTTTTTTACTATATTATTATATAGTTAATTCTGGAGAAAAATGATTTTTGCTATTTTAAGGAAAAAATTTACCTTTTTTTTTCATTTTTTTTTTGAATAAAGTTTCGATTACATTCTATAGATATAAATGTTATGTAATAAATATATTCGTAAATTATATATTTGTCATAAGGAATTCTTTTGAAGATTTTTTATAACATAATTTAAGTTTATTTAATTCAAATTGTAGAAAAGGATGTAGTTATAGCAATAAAATTGTTTTAAACTGGAAATTTTATATTAAACTTTAATTCATGAATAAATGGAAAGAAAACTTTTGAATTCTTAATAATTTCTTTATAATATAATTTTAGGTTATAATTTTATTATACAAAATGACAAAAGTCAGAGATTGTTTTAAATGTTTCATCCAATAAAATTCATATATGTAGAATTATCCGAATAATTCATTTGAATACATTCTTCCGAAAGAATTTTTTAAGAAATCTTAAACTTTTTCATATGAAAAATTGTTGGTTTGTTGGTTGGTTTTATTGGTTGTGGTTAAAGGATACAGTTGAAAGGTACTTATGCCTACATGACATCGACCTATACCAATTCATTTATGAATACTAGCCGGCTTCACTTTATCTGATTGTCACAGATTTGTAAAAAAATACCATTCGAAGTGTTTCAATTCTTTTACAACGCACGGAGGGACATTTGAACAAAAGATGTTCCAAGAATTCCTCGTCCTATTCGGCTCCCCTGCAAATTGTGATCTGTGTAAATCATAATTTCGCCGCATGTTTCCTAAGTAGAATGTGGTCAGTAATAGCAATACCGGTATACATTCGAGCCACTGGTTTGTTCATAAGTAGAATTCACATGATTCACCACAAAATCATTTTCTTTGATAGGACATGTTACTTCCCACATGTTACGGAAATATATTGGCCATTGATAAGTGAGTAGCCTATTTAGTAAATGTTCAGGATGTTGTTGGTTACCATATTTCTTGTTATCTCGTAAATGTCCTTAAAACATTCTTAAAAGATTCTTGGAAATCTATCCGAAATATTTTTGGGAATACTATATTCCGAAGAATTTGTTAATTAGCAAATAAAAAAAAAATATAAATATACAAAATATAATGTGATTAAAGAATCCTTACGATTTACGTAATATAATTTAACCAAATACGCATCATATTATGTATTCGAAAATGAAATCAGTAGATTAATTTTTAATTATTTTCCACTTACTATATTCATTTTATCATATTTGATTTGTCCTTACGGTTAAGGATATTGATTGTAAATATTGACACAAAATTGTATTACGTATTATGCAGAATTCGATATAAAGTTTCTGAATTTACTAATAAAAATTTCAATTTCTCGACATGTTATAAACAAATACGAACTGCAATTATAATTGGATAAATAATTTAAATTCCGTTTTTATTATTTTTAATTAAACATTCCGGTACTATCCATAACCGGGTAATTTATTTATAAAACCCCTATAAATAATATAATTTCTAATATGGAAAATTCCTTTTTAATAATTCCTTTTACACAAATTTCAATTAATTAGAAAAACTATCCCCAAGGATATTTTAGTTTACTGCATATTTTCATAATATTATTTGTATATAATTTTGAATTTGTTACCAATTAAACCTAATCCGTAAACTATATATGTAATTACCTGAAATATTTGCCAAAATAATAAATAGTACCGGCAAATATATAAAGAATATCATATCTCCTTTCGGTAATTCCTTTTTTTTTTGTTTTTGTTATCTATAATTCAATTTGAAATCATTTTTTTTACTGAGGTACAGCGATTACGAAATAATTATTTTTAATCAATATTTATTTATGGATGTTATTAATCCACAATTTTTTTTAAATATTAAAATATTATAATCCTTTTAAAGTTTCCTTTACACCATTTCTTTTTAACATAATTATATAATTCAAAATAAATTTGAATATTTTTTTTATAAATTATTTCGTTTCTGTTTAAACACTTTTTAAAACTAAAATTATATACTTATTTACACTACATTACTATATGTAATATATAAAAAAAGGACATCGTTAAAAATCATATCCGTTTTTTTTTTTCTTATTTATTTTATTTTATATAATATTTTATTTAAAATACATCCGTTTTTTATTTAAAATAATCATCCGTTTCGTATGCCGGTAAAAAATATACTAGAAAATTTTTAAAATTCTCAACAAAATTCGTAAATTCCATTTTTCAAGGGTGTAAACTTTATAAGTATGTATTTATATATGAATATGTATATGTATTTTTCATCCCTTTTTGAATCAATTTTCTATACGTATAAAATTCATAGATAACAACAAAAATAAGGTGTAATATAAAATAGTGTTTTTATATAGGAAATTTCTATTTGAATGTATAAGTGAGAGAAGAATGCAATTTGTTTTGTTTTTGTAAATAAAAAGTAATGCATTTTCCAATTTTCACTATATGGAAAATTTGAATAAAAGGATATTTTTTTATTTTGTATTTTTGTTATGTTTTGTAAAGCTTTTATTAAAAAATTGTAATATTAAGGATGTGCAGTGGTGTAATTATATTTAAATAAAGAATTGGCAACACTATCATAAAGAGAATGAATAATATGAAAAGCTTTTTATTCTAGTACTACAATGGCGCATGATTTAAATTTTATTGCGTATATCCTTTTTAGTTTTTTTGGAGGACAACATTTCAAAATTAGGTTATTTAATGTAAATAATTGAATTAAAAGAACAAATTGAAATTAAATTGAAAATTGTAGAATAAAGATATTTTAAATAAATATTAACATTTGTAAATATAAATTATCTATATAAGTAATTTGTGAAAGGTGTTTTAAGGACCAAAAGCTTAGTATCTTGTAAATACAGGCGGTTAACATTATACTATTACAATTAAAATTTATTAAATCTTAAACTTTTATATAAATCAAGTTATACTGTTTTGTCCGATTTTACTTACGTCCGTTCGTAGTCAAAACAATAACTTGAGGGTTTGTCTATCCATTCCATATACAAATTCTTCAATCTTCAGACTTCTCAAATTGTATTTTATCTTGTTGTGATCTTATGATATAAAAGTTATGATAATGAAGCAAACTTTCAACTCGCGAATCAATTGTAATCCTCAATATTAATAAAGGCCTACCATCAGAACAAACTGTATACAGAGTTGTTTTATACAACTAGGACTTTTCGTATATATTTAATTATATTTTTTTAAAAATTCTGTGGAATATTGTAAGGATCTAACATCACGCCGTCTCTAGCGGATAATATTTGAAATTATTTCGATACTGTCTAATAGTCACTTTTGATAATGTAATAATCTATCAAGGATTTAAGTACAAAAGTACTATATGAAATAAATATATTAAAAAAGTTTACAACAGATCAGCAGACTGACAAATTGATTGGTTGGTTGGTTTAAATTGCAAGTCCCATGTAACATGACCTGAATCTCCACGTTAGAAATGTTTTGCTATAACTCACGTATATAATGTCCTGTCTTGGTTAGTATAATGATTTTATATGCACCTCGTGGCGTTAATAAACCGTACAAAATCCATAGGTGTCTTAGCCGTTAGGTTGCTAAGGTTGTTAAATTCAAACAGGTCAAGTGTGTCCTTTCTGACTGTGGCCATATCTGAGTACTGACAGGTGAAGTGGGTCAATTTTTCTTCCTAATTCAGTTATATGTAATTGCGCCATGACTGATTAAATTGGCGAATACTGCTATTAATCTGGCAATGACCCTTCGGGATAGTTTTGGACGCTTGCCTGTTTTATTTTATTAATATTTTTCTTCTTGTAATTTATATTTTAAATAAATCTTGTTTTTACTATATATTTTGAATTAGCTTTCCAATCTTAAACTCATATATAAATTATGTTATATAATTGCCCATATTAACCTTAAAAAAAATAATAAGATAAATTATACTATAATTTAAATATGAATCTTAGAGGCAAAAAAAAAATTGATGACAAAAAAACCAAAATTATTATATCCTTTTTACTATATATTTATAAATTGTATTGTACTGATGGAAAATTACGTATAGAAAAACAAAATATAGTAAGTATAAAAAAAAAAAACAATCTAAGGACATTCCAAAATCTATTATTATTAATAAAAAATATTATTATGTAGAAAATCACATGCATAAAACACAACGAAAACGATATGATCATTCATAAATTGAGGCAATTTTTTTTTCTGGTCAGTTTCCTTAATCATAAATATCAAATTTAGGTTGATTTTTTTTTTGTTGCTCATATCCTGAAAAGGACACAAAGGCTATAAAAACCAATATAATAATAAATAATTATATATATATGTATGTATAGTATGTATATATTTACCGGTACTTATAGAGTATACTAAAACAATTTCATATATTTATATATTATTACAGATTACAAATAATATAAAACATAACAAAATAAATATATAAAGCATTTCCAAATCAAGTTGGTCATTTTCCCAGATTGGTAAATCTGAAGAGAGTATAATTTACTAATGGCAAAATTCGTAAGTATTCTTGCATTGACAGAACTGGTTAGTAGTTTAACATATTAAACTTAATGACTTGGAAAGAAACTATTTGACTTACATAAGCTACCAATTTGACTAGAAAAAAGACTAATTTTATTCGGAGAGACCCAAACCCAACTTGATTTGAAAGAAAAAAGACCAAAACTGCAACAGACTTGAAAAAAGACTAATTAGGCTTGGAAAAGAACCAACTTGATTTGAATGAGAAAAGACCAATTTGACTAGAAAAAGGACTAACTTGACTAGAAAAAAAGACTAATTTGACTTGGAAAAGAACCAACTTGATTTAAATGAAAAAACACCAATTTAACTTGCAAAGGACTTGAAAAAAGACTAATTTGATTTGGAAAAGAACCAACTTAATTTGAATGAAAAAGGACCAATTTGACTAGAGAAGAGACTAATTTGACTCGAAAAAGAACCAACTTGATTTAAATGAAAAAAGACCAATTTAACTTGTAAAGAATTTGAAAAAAGACTAATTTGACTTGGAAAAGAACCAACTTGATTTGGATTTCTATAAATAGAAAGTAAAAACAGAAAACATATAAATATTTTTTTTTTTTTTTTTTGGTTTATTTTTGTTTAAAGGATAATACATTTTTCGAACGTTTTGAATTTAGCTTATTCTTCATAGCCTCTTTTAAGTCAATTTCAGAATCTTCCCAATATACACAGAAGGATATTATCATTATAATCTTGTGATTGTGGTAGAATTTTCATATCCTTTTTTTTTTTTTGTATATATATTTATTTTATTTCCTTCACATTTATATTTTTTTTTTCGTCGGTTTTATTTGTTTCATAAAATATTCTTAAGGAAACCCAATTGACCATTACATTATCATAAATATAATGATGTGTTCACATAAAAATATATTTATATAATATAAAACATAATAATAATAATAATAATAAAAGGTGAGGGAAATATACGTAAATTTGATATTTTCTTTTATTGTTGTTGTTAAAGGAAATTTTGTTGTTAAAGTAAACGAGTAAAACTTAAACCTGTTAAGGATGAAAAAAAATATATTCTTGATTAATGTTTAGTATCTGACTAACATGACCAACACACTATAAAGTCAAACAAAAATAAATTTATAAAACAATAAAAATTTATTGCTACAGTAAAATCACAGCAGGAAAATTATTGAGATATTATAATATGTAATAATGAATTAAAACCTGACAGATATTATTGAATGTCAATAAATAAGTTGAAATTTTTTCAATTTTATATTAAAGAAATATCACAATTAAATATTATTTGGCTGCAGTGATTAATACCAGTCTATGACACTTCCAAAATTAAAAATATGCAATGGCGCTAAAGCCCAAATCGATTCTCGGCTTTTTAAAAGATGTTTCGTAACATTTTATTGCGACATACTCAATAACTCAATGGATTCCGAACCATAAGTTTCATTATAGTGAAGAAAAATTTAATATAGATTATAATAGTGAGACATTTGTTTTGTCAGCTAAATAAGCAATTTTCCCAGTCATAAAATCACAATTACATATTCCAAATTTTAGTACTGGTACTCATTTAAAGCTGAATCAACTTAGATCGAAATCTCGGTCAGGATGTGAACTCTGGACGTTATGAATCACAACGTTCAATTTACCACTACGCCACTGCCATTTGGTATATTAGAAAAATGAATATTGCCACAATATAATTGGCTCTATACAATATGATTGGATTAGTTGCTGTACATAATGCCCTATATATGTATCAAAGACTATGGATGCGGTTAAGAATTAAGTATTTATATGACCGGCTGCAAATTGTCAATATTAATTGACTGCGAAAAGTGACCAAATTGACCGACTAACTACAAAAACTGCTCAGCGTGACTTAATTCCTGACCGCACCCTTTTATACAAAAATCTTATTATGCCAACCGAAGTTAATTAGTTGTAACTTTATATCAAACAAGAATTTCAAATATAGAATTGGTTGAAAATAATGGGGGTTTAATGTATTTTTATCATGTTATTTTAACAAAATTATTTAGACTATAATAATACTAATAATAATAGATCCAAAATCTTAATTTTATGGAAATATCGAAAAAAAAGATTTCTTATTTCGTTTGAAGAACAATGTCTGTGTAAGGAAATATTGTAAAATTCGTAATAGAAGGCATCCAAAATCATCAACAAAATTATTTAATAAATTTGGTGAAAACTTACAAAGATTTGTGAAACTTTACCACATGCTTAAATAATTTAGTAAATAACGCACTAATGTTCTAAACATCAGCTATAATTTAATTATTGATAAGTACCATGCAATCTACTCGGATATACGAGGCCTAGAAACAAATATATTGATCAGACACCTACTTTAGAGTATTTTGTTAGATAATCCCTCTATTGTTAGTGTACATGTAAGCAAATTATGTACGAAAGGCTTACTTCATTGGTTCCTAAAAGCAAACCTAAAACCTTGGCATAGTGAAATAAACGGATTTTCATCGGTGGCCAAGTCAAATAAAGTGAATTTAATGACAAGTGTTAAAAGGTAATATGATTTATCAGATTTCAGTAATTACTAAAATATCTGTCATTAGCGGATGTTGCACAAGCAACAGAGTATGAATGATAAACTGCACAATAATAAGAATCAAAACCTAATTTATCGAGAAATAATGATATTATTTTACGGTCTTGGAATTTAGGAATTTAATTAAGGCCTTGAGAAGCATTTAAGACCATTGAAATTTCTCCTTAACCTATCCAAAAACATATCCTTTTTTTAAATAGCTCAATTTTGTCACGATTACAAGAAATGTTCACACTGTAGTTACCTTATTGATTGTTTTCTACATAAATTCATTTTTTTTTTCGTTTTATTTTTGGTTTTCTAAGAACATTTTCTTCTATATACATTATTTCGGTAAAAATAAAAAGATGCTGAAATGTACTAAAAAATTATATTCTTTCTTTATATAAATATATATTTTCTGTAAAATCTATATAAATGCTTTTCATGGAAAATTATACAAACCATCATCACAAAAATATTCCACCCATCCAGCAAAGTAATAATATTGATATAACATCATGGAAATGAAAAATTCCATATAAATATATATTATATAAATAGTGTCAGATTGGAAAATTACCGTGTACTGACTGTGCTTTGGTACGTGATTTTTTTTTCATTTCAAAATATATATATACAATAAAAAGAAAATCGTAAAAAAAAAATGAAAATTCTTATTTTTTTTTTTTTTTTTGGTATAAATTTCGTATATTTCGGAAATAAAACGTCCTGCGAACGAACGTGTTTAACTCTTTCAATTTACACATATAATGTATAACGACCAGAAGGCGGTTATAAAAGAAAACTTTTACAAATCAGCAAAACTTCACCAATTTTCTTTTTTATCTATATATTATGTATAAAATTATTTATGGATGCCATTCTGACAAGTATTTTTATAAATATTTTTCTTTTCTTTGATATTTGATGTGAAATAAAGACTGAAATTATAAAATTGTAAATTTCCAGATTTTTCTGGACAATGGCTTCACATTCGGAATGGAAATGATAATGCTGTTTCTACTTTAACCGAGCAAATTCAAATATGTATTACCAACATTATAAAACTGTAGCGCATGTAGTACAAAACTCAGTTTTAATTGCGATAACTACTTTTCATGGCACTTCGTTGTTTCCAACTATCTTCAATGATTTTCTCTTCATTAGATTGCTTGTTTAGGTGCTTATAGAGCAGTTTTGAAGAGGTCATTATTTTAATAATATCATTATTATTAACATATAGTGCCTGGAGTGGTTTTTACTAACTTCTTCCAGTTTTCCAATTACGAACTCCAACAGTTTCTAAGTTTTGGTTTACATAGTATTCATCAATCTATGTCTAGAACGTTCTCTGTATCTTATTACCATTGTCACAAATCATCAAAATTAAATTTTTTTGGTCTTTCTTTCGGCATTCTGATAATGTTTAAACACCCTGTACCATTATTAAACGTATTCACTCGGTAACATAAAATTACATTTTAATGTATAAAGATTTTTATTTATTTTTTATATATCAGAATATTATGTACAACGTTTCAATATTTTATTAAACATTTTAACTATGTGATAAAAAGTTTTCACCCATTTACCAACTAAACTATACACATTTCAATCAAATTTCATTTTGTCTAATTTAAACGTTCTTCAACACCAAAACTTAACCACATACAAAATATATGTATACAGTTCGTATAGCATAAAGTATTTATACATTTTAACAAAATTTAATATGATTTAACATATATAGAAAACATAACATTCAAAAGCAGCACCAGCAGTTGCATTAGAATGTAGTTTTCGTTCTTTTTTTTTTTTTTTTTAGCAACCGGAAATAATAAGCGGATGTAGATATTTTGAATACTTAAAACCGCATTATATATATAAAAAAAAATTTGTGACAACTTTTAGTCGTCGTGTGAAAAATAATTTTGGCGATGTTAAAATATTTTAAATAGAATATTTATTTTTAATATCACAGGTAAAATGAAATTTAATTGAAAAAAATAAAAAAAAAAGTTAAGTTCAAATTTTTATGTATGAAACTGACTGAAAAGTTGTGCATGTGATTGCCATTTTACGAATAGTATGAAATACTATGAAGTCTGGTGATGGGTTGGATGGTCAAAAAAAAAAGTTCGCTCAAAATTTTTTTCTAGGCGTTTCCGAGGTCGGGGAGTCCGAAAATGCAAAAAAAAAAAAGTGTCCGGGGGACGCGTACGCGTACGCGTACGCTTTTTATGTGCGCAGCAACATCTCCTAGAACCGCTTGTCCGATTTTAATGAAATTTGGCACACAGGCTCTAACATACCTCGCGCAGGTGCCGGTACAAGATGAGATCGATCCTTTCAGTGGGACCATGTTAGATTTCCCCATTTATGTGGCAACCTACGTGTTTTTGTTCTACGGGAAAATGTAAAAAAAAATTTCATGTCTCAGATTTGGATGAAATTTAAAACATAGGTTGGTATCATGATTGTCCACAAGCCTACCAAGATACAGGTCTGTAACTTCAGGGGGTCCCTGGTAAAATTTCCGATTAAAATTTCGTATACTCTAGAGCATATAGTAATTTTTATCTAATTAGCATAAATTTTGGTACATATGATAGTTTCCGTATGTACTTGGTGTCTGTAAAATTTGAAGTCAATACTTCAGTGGGTCCATGTAAAAATCCGTAATTACTTTTCATAAGTTCAACTATCTATATCTACCGTACCTTTCACCCAATTTCAATGATATTGAACACACAGTTTCATTTAGTTATCTATTTGATACTCCACAAATTTGTAGTTGGTAGGTACAGTACGTTCATGGGAAACTAATATATGAGCAACTTAGTTTCCGAAGAATATTTTCTTTATGCTCTACAGCTTGTAATTATTATCCGATTTCAATGAAATTTGGTACACAGGTTGAGTTCATGATTCTACATTGGTTGACCAAATTACAGGTTAGTAGGATTAGGGGGTCCATGTTAAATTTCCGATTTAATTTTTAATTTTTTTTTTTTCATTAGTTCTACAGCATATAGTAATTGTTAACCGATTTCAAAGATATTTTATATATAGGCTAATTTTGGGATCTAGTTGGCTCTCCTGAAATTTGGAGACCTTCAGGGGGTTCCTAGAAAACAGTTTTAGTTTCCGAATTTTATATAATTACGTGTTTTATAGCATGTAATTATTATCTGATTTTAATGAAATTTGGCACAATGATAGACCTTCTGATTATGCATGTGTTGGCCATGTTAGAAGTTAATACCTTCAGGGGGTCCATGCTAAAATTTCCGATTAATATTTCATATGTTCTAGAACATATGGTAAATATTATTCAATTTCAATGAAATTTTGTACACAGGTTGGATTCGTGATTACGCATGTGTAGACTAAGGTAGAAGTTGGTAGCCTGAGGGGGTCCATGCTAAAATTTCCGATTAATATTTCATATGTTCTAGAACATATGGTAAATATTATTCAATTTCAATGAAATTTTGTACAAAGGTTGGATTCGTGATTACGCATGTGTAGACAAAGGTAGAAGTTAGTAGTCTGAGGGGGTCCATGCTAAAATTTCCGATTAATATTTCATATGTTCTAGAACATATGGTAAATATTATTCAATTTCAATGAAATTTTGTACACAGGTTGGATTCGTGATTACGCATGTGTAGACTAAGGTAGAAGTTAGTAGCCTGAGGGGGTCCATGCTTAAATTTCCGATTAATATTTCATATGTTCTAGAACATATGGTAAATATTATTCAATTTCAATGAAATTTTGTACACAGGTTGGATTCGTGATTACGCATGTGTAGACTAAGGTAGAAGTTAGTAGCCTGAGGGGGTCCATGCTAAAATTTCCGATTAATATTTCATATGTTCTAGAACATATGGTAAATATTATTCAATTTCAATGAAATTTTGTACACAGGTTGGATTCGTGATTACGCATATTTATACTTATTATAGTTTTTTTAATAATATTATTTATTATTAAACAAATAAAAATATAAAATTAAATCAATAAATAATAAGGATGAGCAATTTTTGAAGAAACCACTGTTTGTTACAAAGATAATGTTAATTACAAAAAACTTTTGGACATATATCGCTGTTAAACAACATACTATGAGTTATCTGCTCCCCCTAGTTAGCAGCTTTTTTGAAGAGTGATATTTATACAAAAAATAAAAAAAAAATTGGTTAATTGGTAAAATGTATAAAGTTAATATTGTTATAAATATTTCAATATTTTATAGAAAATTAAAGTTTTCCTTATCAATAAAAAAAAGTTTTTAATATTTTCCGAACACAGGAAAAATATTAAAATTAATGATACTAAAATTTATATTTTTACCAACTTCTGACTCTGGTCCAACCAACTTTAACAAGAAAATAATTTTATTAGTATTTCCGGATATTATTTCGAAGTCATGTTAATTTTAAAGCCAAAAGTTTGCAATTTTATTTATTGTTCTTTTTTATGTAATTATTATATCAAATATTGTTTTTTAAAATTCGAGGTTCAGTAGTTTTTAATATTTATGGATGCTACCATTAAATAAATTCAAAATTGCAAAAAGTCGAATGTGAATTTTGAGTGACAAAGGACTTTATTTATTGAATATGGTAATAAAATAATAAAATTATGTAATTTATGGTAAGTTTTTCCGAATTACAAAAATTCCCTATAATGTCGGCAATGTTATTAATGGCGTAGACAATGTCAACTTTGTCAGATCTGCCAAACACAAAATTAATAGTTCATTGTTTATCAAGCACAAGAAGTTCTGTTTGGTTTTGGAATTTGTATTAATAATTTAATAAAAATAATTTCAATCTTTTATAATATTGAATTGATTTCGTTGACATTTTCTACGTGTAAACTATGAAGTAAACAATGGACTATTGTCTACATACAAAAGTCGACACTTAGATAATGATAAGTGGTCTACATCACGTAGTCCACTTCGCACAGTACAACACTAGAATAAAGTAACTATTTGACTTTGTAACTGAGCCAAGACTTTCATTTTATTAACAATTAGTTTGCAGTTGGCAGTTGTAAAAGAAACAATTAACACAAGTAAATTTTAAAACAAGTTTCATGACATCCTCTTTTTTAATACCAGCAGTTTTTAAGTTTTATGGAACATTTAACAACTTCTTGTACCTGTTCTTAGTAGATTATCAATGCCCTCATTTTACTCTATTCTTACCTTTCCAACATTCAATATGAATTTTGTAAGTAAAATCGGTCAAACAATTAGTTTTTATATACAGAGCAATAATATTTCAGTCGATAGCTTAATTCTAAATGCTTTAACGAATCAACTGAAAAAATGTGCTTAACAATTTAGTAACGTTTACAACGGAAAGATATCATCAACATCGATAGATTATTGTATGACAATATTAAGACACTCTGAATGAAAAATTTCATAAGAACATATCATACATTTAAGAGAGATGTCAAGGATCAACTTAGCTAAAAAGAAAGAAAAATATCCTTTTCAGTTTTACAATCTTACACAATCACGAAAGTTTTTAGTTCAAAAAATTGTGACTGCATTTTATATACAATCAAAAATTCCAATTAATAAACTGCTTATAATGTAAGAAATATATCGATTATATCTAAAGAAACATGAAGAATACTAATTTCATATCTTACTAATATCTTCCTTGTAATAAGGATAGTGTCTTAGTAATACTTTTCTTTTTCAAAAAATATATAAATTTAACAAAAGAAATTCTTTCTTGGATTTTTAAATTACTATTAATTTATATTTTTAATATCAAGAAAATTGTTTTTTTTAAAAAAAAATAATAATATATTGTTAATTGAAAATATCAAGGATTTGTGTTTACTTTATGATGCATATTAAGTTAAGATGCTCTCTCTATTAAAATAGAAAAAAAAAGGAAAGGAAATATCTTAAAATTAACAAGGACATTTTTATTAAAATATATTAAAATATATTTTTCCCTGCTTATTTTTACTCCTCTGTTTGACCTTTTCGATTCTTTTACTTGTGCACTACTATATAATTATTGAATGAATCTAAAAGCAAACTGAAAATCCAGGGTATGATGTCAATATTCATTTAGAAATATCCCACCGTCTATGCTCTCTATATAAATATTAATATAAAAATAGTAAAAATAATTATGTCATTTTTAAATTCTTTTTCTACATTTTAAAAACTTTTGTACTACTAGTACAAAATGTATTTAAATGTTTTACTTTATCTGTCTGTCCGTCTGTCTGTTATACCCAAATTAATGACGAACTAAAAATGTGGTTCTCAAATTCCTTTTTTGTGAATAACTAAATAAAGTGCGGTCACAAGCACAATGATTTCGATACATTACGCTACCATAGAAAATTTAAAATGTTGACATATAGAATGCCGGATCAAAAGTCGCAGTGAACGTGCCAAAACGAATTCATTCGAAAAGAGATAAAATTATTTTATCTTTGCCGGGTCTGGTCGAATGTAAAAAATTAAATATCAATTAAAATTAAATACTGTCGTCATTATCTTAAAAATCGAAGAATTTCTAATGGAATATTTGAATCATCTTGCACAGGCATTCGTAAACAGGCCTAGACATTCGAGTGACTTCAAAAAAATTATTCTGAATTCAAATTATTGATTCTATACAAAATTTCGAATTATTCTAACATTTTCATTATTATTCTTCTTTAAATTGAATTTCTTCGAAATTTCCGTCAACGATATTGAAATCAGTGCGACTCCGACTTAAGTTTTAAGACTATTTTGATAAAATAGAAAACTTGTAAGCTTGGAATAACTGAGATACCAGACAACTTAGCAAAATTTGCTTAATGGTAGTTTCATTGATTTTTAAAATGAATCATCAATTTTGAGACTGTCCCACTTCCATTTTGGTGACAAAAGTGCCCGAATTAGAGATTGATCCTGTTATTCTAACCTTTCAATTTTTCTTAATTAAGTGTCATTTTCTCAGTGAATAACCCAGATACATTTAACAATTTTCTCGATTAAATATAATTTTATAAGTTTTTATTCTAGCAATTCAATCCTTGCACCACACACATACATAGATAAAGTAATTGAGAATATATATATGTCCTTGTACAAGGATATCTTTCGTCATATAATTTTGTAATAAAATTCTAAAATCAGTGGTCCATAAAAAAAACTATATATAGTATATATACAAAATGATAAATTAAAAACAAATATTTATACGAAAAGTCGTAAAATGTGAACACTAAACACTAAATAGCACCAACTGAAAAAACTTAAAAATATTTTTTTTTTATAAAATAACAAAAAGTATAAATTAGTTCCTGAATGTGAAGGTGAAGGCAACAAAACTATGGAATGGTATAATATTCGGTAGACTCTGTCTGTTACCTGGGGTATGTATGTTAATAATGTTGATAATTTTTTTTTATATTTCAGTTATTTTAAGATTTAAAACTGAAAAAAAAAAAAAAAATCTTGTTCCAAAGGGCATAAAATTTCTTAATTAAAACTTTTCCTTTTTAACTTATTTATTTTAAGTATATATCTAGGGTAGCCAGGAAATGAGCAATTAAATGAAGGAATTTTCATTTTCATTTTTATAATTGGTATTACAATTTTTTTTATTTTTTTTAAATTACAAAATATAATTTTATTTTATTTAGCTACTTAAGAAAAATGTAGATTATAATTATAATAATTTATGTTAGTTTTTCATATTTAAGTGTTTAGTGTTTGTTAATTTATGATAAAAATATGAAAACTAAAGTTTTATACAATTTTAATGTACATAAGATAATTTCAAAATAATATAATTTTTTAAAAAGATTTTATATTTATTTAAGATTTTGGTAAATTGTAGTAATTACTTCAACAATAAGGAATGCAGAATTACAGTTTTTTTTTCTTCAATTAATGGGGCACTTTCGTCAACTACTTGACATGCATCATTGCATGATTGCATTGCAATTTTTTGTATAATATATTAAATAACAATTTTTTTTTTTTAATGATGGATTGGGTACGTAATCTCGTATTTCAAAATTTAAAATTTCAGATATTTGTCTAAAAATTCAACAGAAATGTACAAGATTTTAAATAAAACTTTATTATTTATATAGATTTTGGTGAAGGTTAACTTCAAACTTGAAAAAAGAAGGAAAATTAGAAAAACTTTAATATTTTTGTTATAATTAATTTTTTTTTTAATTTTTTAGCACATTTTTTGCAGCTTTTCGATGTTTTTTAATTCGTATTTCATAAAAAAGTACCTCTTAAATGCGAAATTTGCTTGATTAATGAAATTTTGAATTATGAGATTATAAATTGAAAGAATTTTAGATACGAGATTTTTTATTACTGGATTAAAATAAAATTTGTATATTTTTTGTACATGATTTCTTACCTAAGACATTATGTTTTTAGAAATTTCGTAGGAATCCCATCGAAATAAGAATTCAAATTAAGATTAAATTTGGTTTTAATGGTTTATTATAAATAAAGACTATAAATCACAACATTAGTAACCTCAGGACATACTGCAGTTGCATAGCTCCTGAATAATATTTAAAGTTTTGCTAATATGCTAAAACATATCCCATTGTATTTCCATTATATATAATGAATTTTTATTGTAAAACATTATACTAAAGTGGACAGTAGGGTGTGAATTAACAACATATAGGTTTAACACACACACACAGCTTGTGATACCAATCTCTCTCCTCCTAAGAGACATTTTGGAGAACGAATTAATTTAATTCAGAATTTAAGCATGTACACCAGATTTAACCAATCATGTTTATTTCCCAACTGGTTTCCTCAAACCAGTAAACAAGCCTCGGACTGTAGACCAGATTAAATCAAGGCATAAGAGCCACTTACGTTGCGTTCTGTTATACAAAAACCTCTATTTAGAGCACAATAATACATAGAAGAAAATAGTGGTCACCCTATCTGACATTATAAATATATATGAAGTTCTTTAGGGCCAATTCAGTTAGTTAAGAAAAAGATAATTCTACCATCAGTCAGTAAAATAATCAATTAAAAACTATCAAAATAACAATTAAAATAGTCAAGTATTTCAATTTATTTAAAATTATTAAAATATTTTTATAAAATCAAAACAACGAGTACAAATTTTTCAGCTTAGTGAATCACAACTTCAGCAAACATTTATATCAGTTAAGTCGTACTAACTACAAACCTAACAAGGTCATCAGTTAAGTTAACCAATATTAATTGACTGTCGATCGCCTTCAACCGAAAATTTAAAAACATAATTTATATTTAAAACTTAAGACTACTTGCAACTATCAGTTTTGGTTGACTGAAACTTTACCTGGACTATGAAAAGTTCTACAAAAATATTTTGAATCTAATTTTTGAAATGGAATAAATTTGTTGTTTTTTTTTTTTGATTTTCGGAAATAATTTTATAAAACTAATTTCTTTTTTCTTTTAATACAAAAATAATACCAATTCGAAAATATCCCATCATGAAAATACACATAACAAAATTTTCCATTTCTTTATTTTCTTTTTCAAAAATATTTCGGAGACAAGAACTAAATTGAACTGTCACCTTAAATAGATTTTTGTCCAAAATTTCTCTATTTTAATATAAGATATAATAAAAAATGTAAAAAATATATCTAAAATGTAATATTACTAATACAATTCTTGTTGGTTATCACAAGGTTTTGTTATATCCTTTTTTTACACCTGAGTTCCACTTGAAAAATTTTCCTGTTTAGACCCTTTCTTTTTAGTTAGTGTTTTTATTTTATTTTTTACTTGTATAGTAAGTTACTATAAAATTTTTGTTCTTTCGTCCTTTAAATTTATTTATATATAATATAATTTTTTTTTTTTAAGTCAATTTACAAGTTAAATTTATTTTGGGAATTATATTAAGTTTCCTTTTTTTTTTTTGGTTGTTGTATTATTTGAACATAATGAACTTTCTGAGTAGAGTGAAAAATAAGTTTTACGTATAAATTATACGCTTTTAAAGTACTACAGAGATGTAGGTAAAAAGAAAATGATTTTTTTTTTATTAAACGGGCAAAACCAAGGAAAATATATTAAATAGGCAAATTTGTTCAAAAAATAATGGGTTATTTTTATATTATATTAAATAAAAGGACAAGAAATTTTTAAGATTTGTGAGAAAATATATTTGAGTTTTTATTCTGGAAAGAAAAACTTTTCGAAAAAAAAAAGAAATTTTTTGGAATTTCTATTCTGTCCATTTGGGATTTATGATTATGGCTACTAGGATAAAAAAAAATTTATTCTAAGTTTTGTTTCGCATTTTAAAGTTCATTTTCGGCTTTTAAATATAAAAAGAAAAATAATATCTTTGGGGACATTTAAGGATTTGTTAGGCAGGCTACATAAAGAATATGTGATGAATTGTTAAATTATTCTTAATAAAATATTATTTAAAAATTTGTATTCTAAATCTATATAATAATGAAATTTTTAAAACAGTAATGGCATAAATTAGTAATCGAGTATCTAACCTTAATCAATTTTAGATGCAAATGCAAACATCAAGTTCCAGTTACCAAGAAAATTTTGAAAACAAGCTTAAAGAGAAACATTGTAATTTGGTCAAAAGGAGATGATAATGCAATTATTTGTTACATTAACGTAAATATCTGCAATATTAAAATTTATATCGATTTTATTTGATTAAATACTAATTAATAATTTACGAAATTAATTTAAAATCCAATACATTTATAAAATAAAAGCAAGAAAATAATCTTGCCATCAGTAAAATGTGTCGCAGAAAATATTTTAGTTCTCAAAGTATTACAAAACGAAGTGAATTACACAAAAACTCTTCTCTATGAATGTCATAAGTAGCCTGATTTGTATTCTCTTGATATGTAAAATCTTTAGTATGATCAAAAAGGGATAATTTAAGAACTCGAACAAACAAATAATAAGTGACCCGATGGATCATTGTCAATTAGGTGAACAGGTCAATAAATAAACTACATCAAATTATTAACAAAGTATCAAATTATTGCTGTATAGTTGAAAATATGAAAATATGAAAATATACATCACATGTGACTGTTCAATGCTTAAAAGAAGTAAAACGATTCTAGGAAATTATTAAATTCAATATTTTGAAAGATATGTGAAAAAATGTTGAAAACGGATATCCTCAGATTCGAAAAGTTATTAACCTGGTTTCAATAAAATTAGAAAAGCATTTCTGTGCCTAATGTTAGATGTCACGGCGTTAGTGAGAAATACTAATGTAAAGTAAACATTTGATGAAAATTATTACAATCCTGAAATTTTCTAGTTTCATCTCCACCAAACCAATTTATTAAAACGACATAAATATCGTTAGGTTATCTTTTGTACAACATTTCCAGCTATACATAATATTTTTTTTCGACACTGTTTAAATATTTTATAAGTCATTCATTTATTATACAAAAATCTTCTGCAGATTTTTTTTTTCTTGTTGTCTTCATATATATTAAACTCTCATTATTCAACATTCTCATAAAATTAATTTGTGTATCAAGTTTTTCAATAATCTTATTAAATTAATTATACATATAACATAAATATACATAATAACTTTTATAAAGAAAATTGTTTTTTAAAGTTTTAAATTCTGCTTTAAAAGAAAATCTTTTCATTTTATTGAAAATTAGCTCATGAGTAGCTGGCTATATATAGCTAAATATATATATATATATAAAAAAAAGAAAATTGGAAAATTTATTAAAATAATATATAAAACCAAATCCATTTTAAACTTTTCAAAAAAAAACTCGGTTGTTTATCTTAGCAATTTTTATATAAAATAAAATAAATTTTATTCCTTGCAATTTTTATTATATGTACAATAAAAAAAAAAATCTATTTTTTTTTTCTCCGGTAAAATAGCAAAAGTTATTCATCCTTATAAATGTCGTCTTTAGCGTAAAACTCTTTTAAATTTTTGTTTTCTTATTTTTTTTTTTTTTTTTTATGAAAAGTGTTCAGATAAAGTTTTTTTTCCTTATATAATATTGAAAAGTTTATCCCACTAATACTAACAAGTTGTTATTTTAGTTTGGTTTTTTTTATTATTATTTGGTGCCCCCGTTTCATATATGAGCAGAACTAAACTATTTGCAGTAGTTTTTAATGGGTTTTTATTTTGAATAAGTACCCCATAAGTGAATTTAGTAAATAGTGTAAATTCTATTGGAATACACCTTTTTAAATGTAATCTAGATCAAATGTTTTAAATATATTCTTTAGCGTCATCTGGCGGCCGAAACTAGAAAAATAATATTTTCCGGTAGCAGACTGTACGTATGGAAAAATATATAAAAAAAATCTTCTAGTACCTACTAAATTGTAATTATATTTTATAATTCAATATTATTCTGCAATAAATATTTTAAATATTTTTAAACTATGGCGCCACATTGCGGACAAAAATTTAAAATAAATTAGCGCCATTTCCTTTTGCTCCTTATACTATTCTAATGTTGTGTATCATTAAATAATATTTTGAAATTTATTACAAACATATTTTTATGAAGAATTGGCCCTAGCGACAGAAACTTGAATTAATACACGCTTCTTATTTATTTTCCTCTTTATTTCCTTCAAAATTCGAGATTTCGGTACATATTGTTATGATGTTAAATAACATGTTCAAGTAAAGATCGAATAACGTCACCTAGCGGCCAATTTTTAAGTTTCCATGCACACATCCTGAATATTTCATACTTTTTTAATGAATTATCTACAAAATAATTAAAATTGATATTTAACTATGCCCAGTAATAAAATGAACTTTTAATTGAACTTTAGAAAAGTTTACAACGGACGGACAAACGGACACCAAAACCGGTGACATTAAAGAATTTCTTTTGGTTTGCTAAAAAAAGCCTTAAAAAGTTTTTTTTTCTTTCTTCAATTTTAAAAAGGATATACCACCATAACGGATTGAATAATTTTTTTTTTCCTTCGAATATTTCGTTTAGCGGATATAAAACTTATACTTAAGTGATTACAACATTAAACTGTCATAATGTCAATTTCTTCTTAAAGATTCAAAAAAAAAAAAAGTTAAAAGTATTACAAAAAAAAATCCTTTTTCGTAAATGACATCTATACACATTAAGGTCGTCGTCTTTCGTTCCACCCACCATCACCAATAAAATAAGGATGAATTAATGTTTAAGAATGAAATATTCAATTGATCTGTTGGGCCAACAGTCTATAAATCACATACATAACAAACTTCAATAGCATTCAGTGCCGGCTTCAAAATTCAATCTATAGTACAACAAAAAAAAAAAGGAAAATATATTTTAAAATATATATAAAAGTTAAAAAAGAAATTGACGAAAAGTTTAATAAAAAGATAATGTTTAGGAGGAAAAAGCACAATGAATATGATTTAAATTTTTGTATAGTATTGATCGACATAAATACAATTTTACACTGTAAAATATTTGATTGAAATTATTGGCACTTAATTCTTAAATGGAAATTTAAATAAATTTCGCAAGTACTCAATATAACAAAGTAACATGTCGAAAAGTGTTGCGTATACGATAAATTTAGCTAAAATATTAAATGAAAATTAATTTAATTTTCATAATTTTTAATGAAAATAATCACAGAATGTAAGAAATTAAAATTATTTTATTTAATGATTTATTACAAAACATATTTTAAATGACACATTATTTGTTAAAAGTTTTATAAAACTTTAATTGAAATTTCATGACTAATCCCTAATATAAACCAGAAAATTCCAGAATATAAAATACCAAAAACAGCATTTTCTAATTGTATGATAACGCACAAAACAAGAATCTACACTGAGACTTGCGAATTGAATTAGTTACGGACGAATTCAAGAAATATGGAGTAAAAACCAAACATACGCAAATCATGAGATGAAAGTTGTACTTAATATCGACAACAACATCCGTCGATACAGAAGAACTACATAACTTTTACGGGAAATGAATTATATAATAATTTTCCGCCAAATGTGTTTTGCAGAATGATGAATAAATAATTGGTCGATCATAAATAAATTAGTTATGATTAAGAAATTTTTTTTCAGTGACTTAAAATTCCTGATTTCTTCATAGTATCTTCCGAATTTTTCACCTATCAATTTTATAAAAAAAATAACCAATTCGAATAAATTATTATTATTTTTAACAGTGTACCTAGAATTATACTAAATCCAACCAATTTACACACCAATACAAAAACTTTAAAAATTATTTAATTTTACAAAAGAAAATTAAACAAGAAATTTTCATCTTTTTTTTTTTTGCAACCATTCTAAATCTAAAAATATTGAAAATATAATAATAAAAAAAAAATTGGTGTTTTTTTTTAGCTAACGCTTCCAGCAAAAGTTTTTAGAAAGCTATAAATTTACTAACAGAAAGCAAGCAGCAACCATTGAACGAGATAAAAATTTATGACTTTTTGATGCTTTTATTTGAATTGCAGAGATTCCCCAGAATAGAATTTCTTTTTAAACAGAATGTGTTTTTTTTTTTCAGAAATAGCTAAATGGTTCAGAGTCCCTTTTTGCCTAAAAAAAAAAAGGAAATGTATATTTATATTATGAATAAGGATCTATTGACATTTTGTGATCATTGCTATATTACAAACCAATGTTACGTAGTACTTGAATTATATTTTTCATATTTTTATAATGTAATATCAAATATATGCCTGTGGTTTTTGTAAAGGCCAAATACGAGGCCATCAGCAATAAAAAAAATTTCTTCAATAAATATTTTTATATATATATATGTATATTTATATATGCTAAAAAAAATTGTTGTTTTCTCATACATTTTCATTTTTATATCAGTGAAATTATTGGAATTTTTATTGGTTTTATATTCATCATTGGAAAGGATGACCCCAAATATTAGATTGGCTTTTAATTTATAGTAGAATTTTCGTTTGAGGTAAATTAGATAAGCAGATTATATTTTTACCGTGTTTTAAATTAGGTTTATATTTTATTTTTTCTGATTATATTTGGAAAAATAGTTTTATTCAATATTTACTTGAATAAAACCGAAAGCTGTAATAAGAAAAGCTTATGACACCTTTATTTTTAGGGCGAAATGTTAGTAAAGTAGTGTACTTCATAATCAAACTGTTCTCTTTGCTAATACAAATCGATATTGTCTCTAATTTGGTACAGTAATTTGGTTTGGTTTGGAAGACTTTCATTTGAATGTTTAAAATATTGTGAAAATTTACATAAATTTTAGTGAAACACATGACCAAAACCGTTCTGCGGAATATCACGGTATTAACTCAATTCGTTTCAAAATTACAAAGCAGCCCGATGCATGATCGCTAAATTATTGGGGTAAGCGAATAGTTAGTTCTTCATATCTGGTCTATGCAAAAAAAGAGCTACAGAAATACTTGGATGAATTGGAATAAAATTCAGGACACTTAAAAGTCATAAAACATCTACATAAACATAAACTATTGGATGATTAATTGCAAAGATTCTGTAATACCGAAGATGATACGACAGAAGACATACTATGTGAATATGAGGCGCGATAAACGTTAACGACACCTCGGTAGTTATTACATGCTCGGAATTGTTGTCAATGTCACTCAGGCAGTATTGTTTTATCGATAGTGCAGGTCAGGGCAGTGACGTATAATTAAAAAATGCAAATCACAATAAGTCGTATGGCTACAGTGATTAAGGCTAGTTGTAGTAATTCCATGTAAAACGAAAACTAACTAAAAACTAACGATATGATAGTAAAATTCGATAGTGTATCAGTAAAATCCGATAACGATTATGTCAGTTCAATAAAACTCGAAAATATTGAATCCAATAAATGGAAAATGTGGTGAAAACCCCCCATAAAAATACATTAAAATACAGGTTTAGCTTGATCCTGGACAAGATAGTTTTAAAATCTCTCCTACATGACGTATTATTTATTTAATAGTTTAATGTTTCTACAGTGTCTGTGAATATAGATTTTCTATGTTGCTCAATGAATTAAACAAAAATTAAACTAAAACAAATATTGTACTTTTAATTATAATTCAAATTCGTCCTTTTTGAAAAGTTGAAACACATTTCTTATCTATATATACATCAAAATCATCTACAAAAAAAAATTACATTTATTTAATAATCTGATTTTCATTAAAAACTACTTTAATTGTATAGTATATCCTTGTATATATGAAAAACTCTTAATTATTATCTCATTGCTGCCAGGCAAATATGGAAATATATAAATAAGAAAAACAGTTTTTTTTTTGTTTTTTAAATACTCTTAATAGTATATTACACAATTTATTCAAAAACACATTTCTCAACACAAAAAAAAGGACATCAAAAACAAATTTATTTCTTTACTGAAAGCTATTTTAAAATTATTATATATTATTAAAATTCATTCTTCTAAAAATATTCATCATTCTATATATTATTTTATATATTATTAAGTTATTTTATATTATTATTTTTTACCATAATTGCAATTTATTATGTCCTTGTTCATTTGTTTAAATGTTGCCATATTAAATACCAGTCTGTCCTGTGTATATATAGTGTCTTTAAAGAAACAAAAAGGTATAAATTTTGAATTTCACTAAAATTTGTGTCCTTTAAAATAAATATTTTATATGTTTATGTATTATGTTGATAATTTGTTAAAATATTATATTAGTATTTATATTTATATATATAAAATCAAAATATAAAATCGTAAATAACATCAAGTTTATTTATGGAAATTCTTATAAAGTTAATTATGACTTTACTATAAATTATTTTATATATATATTTAGATTATTTTGTTGATTTTTCATATTATTATTATTTTGGTGAGAATGTTTGTTATCCATTTTCATAAATTTATTTAAATTTATGAATTGAAGAAGTCTGCAAGGCAAAGTGTCCATACAACCGAGGTGGTATCTAATTCAAAGTTCTTCTATATTGTACCAACTAAATAAATATGATTATTTGTCGTGCCATTAGTCATACATTGTACATATCATTAAGAGCTTTTCTCCACTAATTCAGTTATCCTTTTTATTCCTATACCATCAGGTTTAGACAATTCGTCGGTTTCATATTTGGTTTATCGTTGCTGAGATTCATAATTTCCTGACTAGCTTAATCAACAACAGTAAAACTCTAAAGTGTCAAAAATGTTTGGCTTTAAAATGATAAGACAAAACATGAAAAACAGATCATCAAAAAATTTATTTCTATCTTTCTATATTTTAAAGGTAATAAATATTAATGAGGATTAATTTCCAAATAATTTACTTTTTTTTCTGTTGATATTTTTTGTGTTATTGTGTGGTGTCGAAAATGTAAAGGTGTTTTAAGAATTTACTAACCTACAAAAATTTTATGAAACATTGTAACAACAAAGAAAATTTATAGAAAATTTTAGGAAAATTTATTGTTATTTCATATTATATACATTTTCATTTTCTGTTCTTTTTTAGGAGGGTGGAAAATGATTATTTAGTTTGTCTATACAGAAAAGGTAAAGAATGTAACATTTTTTTTATGTTGGGGTCCTTTGTACAGAGATCAGGCAAATATAATTTATTTCATTTAAAATATTAGAAAATCTGTGATTTTTTTTTTATTCACATTTTATGGTATTCATTCAGATGTTGTTTTTTGTACATAGGAAATTTGGATTTTTCAAAAAAAAACAGAAAATATAAGAAATTTGTGATAATTTAGTAGGAATTTGTCAATGAAATTTTATTATAAGATTTATATTTTATATAAGTATAAAATTGATATTATAAAGCCAGATGTGATGAAGAATAATTTTAGATAAGAAAATTTATTTATTATAATTTTTAAATTTTTTATTTTTATACATTTTTTATTATAAGCATAACAATTATCTGTATAATAAACGGATCAAAAAATTTTTTTAAAGTAATTATACAAATATTGATCAATTTAGAAGATTTTAATTATGTTGTATATATATGTGCCGCATAAAATTGTCAGTAGTAAATTTAAACATAAAATTGATTATTTTTCATTCTTGTTAAAGGTTAATTAATCTTTACATTTTTTATCTTTAAATTTAAATGAACGACTAACAAGAATTTTGGTAATTGTCGTTTGGTATTGTATTTCTGGTTCCTTTTATAGCTTAAATTCGTTAAGGTAATGAATATGAAGTTGTTTTTTGGGTGCACCTCACTTCTTCTGGTATTTTACTATCTGTGGTCAGGTTAAATGATTGTTCCTTGCTAGATTGTTCCTTGCTAGTATTATAAATCTGATTATTTGATTTTCTAATTATTTTCTTTTCGCTTATAAAAACTTCTTAATTTTATAAGAAATTTTCATTACACTCGTTTTATTATTTTAGTCTGTATTAATTTCATTAAAAATAATTTAAATTATTCAAAATGTAATTAATCCAGGGCCTCAATATAAGTTAGTAACAATTCTTGTTTCTATATATTGAAATCAGTCGTTTATCAGCTGACCAGCAGTGAATTTGTAATCAAAAACCTCAATTGATATAGACAAATTTTGGGTTCTTAAAATATAAATACTTATATAGTATATATATTTGAGGCTTGGTAAGAATTATTTATTAAAATGAATTAATAACTAATAAATTCGAAATAAAATCAAATTAAGTGAAAAAATGTTTTGCTCATTTTAGTCTTCGTTGTGTCGCATGTAAGAAAATCGATCACCCGATGATCAAGCAACTGTTGCACATTTAGTTGATGGTTCAACCCTGATTAAATCTAATTTGAATCTAATTGATTTCTTAACAAAAAAAAAACAATTCTTTAATATCAAAAAACATTTCTAATTTACATTATCTATAAAAATATACCAAACTAAAAAACGAATTGGATTTCATAAATATGACATGTTTTTCTATTACAAAACGATTTCGTGAAGGCAAAAAAAATAGCTTTTGTCATGTTCCTTTACAAAAAAAAAAACCAATTCACAAATAGATCCTTTTTATACAATTTAATAGTTAGTTGTTGTTAACACAAAAATATACGGGAAAAGAAAAACTTTCTAATAAATGATTAACAAAACAGAAAATCTACACAATCTGAAAAAAAAAACTTATCCTAAAAAATGTAAAAAGGATCGACTCTTTTATACATAAACCCTCTTAAGTGTCCTTCAGTAATTGGTATACTTTTAACAAATATATAAACATATATATATATGCGGTAATCACGTAAATAAGGGTTACAAATAACAATTTACATTCTTTAACCGACCGCACATTTAACTCTGATAATTCAAAAGTTTTTTTTTGCGCGCTGGCTAGCTATTAAAAAAATGGTTTGGAAAGTTCCAAAAAAAAAAAAAAAAATGGTTATCATAAAAATTAGTGTTCATCATCAGTTGTGTTAAAAATTATCCTCCGTTAAATTCGATTATGGTATAATTTGTGTTGAACGAACAAGTTAATTTAATATACCAAAAAAAGAAAAAGATGAAATTCGAGATGAAATTGAAGTGAAACTTTTCAAATTTCATTTTTCTAATATATTGTACGCGCACATTTGTGGAAATTTGGAATTTTCATTTTGAATGCAAATACATTTTTTTTTTTTTCAATTCCAATTAATTTTCTTTTTTTTTCGTATTGCTTACTGTGTGAAAATCCTGACCTGATAATAATTTTTCTTTTTGTATTTATATCAAATTATATTAAAAATGTTAAATGGATGATAAAACGATAAAGGATAAAGGATAGAAAAAGAAATAGTAAATTAAATATGTATTAAAAAAGTAGATAATTAAGAAAATTCTGTAAATTATATTTGGATTCTGTTAATTACATTTATTGATTGGAATTAATAGTTTTTGATTGATAATTATTATTGGGATAGAAGATAGCATAACATGTCTTAATTTCGGATGAAATTCCAATAATTTATATAGTTTTTTTAAGCTAATGAAATTAAAAACTTCTATTTTTCGAATTTTAGACTATATGAGAATATTTAGGAGGGTCCACATAATTGCTATGATACCATTAATCAGTGTACAATTATTCGAATTTTAAATGGTTTAATTTAAATGTTTTGAAGTATCTAGAGATCTGCTATAGCCTATAGAGCCCATTTTAAGCAACAGTACCGGGTATTTTGTAATAGTATGTAAATTTATTTGTGATTTGTGAATTTAAATCTTTTATTCGTTAGCCTAGTTTCAAAACGATTCAACCCACATTTACAATATTTTACAGGAAATAAAATACTTTTTAATTTTAAACTTTTGGTGTAAAGTGATAACAAAATGAAGCAAGATTGTTCTAAACTTGAATATAGTTTGGGGCTTTTGCACAATAACTTTTATTATGTATAATTCAAAAAATAGCCCCAATATTTTAGTGGCAAGTACGAAAATTGTGAATTATGGTTAAGAAAAAACAGCTTTAATATATTCAATAATAATAATTCAAAATTTAAAAATTGAGGTTTTAAGCAGTTGGAAAATAGGATAACATACGTTAAATTCTTTTATAATTAAATGACAAATCAGATTTCCGTGTGCATTTAAGTTTTCTTATTAAATTTGAAATCAATAATCCAAAATTTATTTTCAAAATACAAATATTCATTATACGGTATTAGTGAAAAATTAAAATGGAATATATTACAAAAAAAAAACTCTAAAATTATTAGTTTCTATTATTTACAAATGTAAAGTTATAATAAAATTTCTTTGAGTCTTTCAAAATCCTTTAAAAATCTTACAATTTACATTTGAATATTTTGAATAATATAATAATAATTTCCTATATGTGCCACTAAATTCATATTTATTTTGAAACAATATAAGAAAATATAAAATATAAAAATTTCCATTTTAATGCAATTACAAAATTGTGAATGCATAAATAAAACTAACAATATTGAAAATCTAAAAATTTGATATTTTTTTCTGCATTTATATCGAATATTCAAAAAATCAAATCCAATTTTCTATAGTCACAAGGAGTTTTGTATACATATATAGAAATTAAAAAGAGATTTGATTTTGAATTTTGTATAAATCCAGCAAAAACAATATATCATAAAAAATGTTTACTTACAATTTAATGAAAACAGTTTTAGCTATTTTAGAAAATACAGATAATTTAATTAAGACTGACTTATTATCAGGTGATCCCAGCAAGATTTTTGCGATAAGTTAATGTCTGCATTATGTCTATGTTAAGCGTAATATTATTCGCATTAAGATTCGAAAGTAAACTTCCTGCGATATGCTGTTCACAATAAAGAGCTAACCTTGGAAGACTTTTTCTGTCTTAAATCGGCTTAAGGAAATGTACGATTATAATGTAAAATGTATGGTATGACTATACAGACTTCTTATAGCTCAGTATCGTCAAGTATTGTTATCTTACTTTGGCTTAATTAAATGAGATTTCAATCGCACATTCTGTGTCGAAATTTGACAGTTCAAAAGTTCAAAAACTGACATAAAGGCAAAAGCCCACTTAAGTTGTATATAGGTAAATTACGATTTTGACAAGACTTTAGCTGGCTTTTCATTTACTTTTCAAATTACTTAAGCCAGAAATACATATTCTTCCATGGTTAGCCCTTAAGTTTTAAAATTCAACGCAATGCAGAAAGTTTTTAAAACACGATCTCAATGAGATCATAACCTTATCGCATTGTGAATGTTATTGTATATAGCTAGTGCTTCTCACTTAATTTATAGTTCGCAGTGCGAATGAATAATATATTTCGAATTCATGTAAAATTGGATGACCTAGAATTTGGTTCATTCATGTTTCCTTATAAAATTATAGAGTTTTTTATATGTATTTGTAAATACGGATTTTAAAATAATATATTATTACAATTAAAAGTTATAAATGTACCTCGGAACGCCAGTATTATCGCAGCTATCCTCTATAGCAGTATTAGCTATCCTCTATAAATGTTTCCTCAGCAAATTTCGCTGGAATAGTTTCTGAAAATATGATAATAAAAATAATTTTAATCTTATTCTATTAATTATAATCAAATCAGTGTCGGAACCAACAAAAATGTTGGTGACGGAATTGAAATAAAAAGTTCATCACAAGAATAATTTAATATTAAATTTATAATTTATTGGTGATAAATAAATAAATTTTCCGAAATTAGTTTTCCAATTAATCTTCCAAAAAATCACGATATATATAGTGAATAAATGAATATACATTGAATATTTATATATTTGTATATTGAAATTTTCAAAGAGTATAGGGTACGATCATATTTTAAACCGCTGGTGGGAAATATCATCAATTATTACAGTACACCTTATAATATTCGAGAGCTTTGCATATATATAAAAATCAAATTTCAATTGAATTTCAAATCCAAAATTGTAAAACAATCAATACACAATGTTATATCTAAATAATACTATATATTATTATAGTCAACATTCTGCACACATGATATCCTTTTCTGTGTTTTTATCTCTATAAGCTACCTGTAAATTGATTTTACTTATTTTTATATATAGTAAAATTTGATTTTCGGTCCTTATCATTTAAATTTCATATTTATATTGTAAAATATTTTGTTCTTTAAACATATTGTAATGTAATATTTTGTATATCCAGAAATATGAAATAATTCATGAATTTACAAAATTAGGTGTGTGCCTTATCCAAAAATTTGAATATAAAAAGGTAATATAAAACTAAATTGAATGGTTTATGATATTTCGATTGAAATTATTGTATCCATACATTTGTAAATATATCCGCAATTTACTTTAATTTACAAAATAAATATTAAATTTTAATTTTACATATTTAAACAGTTCAGTTTTGATTAAAATATTGAAATATTATGTGAATTTTTAATATAAGTGCGTTTTTCATTATTCTGCAACTTAAAGAGAGATGTCGACCAGAAAGAGATTATCAAGCAGAATCATCATAGTTTTATTTGTAGTACGATTGATGGATGTAAAATATCAAATGTGTACAAAAATAAACTAAAAACCGGAAAATAATTGAAAACTGTATGTTAAAAAATTTGCCTGCTAAAAGCAAATTTTGTCTATTGTAGCCAAAAAACGACACAAATGTAAAATTAATCTTTGTAAGGACATTATATTATACATACAATAGGTAACAAAAAGAAAATTATGTATCACTGCTAAATGTAACAGTTCAACTCACTGTAACAAATCATTCATCACGAACAGTATAACCTTAATCTTAATCATCATGAATCCATTTATTGACTAATTTACATTAAATATAATTAGTATGACCCAATTTTATTGAATCGTGATTCCGTAATTATACATAAAAACCGGAAATATCTTTTTATGCGCTTATTGAAACAAATTATTAAAGCCAAATTAAATTCTATTTCTTTTTAACATTTTAATAAATACAAAACTATAACTTTTTAAAATAAATTTATATTACTGAATTTTATTTTATTTTTCTACATTTAAACTTTATAACAAAACGCTTAATTAAAATTTTGTTAAAACTAAATATTTTTCTTTTGCCAACTTTATAAACAGTGTCCTAGCCAAAGGCGCTAAGTACAAGAGATTTTTTTTTTAGAAATATTGTTATTCTACCTTACAGTAACAACAAAAACTAAATAAATAAATAAAATTTAATATTAAATTTAGGTTATATATATTTAAATAAAATCTTTAACTTTTTACCTTAGTCTTTTGTAAGGTTCCAAGCGAAGTTTTTACTAACAGCAAATAATAATTTTGGCTTTTACCCAAACTTTGGTGCAGGATTTACAAAATCCTTTAAAATTATAATATGAAACTAAAAAAAAAATTAAATTTGTTAGTTTGGGGATTATTTTTCATTTTCCATATTTTACATTAAACAAATTTTTTATTAGTTTTTGTTTTATTCAAATATTAATTACTGTGTAGTAAATTACTACACTAAATTGAATAAATTTATTTAATTTTGAATTATTTATAAAACTTCAAATTTTCATATGAATTTATATTTTGGAACGTTATCCTGGAATTCTCGTATATATATGATACCGAAAAATTATATCATCTCAGTTTTTTCAATATGAAAATGAAAATAATTCTTTCTAAATAGGAACTTATATAAAATAACGAATTACTTAATCGTATTTATATATTTCCTGTAATTCTGTAAGAGTCGATATTTATAGGGATTTCTAATAATAAGTCGAAATTCCTTACAATGAACACATACTTTTAAAGATTTTTGCCGTATTGTCGGTAAGAAATTTCGACACTTATAGAATCCGGTCAATTATATTTAATAATAATTTTCAATAATTAGAAACTATGAAATTTGTAAACTCAAAATTTTATAGCTAGTTAAAATTATATATATAATATCATTTAAAAGCAAGATTAATAATATAAATATATTTATAAAGCTTCCGATACATTATACAATGTGTTTATCAACTTATTGAGAACTTGGTCAAGTTGTATCATTTGTGGGCAAGTTTACTACATATTGACAACCTTTTTGACAGTATAGTTAACAATTCAGTTGAAAAATATTAAAATATTTTAACAAAACTTTATATAAGGTTTATATGTTATCAATATTTTTTATTAATTGAAATAATATTAAATTAACTCGTTGACAACGAGGTTGTACAATGTATGGGCTACATTATTATTATTATAATAACCATAACACAGTCACATTTTCTTTTTTGTGCAAGTGTAAATGGATTAATATTTTAATTATGAATTTATATCCTTTCAAAGTATAGAGTAGTAAAATTGTATTTCATAATTATTAGGGTATTAGTTCAAACAACAACAATTCCGACTTTAACAAAACCCGAATTTCCAATAAGTTCTACAATTGGTTTTGCAAAGTATTCTGGTATGAAATTTTTCAAACTTTTGTCGACGCTATTGCATTAAATAATCATCCACGTTTGTATGACTATAAGAACTTTCCAAACAAGAAAAGTCAACAAATTCGACAAAATATTTCGAAATTTTTGGGTGTTTTTAGTGTCACTTGCGATCTAAATGTGTATGTGACATTTAGATTGCAAGTGACACGAAAAACACCCAAAATTTTCGAAATATTTTGTCGAATTTCAATTTAACTAATAATAATTAAATTACGAAAGAAATTTATTCAGTCAAAATTTATTTATCCTTTTTTCTTTCTTTATTTACGAGCGTTATTTTTATTAATATAGTTTTTTTTATACGGGCAATTACATTCCTAATACTCAAACAAATCAACATTTTGCTAAAATATTTCAGTTTTATAATATAAATAAGGAATTCATCCTTTACGTAAATGCGAAAACTTAAATAATATAAAGATAATATATATTAAATTTTATTTAGTGTAAAGTTCCCCAAAAAAAAAAACAAGTAGTAACAAACTCATTATTATAATATATAGAAAACTAAAAGTGATTTCGTTCTTAGATTTTTTTATTTGTAATTGTAATATGCTTCATGTTATGTCAGATATATAAAAATAAGTATGTACTGTACATAATTCGTCATCCTTTATTCTTTATGACTTTTCCCTAGTTGAATAGAATTGGAAACTTTCTAAACATAAAAAAAGAAAAACTATTTTACAATTGGTATAACTAACGAAATCACCAAAAATATGATGTTGTAGGACCAAAATCTCGTATAAATATTTTTGTAAATTCGTATGGGTGGACACGCTGTGATGATGATGCTACATTCGACTAGAGACTGCAACGGGTTTAGAAGAATTTCGTCTACGAGCTGGTGAATTTCAAAGTTCCTACTATTCTTAAACGAAACAACCAAATCAGCCACTAAAAAACTAAAGTAAGAGCAGACTAAAGGAACTAATGAAATATCTCTCATATTTTTCAAGGGAATGAAGTTGATTCAGCAGTACTGAGTCAATTCATTTTGAAATAAAGTGATATAAATGGCATATAATAGCCTAGAGTTTTAAGAATCACTTGAACTCCCTTTTATATCTAAACTATTTCAGTCTAACTTAATTCGTGCAGCTTAATTACAACGGGTTTATATAATATTAAATCGAGATTTTGATTTCGAGATTTTGTAATTACGAAATTATATACGAGCAACCTGAAAAATAAAACCCTTACAATTCAAAAATATATAAAATTAACTAAGGTATTACAACTTGTTGACGATCTTGTCATTTACAATTCCTTATCTTTATATATATAGAAAAAATATCCCTGCAACATAAAAAAAATGGAACTTTTTGTACAGTGGCTTCTTCATACTTCCTCTTATTATTATTATATTTATATATTTTGCTTTCGAAGTTCTCGTTATTTTCATCAGAGGATATTACGTATGTAAGTCGTAAAAAATTATATTCGTTTTAGTTTTTTTTTTCCTTGAAAATTAGCTGAAAATAAAAATGAATTCATGTGGATATACAAAATTGCACTTAAATTTAATGTAGTTTATGTCGCGAGTTATTTTTTGACACATTAAAAGTTTTATATAGAAGAGATCATCATTTTGTAGAAAAATTATTATGGAATAAATGAAAATCTTAAGAAGAAGAATTTTCGTGTAAATCTTCTTTAAGTAGTTTTTAACAGAATATGAATATTTTATTCAATTATATTTTAATTAAAGTCAATAGCGTAGATAGAAAGAAGTCTTTTTATTGCGAATTTTTTTATATTATACCTAAATTAAAGTAAATTTAAAACTTTATTATTCCATTTCATAATTTTACAAACAAAATTTGAAATGAATTTTTTTTTTTTTTTGTAAGAACTGAAGATTTATTTTTGTAATAATTATAAATAATAGTACATTACGATATAGAGGACTAAATAGCATATTTTCATCTCGAATGGAGAAAGTTTTCTGAAATAATGTAACGAGAGATTAAACCGCACTTAGCCCTTGGTTTGGTACTACATGTTTTATACTCGCGGATGTGGAAACACATTTTTCATGTATTCTACATACAGTAAATACTTTGAGATTAAATTTATTTATTAATAATGTAATAAATTTCTAGTAAATATGTAAATGAAAAAATTATAAAATTGAAATTAATTTAAAAATTCAAATTGAAGCTGAAAATATAGAAATAGCCAAAAGAGCAGCTAATATAGAATTAGCGTTTATTCGAAATTCAGTTATTATTCGTTATTTGTTATACGAAATCAATGAAATTTTCTCGGGCATAGATTTTATTTATTCCCGGCGTTATATTTTATCTCGGTAGTTCAGTAAGTTCATTGCAAACATTCCATATAAGATCAGAATTTATATACAGATTCCTGAAAAATTAGATAGAAAATGGTTAGCAGCTTTTCCTGTAGTATTTTTTTTCATATCCTAATCATAAAATTATTGTAGGTGTTTTTTTTTTTATCATTTTAACGATGTTTTTGAAAGAAATTATTCTATCTTGTGCGAATATATGACTTTGCATAAATTAAAACGGAAGTAAGCATATTTGTAGCCATATATATATACATATTATATGTATATATGATATATATGAAATCGTTTTATGTTTTATTATTCAAAGGTAGAAAAATAATTTTTTATTGCTTGAAAATTTGTTTCAATTTTTCTTTTATTGCTATAAAGTTTTATTATGTTAAATTTAGGGGATTGTTAAAAGTGTTTATTATCTAGTTCATAATACCGACAAGCCAAATTTAAATAGTAAAAAGAATTTTGGAATTTTTAACTTGTCGTGGTTAGAAATGTTTTGTATTTTAATTGTTGAATAGTTTTATATAATATTTGATTACAATTTACCATAGAAGTTGGCAGGATAAATATTTGTATGTCACCCTCATTTTAAATCATAAGGTTATGTAAATCAACTCGCTTGGTTCAGTAAGTAGTAGTTCCTTTTCATACATCGAGGAGGTTTCTAAATCTAGTATAGCTGTAGAACGACACTTATAAATTAATTTGATTTACGAGACCTTATTATTTAAAATGAGGCTGATCTATATCTCATAGATAATTAAGTTTGAGCTACAATGTTCAGAGTCGAATCGATTCGTACAGTAGCCAATTGACCGGTTAGGTTAAGTAGACTGGACACAAAGTTATCGATTGCAATTTATTAAATTTGTCAGTTTCAAGTTGTTCATGTAATTTGTATTTGATTTACTATAATAATTCCGGATCATTTTTAATATCCTCTATAAAATGTTCTTAGTCAATTTTCATCACATGTAATTTTTTTTTTAAATTTGTCCATTTTCATTTCCCTTGACATTTCCTTTAATTTAAATTCATAAATGTTCAATCATTCCAACCTCTTTCAATTCGAATCTCAATAGTTTATGTCCAGTCAATCGATTTTCATACAAAATGTAATGAAGACATAAAATTTGAACTTTACTGAGCGTATTGGTACTAAACAGATCGATACATTGTAGCCCAACTTATTCGGGGCTGATGCTGCTACTGTAACCTGTAACCTAACAAGAAATATGGATAACAGAAAGTTAGCATAGAATATTAGTAAAAGTATATTGTTTATAATAAAAAATTGATTTCACATAAAATGCTAAAAATAAAACTTTTTATTTAATTTTTTTGTTATAAATATAAATTTTATTACTATAGTAGGTGACAATGCGTAACCAATTGTAAAGTTGTTTTTGTATAAATTGTACTTTTGTTTTGTTTTTGTTTTTTGTTTTTTACATAAAATATGAAAATTTTATCAATTGCAATTTGTTAACATTACGGAAACATAAAGGATTTACACAAAGTTTATCCTTTTAAAGATTCAAAAGTTTTTTTTTTATTGTATAAATGTGTGTGTAAACTGTATAACAATAACAGAAAATAAATCTAACTAATCATATGAATTTTTATGATTATTTGTGATTTATGTTGATTTTCGTTTTTCTGTATTTATATAAATAAATAATAAAAAAAAAAAAAAATTTATATTTTTTTTGTACTTGAAAATATTATTTATTTTTATGCTTTTTTAAGGTGTCTTTTTTATAATGTAATTTTTATTATATTTTTTTTTTTGTATTCTTTACTTTGCGTGTAATTTTTATATAATGTTTTGTTTATTGAGATTTATGGATCTGTTAAAATTCAACGAGAGAGCAATTTCAAAATATTTGTAATATTAATTTTTACTTTTTTTCAGTCATTTACATTTTCATGCTTTCCTTTCATCCTTTTTTCATTTACTTTTGTCTCTGATTATAATATGTATAAAATATTGCATATTCTTAGGCGGTTGAAAGATGATTCCTTAAAAAATTATGCAAATTGTGCCATCTTATTCTAGTTCACTTAATATGGTCGTTATTTCGTTCTTATGTGAATTATATACCTTAAATGGATCATATGTAGTGTCATATTCGGATAGTACCTGACAAATAGTTGCTGATGCTGGTGACAGAAACAGAATATTTTATTCCACAGAATTTAATATTATTTTTCAAATTATGTTTGATACGATCTTACGATATACCGAACCAGTGGCAGCTGCTAATAAATCCTCCAGCTGCTAACTGACTAAATATATTTAGAAACGATTTGAGAACATAATTCGTAGAGAAACCCAAAGATAATTCAAATATTTCTGGAACAGAACAACGCAAATGAATTATTTAAGTTTAGACAAATATATAGAACCATAGAACGCATTCAAATGTGTTAGCACAAAACGAAGAAAACGTATTACAAAATGAAAATGGTTTACTGACGTACCTTAGTAATAAAACAAAATAAAAATAAGATGAATTAAATTATAATAACTATCAACTAAATTGAAATATCAACTATTCTTGAGAATTTAATCAATCAAGCGAATATATTTTTATTTCACTACTGAGGGAAGATACTAAATTAAATATTAAAACTATTATTATTATATATACAATACGTTGAAGTTTATAATTTATTTATCAACTTCTCTTTTTCAATCGGCGAAGAATACAATAATTTATGACCAAGAAGTTGATAACAAAAGAAAAAATGTAGAAAAATTTTAATCAATAAATTTATTAATAACAAGAAAAAATGATTGTTTTATTATTGTATTTTCGCATAACGTTCTTAAATCAAGGACTCAAGAAATAAATTTATGTAATTTGTAATTATATTATTAATATTACTTTTATTTTAATTTGTATGAAAATTTTTAAGTTTTGATTACAACAATTAATAAAAATGAAAATATATTAAAATAATAATAATTAATCTTAATTTTCTTTTTCTTTTTTATGTACACAACAGTAGACGACGAAAAAAAAACTTTAATTAATATTTGGAAAAGGCTATCGAAACCAATCTTGTCCCATTGCACCAAAAAAAGCGGCTGCTCCTGATTTAACAGTTTGAGCTGTAGTTTGTTGAGTGTTTAAAAATTTCTGTTCGGTGACAACATTTTGTTTTGTTTTTGTGGTCTGTGAATGAAAGAAAATTTAAATTAAAAAAGTATTTTGAATGAAACAACAATTAAAAAAAATTATTATTATCACTCTGGCTCAAAAGTAACTCATTTAAGTTAACAAAAACACAAAACTAATAATTAAAATTGCTATAAAATACGTTTTAGTCAAAGTATTTCATGCATAATTATTACAGATTTGATAATAATTAAAAATGGCATTCGGGAAATTCGGTCCAAATGAAATAAGAAATTATGGCCAAAAACAAAGAAAAAAAATCCAAAAGTTTTTGGCATAAATTTCTTTTTTATTTATTTATGTTATTAAATTTTACCCAAAATACAGTTTATATATTTTTGGTTTTGAGTTGAATTTACCTGCACCAGATTTAATATTGCCATCGACTTAGCAATTTTTTTTATAAAACCAAAGAATTGCCTACGTTTTATTTTAAGAAGGGCGTACCTACATTTATTTACCAATGAAGTGATTAGCTGATGAAGTGAGTATCACTCAAATGAAAATTTATAAATTATTTTACAATTATATTTCTATAATTATAAACCCACACAAATAATTGGACCGAATTTCCTTACTCCTTTGAAAATCAACACCGAAATCAAAAGCATTTAGATAAAAACTTGAAAAAAATATTTATGTAAATCATAATTAAAGTTAACTAAAAATTTATATTCATCGCTTCTAAAAAAACCACAAAAATTTTATACTTAGTACTTAATTAAAAGGACACGAGTCCTAAAAATATAAAAAATAAAGTAAAAAATAAATATTATATTTATAAAAATATAAAAGAATGTTAAAAAAAAAAATTGTTGGTTACCTTTTCTATTTCCATTGTTGTTGATATTTTATTTTCGATCATTTTATTTTCTGCTGTCATCACAACTGGTAATAATGGAAACCATATTGAATTAGCACCACATGAACTTAATGTTAATACATTCGGATCTTTATCCAATGTTGTAATAATTGTTGTTGAATTTTTCTTTTGTTCACCTAATAATATTATTGTTAGATTTTCTAAATTTGGTATTAATAAACCAAATTCTTGATAAATACGTTGAGAATAATTTTTAATATTAATACATAAATGTGTATAAATTAATTCAAAATCAAATGGATCAATATAATTTTTTAATGTATTTGTTAATTTTTGTAAAATTTCCATATTTTTACGATCATCCAAATTATTTGGTTCTAAAAATATTAATTGTAAAAATTTTAAATCAAAATACAATTGTATTGATAAATTTTGATTTGTTTTAGTAAATTCATTCGATACTAAAATTTCATAATATTGTAAAAAATATTCAATTAATATTATTGTTAAATAATTAAGAACTTTTTGTGGTAAAGTTTGTGGACATTTCTTGGTTAAATGTTTTATAAATTTAAATAGGAATTGTTGTAATGTTATTCTTGGTTGTGATGGTATACGAATTGTTGATATTATTGGATTTTCATGTTCATCGTTTTCTTCAATTGAAATTGTTTCCCAATTCTATAAGATATTGTGTTAAAAAAAAAATCTAGTTTCTTTAATTTTTTAACTTACCACAAAATCCTCTAAAATAATCTTATGTCCCATTTCTTTATTCAAATCCATTATATTCGATAAAAATTCATTGAAATATAAATTACAAAATTTTTTCCATAATATAAATGATTCATCTTCTAATAAATGGCAAACATGAATCCATTTATTATTATTAGGATTTTGTTCATTAATATTTTGATCATAAATATTTTGATGTTGCCAATCAATTGTAGCAGCTGTTTTATTTGATTTTGGTGATGATGGTGGTGGTGTATATGAAAGGCAAAGTTTAAAATTTGGACATAAATCAATAAAAGCTAAAAATAATTTAGCAATAACTATACAATTAAATTGTTTATTAAAATCAAAACTTTTAATATTCGTTATTAATTCAATCGTATGCTGTTGGCTAGTATTTCGTAAAAATTCTAATAATAAATGTTTATTTTCAATTTTACCATTATCAGTTTCATCTAATAAAACATTCATTTCGGTAAAAATTTCATTTAATAAATTGTCAAATTCTATACAAATTTCAACAATTTCGGGGCTATAACCTTTAATTTTCATTAATAATTTATTAATATTATTAACTTTTTGTTGATTTAATGCTTGTTTTAAACTAATTGGGATATCATTTAAATTTTCTAACCATAAATATTCATTATCATTATCGTTATTTTTATTATAACGTTTTAATGTCTTCAATGATAACATTTCATTAATGTTATCATAAATTTTAGTAATACATTTTTGCCACGATTGTTTAATAATATCTTGAACACGTTCATTAATTAATATTTGATATTTATCTCTATAAAAATCTAAATTTTCAGATAAATGAAATTGTTGACATTTTTCGGACCATTTTGATATTGTTTCCATTGAAATTAATTCTTTTTTTAAATCTTGTATTGTTTTCATTGATGATATTAATTCAATTAATATTTTAAATTGATTATTTATAATTTCATCAATTGATTTAATCCAATTTTGTGATGCTGATTTAATATTTTCGGTAGTTAAAATTGGCTCTTCAAAAGTTGGTCTGCAAATACAAAAAAAAAAATATAAAAATATTGAAATTCTAAACATAATTTTTAATTGTATAATATTTTACTTGAATTTTGAAATTATTTCTGGTATTGTCGATAACATTAACGGATCATCAATTGGTACCATTGATATTATTGGTAAAGTATCTTTACTAAAATATTTCTTCAATTCCAATTGTATTAAACCTGATGCTATAGATGTTTCTGGTGATTCAACATTTTCATTTTCTCCATTAAAAAAACATTTCGAAACTAAATTAATTGTAGAATTTAATACTTTTAAACTAGCTAAAATTCTGTCTTTAACACGACGTTGTTTAATATCATCACTATTATTAGATAAACTATTTAAAAATGCTTTGCAACGACATTGTAAGAATATTTTTAATATATCATTCAATGTTGATTTATTTAATAAATACAAACTAAGTAAACAATCAGTTGTTAATTCTGATGTTATATTTTCTTGTTCCAATTCATTGATAATATAATTTTGTATTTTTGTATTAAAGCTTTCCATAATTTTCCAATGTGTCTCACCAACTGGAAAATATAATATAAATGAATTTTCATTATCTAATTGTAAACCGGTATGAATATGTCGTGCTAATATAAAAAATTGTGTAGCTTGGAAATATTTTTTATCATCTAAATGATCCCAAATTAGTTCATGTAAAATTGTTATAACTTTTGTCTGAACTGCTGTACTATAAAATGTTGTTAATTGTTTATTTGGTTTCATTTCGTCATCAGTAAATAATGATGATTTTATTTTATCATTTTGATGATGGTCTCTTGTTGTTTTAAAACCAATTAATTGCATTTCATTTAGATTTTTACAATTTCCAGTAACATTTGACATTTGGCCAACTATTGATGATGATGTGTCTTTCATTTGGTATATTGTATCAGCAGCTTTTAATAAATCACGATAACGTTCACTAAATAATTAATGTTTTTTTTTATTATTTATATAAAACTTATTTAATAATATTATATATATTTTTTCTTACCCAACCATCATTCGGATTTCTTCACGTTTTGTTTCAACTTCAGATTGAAGTTTTTGATGGATTTGGGCAATTTCATTGATATTATGCTGTTCAAACAATTTGTCTACATCGATATTTAGTAAATTGAACGATGTCATATTTAAAAAAAAACTTTATATTTTTTTTGGTTTTAAAATGAAATTTATTAATTTAAATCAATATTTAATTTATTTGTGATAACATTTCTTCAAAAGCCGAATAAATTTTATTTCATGTCAACGTCAACACAACACTTCTGTCAATTGCAAAATGAAGTGAGCAACTTTACATACCTAACAATTTTTCAAATCGGACTACAAAAGTGAAAGCGCAACCGTTGATACCACAATTATTTTTAATAATGTGATTAATACAGGGTGGGCAAACTTGATTTGGCCAACTTGGACTGAACTTTTTTGTAGTGTGTCGTGTGTGTGCTATGCTGTGACGTATTAAGTCCAAGCTTCGATTGCAGACCAAGACATCGATGTTGCTATAAGTCGACTCAGCTTTAAAATAAAATTTGCTACATGTAATTGTGATTTTAAGACTGTGAAAAATGCTATCGGTTAAGATCACTAGCTGACAACAAATGTCTCACTATTAAAGCCATTAGCTTGTTGCAATTAAAATATTTCTTCGCTATAAATAAATATCCATATTAAAAATAGTAGGTGCAAATTGCAATAAAATGTTACGAAACCTCTTGGAGGAGGCCACCACTCGAATTGAGCTGCAGAGCCATTGTATATATATAAAAAAAATTGTAGGCCAATCAATATACAAATCAACTGATTAATCATTGATTAATCAACTTTATTTAAGTAAATGCATTCCAGGTGTTGGATTTTTGGATGCTCTAGACTAGAAGAGCAGATGGAAACAATGTGAAAGATATCCTATAGTGCTAGAGCTAAATAAATTACATACATTAGAAAAATAACGCCAATAAAACATAAGATACAACATTAAATCAACATTGAAAAATATATAGTGGTTTCTTTGTAGTGCTACAATAATAATTTTGTGGTCGGATTTATAAAGTGTACAGAAGTTTACTAATTTTTGTAGAATATATAATTTTCAATAATCCGCCATCTATGTGTTAATAGAGACAATTATAGTAATTGTCTTTGGTGTTGATTAGAAATAGCGGTGATGCAAACCTTATTATATTGTACGCCTAAGGGTATGCAAGAAAAATATTTATTATTTAAGCATAAAATATATTGCAAGATCCAAAACTTTTGTTTAGAAATATTTTTAAAATTTTCAATTTTTATTTTCTTCTGACATTTTATAGTATTTTTTACTTGAGTTTATAATTTTTCTATAAAATTTAGCAAGCGAAGGGTTAGTAGTGCTTTCTGTATTACAGTTTTTGAACTCGTATGTATAGTGTATAGGTAGAACATAGAACCTCCTATAGTAATATGTAATTTGTTATATACCACTACGATAGTGAAATTTTTTACAGAAAGTTTCTCATAGAAATATTTAACAAAATTTTTAACATATTATTCGTTAATTTATTTTCAAAGCATTCTAAAAAAAAATAGTATATTAATATATAAAAACAATAAATGATTAAAAAAATTAAAATAAATAACAAAATTCCATTTTGATTCTGGTGACTTCATTTGTATACCAGAATCAGTAATTCTTATAAAATAAGAAAATCAGTTAAGTTCTTCTTCCTTGTTATCATCGTCTTTCTTCTCCTAGTAAAAGAAGAAAAATTACAATATTTTTGTTCAAACTTTCATATAAAAATTATTCAACTAAAAAATACTAGTTACTTGTCCCTACTTCAAATATTATTCAAATTGTTATTTACTCTATTGTAAAAATATACCAAATTTTATAATTGAAATAGGTGCCAAGTTATATAACAAGTTCATTTATACTAAATTTAACAAATTTAACTAGTGTCTTCAAATGGTGTAGACATGGTTGCACTTCGCGACAACACGTCTGATCTTTTGTATTGAACTTTGAAATCAGTTTTGCTCTCGGAAACCGTAATGACTTTTAATATGTCATTCCCGTGCGAGTTCTTGTGCAAATGTTTGTGCAGTTTTTACGCATTAATTAACTTTCAACTTTGCTCAGCTTCTCGCAGTTACCATATCTGCAAAATTATGTTAAATTTAATACAAACTTTCAAGTTTGAAGGCTCTTTTTTGTATGTGGTATCGAGAGTATCTGAGTGATCATTAGTGATGTAAAACACCTTCGAATAATGCACTTAAGAATAATTAATATAATTTTTATAGTTCATATTGTTGTAAATGAAAAATTATATTAATTTTAATAATTAATTTATAGTTAAAAATTGTTATATAAAATTAACTCGCCTCTTCCGTTTCCAAATTTTGATTACGTCGATAAGCTCGCTATAATGATATTAATTAACAAATTAATAATATTTTTAAATTTATTAATTATATTTTGTTTCAGTTTATTTACTTGAATTATAATAGCAGCTTTGAGTTGCTTCCATTTGCTAAATCTATGCTATAAATTAAAGAGTAAAATATTATTCTATACAATTTTTTATATAAAATTTATAGCACCTTAACATTTAATACAGTTTCTTTAGCATAATTTTGCTCTGAGTCTAAAGAATCGATTCCCTATAATATATTTTTTTTTATGTATTATAATTTCATCAATTATTTGGTAATATACCTGAAAATTTATTGTAGTATCTTTATGTTTTTTCATTTTCCTATAGGCACGCTAGGGGTTAGAAAATTTGATTATAATTTTGTTCTGAATATTCATTTCTATAATAATACCTGAATTCGCCTAGCAGCCATTATTTTATTTGTAGTTATTGATATGTTAATATTTATAGGTTTTGATGGCTATATAAAAATTAATTTGATTAAATAATGAATAACAAAATGAATGCAGTAATTTTCAATTAAATCAATCCTTTCAAACTGACGTGATGATGAAATATAATTGTCCCTATTATATTTCATCATCACGTAAGCTATTAGCAAAATACATAAAACAAATTCAGTCTTTAAAGAGTTAATTAAAGTCATTTAGTTTGGTAACAGTTCAAATAATTAAAATTAAAATTTACGTGGTATATCAATAATTATAAAACTGCTGGTACAATGTTTTACAAAGCTCCCAGTTGTTACATAAAGAAGAATTGTCCAAATGTTATTATGTAGTTTTAAAAATAAATAATTTTTAGTCAGTATTATCAAAAAAAAAAATCCTTAAAAGTGCAGGAGATTTTACTAATTTACCTACCGTAAGGTTCATTATAGCTGTAGCTCTATTTTTTTTCATATTCCTATAGGCACGCTAGTGATTAGAAAATTGACTATTATTTAGTTCTGAATATTCATTTTTTTATCTATAATAATACCTGAAGTCGTCTAACAGCCAATATTACTCTTGTAGCTGTACATACGCTCATATATTTAGTTTTTTCTGGCTACATAAAAATAAATTTAGTTAAATAATGAATAACAAAATGAATTCAGAAATTTTTAATTATATTAATTCTTTCAAGCCAACATGATGAAAGAGTTAAGTCATTTATTTTGGTAACAGTTCAAAAGAATTATTTCTAGTGCAGTAAAGAAATTCATTACTTTCCTTAATTAAAACTTAGTGCATTACTGAAGTTATTAGTACAAATAATTTCTAACTAAATTTTTTGAAAAAATAGTAATATAAAATTAATATTGATATAAAAAACTTAATCTTCAATATTGGTATCATGTTTTTTATATGTTCCATATTATATCATGTTGTATGTTTCACATATTTATACATATATTATGATACATTTAATTAACAATTATAAAACAGCTGGTACAACGTTTTACTAGCTCCAAGCAGTTACCCCCGAAGACGAAGGTAAAAACTAAAAATGTAATTATCATATTCTGAAATTCTAATATTTGTGATTGGTTTTAGAAGTTTGTATATCATTAATATCTTATAGCTTAAAAAAAATTATGTTTTGGATTAAAACTAAATAAATTAAAATAAACAAATTAAATAAAAATTCAATTAAACAAAAATATTTTACGTAATATAATTTTTATTGGTATCATTATATAAAAATTGACCAACAAAATAAGAAACAATATTTATAGAAAAATTATATAAATGAAATATAACAAAAAATTTTGATTTAAACAAAATAATATAAATTATAATTATAAATTAAAATTTTATTATTTTTAATTTCGGCATTAAATATTACTTCCTGTGTTTGTCCTATTTCTGTGATTGTTCTAGGTTGTATTTCTGTTAATTTGAAAAATTTGAATTGAATTAATAATTTAAATTAAAAGTAATTTTAATATAGAAATTATAATTTTTAAAATATTTCCGAATAAACTTATAAAAACTAAAATTTTTTTTTTATATTTGTAATAGATTTCAAAAATCTTGAAATTTATTGCCATACTCTCGGAATAATCATTCAGCTTTTTAATGAGCTCTTTCAAACTGTGCCAAGAAACTTGTAAAAAAAATTAATATCGAAACTTTAAATGTCCAACTTGGCCATTATGATCCTGTTGCCCATTATGTAAAAAATATATGAAGAATAGTACCATAGGGCACGTAACAACCCTGGTACAATAAAATGATACAAACAGGACAACAGGATCATTCTATAGATCAAATTTATAATGATCTATATTTCTTGTACCAGATAATAAAACAAAATCAGATTTAATATAAACGTAATGTATCCGGAAAAGCTTATAAGGAGATTTCAATTTTCACAAATAAAAATTATTAAAAACTATAATTATAATTTCAACTTACCACCGATTTTCGGTTTTCACTTTTACGCTATATTTTAGAATAAAAAATAATTTAAATTTATAAAGTTTTTATTATATTTAAATGTTTTGTTTACGGTATCTTTCACTTCTGCAGTGGGTGGTTTTTTATATTTCCTATGCTTTCGCTATAATTTAAAGAAAAATAAATTTTAATTTTAATTTATGTTTAATATTTTATTTTAAATGTAATACTTGAATAACGTTTGGTGCTGTATCCTTTTCGTCAGTCTAAGAATTTATTATTAAAATATTATAAAATTATATTATATAAAATTAAATATAAATAAAAACTAAAACTTATAAACTATTCACTTAACACTTAAATAAATCATTTTTTTATAATTTATGATTAGTCACAATAATCGTTTGTAATCGTTAATGTAATAATTATGATTAAAAAAAAATCAATCTTTATCAGTCCATAAATGTCCATTTAATCAACTGTGTCCGTAGTGATAGTCGTAAACTTTTATTTTTGACATTATAGTGAATGAATTTCTAAATTCGTGGTAAACCTTATGTTAAAAAGCTTAAAGAATTTCAAATTATAGATGATTTTGACAGAAATACAAAATATTTAGGATTGTTTCATCCTGGCGACAGTATTATTATATATATTTCTTCCGCTAGATGAAGTAACAGTTTATCTTTAAAGTATTTGCTTAACTTAGGTAAGATAATATTGAATTTTGCATTTAACCTTAAGCAGCTCAGACATTAAAGTAAAAAAATGAATTCTTTTACATTCACTTCCTGGAAAAAAGTGATTAAATGTTCCCAATAAATTATATTATGCGATTTTTTTCGGCGTTATGCCATAAAATTGTTAGCACTCAATTAAACCCATACGAACGAATGACTACAAAGTATAATTTTTATGTACAAAGCCGTAGTGTGTAGTGTGATTAAAAATTACTATTATTTAATTAAATAAAAAATAAATAAAATTAGAAAAACTTGGTTACTTACCGAATTACTTGGTTTGAAGTAACTCTGAAATTATAAAAATATATTCAAATATTAAATTTAGACCAATTAATGTGATAACTATGGAAGCTAAAAAGTTGTAAATATCGAATTGGAAAATATCGGAATATCAATTAATTTAATTATCATGAATTGGAAAATGGTAATGCAATTATAGTTGCAGTTTTTCTTGATCTAAAACGATCGTTTGAAACAATAAATCGTCAAGTCTTCAAAAAAAAACTTAGACAGAAAGAACTGAAATTGTTCCAATCATATTTATCTAATATAAAACAGAGAACAAAATTATTAGGTGTTCCCCAATTAGGTGTTCTCTATGTATTATTATTCCTAATTTATATTAATGATATGAAGAAAACAATACAGATATCAAAATTGGTTCTTTTTGGAGATGATGCATTACTGTATGTATGAGGTTACATAGTTGGAGAATACATTAGAAATATAAATAATGAAAAAACAAAAATGCTTTATTAAAAATGGTGTAAGTGAAGATATTCATATTGATGGTTAGATGGTAGAAAAAATTAATGAAATTAAATTAAATTATTAGGAGTTATTAATAAATTGAAAATTGTAAGAAGATTGCAAAATTTTCTTCTAAAATTAAACAAAATTTATAGATATCAAGTGCAATAAGAATTTATAAATGATATAATTAAAGCTTAATTTGAATATTTTTCATCAATATTATTTACCATCTAGTGCAGAATCAAAAATAAGATTAACCATGTTAAAGAAAAGTTTAATTAAAATTTTTATAATGTATCTTTGTAAAAAAAAGATGTAATGTTCATAAAAATAAAGAAAATATTTACAGATATTGTGATTGCAGCTTTGTTGTAAACTTTCATTTCCTTGGGACCTAATAGCGGTATAGGAAATTTCTAAAATAACAAAAATAACAAAAATTATATTATTCTTATTTAAAATTATTGTAATTATTAATCACATCTGCGGTTTCTTTTATTTCTATCAGCGTGTCTCTAACATGAACCTAATTAAAATAAAAATCATATTTATTAGAAATATTAAATTATTTTTTATTCATATTTACGAAATTTTGTTTGAACTGATGTTCTTTATATGCTCTCTAAAAGTATAAACAAAAAATGTCAATTTTACAATCAATAAAGATTTATGTAATATATATAAATTATAATTACCTGAATTGTGGTTGCAGCTTTATTAAAAATCTTAAGTTTATAAGTATTATCGAAATATTTAAGAAATGCATGTTCTGCAATTGGACGAATACTGGATTTTGGATGTATTGTGTTCTGTAAAAAAAATCATTATATTGGAGTGGTCAATAAGTTCATAACCTCGGATTCATAATGATATCAACGCAACTGAATTCAAAGCTATGACACGACAGTTTTAAAATTTTTAAATTCCAATGCAGTTGTTTTATTTACAGCCTAAACAAAATTTTATTTATTGTTTTTATTTACCAGCGAGTTACAAATCAGCTCCAAGCTGACATAAATTATAATTTATATAAATTTATATCATTTTTTGAAAAGATATAAATTTTTAAATAACAAAATATTAATTTAATAAATTCATTTTTTAACAAATTTATTGATAAACACAATATAAATTAACTTTGACAATATCTTTTTTATTTTGACATTTTACTAGTTTTTTAATCGTAAAAGCGTGAAGTTGGTTAACTTTACCTTAACAGTTTACTTGCGTTGTGTTGTTGGCTTTGTATTGTACATGGAATTACTATTTTCATATAGTATATTGTTTAAATTTGCAACTTTGAGTTCAGTTGCGTTTGTATTATGAATCAATCCAGCATAAACTCATAAATAATATTTTAAACATAAATATATTTTTATAGCAAGTTTGGAATAAATATGATGAAACTATGATAAAGATTGTAAAAATTGAATTGGCTGAAATCCGACGATGAAGATACATATTTTTTTTTTAATTTTACCTCAATAGCTTTTAAATATTCTGCAATAAATTTTTGATATGCATCAAAAATTGTTGATTTAGTTTTCATTATTTCCCAATCCGTAAAATCACATTGGTTTATTAAATCAAGCAAAACTTCAGTTTCCTTAAATTCAGATTCAATATTTGCATAATTTTTTTTACGTTCTGAATTAATAAATTTTTTAAAATTATGTTGGATTATACGTGCTGCTGCTGAAGCTCTATTCCATTCTATACCTAATGAATTTAATTGTGTTGAAATATCAGCTACTCTACCAATAATATATTTTATCATTTCTTCGGTAGCTATAATTTAAAATATAAATTAAATTATTTCTTTTTAATTATTTAATTTATAGTCGTAATACTAACTTTGCATTGTTTCTCTCGTTCGCATTAATGATTCTAAATAATTAGCAATAAAATCATAAACTCCTTCTGAATTTGGTTGAGAACGTAAAACTTCACGTCCAATATCACCCATTAAATTATCCAAACCATTGGGAATATTAACAACACTTTTTGGATACCCTTGACGATGCAGTAAGTAATTCATTTTTAATAAAATTATAACCAATTTATTTTAGTAAGAAAGAAAAAAATGTGATTGTAAGTATAAAAAAAAATATTTTTTTTTGTAAAATATTTTGAAATTTTTTTATTTGTAATTATACAAAAAAAGCAAAATATCTAGATCCTTAAATTTTTTTTTTATTATGACAGAAAGGAAGTATAAAATTTATATCCTTCTCCACATTTCTTTTTATGGATTCTCATGTTTTTAGATCCCATGGTTCACGCGAATACAAAATCGTTAAATTCGAAATTCGAAGAAACGAAATTAATTCAAACATTTGGTAATATGACAGGAAACCCATTAAAAAAGAAATAAATTCTTTCACAAAGCAAAATCTAGTTAATTTGAAGGGGCGACACGTATAACAAAAATAGCATGTAATATTAATTATAATAATTGCATGATATATTAACAATTATTACTCGATTCAGTTTCGATTCGGAATAACACACATCCGAATCGAAATGTGTGTGTTAACTCCTTTATATATGGTCTGCGTTGATGACATTTAAAAGCAATAGTAATTATAATTAGCAAAGTAGAAGTCACACAGTTATTTATATTCCGTTACGGAATATTCGTAACGATTCTATCCGTTCGTTTCGCAAAGAAATTATAGTCACAATAAAATATGTTTTCGATTGTTCGTCGTCATTTCAAAACTTATTTGACAATGCACAAATTTTGGAAATGTTAGAATTATACATTTTTTTTGTTGATTTAAAGAAGCAGTACCACATACATAGAAGCTGGTGGATGAGGCTCTTAATTTAGAGCGGATTAATTATGGTGTATTCCCAAAATATTTAAAAATTAAAGAGTTGTATGCAGAATACTTTTTTGAAGTCATTCCAATGTCGAAGCCGTTTACAAATTATTAAAAAAAAACTTCTGCAAGATGATTTAAAAAAATATTCCATTAGAACATATGAAATTCTTCCATTTTTAAGATAATGATAGTAACTTAATTAACATTTAATTTTTTACAAAGATTAAATAATTTGACGAATTTGTTTCGGCACATTCACTGTGACTTTCAATCTGGCAAATGCTATATCAAATTGTACAGGGGTGTCGAAATTTGAAAACTTATAGCTTTCATAATTTAAAAATAATACAAAATTTTATAATTTTAATTTATTACTATAATTTTAATTAGAAAAAAATTAAAGTCCTGGGGACCTTATTAATATAAAAATATGTTTTTTATAAAAATATAAATTTATTCTGGGATCCTTTTGCAATTTTTAAAATCTTTTCGAACTCTATATCCTTTATAAGCTGCCTGGAATTTAAATAACAATAATTTATTATTTATAAATTTATATTGAACCTGAAAATAATTTACCTTTATAGTATTTGCTGCCTTTGTAAGAGTAGCAAAACTTGGTATTCCTGAAACATATCTATCAATTGTCAATTGCATAACACAATCGAGCATATCAGGTGGAAGAATTGCTCCCTAATATAATAATACATTTTTATAAATTATGAATATTTTTTATATAGTTTCAATTTAAACCTCTAAAGCTTTTAAGTAATTCGTAAGGAATGTTTGATATGCTTCAAAGATTACTGGTTGTGATCGCATTACTTCAAATTCTGACAATTTACATTTAGTCATAAGTTCCAATATGACATCAATTTCTTTAAATTCAAATTCAAGATGTGCATATTTCTCTCTACGTTTTTCCTCAACGAATTTCTCAAAGTAACAACGAACAACTTCGGCAGCATCATCAGCTTTTTTACATTCTAATCCATCATTACGTAAATCTTGAGCAATATCAGCAGCCTTGTTAATAATACCAGTTAGAAGTGTTTCAATACCTAATATTATCAAACATTATAATAATTATTTTAACAGTTTCATAATAAAAGTTGTCAAAAACCTTCAGTAATATCTCGAGTATTGAGCATATTTTCTAAATAGGTTGCAATAAAATCGTATAACTTATTATTAGGTTGGCCCCTTAGAACTTCACGACTTATATCACTCAATAAATTTTCTAGTCCTTCGGGAACTTTAACATCATTAAATGGAAAATTTGGTCGATTTAATAAATAGTTCATATTCGGATTTGTATATGAAAATCTGATAATTTCAATTCTCCATTAATTTAGACAAATTATTTTTCAATAAAATTCTAGGTAAATTAATATTATTTTTAATATCAAAGATTTCAAAGTATATTTGTAATCAATATGTAAATAATAATAACAAGATATCGCGAAATGTTTCAAGATAAATCAATTCATCTCTGTATTGTTCTTCAATATAAAGAAGTCAAGTTGTTTTAACACTATCAACATGGAACGTATCATAAGAAAAGTCTCAATTATTACCATTTTCTCTGAACAAAAAATCTAATTTTTGTAATTTTCTGGAAAATGTGATAAATCTTTTTGTATTTTTTTGGTAAAAGAACGATTGGCCTTGCTTTTGGGTAACCCTAATGCTGAAAGAAAAATTTGGAAACCACAAATAATTTTTTATGGCAGAATTGTGCGTGGTTCAATTGTGTAGTGATCTATTCGGATTGTGAGGCACAAATTTGCGGGACAAGGTAGTTCAGCTAGTTAGGCTTTAAATAGTTTATATACTTTACTTATTTCATATAACTGAATAATATTTTATTTACCTGATTTTTTATCATCAAATTGATAGAACATAATTTTAAATTTTATTCTTCATAATTTATAATTTTCATAATATTCAAATTTCATATAAGATTTTATATATTTTTATTTGTATATAAATTATGAATTATTTATTAAATCGACCAAATTATCCATTTAATGATGTGAATATGCCCGCAGGACTAGAACCATTATTGACAGATATAAGTCGTGAAGTTCTAAGAGGTCAACCAAATAATAATAATATATATGATTTTGTTGCAACTTATTTAGAAAATATGCTAAATACTCGAGAAATTACTGAAGGTTTTTGACAATAATTTTTAATGTAAAACTCTTAAAATAATTTTCTATGTTTGATAATATTTAGGTATTGAAATAGTTTTAACTGGTATTATTAATAAAGCAGTTGATATTGCTCAAAAATTACGTAATGAAGGATTAGAACGTAAAAAAGCTAATGATGCTGTCGAAATAGTTCGTTGTTTCTTTCAAAAATTCATTGAGGAAAAACGTAGAGAGAAATATTCACATCTTGAATTTGAATTTAAAGAAATTGATGTCATATTGGAACTTATGACTAAAAGTAAATTGACAGAAATGGAAGTAATGCGTTCACAACCAGTAATCTTAGAAGCATATCACACATTTCTGACGAATTACTTAAAAGCTTTAGAGGTTTAAATTGAAACTAAAAATATTCATAATTTATAAAAATGTATTATTATATTAGGGAGCAATTCTTCCTCCTGACATGCTTGATTGTGTTATGCAATTGACAATTGATAGATATGTTTCATGTATACCAAGTTTTGCTTTTCTTACTAAGGCAGCAAATATTATAAAGGTAAATTATTTTAAGGTTCAATACAAATTTATTAATAATAAATAATTGTTATTTAAATTCCAGGCTGCATATAAAGGATATATAACTCGGAAAAGGATTGTAATTTATATTTAAAAGAAATTGTTATTAATGAAATAAGATCCATGAACAGTTTTACCTTCATATCTTTGTATAGATTGTTGTAGATAATTAATTTTTTTTCATAAATCTTATTTTATTGTAAATAAATAGTATCGATATATATTAATAATTGAATAATTTTAAACTTTCTAGCATGATTTTAAATATTTTGTCACGAAACTGTCAGAATTGCAGCTACAATCTAGTTTAAGGTATAATTTTTATTTAATCATTTATCCTTCATATTTTCAAAATAATTATTTTAGACGAGGATCAAGTCAAAAAACCCTAAGAAGATCAGATTTGTACAGTGAAGTGGTGCTTCTAATTTTGGTAAAATAAAAATTATTATTAAATAATAAATAATATCATAATTATTTATAATCTTCATTATATTATTGTAGACGTACTGGAATACTAATGCCAATGTAAGTTATATTTATAAACTAAAATGTGTAATAAATTGTTATAATGATGACTGAAGACTGTCATTATAACTCCAGTTAATTTAGCATTTGCAACTTTCAACCTTTGTACGATTATTGTGATTATAATTATATATTACGTGTCTGCATACGCGTTTATAATATCTTTCAGTAATTTTTATCCAATTTTAATGAATAATTGCTTCCGTTACGTGGATCTCTATAATTATTGTTCTTAAAATATTACTTCAGAATTTACAATTGTTTTCAGTAAATTATCCTATTCGGATACTCTGAATTATATTTCCGATATCCTTAATATTAGAAATTTTCTACACATTTTATTAGACTTTATATTAAATTTAGGAACAAATGCACATTTCTCATCCATCAGTCGTTGGAGGACATTCTTCAATTTTATTTGATCTAGTAAAATCAGTAAATGAGGTTAAAAATATTATTACATGCAAAATATATATTAATTTTAAATTTGTAAATTTAAATTTAGAAAGATTTAAGAAATTTTTTAAAGATCTCATCACATGGTAACTTGAAAGATATTGTACATGTAAATATATTTATATAATAATTATTAAAACTAACTTTTGTAATTAAATATATATATAAAAATTTTAGTGGGACTCAAACTTAGGATCTGAAGATTTGGCAGCAATCAAAATTCAGGTAATTCTATTAAATTTAGTAAATTTATATTAAGAAATAAATAATTTTTGTAAATATATTTTCAGAGACTATATAGAAGATTTCTATTACAACGAAATTCTTTTGATAATAAACATAAGGTATAAAAAATTAATATTAAGTTTAATTTAAAAAACAATTTTTTTTTTTAAAAGAAGTTTTCTATTTTACAACCAATATCATCGATGAGCAATTTATTGAAATTGGCAACCGAAACAACTGATGATACGATTGATAAGCCTAATGATAATGATAATACTAATGATAATAATAATAATAATAATAATAATAATAATAATAATAATAATAATAATAATAATAATGATAATACTAATGATAATAATAATAATAATAATAGTAATGAGGATTTACAATGAAAATAAATTTAAAAATTAATAAATAATTTAAAATATTAATATAATTATAATATTTAAATAAATTTTCAAAATATATAAATTAAATAAATATAATTTTAATATTTATACATTTATTTTATTCAAATCGTTATAAAATAGCAATTTAATGTTTAACAATAATGAACTTAACAAACCTTAAGTTTACTTGAAAGGATTTAAATATTTCACTAACGCGATATTATCCTACCAAGAATAACAGGATTTAAAAAGAAGAAAATTTTCTAATGGAAATGAAATGAGTGCAAACTATAACCAATATGCCTCACAACACAATGCTAGCGGTCACAGCTAAGGATAAAAAAAGCTACAGCCAAGATTGAACAATGTTCAATATTAACCGCCAGCGCTAATATTGGTTATAATAAAGGAGGCGAATTTTAAATTTGACTGACATTTTTCATAGTGACATTTTAAATAAATAATAAAGATTTCACGCAAAAAATATAATAATATAATAAAATATAATTTTCTCAGCCACCGCCACCGCCAGCATTGCGTTTGTACTGGATTTGTCTTGGCGGGGAAAAAAATCTACAGCTACCGCTAAAGGTTTGCGCCCACATTACGATTGGGCCTATAAGTTTTTGCATTCGTTTAGTAATTTTTCGTTCATCTAATAGATTCTTAAAGTAATTTTGTATTAATATTAAATTCCTAAATTACCTTTAAAACTGACTTAAAATGATAACTGAAGAAAAAAAGAACCTGAAACTATTTTTATTACATTTTTAAATCCCACAAAAATCTTTTTTATTTAAGTTAGGGTCATTCTAAAATCCATTTTTGGATGACCATAAAAAAAAAATTATTTTATATTTAGAAATTACCATATATAATAATAATAATTTTTTTTTATTCACTTCAAAATTTATCATTGAACCTTGATGGTGCATAACAAATCCCCTCTTGACATAAGAAATACGTATTTAGTGTCCACATATTAACATATCTTAGGAATCTGAAATAATAAAATAAAAAAAATGATATTGCGAAATTATTCATCCGAAACTTATATCCTTTTCGTATATATAAAAAAAAATTCTGCAACTTTTCGTATGTCTTGTGTAAGGATACTTTCAATATATAAGCTCTTTAAATAATAAATTCACCCAAAATATAACTACGGGGACAATTTAATAATACGGATCATAAAGTAAGTTGAATTTTTATGTTTCAATGTTCCACATTATATAGTAAAAAGTATAGTAATAATATTGTATCCTTGCTGAATATTTTTAAGGAATTCTTTATATTTTTTTAAAAAAATATGTTAAAACGACAAATCTTAAATTAAAATTTATATTTAACCGAAAGACATTGTTTTGTTATTATATGTAATTTTATGTTCCTTCAAAATTTAATTCGAAAGAAAATATTTTTAAAGAAATTTTTTTTGATTTTCCAAATTTAAAATATTGCGGCATGTTAAGATAGGTTGTAAATGATAAATATTTCAAGAATTAAAATTATTAAGAAGATTTAAGGTTTACAATGACAAAAATTAGCTTATATACAAACTTTTTTCATGTAGTTTAAGAATATCAACGAATTCAGTCGGAAATAGAAAAAGATGGATAGAAAGAAACCAATGAAAATGAGACCAAATATTAACAAATCAATACTTCTTTCTATTATTGTTATAGTCTGCAAGAATTATTGAATTTTTCTTTAAGAATTAAGGGCTCATTATAGTGGAGCACTTAAATTTTTGCAAAGACAAATCCTTTATTTTTCCAATTTACTCTGGAATCAACTTTGTGATGTTACAAACGTCCTTATTTTAATTATGTATTCATTGGGCATTTAATTATCATATTTTTAGTAATAGAAGTTTTACAAAGGGCCATCTTTTGAAAGTATCGATAGACAATTATTACTGATTTAAAACTTTTTAATTTCTGCTACCGAGTAATGCAGTTTTCTATGACTGTATGATAAACACTAATTTAGGCTAGAAATTATTAAATAATGTAAATGTTAATATAATTTATTTTTTTTAATTTTAACATTATTACATTTCCAACTTATTCATTATTATAATAAATAAAATTTGTAGAATAAAAAAATATGCAAATTTTACCTTTATAATCAATTTCACGATATCAACAACATTTCAACATTTTTATATATATTTTTTTTTTATTATTATCGCACCAACTCGACTGTACAAAATTGGGTGGCCCAATTAACTTGAATTAAAATATATCAACCACCAGAGACCCAAAGTGTGTTTTAATGGTGGCAAAATTATTATTACAAAAAAAAAGGAAATAAAACCATCAACACAAACATTTTTATGTTTTATATTATATACATAGAAACTGTATATCCAATGAGCTCAATTAAATATACCATCAAATATTTTAATGTTAAATAAAATTATCGAGTTCAAGTTCAAAGCTAATATGATCTGCGCAGACAGCAAAAAAAAAACATATATAAATTGTATAATAAAAAACCAGTAGCTACGGATCATTTAAGAAGGATGTATAGCTATATGAGTAACATGCTCGTTCATTAATGAGTTGAAAATCCAGAAAGAGCAATAATTAATATTCCAAAGTATTATATCCTCCAGTTGTATTTAATAATAAATAAAAAATATAAAGTAAAAACTAAATGAAAGACTGCACATATATTTTAAAATTGTATATAATTATTCAAATTATACCTTGACTTTAATCAAGGTATATATATAAAGATTTGTTACCCAGAATATTTGTCTTTATATGCCACCCACAATTATACATGAATTCAAAGTTGATGCAGAATATTTTCTTGTTCTCTTAATTATACTTGCCAACTCTTACGAATTAAATTATAATCCTTTTAAGCCATTTTTTACAGTATATAGATGAATTACCACTTAATTCAAAGGAAAATTCATTTAAAATTGTATATAGTAGTGAAGCATTTAGCATACGCGATCCCTGGAATCGCATATTGAAAACATGCTACTTTCAAAAACAAGAGATTATTTATCTGATTCTTAATATGCATATAGAATTTTTTCTCGCCCTCCGTGTTTTTTTTATATAGTTATTGTGGAATTGTGGTCAATAATAGATATAATAAAAAGGATTATTAAAATTGTTATATAGTTTGAGAGCCCCCGTAATAATTGTGAATTCAATTAGAACACCGAAAAAGTTTTTGAAAACAATATTACTTAAGCTACATAAGTACATTATGATTAATCATTATTAATTAATTCTAACTTATATAATTCAAAGAGAATTAATTACTAAGTACGTTTTTAATAATTTACGTACATATATAGCAACCGTACCGTAAGAAAAATTCAGTACAATACCTTATAAAATATAGTCAAAATTGGAGAAGTTTACATCTACCTTGCATATTTTTGCTCGCAACTGCGACATCATTACGTGGACGGCACATTTATCTCATATTTATTTTAAAACGTATATGTACATAAATAACAGATTGAAATTTCGACTAGGGACTACAATATTAAGACAAAATTAAATAATATACGGCCCAATAAGAACTCAAAATTAGTATAGAATTCGAATCTACAACGAGATTAATGATCTAGATTTAAATAGAAGTGAAACTATAATAAAATTAATCAGACTTTAACTTAATTAGATCAATGGTTAAGTCAAGTAAATGAAGAGGAAGGAAACAAAGCACATTGTGTTTGAAAAGTCAGAATTAGATATGGACACTATAATACACGACCGTAGGCAATGCTAAATCCATATTTCAATGAATTGAGTTATGAGTTATCCCAAAACAGACAAGAGATGAAATTTTCTTTTAGAAAGAAGTAGAATAAGAACTATAACATATAAAATAATACTAAGATCTGAGCTCTCAGTCTATTTGAAAGAAAAATTATTTAATGTTCTTAGTAAAAATATAAATAAAAAATAATATTATTCAATAGAATGATTTTATCAAGACCGTCATTTAACCTTATCTATATGGCTTTATTATTTAATATAAAACAGTCCAATTAATTGATTCATTTTCTTTAGAGAGCAATCGCGATTCCATATTCTTAACCAATTTAATATATAGAGTTACAAAACAAAAACAAAAGCAAAAAATAAAAAAACAAATCATCATGAATTCAAACCATACCAACAGATCCCGGCATATTGATAAATTGGTGCGAATAATTGCTAAGGTCACTGATTGAATAAATAATTTATTAATGGATTTAGATATATTTTATTTTTTTATTTTTTTGCATCACGATGGCCTTACAAACAATATGCACCAACAAAACTATAAAAAAATTTTGCATCAAAAGGTGGGTGATGATTATGTGCGGTCACAAGGTCTTCATGGTGGTCAAATGAATTTTACACTTTAATGGGTAAATAAACACGTGCCGAAATTAAGTTATATTTAAAAAAAAAAAAAGAAGTTTATATTTTCATAGTGCCTTCCAGAAAGGTTATTGGAGGAGATCATAAAATCTTTTTCGGTATTAGAGATAACATTTCTATATTAAATTAGCCCACACACAATGCAATAAAAACTGAATTTCTTCTAAATGCATAACAAATTTGACATTTTCATTGGATATTTTGATGATGTACTGTACACAAATATTAATATGTATACAAAATTTTAGAAAAAGGACAATGCACGAGTCCGAGGTTAACTGCCCAATAAAAATGTCCACACACTCTCTTAATGTGAAACTATAAAAAATAAATCGTAATATTTCATATTTACCTTAATATTTTCGTTTTTTATTTTTTTGTATATTTATGTATTCTTGTTTTGGAAGACAAAGCGTATTAGCCGCACAAACAAGCGTGTTAAAATTGCGCTTCGCTTTTAAAGATGACTGTTAGCTGATACCTTTAAAAATATTTCTTTTTAGTGGTAGAAATTTTGAAAATTTTTATATAGAAAATTTATTTTTTATAAAGACGTAAACTTGCGATTATGTTTATATAATAATTTTTGTATGTTTTATGTTTTAGATTTATATTTTTATATGTTAAATGAGAATATTTTATACAATTTCTTTTGAAATGGTTCCATAATCATTTTTTGTTTATCCGATTTCGGAGATCTACTTTTTTTAAAAAGAATTTTCTGAGACTTTGAATGACTATATATAGTTTCACTGAAAATGAAAAAAAATATTAAACGAAAATCAGCAGGAGGAAAATTATATAAAAACAGAGATGTGAAAATATTTTAAACATACAAGAGTTATTAAAATAAAAAAATTTGAGATTGAAATTGTTGTATAATATTGTTATTTAAATAAATATTTGAATAGTATCGGTTGCAAAAATGTTGTATTCAAATTATATTTGATTTTCAATCAAATTTTATAGTTTTACTGATTGGTTTAAATATCATAAAATACTTTGATCACCATTGGTCAACAAAGAGGCTAACGAATTGACAAGAAATGAGGTTGCCAGAAATTACATTCCGATATATATATAAGAAATCTTTGACAAAGTTGGTGGAAAAAGAATACTTCAACATTTACACAAACGTAACGAAATCCGTAAAAGCTCAACATTCTGTAATTGTGTTCTGATGAATAAACTAACGCCGTGATTAAGTATATATAGGGATAGTCACTGATCATATTCTACTAAAGAAGCATATAAGTAGTAGTTTAAACTTGAATATTGTAGGATGTGAATAAGGAGCGGAAACACATAGAAAACCTTTTCTGGTATTGTCCTGAAATGTAGGAGACAGGAACGATAAGATCGTGTAGTCTAGAAGACTAATTGCAATTGGAATGATATGATCTAGCACTGCATAAGTCATCATGCGGATAGTACAATGGACCCTCAAGGTCTAGTTGTATGGAAGAATTAGTTACTCGTCCGTCACTTAATTTGTCCGTCACAATCAACCAATGGCTTCTTAATTTGTAATTTGTATTACAGGCTGATCTATTTAACTTTTTATAGGTTTGCCAAGAAAAAATTAAAATTAAATTTATTTAATTTCATAATAAAATATCAGTAATGCCACCATTCTTGATATTGTCAGTCTTGTTTTTGTCGGTATCGGTATTGACAATATCAGTGGCAGCACGATGTTAAAAGCAGTCTAAAATTGAATAATGCATTTGTATGGTTTATTATAAAAATAAATCTTTGACAAAGTAGGTTTCTATAAAAATTAAAAAATATGAACTCAAAATCTGATTTGCCTGTTCGCGTAAATCTTAAATATTGAAACTATTCTGATAAATGAATATTATTTTTGATATACAACTATTTGCTATAAATTCTCAATTCATCATAGTTCACTCCACTCTAGCATTTTTATATTTTTAAATTTAGTACATGCTGAGTAAATTTTATATAATTCAAATATTTTTTTATGCAAAAACAATGCATTTCACCAAACTTATCAGAAAAAAGTCCACAAATTTTTTTTTATTGTAAACGACACTCTGGCTCACAGTACGTAGTCTTTTTAAATCGCGATAAAAATGCGGGCTTTTATTTAAATAATATTTTATTTATATTACTTAAATAAAATAAATAATATCATTTATATTCCTGATTTGATATTAATCTAAAGGTCAAAGTTATATGATATTATTTTGAACTTTATTCTATATTAAACATCATCATAATTTCAATAATTATTTAAATATAAACTTTTGATTATTTAAATACTTTTTTTTTTTATAATAATTAATCTAAAAAAAATTGATCAAAGAAAATTGTTCCATTTAAATGATTAAAGTTATATTAAGACAATCAGTATTTAATCAACGTGAAACCCCCCATCCTCGTATTCGAGATAAGTGCATTTTATTTAATAAAGGATATGTGGAATTTTTTTAACCCTTCTTTTAACAAATAATTTCTTTGGATTAATCTTTTGATGCTTTTATGATTCTCATAATAAAGGAGGAATAATTATTCTGGGTTTATTATATTTTAGATGGGGCTTCAAATAACCTATAAATATATCACTCAAAAAAATGAATCTACATAGATAAATTCTCTATTTTTTAACATTTTCAATGGACGTGTTTCGTAATACGCTTGTCACTATCCAAAATAGTGATGGAAAATCGATTTTAAACTTCCAATATTATGAGAGACTAGATTCCTTTCAAATTTCGCAGTAAATTTCCAAAAGTTCTTCTTTGTCTTCTGTATTTTCGCAGTATTTCCAAAAGTTACTTTTGGACGTTCAATATACTGTAATATTATCTGTAATGGTATATGAGGAGTACAATAGTATAAGGAGATGAAGGTTCTAGCTATAACGTTATTAGTTCTAGCTATTACGTAATTGTGTATATAAAATATATGATCATCAACCTTTGCAGACGTGCCTAAGTGATCAATTGTTGAAACTATGAAAGCTTTAAGTTTAAATTTTAAAATTGCCTAATTGGAAAACTAAATTTTGTATTTTGAATATCTTAAAAGTAAAACGATCACATAAAAATACTTTCAATATTATAACTTTATTTGATCTATAAATATCAAATAAAATCAATCATGTTCAGAAATAATTTTCGCTAAATAAAATAGAACCATAAAAATTTATTTAATTTCTGAATCAATCCAATCAGCAAATTTTGATACTCTTGTATATGCATCTGGTAAATTCATTGAACAAATACTTGTACCATAAGAAACGACACCAACTAATTTTTTTCTATTAATGTCAACTAATGGACCACCTGAATCACCCTAAAAAAAATATTTAAATTAATATATTTCCAACTAAAAAAAAATCAAAATCAAATACTAACTGAACATGCACCATTAAAAAATCCTTTGATTGCACAAATTTCTGTTTCAGTAACATTAAATTCAGCTCGACATTCCTGATTTGTAATTGTTGTATAATTTAACATTTTCAATTCATCTGGTAAACTTAATGATATTGCTAATGCAATTGGTATTGGTAATGGTTGTTGTAATCCCCAACCAGTTAATGTTACCGGATAATTACCACCAATTTCACTTTTATCATTATAACTAATTTTATCCGTTTTTATACCATCTAATTGAAATGCTGGTTCAACTTTAACAAGAGCAATATCACATTTAACTAATTCTTTATAATTAGGATGTTTTTTTATTTTCGTAACACTATGACGTTGACCACCTTTTTTCCAATTTGATGTACCCGATAATATTGTAAAATCACCTGGTTTAAAGGCATCAACACAATGAGCAGCTGTTAAAACATAATTTTCTGATATTATTGAACCACCACAAAAATGTGAATATTCATTAAAAATTGATGCAATAAAATCACGTGTTTTTATTTGAAATGACACTTGATATGGTATTGGATTATTTGCTTTATTACCACCAACAATTCGTGAATTTTCTGCAACATAAATTTAATTTAAATAAATTTTTACAGGAAAATTTTAATAATTTTTATACAAACCATTTTGAATAAGTTTTTGACAATTTGCCAAAATAAATAAAGTTTGTAATACTAACGAAAAGTTAATTATTAGTACTGTCATGATAGCAAAATTGTTCTGAATTGAAATTAATTTTAGGTTCAGTATTTATTGTAAGTTTTTGAAATAATTTTTATTCCGTGACGATATGAATAATAATCATTAAATTAATTTATATTACATTATCAACATAGATATAAGGTTACTTTTATATGTTAAACTGATAAAACGATTACTTTGAACTTGAAATTTATGAAATTGCATCAAAATTATGTGCAATATATAATTGTAAAAAAAAATATTATGAATTATTATTGCCATTAGTTTAATTTAGAATATTTGTAAATGTATAAAATATTTTGTTATCAAAATGTTCTAATTAAATTGTTATAGATGTGGCACAAGTCAAGGTTTTGATAGATAAAATTATGGTATTTATGTCAACTTAATGAAAAACCACATGAAAAAATCAAGGATGATAAAGTAAATTCAGTTTTCTATACCTGCAGATTTTGATTATTATTATCAAGGATAATTAAAACGCGATTCAATTTATTATATTGACATAGAATTGTACATTTTATTACATATTATTACAATTTGATTGTCACCACTGCTGGATTTATAAGAATTTATTCTGAAGAGTACCCTAAAAAAAATCAGCAATTAAATTTCTATTTTTTATAATTCTAAATTTTTCCTATATGTAGAAGCGTTACAATATTATTTATTTCTGGTGAACCGAGAAAAGAAATTTATGAATATTTTCAGAAAATCCTGGCGTTTTGGGTGAGTTCTTTCATTAGAATTTTCAACTTTTTAGAAATTGGTGAAATCTAGACTGGTCCAAGAATGTAAACACAATCTTAAAAACCTTGAGTAAACAAAGTCACTGTCAACTGAGTCCAAGGCCATATTAACCACCCCGGAAACAAGAAAGCCAGAACAAGTGCGTAACAGTAGGAATTGTATTGCAATCTTAAAAATATTATATTAAGAAATTGATTTATGATATTCATCTCCAATGCCGGTAAGCTCGATATATGAGCAAGGTAAGAAAGAATTTATGGCGAATTCTGAGAGAAGATAGCTAAAGTTCGGTATATTAAGCGACTGTGCACTTAAAAGAATGCTAAGGGATCACGCCTTAAGTTTCGATGTAAATATAAGTAGGTAGACGCACTTGAGACAATTGAACACTTTTTGTGATGTTTCGTTTCCCACTACATGAATAAACTGCATTGAACAGTGGTTCTGGGTTGGAAACCAATTTTCTGTTTCGGACGATAGATTTGTAAGCTCAGTCAACCACTTAATAAATAATAAAATTCACTTATGAAATTTTATTTTAACCTACTTGTTTGATAATCAATTCTTTATAAACCAATTTCAGTATATTTAAATAGATTTGTAAAAGTATAAGCTAATATTAGATAAATTATACTTTTTTCAGGTAACTACCAATCAAAATAAAACATTGGTAACTATAAATAGTTGAGTTGAGTGGTATCAAAATATAAATTGGTTTGCTATGAGAATTATATTCGACATTATATGCAACATAATTCCCTGATCATGTTAGTAACATTTTCAAAAACGAAAAACAAAATATTTATAAGACGATATATTAGAAATCGATGTCTGATTAGAATCTTTCATGTTTAGTTACCACTTCTAATGCAGTGTTCTTCTTAATATACATGCTTCCGTGTATAAACTTAAAAAAAATAGTTTTTTTTTGTACAGGTCTAGTGAATTAAATATATATTTTATAGTGAGCAATTCAATTTTACAACAAGTACTAGTTTTATTACATCAATTTTAGTTCTCATAGAACACGTTTTATACGTATTCGAAATATTTTTTTTTTGTACCATAAATCAGTTAGAGGCTTGTTAGTAGCTATATGATTCAGAATTGGATTAGAATTTTCTTTAGGTATAGTTTAGCCTACACATTATTGTGGCCGCAATGGACCGATATGCGATATCAAGAAGTTAATTCATCCCCTTCTGCAAAACTAGTGATTTATTCTTGCGTCATAAAAACGTGAATTCCATACAAATTTGGATCAGGATCTCATTAGGTTTCAATACTAATAAACGTGTTTTGCTGTCCAATAATAGGTAGATCAATTTTTTCTATATTCAGGTTGCGGAGGTGTTGGAAATCACATGGATGTCAATATTCTGTATAAAATTTTGAGCTTTAATTCAAGGAAATACAATTAATAATTTGTTAATATGAACTAATTTTGAGGTTACATTCATGAATATAACATTGTAGACTATAATATGTCGGAACTAACAAACTTGCTATAAACATTTTAACAAATTTAAACTCCAAAGAACTTCTTCGGTAAGAAATCTAAAATAGTTTAAATTTTATTAAAATTGCGCAAGTTACTCATGTTAATCTATTTTAACAACCGAATTCAATTTTACAGAATTCAGGTTTGTTACCTTCTTCAATAAAAGTGTGCTATATGAGAATTGAAGACCACTGTAAAAAATATAATTTTAGGAATATTTTTGTACTATGATTTTTTTTGTTTAATACCTTAAGTTTTTCATTTATATCAATGTGTACAAGGCCTAGACACTTAATTACAACATCATTTATAAGCTAAAAGTCTCTAAAGTTGATCCTACTATAGATTTTGATTCCGGAGTCCTAAGTATACTTGTAAATTAATTAAAGAAATTCTTAAATGAGTCATTAAACTATTTCTGTTAGTGCCAGTTATTGATTAAAAATAATATCTGAATCAATTTACACATTTCAAAGATTTTGTTAAGAGATTATAAATAACATAAATTTGTGAAATTCCTTTTAATAAAGGGTCAATCCCACCAAAAACAGAAACAAAAACTTTTTTTTTTTTTTTATTTTTTAAACTTACGATATTTTCCAATTTACAGGGTTTTTCAGCTAAAAATATTTGTAAAATAATATAAAATAACAAACAATATTTGTCTAATTTATTTTTATTGCTTGAAATCGCTTTATTTTTATAAAAAACGATTTTATATTTTTTCTGTTCCAGAATTCGAATTTTTCATTTTTCTGTTTTTCAATTTATCGGACAGAAAATGAAACTTTTTTTTTCAAAGTTTCAATTTCTGTTTGCAGAAGTTTGCAGACGCACATTTCTATCAAATTTCGTTTGCAGCCATGACATTATGAAAAAAATTAGCTGTTTTGGTTGTCAAAAAAGATAGTTTTTCTGTTTCTGTTTCGGTTTTTGGTGGGTGTGCAATGTTAAAACTTGAACAGAAAAGTAAAAAAACAAAAAAAAGTTTCTGTTTCTGTTTTTGGTGGGATTGACACTTAAGACAGTCAATTATTTAACTGTGTACCAAAAGATATGATCATTTTTGTTAGCCTATCAAATATTTCTCTTCTACATGTTTTTTTTTATTTTGGTGATTGTAAAAATTTCCTGTCTTTTCATACCAAAGTGTAAATCCATTTCTTCTGACTTTGTTTTTTGAAAATTCACGACATTCGCGAATGATTTTATTTTTCTGATAAGACAAATTAAAAAAAAGAAAGGAATAGCAGAAAATATAATAGTAAACTCTACTGACAGTATAACAAAGGACATGCCATTTACCTGGCCAATACTTCTGATCAAATTAAATTAGTGTAACTATAAAGTAAAGATGCGGACAAACTGATTTGTTATAACAAAAACAAATAAAATTAATTGAAAATTACAAATAATTACATAAACAATAAAATGGAAAGGAAAACATTTCCTAAAATTTACAATTTTCTTAATGTACAATTTAATTTCTTTATCTAAAAAGTTTTAATTGATTTTGTATATGTTAAAATTTAAATATATTTAAAAGTCTAAATTAATTGGTATAGAAAAATGACGATAAGTTTTTTTTTTGTTGAGAATTAATTGAAAAACTGAAAAATTGTAAGATATGGGAAGAATTAATGGTGATTTATTAAAGTATTTGTATACTTTGTACTTGTAAGTAATGAAAAATTGTGGTTCAATTAAAATTTAATGATTCAAAATTAAGAATAAATTTGTGGTCAAATTTTGGATTAAATTTAATGAAGATATACGAAAATTTAAAATTCCTACTTTAACTCAATAAATAATTTCAAAATTATCAATTTTACATATTATAATTAATATTATTCAAAAAGTATGCTGTAAAAATAAATAAATTTATTAAAATGTATTGTAATAAATTACAGAAAATGTTGTTACGACCTTTATCTGAAATTGTTTTCTTACAAGTTTTATTCTACTGAACATTTAATGTTACTTATAACATTAAGCTACAGAGATACAGTACAGGAATCGATTTCTTTCATTTGACTCTCGACATTTATTAAAATTATACTACTCCACTTTAATGAAATCGGTTCGTCGGTTCGTTTTACTTCTAAAGCTGTCATCAGTCCTTAATATAGGAACTATTTGAATAATTATTATTTTAATTTTAATTTTTAAGTCTCCAACTAACACGTTACAATGAATGGAATTAGTAGCATTCTTTTCAGAACTGTAAAACCTAATTAACAGGTTACTTACCACCGTACATGTTATTTCGTTAGTTTTTTCTTATCGAATATTTTTATATTTAAATTTTAATTTGAACAAACGTGAAATATTATTTATTTACTATATTTATTAAACCTTTATTGATTTCACAAAAATATTTATTAAAAAAATTAAAAAAATAAATTTATTTAAACTTTTAATAACATTAAAATAGAACATTTAATAAGAAAAATATAATATTAATCTAAAAACTTCAACGAATAATATTTAATTCAAAAATTTCTCAAGAAATGTGTTTTTATATTTTTAATATTTTTACTTCGTACACAGCTTGGTATAGGTAGAACATGTCATACTTTTGGAACTCCTGTAATTCTAAAAAAAAATACTTTTTATAATTTCTCAGGTCTTGAATTACCCGGTGACAACATAGGGAAATAGTAGCATTCTATTCAGTACATAGATTACTAACAATATCTCTCCTTATGGTTGTTTAAACTGATCCAAACAAATAATTTGTTTTTTCTTAGGTCACAATTTTTTTGGCTCTCTTGAAGATGGAGTTTGTGGCTGATATTGATAAGCTTTAGATACTCGATTACTAATTAACACTTAAAATTGGTACACCGATTCGGTTTCTTTCTAATTGTTATATTTACTAGTATTACAATTACTGTATAACAGTTTCTGTAACTGTTACATTAGTATAACAGTTTCTAGAACTGTTATACTTTTTTACGTATTAATATCTGAATTACAATTTCCAGTAATATTTTTTTTTTCAATATTACGTGATAGCAAATTATTCAGTGTTCTGACACAATTAAATTTATTTGCTGTAATAAATATACTAAAAGTAGTACAAATTTTAATATTCTAATTAGGAAAATCAATTTAATATTTTTTATCTGGTAATAAATATATGTAATCGTTGATTAATTCAAAATATATAATATAAAATTAAAGAGAACAGATTTATTAAGTTTTTATATTATACTACATAGTACGACTTTCCCAGTTACTATGGAAAATATTTTTATCTATGTATATTTCTACAATTCTATAACAGCATATATAACTAAAATGACCGTAACCATAAGATTTTTGTCCCAAAGATTAACCGACAAGAAGACCAAAACTCTATAGCAAATGCTGAGGGGAAGAAAATTACTTTTATATGATTTTCTATTGTAAATATATATATAAAAAATATGACCAGACATTTCATCCAAAAAAAAAAAAGAAAATATTTATTTACCATCTGATATTAAGATTCAAGGTGGAAAAGGCTTTAAGGGAAATTATTTTTATATTTTTCATATTATATAGATTCAAATATTGCTTAAAGATTATCCTAAAGACAAAAAATCATGCACAATACCACCCATTTACGGAAGTATATTTATTCATTGGCAAATCGTGACTATATTCTATATAGCTATTTTTATGATTTGAATTTTGTACTGTTTTTTTTTTTTGGTATTAATACTATAAATGTATAGTATAATTTATTTTTTTTCGCGAATGAATATCGAATAGACCTTTAATCAAAATAAAATTATCTATCAGAGATAAAGTCAACAATATTTCGCGCGTGTATATTTATTACAGGGAATGGGCATCAGACGTGCCTCTTTACAATATAAGTCTTTATATCTGTCGGATCGTCTAGAACTTTGAGAAAATAATAATTTTCTATTATAAAAATTTGAAGACGCGACGACGTCATTGAAGACAACATAAAAAATATATAAATTTTAAAAACAAATATTGAAAATATTTAATCAGAATTTTTGTTGCATACAAGGGGGAATTTTATAAGAAGATTATTGGTTTTAATAGCCACAGATTTTCAACAATATAATACTAAGTAATAAATTCAATATTAAGAACAACGTGATTTTTAATGCAATTTGATTCTTTTTGGACCTTTAACTAAAGTATTGACAAGCAATAAAAAAACGTATAAATCCTTGAATGGATAATTGGTAGATATTTTTATTATAATTTTTTGGGGAAACAAAAAATCCTTTATGTTAATGCTTTGTCTGTCCTTCAGTTGTAAACTTTTTAAAAAGTTTTTTTAAATGGTCGCTCTCGTTTTATAGGTACATTTGGAATTTGTGTCAGAACACTAAATAATTGGCTACAACTAATTCAACTAACTAATGAGACTTAATAATTAAATATCGATTTACAATGATGAAGAAGAAATTCGGATGCAATATTAAGAGAAATTTAGTGTATGAATATGGAATTTTCTCTTTTAAAACAATAAAATATAAAACATCAATATTAAATATTATAAAACAAAAAATAGTTTCATTTCAAAATCTGAGCATACCCATAAAATTGATATATTGACATTTGAATGCATTATAATTTATAATAATATATAAAATTATTATTATACCCTCATAATTTACATAAATTTTATTTAAATCATTTAAGGAAATTCATAATAAATCCATTAAAATCAATAAACTTTCTTTTAAATTCGTTTATTTCCAATTAAGGTCATTATAATTATAATTTGTACCAGTATCAATATCAAAAAATTGTCTTTTCAACTCTTTAAAATACAATTATCGTAAGCATTTATCTAAATATGATGTTTTGGATTCTAAAGCAATTTATTCAACGAGTTATCAATAGTTGTGACTGGTGTTTTAATAATTTTAATAAAAATCAAAAACAAAATATTTAATTTTAAAAATTTCATCTTTTAGCCCAATCTGTATAATTTTCATGACTTGTACCTATATCTCAATGATGACGATCATAAGCATAACATTAAAAACCATTTGTAATAATTTTATGGGTTAAAATATAATTTAAATCCAGACGAGTCGATATGCGGTCAAATTTCGATACACTAATTCACTAATACAAAAGGATTAGTTATTTCTATTGCACACAACTTTTGACCACTGGATATGCTAAAACTCGTGCTAATGCACTGTTGATACATGAAAAATTATGTATATGTATAGTCCAAAAAAAAATATCATGTTTGATTCTGACGGCTGACATAACACTTTGTAATGTAAAAGTAATGTTAGAAGTTTGGATTCGTTTAATCTATAAAGAATTATTATTAAACAAAGATTTAAGAATGCATTGGAGAGAAATATAAATATACTTTAAAATACATTTAAGAAAAATTCTTAATGGCATTGTCTTTATTTGTTGTCGGTGAGATTTATGTGTAACAAAAATATAATGTCGAGCAGTTGTTAAAATGGAATGACATTTAAGTTTTGCAAGGTTCAACATTGTAGGTCGAAAATGGAATCCCTATTAGCAAAGAAATATTACATGGTTAAATTTATACTCCAACTCTTATATCATGAAGAGTGTAATCATTTAGTTTCTGATTACAATCTGCTGAATAGATATTTTTAATATTTTTTAAGAAAAATGTAATTGGGAATCAAATCAGTACCTAATTTTAAAGGTTAAACTTCTCAACGACCACTTGAATTTTATAATTGGCTTTGATCCTGTCCAAGGGTAATATTTTTGAAACCATCAGAATTGAGTCGAGCAATTGATTTAGCAATACAAATTGGTATAATGGATGAAAAACAAAATTCCTAAAATAATTCATTATTATTCGAACGTTTTCGAATATTTTATTCGATGTCAGCACTGTTAGAAATAATATTAGAGAAATGCTATTTTGTCAAGGCTATTTTAAAAATAATAACATCGATGACCTAAAAAGTCATAAATATTGTCAGTATTTATTAAACAAGATATATTTTTTTATAATGATAATTTTCAGTTTCAAATTTTGAACAACAAAATATTTTGTAGCTATATTCATATCTATCTCTGAAGTTTAAATTAGCAAGCACACTTACATTTTTAATAATTAGTAAATATTATAGAAGTATATCATTTCAAAGTTTATCTGTGCTAACTGGGGAATTGACCATATGTGCATCTGCAGATTGTATGTTAAACATCCAACCAAAAACTATTTAAATATTTTATATCTTAGTAAAAAGAAGATGGTATGCACAACTGAGATACATAAGTCGACAATAATAAATTGTATATACATAAATTTCTGCAACACATATTAAATGGACTTTCTTGAAAATACCTTTAGGCTTTTCATTTGATTTTATTACATATCTAAATTTATTGTATTCTCTTGTTTTATAGTATAAAAAAAATCAATTTAAAGAAATTCATTTGTAAAATTTTGTACCAAATAATATCACAGTTAAAGTCGTACTCACCAGACTACGACTATATCTAAGAAACACTATAAGAAATAAACATTGAACGATGATGACAAATCCGTGCCTTACCGTGCATAAGAACAGCAGTGTGTAATATAAATTATTTCATTCTGTATTATAAAATATTAAAAATAAAACATTTAAATGCAGTGCATCCAGAACTTCTGTGTTAGTTTAATACTAATGAGCTTTTTTTAGGACCAGTTGCTTGCACGCTCTTTAAACACTTATAAGACGTCATGGTAAAGTGTAGAGCGTAGACTGTATGTAGACAGTAGTAGAATCTAATATAAATTTATGCTAAAGATATTTTAACTTCTAGTGCCCTCTAACGACAGAAATTTTGGTTTTTTACGCTTAAATCGTGTTTGGTGACAATTTACACATTTTAGAGTTTAATTAAGAATATATATTTTGTCATTAAGTGCCTCCAGTGGCAGAAACTTTATAGAACCTTTTTATTTAAATTTTACTTTTCATTAGACGTTACTATAATTTTAGTCATTTAATTAGATTATAATTAAATTGCACAATGAGATAGGTTGAAAAACACGTTGAGGAAAAGGGTCATAGCACGACACCACCTACCGGGAGAATTTTAAAAATCTTATATATACATAACATTCAAAATTCTAGATGTTTTCTAGCGTTGTGTCTACCGAAAATTTAGAAATGTCATTTACCACATTAAATAACAATTATTTGTATAAGTTTACTCGTTTACGGACAGACGGACAATCCAAAAAGCATAAACATATCGGATTTTATGTTTCTTCAATAATGTCCGTAAGAAAACTAGCCCATAGGCTGTACATTTTTATAACTTTTTACCTGTATATTCCATTTAATTTAATTTTTTTTTTTATTTTTTTGGATTTCTATCTTTTAAAGTTTATATCTTTTCGCGCGTCGTCGGTTCATTACAAAGTTTGTGTTGTATTTTTGTATGCTGTTTCATATTGTATACCAATATTTATTTAACAGGATAGGCTTTTTGGGGTAAAGGTTTGGCAGTTATGTAATATAGTTAGAAATATATAAGAATTTAAAAGATTGGAAATTCAGATTGAATTAACAAATTTGATAAAAATTTCGGATTTTATTGATAACACAGTAACTAAAACTTGTTAAATATAAGCATTAAATGTCATGTAAATGTAAAAACTACTTCTTAAACTGTTTAATTCCGCAGACTATCCTTAATTGACCACATGGACAGAATTGTTGAGCTCCCCGAAATGGTAATAAGTAGAAATTCCTTAGATATAAAAATTGTATAATTTAAATTTACTAAAGTCTCATATAAAAATTTGCATACAAACATTTTGTATAAAAAAAATTCCAAAAATACATAAATATGTTAAAACGCAAAAAAAAACTATAGTGATAAAAAGACTGGACAGAACTGACAGAGGAGGTTTATAAGAGGTACAACTAAAAAGCAAATTTATATTATATGTTCAGTTCTGCGTATATGATTATTAACTTTGGTTTGTGTTGTTGTAAATTTGATCATAAATTAAATGACAAATTGGTTTTAAATTGATTATTGTTCGCGATCTTCGTTTAACGTAAATGTCTAATATATGCGATACGCATATATACCGTAAAATATTAAGGACAACAAAATTATTACAAATAAAAAAAAAAACATCAAATTGCAATGAAAAATGTATTAAAACATTTAATTTAATTTTTAAGAGTTTTAAGTGCAGATTTTATTTTAAATATTTAATATTAAATTGAAATTTTTATTATACACATAAAATTTATAGAAATGCTGTTAATGCCAGAGGTGTAGAAATAAAGGGGAATCATTGGATTCAATAGTGGGATAATATATTGTTAATAGGATTTTACTATTTTGGGTGAAATAAAGTAATTATAATTTAAATAATTTTTATATGACAAGCTGTTTTCTAATTGAAATTAATGTGTTGCTTAAATATTACAAAAAATTTAATAATTAAAAATATTATTTTATTGATATTTTATAACCAATTTATTTTTGTAAGTAATTTCGAATTTGTAATTTAATTGAAGAGCTACTAATATAATTATGTATCGTATATCGATGGCAAAAATTCATAAATTCATGATTTTTGCAAGGTTTACAGGACACATACAAAAATTATATTATTTTTGAATAAAATTATTGTTTTTGGGTTTATAAACTTGGGCTTGCACAGTTTAAACCACTAAAAATATGAATTAAACTATAAATACTTTTTATTTAATACATACAAGGTCCTGCTTCAAGAATTTAAAAAGTTCTTTTGTTCTTTATCTACAATTTGTAGTTACGAGGTACTCAAAATGATTTTTTTTTTTGTTATTAAAACTAATTTTACAAGTTAAAAGTTTTATTTTGACACGTTTCATTCAACTTTGCAATAATTATGAATTAAACAGAATAAACCAAATTATCTGACGTATGTTTTTAAAGGTTATTTAATTAAAAAAAATGATTTTTGGACTTACGAGGTTCAGAATTTTCGAAATTTATACAATTAATATTATTTTCAATGGTTAAATTCATATAGATAATTAGTAAAAAATATTTATTATCTTTGAATTCCTGAAAAAATAAAAAACAATAATTTTACTATCAAAATATTTTACATATAAATAATTAAAAACTTTCTAAAAATCATTAACAAAAAAAATTAAAATGTTAAACATGAAGATTAATTAATAATTATCCTTGTGATGGCTTATATTAATTTCATCCACCAAATCATAATAGCCAACTTTTCATAACACCATCCAACGTTCAATCATCTATTTTATATTACGTATAGCTAAACATTAAATAAATATATCAGATTTCTATCATTATTGTCGAAAAGTGTAAATTGAATTATCCTTATTGTTATATACACATATCCTTAAAATTATGAAACAATAAATATGTCATTTTCTAAATATAATAATAACCTTAAAAAACCCCATTCCAAACATTCCCAAAAATTCCATAACAATTACATTATAAAATATATAATTTCTATCCTTCCGATGCCGCTGGCTTCCAAATTCATTAATCCAAAAAATTTTAATCGAGACAAACACTCATTAAATTCTTAGTTTTTGTGTCTAATTATCCTTCGAGATAAATGGAAGGAAATTAATTGTTGTTAGTATATATAGCATGATATAAAATATTCTTGTGTGGATCATATATTTATTAATATGTTATTTCACTTAGTATCATCATCATCATCATCATCTCTACACAGTAATCTAAACTGTGAAATTTTATGTTTATTAACTATATAAAATTCATAAATTGTTCATGTTAAATTTCCAATTGACATTGTTTTAAACTTATAAAATTTTTCATATATTCTATATCTTTTATGTTTTATTTATGTTTTATGTATAGATATATTTATCTGATATAATAATAATGAATATTATATATCGTGTAATGGATAATTATTAATGTTCCTTTTATGGATGACTTTGGATGATACTTTCACAATAATATTTTGTGATATAGGCGTGAAAATATTGCCGCTGGGACTTTTTAAAAAAACTTTATCACAAAACAATGTTTATATTAAATAGAATATAATGTAATTTTGGATGGGGGATATATGTTTTGATTGAAAATTAATGTATTTTATAAAATTGTTGTAGATTTATGTAGTAAATTTTAAGGTTAGGTATATAAGATGTTATTGAATATTATACATTATTGGTATTAAGAAAAATATATATTTGTAGATAATAAAAATTAAATTTATTTAAAAATCTATGAATACAGCTTTAAATCTGTATAGTAAATTTATATTTACTTTTAATACTACTGAGAATATGTTGTCCAATCCAGCAGATATTAAAATTCCTTTCACATTTCTTTTAATTTGATCTTAAAATCAAATTATCTTTACTATGGCGTCTACTAAATTACAGGTTTCTTAATTTCTGTGGTTAGTTTAGATTTGTCTCGTAGCTAATCCAAACTTTTCGCAATTTAATTCCAATTATTCTGTACTGTACCAAGTTCTTGTGGGTACTCCAATATTTCGCTTCTTTGTGACAAAGAGAATAACTAAAATTATTTCTCAGAATGTGAGAAAGTGCAATTAATAAAGTTTAAATAAAATACGATATTTTCTTTCTTTATTTATGTTTCCTTTTAATATAGACGTACAAACAAATAATCATTCTCTTTCTCAGGTTCCCATTTTCTTGGTAACGGAAAGATGGAGCATGTTCTGAGATTGGTGACGAGGATTTGATACTGGATTACTAATTAACTTTAAATTTGTTTCATATACTTAATTTTGTTCACTTGTGTAGTTTAGAAAGGTGCGGATAGCATAGTTTCGAATCCGTATGGAAGGGCTAATATGCGTTCTATATTTTCCTGAGACTACCAAAAATACCAATTTTGTTAATTTGTTACCTATATCTTTCCGATTATAATAATTTATTACTATTAGAAGTACTTCTTTAGACATAATATCTTCGTCTATCTCGGTTTCATAATTTTTCAGTGACCAAATTGTTAACATAATAAAGTTTAATGAAAAATATTTCAAATCAAATCAAAAAACATGGAAAAAAAAATTATATATGTATAAAAATTGGACAAATGGGATCCAATAATAATTTAATATTTAATTTGTTATCACTAATAAATCATCATATATAGTGTTGTAGAATGTAATGTGAAGCATTAAGTTATATTAAAGAAAATTAACAAAATTCCCATCGTATCGCTTTACCACATTTTTTTTTCAACAATTTGTAATTTTTATCATATTTGGATGCCCACACCTTTTATCCTCTTTAAGCTTAAAATGCACTTACTTTTATCTATAAACATGAAACATATAACAGTAATCAATACATTGGCACTAGTGACTATTATAGTGTCTCTGTATAAATTTAATTTAAAAACTCAACACTCCACAGTGAATTTTTAAAGATAACTCTAACAAGTTTTACTAGTTTGCCACAGTATATGATGATTAATTATAGGAATATAATATTTTTAATGATTATTATTGTCTATTAGTCGAGAAAGTGCATTCATAAAGCCATCTTAGATAATAGTGAAAAAGTCTATTATTATTACAGATGCTCATCCAGCGAGTGAATAAAGCATATATAGAAAATAAGAATTGCCGACATTTTCAAAGTGAATGTATAAGCGATTGTTTAGTTTCGGTGGTTGTAATTTAATAGCTAACCCTTTATTAGTGTTGGCAATAATTATTATTGAAGGTTTGAAATGTAAAATTTTTTTCTATAATGAAAACCGTAATAATCTTAAGGAAGGAACTGAAGATTTTGTACAATTATATTTCGGTATTGCACAATATTATTTACAATGTAGTTATACGTTATGTTTTCCTCAAAAATTAATTTGGTATTTTAACAACAATATTATTGAAAGGTATAAAAATTTACCTAGACATAAAAAATTTTATAGCTTAAGTTTATTTTCGATAATTTAGTGATATTTGTTTAGTCGTTTATTTAATTTGCCAAGAAACAAGACGATGGGAATGAAAGTAAAAGACAATTTCTGAAGGAATGAATGGTTTACTATCAATCAATGTTAATGACAATTGTTGACTTGGTAAAATACCTCTCGGATATTAAGTAATTCATTTTATTTCGAGTCATTAAAGTTAATAATTTCGTAAAAACAAAGTTTCAACTAATCTTAACTACTTTAATAGATATTTTCATATGGATCTTTTTATATATCAATCTTGTGACCAAAAACATTAATTATTACACCTCATAAAACAATAATTAAACTTGCAGAACTTTCAATACTATTTCATGATCAGTGCTAATTGATAGTTTACATGTAAGCAATTATTGCTCCTTAGTAATTAAAATTTTTGTCATTAAACCAACTAAGGAAAAATATAGAAAATCTAAGTCAAATTAATCATAATCGAAGACAATTTTATCTTCACTAATTTGACTTGGAAATTTTTATGTAAAATAATAGTTTCATTACAAGAACTATCAGTTAAATATAAAATTTGAGAAATTCCCACGCATCTTTACAAATTTAAAATTCTATCATTAGTTAAATTTTAAAAATAGATTGAAATTTTCTCTATGATATCATTTTAAAAGGGAAATATATTAGAAATTTCTAAAACTATCTATCATCATTTTATTCATTGTGCAAATAATATCAATCGATATAATAATAAATATCTATAAAAATAAAATAAATTTTCCTTATAAAAGTTATGAATGATCTCGACCAGGACGGATTCATCTTATACCTCTGAATATTTTCCTGAATAAACAATTAAAGAATTTAAAATATACATAATAGAAATAAGATAATTAATGATGTTAATGCAAATATTGGCAAAATACCTTAATATCCTTGTTCCTATATTCAAAAAAAAAAATCCTGTTGGTTAACTCAAAGGACCAAAAAAAATTTTTTAGCAATGCAAACAATTTAACGCATAGGACAAACATTATTATTTCATATAAAAAGTCCTTTTTGATCGAAATTTTTACTTTCTTCATTAATGATTCCTTGCATCGTGGCCTTTATAATAGATGATTTTATGTAGTAAACTGTTTGCTTATAGAACAATTAATAATGGGGGAAGTTGAACTAAATTTATATAATCTGTTATTTTGGCAAATTTTTGTAATAATTTGTCAAAGATATTTTTTTGTGTATAATTAAAATTAATGATTTTATGTATTTTAGCATAATCTGTACTATCATTAATATAGAAATTACTTAGAGAGGGAATTGAAAATTTTTATTTTATCAAAGGTAAAAATTGTATTTGTCCGAAAATTTCTATTAATATATGGGAATTTATGATTTTCGCAGTCATTTTTCAATGTTTTTTTTTTTAAGATTTAAAATATTTTTTATTTTTGGTTCGTTTTTTAAATATTTAAATTGTATTTTTATAGGTGATCTTGGAACGTGGCCATTGTTGGTTAATTGTTAATATAAAAATATTGAATGGACATGTCAATTTGATAATGATAACTATACGTTTTTTTAATATTTAAATGAAAGAAGAGGGACAACTTCAATTATAGAATTGCTCCTGATTTAGAGGTCAAATTCTATATAGTGTTTCTTCATATTTTAATAGAGTATCTAGAATAAATGGTTCACAGAAAATTGAATAATTGATAAATGGAACAGTATTAAATATAAGTTAAAAATATATAAGTCTACTTAGTCTCTATACTTTGGAGATTCAATTCCCATCTGATTTTGAAAGAATAGAATTTATTTTGTAGTTTTTACCATTAATATAAATATGCTACTAAATATTCAAGGTTGCAGGATTTTACTATAGCGTAACATGAACTCTATGCGGCGCCTCGAGCAAAGTCATTATCAAAAAATTACCTTTGGGTCTTGATTATTAGGCAATTGCGTCAATCGTGATAACACTCTTAAAATACCACGATCAGACGTAAATTATATAATATAGAGTAGCAGTAGATATTATCATGAAGAATGTGAAACGATCGAGCTTATTCTGTGTTTTTGTGCTCAGTCTCGATTAAATAAAATGTTTTAATTCGTACTTCATTAATGAATAGTGCCAAGTATCCAGTTAAAATTTTAAAATATCAATCAATCCTAAGGTTCGGGAAGGAGAGCTATAGTAATCCAGACAACCGTCGCGGCATGTATAGTAAATAAATTATATTTGTGGTATTTTTTAGTATAATCCACTAAGTTTATTAAATCTATGTTTATTAAACGGAGATTTTCAATAATGGTTAAAAGAATCTTTAATATACTTAGATATTACTGACACATTTTTATGGTAAAATAAAATTATTTAATATTTTCTGTTTCCACTTTTGTATCTAAAAAATACTTTAATAAAAAAACGTAAATTTCTTTAAAGTAACAAAATTTAAAATAAATCTTTAGTTCCTATTTATTACAAAAAAAAACTATATTAGCTTTAACATCTCTTTTATAAATGTTAAATTTATATAATTTAATATTATATAAAATTTATAACCATAATAATTTTATTCTAAACGAACTAACAAAAAGCTTTTTCTAAACTTTTAATATAGCTTAATATTATGTTAAATGTATGAAATAGAATAGATACAAACATAAAGATACACAGTCAAATTCTTTCACTGTATTGTATACAACTACACATAAATATTAGCGTTGTAACAGTTGCGGCGAATAATATAAATATTTTTATGTATTGAAATAGGGTTGGACTTGGTAAACTTAACGAAACTGTTATGAATCTGTTAAATATTTTACATATATCTCGTAGAGTACCGCCTCTTAATTGCTAGTACGATATTTTTTATTCAGATTGTCAGAGATTCCAATACGAAAATTTATTAGAAAATTTAACTAAACAACAAAAACAGCAAAAAAAAAATTATATGTTCCTACGGATTAAACGGAATAGGAATTTTATATATAAAACGGAAATTTAAGTTTTTGAAAACAATTTTAATATAAATTGTTGAAAATTGTAGTTTATTATAATATAAAACATAAAACTTTAATTTTAGTTGATAAAGATTTATCATTTTTATATATAATTTAGTATCAATACCGGAAAATATAATTTCAAATGAAAATTATATATAAAAAATTACGATAGTTTAGACTAGAGTAATTCATTAATAAGTTTTGTGACAAACTTCTTAAGCATAATTTGAATTTGAATTATTATTAAATTAAGCAAAAGAAGATGTATTTGTATTGGCTTAGAATTCAGTGTTGTTGCTCTATTTTTTTGATTGAATAATTTTTGTAATATAAATCCAGGTTTTTAGATATTTTCTTTTCGAATATTAGAATTTATGAAATATATAAACATTAGAATAGATGGAGGTGGAGTAGTGGTAGTAATGCATTCAACTCCAGAGCAAGTTATAGATGTTGCTCTATGTTGAATCAGCTTTAAATGAGTAATAAAAATTGCAATTTATAGTGTCTTGCAAATAAACTATTCATAACATTTTACGAGCTACTATTTTATTTAACCGTCGAATATCTAATATCTTTTAAGACTATGGGGAAGAACATTACCGGTTGACACCATTTGCTGACAACAAATGTCTCACTATCAAAAGCCATTTGATTGTTGCTATTAAATGTTTCTGCACTATAAAGAAACTTATGGTTCGGAATCCATATAAAATTAGTAGATCTTAATTGCAAAAAAATGTTACGAAACCTCTTTGAAGAGGCCAAAGCTGTATCACCAAAGCATCAAATTAAATTATGTCATATATATGAGTGCCTCATCAAACTATTGAAAATATCAATTTAATAAAGAATATATTATATATTAAGTGAGTGTACGTGAACTTATTGCTTAACAATAGTTAAAACGTATTAATTTAACATCGCCGAATTACATGTAGAGGATCTTAATCTGATACTATGAAAAAGTTTAAAGATTTGTTTAATATTTAGAAACACCAAAATTTGGAGCTATTTATCACCGCTTGTATTTGTTCTATACTAATATAATTTAGTGAATTATAAAGAAGATTGTACACGTAAACCATTTATCTCAAACCATAGTCATATAAGTGACAGTGAAAATCGAACTGTGTCCTTTTCTCAATATTTGGATTAAAACAAAAAATTGAATTTATATTTTACTAAAAATAAATTTAGCTGGTAATATAATAAAAAAAATATCAAAAATTTAAGTGTTTATATTTAATTTTTTATTAGAATTTTACAAATTAATTTATTAATTAATACAAAATGTTGTATCGAAAATCGTCATTCATACCATTTTAATCAGTGTTGCTGCTCTTTACGTATAAAATTAATCCAGGGTACGGAAATTCAGTCCAAGGAATTCCTTTACGTTATTGCGTTTAATTTCCACAACAAAAATCCAGTATGACCTAAAAAAAAAATTCCTATTAAGAAACCTAAATTGGAGTTGGAGTTATGTTTGAGTTTTTCACTTTTTGTAATTTGATTGTGGATTCATAAATTTTATTTAGTAGTCTAGATTCATTTAGTTGGTACATTTCATAGATTTTTTTATCATCAGCTAATCACTTCATCAGTACATATAATCATTTTGCCGGTAAATAAAACAAAAAAATATTTATCTGTTTTTTCCAGAAAATTTAAATTAGTAAATTATTTCTATAGAAATCTACAATTTGATATAGGAAAAATATTTAATTATTTAGGTTATCCTACATAATTGTAACTAAATATTAGACAATCATTATTTTAAATAAATTATCAAGATAAAATTTATCCATAAAAATTTATTATACAAAAATCATCACTATAAATATATCAAATTTTACAGTGTTAGCTGGTCTATTCGGTCTAGACTGTATTAAACTTTGCGATATTTTAAATACATATATTATAATACAAAACATTGAAATATTTTGTTTATGACCTGTTTTTAATATTATCGAACCCCATATTCATATCTCATATCCTATTATCGAATCGTTAATTATGGAAAATCAATATTTATATTTTAACAACGTTTAAATCTTTCAAGAAATCGTAAGACAATTTTCTCTAAACAAGCAATTTGATACATTTTGAGATATTTTATATAGAGATCATTAAAAAGGATAATATACTAACCTAAAAAAAACATTTTACTTTTTCTCATATGTATAGATAAAATATAATTTATAGACTTTAAAATTCTTATCAATTTTGTATAACACTAAATCATATTAATTTTTGTACATAACTATTAAAATTACAATCTTATTTTGCTTATCTTTAGAATTCCTTGTAAATCTTTAGTTTATTTATTTTTTTCCAAAATTACAAATTAAATTATGGATAATAAAAATGTAATTTAAATTTGATATTCCTGAAATTTGATAAATTGTATAATTCGAAAAACTGAAAGTTAATTTTTATATACCCTAACAATTTGATTAAAACCCCGAGGATCAAAGATTATTCCCTCATTTGATCTAACTGCGACTATATTATGACTTTGTGACCTAAATCTTATTTTGCAGCATCAATAAAATTATTTTATTTTTTCCATTTGGTCAAATGTCACACAGCATCTTAAAAACTTGATATTTATGTTGGGTTTTTTTTGTGTACACAGGATAAGTGATAATAAAAGATTCGTTAAGATGTTTTCTAAACAAGGATCAAAAATAAATACAAAACAATTAAAAATCATAAACTAGTTTTATTGTATGAACTCTTAATTTCTGAGGGTGATTCATTAAGAAATTATATATTTCAAAAGGATAAAATTTTAGCTACTTATAACAAGAAATTCTCATAAAAAAAAATTTAAGGATCGATTGTACGTCAATCAAAAAAAAAATTGAATTGCGAATTATTTAATTATATATATATAAAATTTTTAAAATGAAATTTGTATTTATTTCAGTTTATAAATTGAAACTGGTTTCCTTATTATTAAATACATAAACCAGAAAGTCTGGAAATTACATAAAAAGGATGAAGATATTAAAAGTTCACATAAATATAAAGTATATGTGAAAAATAAAAACACTATTATTTTTATAAAAATGTTTATCTAGGAAGCCAAAAGTGGAAACAAAAATATCCAAAAATTTTATAACCATAAACTTTTATTTTTATGTAAAAGGATATGGCTGTAATGTAAAGGAATCTAAAGGTCATGAAAGAGGTCAGTAACTGGCTTCTTAAATAAGGAAAAATTCATTAACGAGAATAAATAATTATACGTAGATACAGAGTGTGTTTAGTGTGTAAGGAAACACATTTTAAATAAGAAACCATTTACAGAAAATAAAGGTAATTTAAGAAACATTTATAAATATTTATGTTATTATCTAATGTTGCTTGTTTTTAAGCTTCTACAGAAAAAAAGGATATATAGATAAAAATAACAAAATTTGTATTAAACTTTCCATTATATCCTAAATGATATATTATTTTTAAAAATATTACCAACAGGAAAGCAGGACATATGCAATCGTACTATTTATAGACTGTTACTATTAGTTGTAATATTTAATGGTAACCGGACAATTCGTAGAAAATCAATTAATAGAGAAATATTTCGTATAAACGTTTAGTGAATAGCAGTATCGAAAATATTTAATCAAATACTTTTAGTTTAAAAAAAAATATTGCATGAGAGAAAAAAAATATCGCGAATTTCTCTTCTACGGACACTTTTTCTATAAATTATTTTTCTACAAATTATATTTCTATGTTTTTTTTTTCGATGAATTGTCCGTGAATAGAAATTATGTACATAAAAACGTATCATACATGTTGCGCATTAACACTTCGCCAGATGGCCTAATAAAAAGGACCACAATAAAAATATTTTTGGTCAATTAGAAAAATTGTTTCGGTATAACTATAAAAAAAAAATTCTATATAAAAATTGTTGTGACAAAAGGCAGATTCAGATAGAATAAAGTAAGATACTTTTATGTGTCAAATATTATAATTATTTTTATTAGGCCGAAAAGAATTTTATTATAACTTCAAGTACTATATAAAAATGTGGAATTGTTGAGTGTTGAAAGGAGAACTTTAATTATATGAGTATATATAATAAAATTTTGATTAAGAAATTATTTTTAATGCGTAGAAATCCTGGTGATAATTTAAGTAAAATGTTAATAGTACTAAATTATCAACACCTGGACTATGTTCAAAAAATTTATATTGCTTTTTTGAAAGTCAACATTTTCACAGATTTTGGTTACCAGTAATATTTAATATACAATAAAATATTTTACGACATTTATGTAATAAGAAAAAAAAATTTAAAATATATGACAGTTCACATAATCCAATTTCCTTAAAATATTTTATTTACTATATAATTTTGTATAGTAAATAGTAATCGCTACTTTAACCAATGCTTCTTGCAAATTATTTTAGACTTTATTATACATTGGTTTCTAAACATTCTAGATCTAGATAATTAAAACTTATATAAAAGTCTCTAAAACTAAACCATCCTACAATACTTTCTAAACTCCATTAACAATGTCGATAAAGAAATGTCGATGTATCTGCAGAACGTAGTAAGTATAAATATTATAAATATTTAACCTAATATTCAAAATTGGCTAATACTTGACCTAAATATTTATAAATAGGCATCTATTTTAGATCTGCATAATTGAAATTTTAAGAAAATACAATTCATTAAAATTTGATGCAATCAAAAAAGTGTTAAAGAAAATCAAAATTCATTATTAAAAATAACAAAAAAATATAAAATTAAGAAATTATTTAAATTCCTTAAAAGTTCCAAAATAATAATTTAATGATGAAGTTTCATTTATTTTATTTTATTTTGCCCCTTAACAACAATATTAATTTTCACCATAATTTTCGATCCGCGTGTCAATTATTAAATAATTATTTACGCTCGATTATTTTGACATCATCAATCATTGACTTTCGGTCTGGTCAAGTTAATCGACAAACAAACATGAACTTTTTACTGTTTCTCCAATATATAACCATAAACCACAAATCAAAGTATAACAAACTCTTTTTTTTTTTTTTTTTTTTTGGTTTGTTGTACATTTGACCTTTTTTTAAATGTGTTTTAACCGGCGGTGGCGGTGTTTATATTCACTAATGTTGGTGGAAATAATGAATAAGTACTCGCTCTATAACCAAAAAAATTAAAAAGTCAAAAAACAAAATTGTTACGCGCGCGTTGGCGGCTTAAACTCTGAACCAAATTCTTTAATGATGTTATATATTAAAATTGTAAAAAAAAATTAAATATTTTCAATTTAAATAATATTGAAGAGTTAGATTCGAGATATCTTTTTATAGTTGAATTACACAATTTTCATAATATTACAAGAAACAAGTTAATTTTGAAAAGGGACGGTTAACAAGTAAATTCAATTATTTGTAATTCAATTTAGATTTTTCTATTTTGACATAATTGTGTATATAAAGAAAATTATTAAAATTTAATTTCCCAAATGAATTTAGAAATTGTTGGTTCGTTAGTTTTAAAATAGTTGGAATTACGAAGGCCCCTACAAAATAAGTGGCAACAAATAAGTTGTACCCTTCAGTCGAATTCTGTACGATTGTTACTGAGCATGAATCATGCCAATTTTCATATTTAGTTCCTTAAATATCATAATTTCTGCTGCGTGATTTATGATAGCGATCTCAACATGTTTCTATAATTCAATCTTAAGGTCTGATTTAAATCTTAATCGCTCAAGAAGATTATCAGCATCACAACATCGCGTATAAATTTTAGAGCCGTCTGTATAAATCACAAAATTATTTCCTGGTTATGACTTTCAAATTAAAAACTACATTATCCTCTATAATCGAAAACACACTGTATTATCAAATTGCAGTTAACAATTATATTGCAAACACCTTTAATTATTAACAATATTAATCATTGTTTCAATGCATCTTCATTAACTCTTTTTTTTCTGTAAGTTCGTGTGCGCGCTTCATCAATGATTATGGTATATGATAAATATCCTCATAATATATTTTACCCTATCTTATACCCTCTTCACCTCCCCACTTTTACCAATTTCTCTTTATATCTCCTTTAAGCTATAAATTTATCCTGAGGCTCGTCACCACAACAAAACATAAAATCATATAAAATCGTTGAGAAATCAACTTGGACAGGCCAAGTTCATAAACGAATTTACGCCTACAATGAAAATATTTGAAATTCCATTTAAAAAAAAAAACTGAATCTATACAAAACAGAATCTCATAATATTTTTGATGAATTATTTTTTTGACCAATGGTTTTTTTTATATACAATAATTTTCTTCTTCTTTAATTTTCTACTTTATAAAAAACAAAAAATGTTTCTAAGTTTTTAAGATTATGGTATAATAAACATGAGACCATTAGTTACTATCAAATTTGATTGATTTCAATTAATCTTCAACTGGACGATTAATCATCACAAACGATAATTTTCAAAGCTGTGAAACTTAACAAAAACGAAAATTGAGTTTTGAAATTTTATGTTTTATTTAAGTTTGTATTAAAAATTATAATATAAAAAAAAAATATTTTGATTTTTAAAATGTTATTGTAAATAATTAAAAAAATTTAAAGATATAATAAATTGGTTAATTTAAATGGTGAAGAAAATTGAAGATATGTTAATTATTATCCCAGTAAATATAAATAATTATGAACAAATTGATAAATTTCTTGGTAAAATATTTAATTTATGAAATTGTTTTAAATTTTAGATTAGAATTACATTTTGTCTGTTAAGAATTTAACTCTTTATTGAACAATATCAATCCCATTTTGATAATATTTATACCAAGTTTGATGATATTTATTTTAAAATGATTTTTATTTAATAAGTTTTTAAAATCAGACTTTCACAATAAGGAAAATTGCAAATTTTGTTTTTATTTACATGTTTCAATTTAACAGATTGATTTAGGAATCGAATCTAAATTGTTATCAATTAAATATTTAATTATTTATAGTTTAAAACAAGGTCGTTTTGTATAACTCGATATTATTATGCTGGTTAGTGGATGGATAAAATATGGTCTTGCGGTTGGTAGATGAGTCAGTATGTTTTTAACTATCAACCTGTTCAGACATGCCTGTACAGATATGTAAAAGATACATTGGCAATTTAACAGAGAAAAAGACAGATTAGCAAACGAGAAGACAAAATACTTGCATAAAAAAAAATTTCTTTAGTATTTCTTAAAAACTAAAAGATAATTTAGAAAAATATCTTTACTAAGAAAAAAACGAATTGTTTTAGATTGCAAAATTCTTTCTTTTTTACTAAAAGAAATATTAATACCCCACAGAAAATTCATTCATTTGAATAATATTTTTTATTTTAGCTTACTCATCATTAAATCCAGCTCCACAGACGATTACAGTCCCTGTCTTCACGCAGTTTGTATCTCTGTTTTTTCTGCACATAGGACCACCTTAACTTTTGGGATATTTGGGCTGTAGAGCAGATCCAGGGCGCCGTTGAGTCAGAGGTGCATAAGAACCATGAAGTATGAATTTTTGTTTATTTAAGCTTGCTTCAGTCAGTACAACTTGAGTATAGTTAATTGTTTTAGGTCTTAGGTAAATAATTGTTTTTGATCAGATCATTAATAATATCTAATGAAAAATAAAATTTAATCCAGTAAATCACACTGTAAATAATTTAATTTTAAACATTAATACATAATCTTACTTCTTATAATAGTGAACAAATATTATAAGAAGTAAATGAAATAAAATATATCTATAAAAAAAATACTGAATGCGAGTATATATTTTGTGGTGACCTTTTTACGCTGACCTCAGGAAGCCGTAAATAGCATTTTAAAAGATCTCATTCGACACATTAAATGTGCAAAGTTAAAAAATAAATAACAAAACTATATTCAGTTAAGCGTGTGTGTCTCCAAACCAAAACAAAACAAAGTGCGACCGACAAAATATCACATTAAAATATTATAAAACACCTTAATACAAAAAAAAGTGCTAAATATGCTAAAAAAAACAAAATAAAAATTAACATTTTGTATTTAAATAGTTTCTGAAAATGAACTATAAAAGACTTTGTTGTTTGCTGTTGAGTGCACAGCTCCTTAATTTGCATTTTAAATTTTATTCATTTAGAAATTTATTTATTGTAAATAATTTTTCTATTAATTTTTATTTATTTATAAATATATTAATACGATTTTAATATATTAATATTTTCACTGTTAGCATTATTATTTAATTTTTATTTTTATTTACAATTCATAACTACAGAGTAGCGAGAAAAAAGTTTATAATAATATTAAATAAAAATACATTTTATAAATTCAATATTAATATTTGGATTCGATTGAAGAGGTTAATCGCTTGGGATTCATATACTTAGACCAGAATTAGGGCTATTGTAGTCATCGTATTATTCACGTTACACAAGCCGTGGTAACTTGTCTAGTTTCCATACAAGAACACTCGCTTCATGAAGTTGGTTCATGTAAGAAGTAAGAAGCAAACCATTATTTCTTGGTGAGTACTTCGTTTGAGACGCCAATAACCATTCGATTAGTAAATCACAAACATCCATGATAATGTAAAGATATCGTTTATGGTCTATCTCTACACTAAAAATAATCTTTGAGGCAGTCCCAGATAAACAGCAGCGAGTTAAAAAACATTGAAAATCATGTTACATTTTCCCATGTTTCTGATGTACACTAGCTGTTTTTTCAATTCTCTTTCATTTTTTACTTGTTCCTGAAGTGGAACAGATGTTATTCGGTTGTTCCTTGAGTGGAACAGCAACTTCTCGCTTGTTTCTGGAATGAACAATTCTTTCACACTAAATTGCTACAATTTTCAAGCATTGGTTGATCAAAAATAAAATTTTATCGATCCTAGAGTATAATAAGTGGTCAGAAAATGACCAATAATTCTTTTAAAATTAAAATAAGTAACCGACTTTTCCGCTACACTGTATAATTATTCATATTTTTTTATATTTGTTAAAATTCTGTTGAATTATTCATAAAAAACATTAAAAAAAAAAACAATTTTATTGCATTTTTAAAATATAATTTATGATAAGTTTAATTATATAATTTTGTGATAAGGTCACAAAAAAAGTTCACAAATACTTTAAATGATAAATGATATGGAATTTTACAAAAAAAAAAAAACAAAAAAAAACACCAAAATCTTTAAATTTTAAATTTTTTATGTAACATATTTAAAACCAATAAAATTTTATGTGTCCTTATATGAAGCTATAAAGATGCGCGTGTTAATGGAGTTGGAGTAATCTTTGTACATATATGAAATATCCTACAGTGTTAAAGAGTTAGCACCAGATATTTTATATCCACAGCAGGACATTATTCTGAATACTGTGAATAATATACATAATAATAAAAAAAAAATATAATAAGTAAATATTGTCATATAATCCACCCTTAAAAAAGCCAACATAAAAAAGTATTTTGATTTTTTTTTTTATATAAAAGATAAGATCAACATTTTTGGACGCCTGCTATCATCCTGGTAGTTGGGTGATACAATCATAAAAAATAATGTATTTAGAGAGTTTACATAATTTTTCTGTTTATATCCATGAATATATAAAGTTAATATTCCGGATAATTCAGAAATTTATCCTTTTTGTTGTTGATCATCATCATTCAATGCCAAAAAAATATAAATATTTTTATTTACATTTTTGATATAGTATATTAAATTAAAAAATATATAAAAATATTTCATTGTCTTCATAAGATAATATCCTAGGCCAGATGGTCATTTCTTAGGTAAATAAAATCTATTTTTCTGTAATCCATTTTTCAGGATATTTAATTTTGGAATGCAAAAAGATAGATGCAAATGTCATTAAGAATTAGAATGTAAAATAGAATAAACAGTGAAGATTGAGAGGGTATAAATTTTGAATAAGGATGCGCTTATACACAATAATTGCATAAGTCCTTGATTAAAGGTCAATAATAATATAAAATTTTTACCAACAATATTTTAACAGAATCAAGAACATTAATATTTTTTTTGGTAGGTATAAAAAGTAGGGTCATGTTTACATTGGGGTTAAGGAGTTTGATCGAGTTAAATATATTTCGAGAAAATATTGAAATTTTCATTAATATTACAGATCAGATGTATAATTTATCATAAAATTTTACAAGTACTTATGAAATAAATATGAAGTATTGTGATGGAAAGACTGGTCGAAAAAATGTATTTTTCTTCAATCAATTTTCACTCAAACTAATATAGTGTGAATTTAAAAATTTGGTAACAAAAGTAATTTTTATCCGATCTCTTAAGATGAAATTTAAAATTTCAGGTCGGTAGATTCAGTGGGTCCCTTTCAAAAGTATAACATTATATGAATTACATTTTTGATTTTCAGAATTTTTGTACATGCTCCTGAAATGATACATTCCTTAAATTTTAATTATAATTTTTTTCTTATATATAAATACGAATTTTGAGTTACCCCTAAAAATAACAGCGTCTGACTGGTATAATAATAATAAACCATTGAAAAAAGTTATAAATTTTATCGTAAATGAATGAAAATTTTGTATTACAAAATTTCTAATAAATATTTATAGATTTTCATTAATTAATAAATAAATAAATTACTATTTTCTGTAATGCCATTAAAGTTTCTTGTATTGTCTATAGTAATTTATTTAAAAAAATATTAAAATTATGATTTATAATAAAAATATCTTCATTTTTCTATATTTTTATACATTAATGTGGCGGTATATTAAATTGTTATTTTAATGTTTTAACCTTGTACATTATTTTAAAACCATATATCCTTATACTTTCGTAACAACAATTTTGCGGTATTTGCTCAATCCTTTCATTTCCGAATGCCTACACTTAAAGTTCATATTGACTGCGTAACCCTTAAAACACTTTTATTTCATTCCAGTTCAATAGATCATATACACATTTCACATTAATACTTCTACAAGAAGAACTGTCAAATGTTTTTGGAATAAATAAAAGACTCGACCTGTTTTACAACTTTGTCAAGAAATTTTAATTGAAATTTTTACGTTAATTTCAAGTTTTTTTTTCCGTATTACAAAAGATATAAGATTTTCACAAAAAAAAAAAAAGTTTATTTTTTTAAGTAAGAATCCGGAAAAATTATGTTCCCAAGGTTGTAAAAAATATTGCTTCCTTGTAAGTGTGAAACTGGAAATAATATTTTTTTTTGTATATTTTCCAGTTTTGTAGATTTTATTCTCATGCATTTAATTTAAAATTCTTGATTTTATGTTGGTTACATAATTTTTGATAGAAGAAAATAAAAAAAAAATATTTAAAATAATTAAATTATTATTACAAGGAGTCGGATACATAATATAAAATACAGGGTGAACTATGAAAAAAGGACCACCTCATTTGTTTTAATTGAATATTTAAATAAATACAAAGTAGAGAGAAACACTTTCTTCGCTTTTCCCCAGCACCTCTAGTGATATATCGCTTATTTCCGTTTGAATATTTTGATTCTACACAAACTTTTGGACTACATTAATCCCTTAAGGAAAAATCGGGGTTGTCAAATCTCGTGTGGATCTGTTTAGAGACTTCCAGTATAAATAAATTAATTTTTTTACGTTTTCAAAGTGAATAATCATAAATTATTCATTTTGCAAACATATTCACTTTAGAATTCAGATTAATTCAATTATATTAGAAATCTTCTTAATGATAATACATCTTCTTAGGATTATCAAGAAGTATCAGAATTGGTTTAAAAATCAAGTTTATTTCCAAAAATTTATCATTTTCAATATAGAAAAAAACCATTTCACAAGATTTTACTTAACCTTTAATTAAATCAAAGTTCAAACCAGTCTTAACATTTTTATCTGACACAAAATAATTACACTATTTCACAAATAATCATATTTTTGCTATACTACTTACATTTAACTGAATAATATACAAGGGTTAACTTGGGTGGCATTCTGCAACAACAACAATAAAAAAACAAGAGGCCAACAAATCAACTTATTTGTAATGAATCAAAAAAGTTTAATAATATAATTAAGAAAATATTAAACCAACCCTTTTTTTTTGGTGCCCCTCTAAAAACGATGAATTCGTCAAAAGATGAAAGATCATCAATATCATCATCAGTAGAGAGAAAACGGAGTAACTCGTAGTTATAATTCTGTATCTTTATGTTAATTTTTAGGGAGCAGTAGAGTAAATTTTTTTTTCTTCAAATAATTAACCAATTCATCAAAGATGCATCAACATATAGAATAAGAGTAAAACATTATAAAGTCACAGTGACATTGACCCTTTTATTTTGTTGATCTTTATATGATTCTGATTATGGAATGTGCTGTGAACTGATCACATTGACAAGAGATTTTTTTTTTCGTTATTTATGTCAATTCAGTTTAATTAGAGTTGATCAAATAAAATGAATTTAAATTTGATTGTTATTGTGATGCAAAACATGTTTGACAAGGCATCGTTTTTAATATAACGGAATCGGTATTTTTCTATTATGCAAATATGTATATACATAATATTTATTTAAGGATGTTGAGCTACTGCGGCATTTATTATTGTGAATTTGTTGTTTTTTTTTATGTTGGTTGATGAAATGAATTATAAAAACAAATTTAGTAAAGATCTTTTTGGGTGGTCGGGTATAGCATAGAATTTTATTGTCGGCAATTAATTGATATTAAAAATTTACGTGGGAAATAAAATTAATTTTATTTTTTTGTTGAGTTAAGAAAATTGTTACGAGTTATATTAACATAAATTATTATATATTTAATAAAACATACCAATTAATAAACATTACTGAATTATTAACTTCAGGAACTAGCGAATTAAAGAAACAAAATTTTGAAACAACAAAATTTAAGCTTATAATCGAAAAGTAGTCGAAGAAGCAGTTAATAACTAGGGAAATCACAAAATTCAGTTAGTGTTAATTGAAAAGTAGATGAAGAAGAGATGTTACAATTAGGAATAACAAAATTGAGTAGCTTTTAATTAAATTCTAAGCGAAAAGCGTCGAATAACAAGTAAAATGCCAAATTTTAGTAAGTATTATTAAAAAAGTAGCTGAAGCAGAGCTGATTCAATTTAGCATTTACAAAATTTAGTAGTTTTTAATCGAAAACTAGACGAAGAATCTTAAATAATAAGTAAAATTACAAAATTTAATAAATATTAATAAAAAATTAACTGAAGGAACTATTCCACTTTAGGAATTAAAAAATATATTTGCTTTTAATCAAAAATTAGACGAAGAAAAGTTAAATAACAAATGAAATAAAAAATTTAATTTAATCAAAACCTATGCGAAAAAGAGCTACTTCAGGAACACACAGTATTGTCAATTGAAAATTGAGTTTTTGACTCAAATAAAGAAACAACAAAATAATGTTCATATACACCAATTTAATATCCTGACGACAAAAAAAAAACAAACTCAAGTATCTTTATTTTATTACCGAAACTAAAATACGAAAATTACATTTAACTTTGTTTTACGCTTTTCCCCATAAATTTCCCTCATTTCCTGTTTCATCAAGCGCGCATATATTTTTATACTTCCGCGTGATTTAAAAACCAGGAAATTGTGTCCTTTTTGACTTTTTACAGAAACTATAATGTTGTGTTATATATAAAGAATAAAAACTCAAGTGCAGGTGGTTTCTATCAGAAAATCTATGGGAATTAAAAATTATAGAGCATTTAAAAAAAAAATATATAAAACAGGATTTTTTCTTATTTTGTTTTATACCAAAAAAAAGGATATACACAAAGCAACAAAAGTAAATTCTTATGTATATACTACCAAATTATTAATAAATGACAACCAATTTGGCATAAGTTTTACGACTAAATAGTTTATCTATATTACCTAATGATATATTAAAAAGCAGATGCTATATATAAATGTCCTTGCAAATACCTGTGTTAAAATTAAGTATACCCAATAAAATATCTTTTATTTATCCTTATGTTAACCTACTCAAAAAACTTTTACTTCATATATAAAATGATCGTTTTGCCTAGAACATTTACTAGTTATTACAATTATTATTTTTTTTTTGTCTAATATTGGTCATCCTTAGTTTTTCATATGTCATATATATAGTGCCAACAACAAAAAAAAGGACATAACAGAACATTGTTAAGGATTATTGATTACGCAAAAATGGACAAGACAAATAAAGGCGCCGATAAAAGGTTTTGTTGGGAAAGTAAAAAGGGCTAAAATAAAAGAAATGAACAAAAACGTAAAACTTAGCCCAATATTCAACAGCACAAAAGGACAAAATGGTCAAGGCTGGGTAAAGGGATTATGACAATATTTCTTTGTACCTGTAAAAGATTAATATATTTTTTATGTATATAGAAAATATTGTATATTTTAGTGACCGTATCGAAGATAATATTATAAAAAGGATATATGTAGATAAATTAATATTGTCAGCAAGTTTAAGGATACAATATTCAAATTTATTTTGGAAATGAAAAACCGTGAGAATATTATGTTTTTTTTTTGTTGTATAGAAAAAACAATGTTAAAATGATGACAGGATTATGATAAAACATAAATATTATGGAAAAGTAATTAAATAGTTTTTAAAACAAATTAGATTATTAAAAGTTATATTTATTGAAATGTTCTGTTAACTTCATAAACAGAAAAATAAGGGAACTGCTGCCAATGGGAGCTAATAATACCAAACCAACTAAATATGATTTGAATGTGTCAATGCAAAGTTTTATTGATGGGAAGATTGCAAGTTAACATCGCATAAATAAATTTTTTAACTCTTTTTGAAATGTTAACTCCTGCGACCTAAATTTTGCAGGAGACAAAACTTATTAATTGAAATTACTATGGTTCGTTAGTAATTTTTTTAAAAAAAAATATATTGTGCGTCAGAATAACATCTGGGAAGAAATTATTGCTTATTTCATTGACCCAAATTCAAATAATTAAATTCAGCTCATACGAATTACGTCTCGAAACAATATCTTTAATTATTTATAAATTTCATATACTTTATTCAATATTCAAGACAAATTCATTAAAATTTTACTGCAGGAATTTAATACAGAATATTATAAAAATAAAACTTTCTCACACTCTGCACATACGTAATATATTTTGCATGCCATCCAACTATAATAGTTACAAAATACAATTTATTTCAATTTTATTTATACAAAAATGAAATCATCTTTGTCCTTAAAGGAAACTTTAAGGTGAAATCTATATAATAAAATAAATATTGCAATTCGTATTTTCTGTACGTATATGGTCATAAAAGTTATTCAAATTAAAATTTATATTAATATTCAAAATGATTCAAAATAAAAAAAAAATATTATACCCTAATTTCAATAATAAATTTGCATTCAGTTGCACTGGGAGGGTCCGAATGACAGTAGGGGATTGAAAAGACTATTTCAATCAATATACAAAATATTAAAATAAATATTCTTTCACGCTCTAATTGAGATTACGCAAAAAATATATATTTCAATATTTCTATGATTTTTATGCATTTCAAGGATTATTAGAATTTGAAAGGACATTTTTTGTATGGTAATAAATTTAAAAAAAATTTTGTTGACAGAATTTTTGTTGATATAAAAATAATTTCATTGTTGTTTGTTACACAAAAAGGACGAAATAAATATATTTTAATATTTTTTTATAAAGACTTAAAAAATGTTGATGTAAACAACTTAAATTATTATATTTTCTGTATTATAAATAAAAAAATTATTGACTAAATCAAATTAGTTTTTTATGAAGTGTGAAATTTTAACATCTTTAAGAGGGTATCGATTATATAGGTAAAAAGGATATATATTAAACAAATTAATATTGTCACCAAGTTTAAGGATACAATTTTGAAGAAATAAGAAATATGATTTTACTACTAAATCCTTCAAGTGCTCGTCAATAAAACATTTCCATCGGGTGCGATTTCTTGCCAGTAATTTTATTTCTTCCCAGGTTTTACTAGAGTTGCTACCCTGTGGGTTCCAGTCTAAGGCTTGACGACAAATTTCCTGCTGAGGTTTACGGAGCGTATGTCCTAACCACTTCTATTTTCTTCGCATTTTTCAGTGGCAACTGGTTCTTTGTGGCATCTGTTCTATAGCTCGGAATTGGATATGGTATTGGACCACCAGATTTTTAAAATTCGCCGTAATCATCGATTGATGAAGCTTTGAATTTTCTGGTTCAGGATATCTGTAGTTAGCCAAGTCTCTCAACCGCAAAAAGGACTAAATATGATTTTAAATTTTGTTAATATTGTTAATTTAAAATCAGCACATTTTATCGTGAAAGTTTCAATACACGGTGCTCAAAAAATCAAAAATTGTCAAATTAAATAAAATATCAAATTATATCCTTACTCCAATTATATTTGGACACAAAATAATTATAAGAAAACTCGATAATTTTATGTGATTTATCAAATTACATCCTTTTTTTTAGCCATATTTCTTGTCAAACCACAAAATATTTCTACCAATAATAATGATAATAATAATAATATTTTCATAAAATACCATAATCAGGAAATATTTTATATTGACGAATCCTTTTCCCTTCAAAAGCGCGTAATAAACTATGGTATCCGATCACCCTTTTTTTTGGTTATCTAACTATACTAAAATAAATATAGAATTTCTATTTTGTCACGAAAGGATTTTTAGATCAAATTTCACCCTTAACAATTTATATATACGTAATTTATTTTATTTGAAGACGTGAAATGGACACCAAAATTAACGTAAAAGACACTTAACAAAATCGAATCGTTATACCTTTTTATTTTTTTGCAGGTGGTAATAATATTGGTTAACCAATTTATAATGTGATGTGTAATAATATGGTTATTTAAATATCGAAATTGATTTAAGTAATATAATATTTGTATGTAATTTAATGTATTTTGACATTTTTGATTCTTCAATATAGTAGACTTCTGATGGCTCCTGTTTTGTAAATTTCCCATGGTGAAACGGAAGTTATTGAAAAAAAAAAATAATAAAAATTATTTTATTTTATGTTGTCCGTTTAACGAATTGGTCAAACTGGAAAAAAATAAAAAAATTTATAAATATAATATTATATTTAGGAAAGCGATGATTGAAGTTTTATAAATAAAAATGGTAATTGATACAAAACACGAATACATTTAATATGAAAAGAATATTAAATAAATGAGGAATAAATTTTACGTTTTTATCACGTGGATTTGTAATAGTTTTACATTAATTACAATAAATTAAAATAAAATAAAAGGGGAGAAATTATAAATAAGTTAAATTTATATATAAATTTGGTGACAATGAGTTAATTTTTGTGATTTTCAAGAAATTAAAAGCGAAAAGTTAAATTAATATAGAAATTAATTGCATGACGGAATATAGTAGCCACGAAGAACGTAAATACATAGAGATATGATTTATTTTATTATTATATTACAGTGTTCTTCATTCGAGAATTTTCCATATTGTTACGATGAAATGTTAATAAGCCAGTGAATAGACAAAAGTTTATTGTACGAAACACAGTTTTGCGAATTCTATTACTATGAAGTGTGGCCAGATTAAACAGTACTGTCATCGCTGATGTTAGTGCTGATGACATACTTCTTCAGCTGTATTTTTCGAGAAATACTTGTACAGCTTTCACTGATGTATCCTATGAAATTAAAGTTTTGTTCCCATTATCTGATTTCCTCAATTAAAATTGATTCTGGAAATTCCACAGAAAAGTTTACGTACGATTAAGTTATTAGCTACTCTTGCTAGTTAAGCAAATATCTCATGCTCTGGTATCTACATGACAGTGAATCCGTTGTTCTTAGCTTGCTGGCTGAGTAAAATTTTAATTAAATTAAATTTTTATATTTATATTTTTTATATTGAAAAGTTTTCCATTAAAATAATGTAAATTAAATACCAAAAACATCAAAAACTTTCAATATTAAAGTAGCAATAATGAAATTGCAAACAACAGAAAAATAAATTTCAATAATAAATGAAAAGTATTTTGCTTAAAAAACAAAACTTCTATCAAGTTCAAGTTCAAAAATTAAATTATACTATATTATGTAAGGTAAGTTTGGAATATAAAATTAAGCTAACAACAAATTTACATTATTATAATATAAATAATCGCCAGTTTTATACAATTTAAACTTATCCAACAATTTAATTATCAAATGAACCATGTAAATATCATTTTACAGAAGATTTGGCCACTATCCAAACAAATAATTTTATGTTTTTCTTAGTTTCTGTTTTTTTTTTAGATATCCTTTTACCACCTAAATCATCAAAAATAACCAAGAGCCAAATTATTAAAGGATCTATATATTATTATGGTCATTACAAAATTCTTTTGCAATTATATAAATTAAAATGAAGGTGGAACGAACTTTAGTATAATAAATTTTGCTTTCAAAACTATTTTATTAAATATAATATAAAAACTAAAATTTTTAGTACAATTAAAAACATTGTCTGGTCAAAGCAGATGCACAGCATGACAATATTTAAGGTAATATTCATTATATAAAAGGACATATGATATCTTTATTGAGAATATCCTTTTTATGGCATCATGCCGAAAAATCTTTGTTTTTTTTGTTATAATATTTTTGTCAAACATGCCATTTACATGCCGAGCAATTAAGTAGGTGGCGAATGGTCAATATACAAAAAATATAATACTAATAAATATCTCATCCGCACAAAGTCAATATAATAATTTTTTTTTTTTGTGGCCAAAAAAGTAAAGGAATTTGATAGAATGACAAACGTATAGTAATTTTTGGGTGCGTAGGAAAATATATATTTCATTCTGAACTAATTTCATTTTAACAAAAAAAAACACAAATTTTAAATGAATTGGTCCCTTCCGGTAAACTAATAACAAAAGTTTTATTACTCAATGGTAACTACTACTATTAAAATACAAAAAAAAAGGAATCTTAAATGATTTGTACATCCTTTTTTGTACATCTACTAAAGAACTTGTACATTATACTCCTTCGACCACAAAACGTGTGACCGATATCATTTTTCAAAACCCAACAAAAAAATAATTTCATTTGAAGTTCGTACAGAAAACTCACACGGTGCTAAACAGTTTCCTTACGTGTGCATATGTAAAATAAAACTGATTTTTTTTTTTTAGTTAATGCATCGGAATTCAATAACCGGAAAATGGTTCAATGTAAAAAAATAGAACCTTAAATGCTTAAACCTATTAAAAAAAATTCAATACTCAAATAAATTGAAATTACAAATTAGAGCATCAAGACCAACAACATAAAATAAAATGTATACGCAAATATAGAAAACAGTATGAGAAAATATAATTGAGGATATTAGTAAAAAAAAAATACGAAACCAAATGAAAAATCCTTCAAGGAATTTTTGTGAATATTAAAATATTATTTAATGTTTTCAAAAATTAATATGGAAAACAATTATGACAAAAATTAGACCATCTGGGAATTTACAAGAAACTAAACTAACCAAAAAACTAAACCAAAAAAAAAAAAACTTAAATAGAGATTCCTTTTGGGCGTGAGAAGATTGTGTGGACATTCCTGTCGACTGTTTATTTAAATATATTATTTATTTTTTTGGTATGAAAAGTCTAGACATTCAGCAGACTGTGCTCATTAGCTTATGACAGCATGAGAGAAAAATATTTTTATTGCTGATGCATTTTAAACAAATTAAAAATGAACATTTCCATTGGGACCTGAACAAAAACGAAAATGGTAACAGAAACTATATTTAATAATTTCAGATTTATCTTAAGCGCCTCAGAGCAATAATCTTGACAAATTCTGATACAAAATTTAGTTTCCGAATAATAAATTCCAATTAAAGTTGATATTAAATCGTTTTGAATTTTTGAAAAAAACTTTTACTATTTTTCACTATTAATGATTCTGGTATTAATAATTTTTAGTGCAAGGTTCAAATCTTTTATCCCTGAAATACATGCGTAGAATATCTGCATGCAGCACTACATGGAGCTCAAAATTTCTTCTTTTTTGAAAAATTGAAATTTATTTTCGACATTCAATGAAATTCAATAAGCTAAATTAATTTCTCATCTATTTATTTAATATTACATTTTTCTATGCAATTTAGATGATTTTTGTCAAATTTCAATGTCAAGTGTCAGAATGGCAAATTTTCTTTTCGAAACTTGTCTGAACGTTTTGTATGTTAGAAACATTTCCGCTCCATACCGAAATTAGAAATATAAATGCCTGCATGTAGTGCAGAATTCCATGTACGTAGTTGGTTACATTATATAACCGAGTGTTCCAAATTATTTTTGTTGCGATCATGCAAAATTCTGTATACGTATTTTAGGCATTATAATGAGGCTAACTGCTTCCAGATGACTATATTACACACCTATCAAATATTCCATTTAATACGGTCTTACTCACTTCTCAGCAATATTTACACTATCTACAATGCGGACTGACTACGGTATCGACATGCAGAGGTTGTGAAGAGGAAAAATAATCCCTTCAGCATCTCCAATTACCCTGAAGTGCAACAACGAAAATTAAGGCACTGATATTGTTATTTTCTAAACAACCTATTAGAGGCGGGTGAAAAGAAACCTGCCGACCTAATCGGGTTCATTAAGGAGGTGCGATAGGTTAATGCGCTATATCAAAATTTCAACCATCGACTGGGGTGTACAACAGGAGAAAATTGTAGCTTCAGTGCGTGAGGTTTTATAGACCAACCAACCAACAATCTACAATGCTAAATCTTCAAATATCAAATAATATATCAACTCTCATCTTGTCTTACATAAATATGGACCCACTTAATTAGCATCTTATAGTTCAGATTTAGAATATTCCCTATTTTTTTCATATAATTTATTATCATAGTAATACAAAGCAAAAATTATGCGGGATGTTTTTGTTTTGTCATGTCAACATTTTTGTTTTACATCCCTCTATAGTTGATAATCTATGTGGCAACACAACAACGAAACGTTTCATTTGCGCACTAACATTTTACGTAATTTAATAAACTATTTAGGTGTGTGTATAATATTTGTTCAGTATTTATATCAGCGTAAATGGGAAAGATCCGCTAAATAGTGTAAGGTATATTATTTTTGTGTACACTAACAAAATAATATGAAAACAAATTTGTTACTTCCGCCGGTAATATGCATTCACTAAATTCAACAGGTCACAGTCATCGTACCATACGCATCATCATAATATAATAATAACTTTCTGAAATTTATGAAGTAAATGTTCGTGGTATGTACTAGAAAATTTATTCTATTTGAATTAGGATTTATTAAGAGGCATCATAAGCGTTTTTTTTTTTTGTGTTTATTCTTTGGTGATAAAATAATATGCTACTTGTTTTAATTTCCTAATACGTTTAAGAATCTAATCTTTGTTTAGATAGTGTCAACAAAAAAAATTTAAAATTAGAACAATAAATAAAGAGATGATAAAATGATTTTAATGGGAAATTAATTTTCGGTTTTGTATATAGAAATTGTTATAAAGACTAAATTTTAGAATTTCGTTAATTTAGAAATTAGCATAGCGGATTTTGTAAAATATTTAGGATAAATTAATTTTCTTCCGGTCATTAAGTACAATGTGAAGACTCGCAAACTAAATACTTATCCTATCAAAAATTCAGCTTTTCTAACTTATAAAGAGAATAATTTTCCGTATGTCATACGCTAGTTGTTCCAGTCTGGGTTCTATAATCCATCTATAGTAGGTACCGTGTTTACCGACAACTAAGAAAAACAAATTTTGTTTATTTCTGTTTTTCGCTTCTTCATGATGTGGAACATTTGTTTACCGCTTGTTCACGTAGTTTAGCTTGTTACTAGCTTAAACTGCTATTTTTGGCAATTCGATTGTTCCTACGAACTGAATGGAAAAGAATTATTTCACTTCAGAGCGACAAGCGAAAAACATAACTTGCATTTATTTATATTATGTATCGTTGCCATTTTCATAACCTTAAACCAATTTTTTTCATTAATATACGCTAGTTATTAGCGTTTTGTTATTAATATTCTTATCAGATTTTCTAAAATTTTACTATTATTAGATGTACTATGTACATAATTTAAAATATCATATTTCTACAAACTGTTATTATTAATTTAATATACTTTTATATAGACTTTCAATAATATTTTCAGATTTTTATCAATGTCATAAGCGTGCTTGCTTATCATTCAACTACAATACAAAAAACTACTAAAATTTGATTTTCAGTGGTTTCGGAATTAACCACATTTACAATACCATAGGTACATTACTTATATGTAAAAAAACGTATACAGGGTGAGTTTGAAATACTTGATCCACGATATTCTTTCTGAGCAAAAAATTGGATAGGATTTTTTTTGAAAATCCCAGTACAAGCGTTACAGTACAAATCAAATTTCAGGCGTAACTGGAGATTAGTTAAGTTTTTTTTAATTGGCACGTAGCAAAAACGCATAATTTTTAATGTAAAAGAATTTTTTCATTTGTGAGAAAAATTATTCAGGGGCGAGGTATTTTTGTAAATTTGAAATTTGTAAGCCAGTAGTTTCAAACAACGTATAAATCATATGTAATGGCATATGAAATGAAAAATACTTCTCCATTGACCGATTCTGAATCTATACATGTATCTAAATATCTATTTTTTGAAACATCAAATTATAAATTGGTGAGTACCATCACAAGTGATCGGCTTTCAAAATTCTTCTACAATTTTTTATACAGAATCAAACCAAGAAATACGGTGGATCAAGAATTTCAAACTAACCCTGTATATATTTAAGTAGTTCTTACGAAAAAATTATGTAATATAAAAAACCATCCACCAAAAGATTAAAGATAACAATAATACAAAAAAAAAATTGAAATTGAAATAATGTAACATATCGTAAATTGTTGATTTCTTCATAAACTATTTAGCATTTGACATTTGATACTTCAAATAAAAAAAAATTATCTCTACATATTACATTTTTTTTTTAGTTAAATCATTTTCCCAAATAAGTGAAAAGGCCCATTACAGTAACGATCTAATTACCCTCAATTTCAAATGAAATGATTACTTACAAAATATATTTCTTTATCTGATTAGATCACCCTTTAATATTCTGTCAGTAACAAAATTAAAATCATGATGACAACAATAACCATAAATGTCCTGAATTGAAATCCTTTAAAAGAATCATATTTTTTTTATTGTATTTCATTCTTATATAGTTAGATAGTATAATTTTCAACAAGGATGCTTACTTACAGCACACATAAATTATTGAAGAAGAAAAAAAACATTTAAATGGAATAATTAATAAATTGGCTCGCGACTATAATTTATAAAAACGACGTAAAAAAGAAAAGTTTTAATGTATTCTTTGCATTAAGGAGGCAATAAAAACTCTTCGCGTACTAATTATTGTATACATATATAGAAAAATTATCCCATAAAGAACACCGGAGACATACCATAATAATACCAACATTTAATAATGATGAAACAAATTAATTTTTCAAGAAGTTTCCTTGCAATTGGAAAAAAGGATTTATATTTTAAGGCTTAGTAATCTCAAGTGGTAAGAATTTATTTCTTTTAAATATATTTAAGTAGCCTATTGTGGTTTTAAGATGAATTAATTTCGGGTAAACTAGAGAGTTCGATACACTATGAGTTCATGCAGAAATGTTTTTGATTTTAGAAAATCCTTTTTGAACCACGTAATTATCAATATCACAGGTTTCTCTTTTTTTATCGTTGGCACGCTTTAAATTTTTAAATATTAATAAACGACCGTTTTAATTAAGTGAACTGTAGCTAAGTTTATAAATCATAACTTATATTTCTGCATCTATTTCTATTTTGTTGTTTTGAACCAGTCTATTACTAAATTCGTTATTTTAGTATAGAAACCACATTAAAAGTTGACATTGTAACACATTAATTCGATCTCTTAGAATTCAAAAGGATATTTTTTTTCGAATTCTAGTAGACTTCCAAACCCTCACAGAACATAGAACAGACTTACACAGATATTAAGACTGACAGAGAAGATTATGTGAATATGAGATGGCGATATGGTAGAAATATGCAATAGTAAAGCTCTTATGACCAAACGACAACTAAAACTACTGATTCCTTCGAAATTATGAAATATTTTACTGAAACAGCTGTTCAGCTTCAGTGCAGATTTAATATCAGTTTAAAAAAGGGTTATTACTACCGAATAACACAGGTAATAGGAAACTTACTAACTAAGTATGCAAAATATACATGGTTTTTTAAATATTTGAGTAAAACTATATTTTTAAAAAATATGCGGAACTTAGTAAGTGTACCACAAAGAAGATTACTGAATCTACTTAAGTTAAGACTTTAAATATAAGAATTCTATATAATTACGGCAGTCTTAAATTGAAGTGAGACATTGTAAATTGAGCCCTAAGAATTTATCTTTTCAATAATTTTCCTTTTGATCAAAACTACTTACCCCATTCGTAAGTTTTTTTGTTGAACCATAATCGATCTTAAAAAAACGCTTATACTTTCTTTAAGGACAAATTACTTAGGCTAAAGTCCAAATTACTTCAGAGCTAATCAAAATGTATTAATACAAACAGATGTAAACATATTCTAAGTATAAATAACTCATATTTTAAGACATTAAAAATTACGATTCAAATTTTTTGATGATAATGTCATGACATTTTAATAACCACAAATTTAATAAAATAAAACTATAAAAAAAAACTAAAATTATACATAATATCAAAATTAAATAAAATAATTAAACAAAAAAAAAATTTTAGGTAGAAAAGTTTTAATAAATTATGGCTTGTGCGATTACAACACTGCGTGTGGTTTTTATGACTTTTTCTCTTCACACATTTAATTTTGTGGTTTTTTTTTACATGGAAATCCATGGAAATCTTAGAAATTTCTTAAAATATATAAATTTTTTAATGGTTAATTAAGTAGTTCATTGCGGACATCGTAGAAAATCTGATGCTGTTTAAAATATTTTTAATTACCCCAACACTGACTACCGATTAAGAGAATTTTAATTATAATTTATTTAAAGAAATGATATTATAAATTTGTTTTTGATCTTCGACACAATGCCATTATGTGGTACATTTTGCAGCATCTTTTTAAGAGATAGTTAAAATGTATATTTAATTATTTTATTACATACGATTTGTATTTAGTATAACTTTAATTAGCTTAATTAAATGTTGATGTGTTAATAAATGAAATATTTTATTAGTAAGTTTTCAGTTTTCGTTGGGTATTTTATGTAAAAGTAATTATAATTAAATAGTTTATATTTTGTTTACTACTTAATTTATGTAAAATAATTATGATCATTTGTTTTATGATTATCATTAAAACCAAGTACTTTAAGAGATTAATCTTTTTTATAGGATTTAAATTATTTTTTAAATTATGTTGTCAACAATTCTTTATGCATAGAGTTATTTATAATTGTAGTTGTTTTTTGCAATGGTCCTACAGCCCAAAATGAGCCTTGGCCTCCTCAAAGAGGATTCGTGATATTTTATTGCAATTTGGAGCTACTAATTTTATATGGATTCCGAACTTTAAGTTTTTTTTTATAGTGAAGAAACTTTTAATTACAAGAAATTAATAACTTTTAATGGCATTCTTCCCAGTCTTAATATCACTCACAATTCCATATATCGAAAATTTGATTACTGGTACTCCTTTAAAACTGAATCAACTTATTTAGAGCGATAGCAATATTTTGGTGACCTATTGCATCACAGCACAACTGACTTCCACAAATTAAATTAACAAAAAAAATTAATTTAAATTAGATTAATTATTAAAAGGATTACTTCTAATTTAAAGAGAACCGCTGTCCAGGTCCAGAGGCTTATGTAAAGCTGTATCATTGATATTTTCTTGATGTTTTCAGAAAGCCCTTACCAAATTATCATATTCTTTTTCATTTAAGATAGAAATTTAAAAAAAAAAATGCATTATTCAAGTTCAAATTTGAATAATTTTGCAAGAGAATTGTTTTAATCGTACCCAATATCTTAAACTATAATTTTATATTATTCTTTAAATAAATATTAAATGAATATTCTATAAACAAATAAATACATCGAATCAACATCTAACAAAAATATTTAATAACTAAACATCCTACCACCATAAATTATTCAATTCCATTTGTATATATAGGAGCACTTTATCAATTCAAAACTGAAATTTCAAGAAAAGGTAATTTGAGCATCGTAAATTCATAACATATTGAAACTATATAAAAATTAATATAGTTTTGCCTATCCTTAGAAACCCATTTTAAGACCCGTGAGCGCAATTAAAAATCAATATGTTACAATTTCACGATTTGAAAAAAACATTTTTAATTTTATAATAAAAATTTCCCCCTTTTTTGTTGCTGTCTTTGACAATTAATAGAACCCATTTTCGAAAGAGGTAAAATTAGTGTAGTGAGTTTGTCACACTTGCTTAAACATTTCAAATAGTTTTACCCCGACATTTTAATTTAATAGTTTTAAAATTTATGAGCATTACACAAAATGAATTTATAAGTTAAAATATATTTTTAGGGAGCATGAAGTAATTTGGGGATGATTTGTTTAAAAAAAAAAAACAGAAATTTTTATTCAAAGACAAGTCGAATAAAATTCTTTAATAAATTTATTTAACTTTCACTATAGTCTTTTGAACTCTCTATAAGAAAAATATGAAATTCAATACGAAATTTACTTTCAAAATGACAGATTTTGATTAAGTAATGGATATTTTAAATAAAATTCATATTATTTTATTTTAAAAGTATCAATTTAACAAACTTATATAATAATAAACATTATAAAATTTTAATGGTTGGTAAATTTGAAACCGAACACCACCACAAGAACTAATTAAAAATAAAAATATTAGTTCAGGATTAGATGGGAAATTTTTAAAATAGTAAAAATGGCTAATCTCTGTATACATAAATATTTCAGAACCATCACATTCGGAAAAAAGGATCAACTGAAAAAATCCTGGGAAAATAATTTATAATTTTTAATAGCTACATAAATAAATTCTTAAAGTTAAAAATTCCGGACACGGATTTATTCTTTGTAGCAGGTGCTTTGTTGAAAAAAATTACGGATACTCAAAAATTTCGGGATGATATTTATATGATTCTTTAGAGATAGTGAAATTCAACAAATTTCTGTTCATTAAATTAATATCTAAACAATTATTTTATGGAATTCTGAGGAAAATGGTATTAACATAATCGAACCAAGAAAAATGTAATCGAGGGGAAATAGTACAAAATTAACAATATAGTAATAACTGAGATGGATCTAAAATGGACACAGTATATGTAATGCAAGTACTTCCTCTCTGTAACAAGATTAATACACAACTATTTTCCTAAAGGAAATAGTTGCAAGGACAGCCAAAAAAATGACTTTATATATTATTTGGTTAACATGATAGACGGAAATTGGAAGGAGATACTAGTACCCAGTGGCATATCCTTTATCAAATATGAAAGTTATATCGTGTTGCATTCTATATGATCAGATTGAACCAAATATAAAATCAAGATAAGCAAATTGGAATTGTTCATGATAAATGTAGAATGGATCGATTATATTGTTGAACAAAAGTAATTTCAAATAATTCAATGATATTATCCTTTAAAATTATCCTTTGTCACACTAAATAATTTCTAATTAAATATGGTCAGAATTTATGTTATAATTTTTAATTCAGTATCAAGTTTCATTCATTATCCTTTTTATATATGTATGTCCTTTATATTAAAATTTTCCAAATTCTCTCGTTGTTACCATGCTACCAAGTATTTATTATTTAATATTCACAGATTTTGATAAAATTTAAAATTTCTGTTTGATTAAATAAAAAAGGACAAACCTTTACATTATTATTATTACCCTTATTAATATTTAACCATGTCACATAGATTTTAAAAATATTTACATAAAATTTGTAATATTATATTTGTATATTCAATCATTCTAACTATTGATATATTACTTTGTTAAGCCCCAATATTAAATTACAATACATAGATAACCCTTAATTCAAATTAATAATGTGTCCACAATATTATAATCTAAAATATTCAAATGATTTTCACAATATATCCATACACCTTAAAGGGACATCATCATTTACCAATAGCAACAATTCTATATATACCAAAAAAAAAATAGATTAATTTCACATAATTTTTTGGTAAAATTAATAATCAACATAATAATTACAACATATCCTTTGTCATATAACGCGTCCATTCATAGACCGCATAATATATAGAAAAGTTAGTAGTAATTCATAATATTTCTGGTTAAGAGCTAAAAAAGTTTGAGTTAATAAGTTTTTTTTTTTTGTTAAATAATATAATCAGGATAATGAAACGAGGGTGAAAACTTGTGGCATTCATTCATTCATACACAATGCAATTATTCCGAAGGGTGTATTCAATCATTGAGAAAGATGATTTCTATGATATTATAATAAAAAAAAGGGTATTTTCTTGACTCAAAACAATTATTATGATATATACATAAACTACTACACATAAATATTTAGTTATTATATATTGTTTTTGTGGTATAGTGACTTTTTGCCATTTATCTATCTTTATAAAAATATAATAAAAAATAAATTATTAACCAAATCGTGTATATTAAAATTCTAACCCCAATATAATCTAAAATAATGTTTTTTTATATAAAACTTGTCATCGCTTGCGGGGACATCAAATAATATTATAATAAAAGTCGCCATGTTATCTAATACCTTGTTATTCAATTCAATTCTCATGGGTCTGATTTTAATTTAGTATATAGTAGTATAAAAAGTTCACAGAAATTATTTAATAAGAGTTTAAAAAACTTATAGTAAGGTTTTCATAATTGACTTTTATGATAAATTTTCATGCTTGCAATATAGATGAGACATAGCTAAAACATAAAACTCAATCTTCTACATAGAACGAGACTAGCCAAATTACCTTTATTGATATCCAGACTTTTAATATGAATATTTCATGTAGAATAATTATGTAGGAACTTGTCAGAAGTCATAGTATAATGACCAGAATATATCCATGAAGATCTGATGGATTGTAAGAGATCGATTCGTTTCTTTTCGAACTTCCAAACCTAACTTAAGCCAGATTCATTAATTAATTCAACATTTTATGTTAAAATACATGATTTTTGTTAAAATACATTCTTTAACTAAACTTTATTCTAATGCTGATAATAGTTACCATTAATTAATTGTGAGGTTTATCACACTTTCCAGTATACTTCAAATTCATGCATTTAATATTTACTATTTACAGGTGTTTCAATTTTATATAAAGTAGCACTGCTTCATAAGGTATTATTAATAATTAACCTATAAACTAAACACAAATTGATTTTTTGATACTTTACCAACCAAAAACCCTAATATTAAATTTCAGATGGCATCCACTATCAATTTAAGAACTGAATTAACATATTTTTCATTGCAAAATTAATTTTCTTATAATTATTTCTAATTATATCTAATTCAAGTTCGATTTAGATTAAAGATTATTAGCTCATCAAACACTGCTATCTAACATATTGATATATTATGCATACTCTTCAGGGCTAGAATTCTCCTAACAACTGTATTCTTGAATTTTCGATTGTTCTTATTAAATAATTCATTATTTTTCAGGGCAATCTTCCTACAGCTTCTTCCACAAACGTGCAGAATCGAAATTCACCATTTTGAACCAGTATCATTGCATCCCACAAGCTATTGCATCCCTTTCACAACACGACGACACTGACATTACATATAACAATGAAAATATCATTTCTACATGTTTGATATAATTAAGTGATAATTGATATTCTGTAGCGCCATAAAAAAAAAGTCAATATTTTTCCAATTATATTCAGTATAAAAATGGCGTTATTAAGGGCAAAGACTTTCACAAGAATACAACGAAATTAATAATTGGTTAAATTAGCTTTACCATAAAAGTTCACTAGAAAAACAAAAGCTTAATGTATTCTGATGACTTTGGGCAGGTGGCATGACATATTCTTACCACTTCTCGTTCTGTATTTATTTTATTTTTTACAGAGGTTATTTGTAATAAGTTATTGAGGTTAGTTTTTGCGTGTATGATACAATCATAAAATAATAATTACATTTTCAACTATTATAACAAGAGGAAGCTAGAAATAAAATGGATTATAGTAGTTTTGTCCATACTTGATAATAGTTTTCAATTATTATTACTTTTAATGAATATATAATGTGATTGTTAAAAGTGATTTTTTATGTTATAAATGAAACTGATATAAATTAGTTTTTAAATTACATATTTGTAGTAGGTGTTTATTTGAATGAGTAGAACTTTTATGAATATTTTATATCATTTATAATGAAGGTTTCGTATTTACGAAAAAAAAAATTAATTTATTGTTAATAAACTGAAATTTATTACATAAATTAAGAAGAAAAGTTTTCAAATTTCATTTAAACCGGATAACAAATCTTCATTTAAATCGGATACCTACGCATATTCAAATTGCTGATGTTTGAAACCTCTGACCTCAGAAACGTAGAGAAAAATGATTTGAAAAATTACATTTATTTCAACCGCATTTCCATTTATTCAAGTACTTCATAGTTATTTCAACCATCCCCCTAAAATTAGTTCATAAATTTAACATTTCCAAGTCAAGCTGGTCCTTTTTCAAGCCCAATTGGTCTTGTTCGAAATGAAATTGTTTTTTTTAAAACGTTTGAATAATTTTTATCGCATATATTTAATATTATATATTTAATATTATATTTAATAGTCTGTTCATGAAGTGACACTTCTTAGTTTTGAAATTAACGAATTTATGTTCTTCAGCTTTAAGTAGTAAAAAAAGATATGATTTTAAATGCTATATTAAATTACATATAAGATATCAAAAATAATTAAATTATATTTTTTTAGTCCATTCTAGCAAAACCATTGAACAATCAATTTAGTTAAAAGCTAATATATTTTACAAACTATCTAAAAACAAACTCTCTACTCTAAGATAGTTAAGAAAATATTTACCCACAAATCACTAATAATAAATACCGTATTTTCATATCCATAAATTCAACCATAATAAAAATCAAAATCTTATTGTTATCAACCCGAAAAAAGGATATTACGGCGACCCTTGATATTCCTGAATACAAAAAACACTGATTAAATATCTTGACACAATAATAAAATATCAAGATAACAGTACAGATATCCTGAAAAAAAAACTTTTGCAAAAGAAACAAATTTTTCGATTTTAAAGTTTTTAAGGGTATCGCTATTATCCTTGATCAAAAAACAAAATTTTCAAAAAATTTATATTTTTTCGTTGACTGTTGTTTGTTTGTACTCAAATATATATAATAGAAAGTTAACACGCAAGATACTAAATACAATCAAATAAATGTGTTTATACGGACCAACAGTAACAAAAAGGACATCGAAAGAGTCCTTGACAATGAAATAGAACATAATATAAAAAAAGTATCTTTAAAACACAAGGAATTACAAAAATATGATACAAACATTTTGAATGGGTTTTTGTTAAATCAAGATAATAAATTTTCTTATTTTTACTATCAACATATTTTTAAGGATATTTTTGCGGTCCTTTTGTACGGTTAGTTATTGAATGCGGTAAACAGATGCACAGCACAAAATATTGATTGCATCAGCGGCGGGGGATATAATAATAATTCTATTTTGCGTTTCCTCATTAAATGGTATTTTAGGAAATCATTGATTCCTGTGGTACAATTTATTAAGTAGGTATTGAATATCATTTTGTATTTCATGTTTTTGTAGAGTACCTTCTTATCTTATCCTTGTGAAATGATCAATTAGATGTTTTGGATCGTTTGCGGTCGAGTAATTTTTGATTGTTTTGTAAATTTTGTGGTTTATTTTTGATATTTTCTTTATTTATGGATTTTTGAAGCGTGGGATTTTATTTTTCTATATTATTTTGACAAGGACGGATTTTAGGCAACAAAATAGATCAGAAATTGATTGTGCAAAATTTTTGGTATGACAACAATGAGAAAACTATTAGATAAATTTCATTAACTCATGTGAATATAATGAATTTTTCATATGAAATCTTGGCGACTTTATATTTAAAAAATAATATTTCAAACACCGTGGACTTATCAAAAGTAAGTACTTATCAAACAAATATCAAAAGTAATTTTGTTTTTTTTTATCCTTAAGGTGTCTAAAAAGAAAATATGAAATTCCCCGCAGCAGAAATACTGAGTAGCATTTTCATATTTATGACCTCTCTTGACCGTCGACAGTTGTATTTGTCGCTATCTAAACAAATTTTAAATTTTATAATTTAATAACCTTCTACTCAGCATCGTCTCTGAGTGTTCAAAATATAGAAGTTATGTTTTATTCATTAAATTAATTTTCGAGAATATTTAATATTAAATACCACTTATTAGTTAACAAGTTAAGAACGAATTGCGGGCTATTCTAAATTCCTGTAAACTTTCTGAATTGGTATCCACCAAGAATTATCAAAAATATTTACTATGTTAAATAAAAAAGTCAAAGAGTTTTCAAGAGACGGACAAAACATACGACAGCAAAACATTAAAAGTAAGGAATTTACTATATCTGAAAAAAATCCTTATAAAACAACAGAAACTCAAACAGAAAATCTAAAACGCAATCACAAAATAAAATTAAAAAATACAATTTTGTAACAATAAGAAATGTCATAATTTTTGACAGTTCAATTTCTCCTATTCCCTTTTGACTTACGTGTATACGTTCTTTGTAAATTTGTTTGCTTTTATTATTATAATAAAATCATTTTAAAATCGAATCAAAAGAATGTCAACGAAAAAAAAAATCTCTTCTTTTTTTTTTTTTTGTTATTTTATATTCTCAAAGGAAAATTACGTTTACTGACATAGTCGTCTATCTGTTTAAGGAAGAACCAAAATTATAACTCTGACTGTTGATGGAGATTTTTGTATGAAACATATGCATTACTTCCTACACATAACACACGTCAAAATTTTGGATTTGATTGAAATATAATTTTTTTTTTGTATGGTCGTCATTTTTTATGTATAGAAGATCAAAAATAATATTACGTACTTTTCATAATTTTTGAAAATCTTTTAATATGTTTGCATATGTTTAAAAAAAAGGACTCGTTTTGTTCGTCATAAGTCTAATTTTTTTTTACCTATATGCAAGTACGTACAGTAATGAAGAAATTTAGTATTATTGAGATTTTGTTAGGAAAATCGTAATCCTATTAAATTGTGAAAAGATTTTTTTTTTTTTGAATTTTTAAATTAAAATGTCAAATATTTATTGTCATGCTTGAAAATCTGGAATTTTGAAAAATTTAGAAATTTTTTAAGATTATTATTATAATATTTTCTTTTGATAGGGGGAAATTTACATAAAAATATAGTTTCAAAATATAGAATAATTTTTACAATAAAGGTGTTCCCTCTTCCTTAATTACTTTCAAATATTGAATCATAGATTGGAAAATAGAACTTAATAGTTTCAGTTGCATTATTGTAATCTAAAATGGAAATTGATGATTTTGAAATTTTTCCAAAATTATTTGACAATCTTTTGTCGTTTTCTAATTTTCCCGAACTTGTACCTAAATATTCTAATAACGATCAGAGATGTTCTTCTATAATACATTAAAAGTTAGTTTACAATATTAATATTCTTGAAAATTACAATTAAAAATTACATAAATTTTATATTATCTTACAACATAAAAAAATAATTATGTAGTTCTCCGCACTTAAAAAGAAAAGTCATAAAAATAAAACAATAAAAATTTAAATAGAATTAATTTACACCTGCTTATTTATTAAATAATAATAGGGGAAAACCAAAGATCGGAGTTGACAAATGAGTATCAGTATAATAAATATCTCAAACTTCATCTTATGAGCAAAAACTAACTAATCCTAGAACGAAAGTTTAAAATAAATTTTTGTCTTCAATACTTTATTGATGACAAAATTACCACTTACGAACAACTTACGAGTAATTTATATATTAACCCCCTCCTGCCACCAATTGCTTATAAGCAACTATAACTTTTATATTTAACACTTGAATATAAAATTGATTCATATCTAATGCGACTACTCTCGTCTTCGTTTCACAAACAAGACTAAATTTATGGCATGTTATGATTGATGGATTAAAGTTGGACTGCTGGTTAATTCGAGTATTTATATATTTAAATATTGAAAAAAAATGTTATCGATGTAGGTAATAAAAAATTGATTTCAATCATTTCAATTTTTTTAACTCATATTGCCATCACAAAGCATTTCATATTTATTCCATTACTCCTGTAAAAATCTTTTGAAACGTTTATTTTGTAAAATCATATCGTAATTTATAATTTTATCTTAATGTGCTAATAAATATTAAAAATATTGTCATAAAACTAATTCATTTCAGAAACATATAAAATGAAATTGATTAGTTTCAGTTTCATTAATGCATTTATCCCTTCAGACTGAATTATTTCATTATTTATCTTTGGAAAACTGTAACAAAATTCTGGATAGTAATTGAAAAATCTTCCAGAGTAATTTAGATTTTTCCAGAATATTTCTAAATAATTTTACCGCGCGCACTCTTTTTTAAAATATTATAATTCTTTTTCCCATAAAAAATGTAACAGAAAATTAACAAAACATATTTTTTTTAAATATGGGGCATAACTAATTGACACATTGTAAAATTAACAATATTTAAAAAAAATATTGCATAAAAAACTACCAAATTATATTAAAAAAAATCATATTCTGTTTATAATCTGCGAATTTTTTAAACTAGATCCTTTTATTCCTTGTATGACATAACCCAGATTAGCTAAGGACAATATTTCAAAATTATATAGGATACCAAAATACAAATTTTCTTATAACGGTCATTTTTATTTTTCAGCTGGCAAAAATATTATATGAATATCCTTAAAAAGGACATTTTAATATTATTACTTATCTGCAATTTTCAATATGAATATTAAATACTACAGAAAATCAAGGGACAATAATTTAAATTATTATTTTTCTTAATATTTTCCTTATCTTTTTACTTTGATTTGATTATTCACTGGAGCGTGTAAGGTCAAGAGTTCAAAATTTCATTTTTTATTAAGGATTTTTTTTTAAGTTTTATATCAGAAAAGATTTGTTATTTTTTTAATAACAAGGCGTGAAGTTTTTGTTAAAGAATTTATTTATATTTTTAATATTAAATCTGGGTTATAAAAACTGGAAGAAAGAAGGAATTAGGTTTTATTTAAAATGATATATTTATATTTGGATGCATTTATAATTATTAGGGAGGAAGTGTCGCTTTTTAAGACCAATTTTTTTTTAGATAAATCCTTGATAATTATAATTAGGTTTTCCTAAATTCTTTGTATTTTCTAAAATTATATTTGTTTGTCATAGAAATAAATCAGATGTAGATGTAGCAATCGATCACATGCAAGAGAAAGGCGCCGAAGAAAATCATATCCAAGGAATATAAAAAGTTATCGACAAATCTAGTCGATGAAACGAAAAACGCAAAACAAAATTCGTGTAAGAAATTGTTAAAACAAAAATCTCAATCTAAAGAAAAAGACACATAGAATTCTTTCACCTCGTTCTTTCAGAGGAGTAAGATCGCCGCTTAATAGATTGGAAGATAGATCTACACCGAAACATTTAAGCACCGATGAACGAGAACCAAGCACAGTATTTTACAAGTAGCTTTTTCAAAAAGTGAGAACACAAGAATAGAAGAATTTTTTTCAAGATGCATAATTAATTAACTTTCAATAAAACAACACGTTAAATTAAATGATTCAGAATTATTCGAAGTTGTTATCAGCCAATCAACCCAAACATTATTTGGTATTCCTATTTATGTGCAATATGCTCAATCAAGAAAAAACAGAATAGCTAAAAACATCACATGTTACAAAGAATATTTAAAACGTTTGGAAAAATCCAGTTAATAATGAAAAAAAAGATACAGTCCAAGGGGTTCTATAACTTTCACAATGCTGAAGATAAAGATTCTAAAAAAATATATGAAAATGTATCATGTAAAGTCAAATTATCTCTAAAAACAATAATTTTCCTTCCTATATACGAAATTCGGAAAACAGATTATTAAAAATTAAAATTAATGCTCGATTTCACAGTGATAGCTTTGCCAGAGTTTAAACTTCGGTTTAACATATTTTTTGGTTTCTCTATGTAGCTTAAAAATAAAGCTTCTTTAAAGTGAGGTTATGGTTAGAGTTAAACTCTTCTGGATATGATGGATAAATGATATTTTTTATTATTAGTTTAAACATACACATAAGTAGAATATAAATTCATAAGAAATAAATTCATATATGTAATTTATTAGAAAAAAGTTCAAAATTAATGAGCTATTACGCTGAGTAAATTACAATTAAGCTTCTTTTCCGCCATATTATGTGACACATAAAATAACACATTAATTTTTATCTTTAATTTTCATTCAAAGGAATGAAATACTTCCAATTAGCATTCACAATAATTCACTTTTTTTTTGTTTAACTAAATTCAACACAAATTTTGATTGAGAAACCAAGTGAGATTAACTTACAGACTTCAAGTCAGATTTACAATGGTAATTCACGTAATGCACAAAAATATATAAAAAAATAATACATTCATAATGCAAAGTTATAAAAATGTTTGAAAAGTTTGAAGTTAAGCAACTTTTGTGCTGCTTCTGAATCCGGCATAAAATACACAATCGATTTATTTAAGCTTGAGCATAAGCTCCTACTGTGAAATCAGGCATAAATCGTATAGAAGAGTTATAATTATGACATATAAAGATTAAAAGATATAAAAATTTATTGTTCTATATTTAATTATGTTTCCCCTGGCATATAATAAATACATTAAATATGTTTATTATAATTTCTTCAAAACGATTAATATAAAAATCCCGTGTAAATCATTAATTCTCGAATAAAGATAATATTAAAATTCTCTCACTTTACTATAATTTATCATATTCCTAATTATGTTTCTATTTTTTCCATCAAAGATTTAACTTGTTAAATTCTCTATAAATTTTAACAATAGATAATTTTTTTTTTTAATGTTATTTAAACATAATCTTCTAAACAAAAACCATAAAAGATACTAAAAAATATTTATTGAACTAATAACAATAATAATAATATTGACAACTTCAAATAAACACCATTGGACGGACGACCATATCGTTAATAATATATAAATGATTATTTACTTTCCAACCCATGGCGTGATGTTAATTTAAATATCATATACAAAAAAAAAAAAAAAACTTATGTAACTTTATGTAACAATTACACAATAAAAAACATAAAAAAATGAAAATTAAAACTACAAATATTTGAAGATACTCGTCGTATCTATTTATTGACTTTTCGATCATTTTTCATTTTTTATTGTTCAATTTATTTTATTTTTTTTTTATTTACCATCAAAAATGAAAAAGAATTTTTGGTTTTTTAACATTTTTTTATTATTAATATATAAAAACCTAAAAATTTACAGCAAAAAAAAATGATATTATGGGAAATATAGTAGAAGATCATCCCTGGATGTGATGGATAAATGTTTGGGGAGAAAATAAAAAATCATTAATCAAATAGAAATTATTTTTTGTTAATGATCGACTTATTAACCTGTCATTTTCCAGGGTGTCAATAATAATTTTTATTGTTATTGGAGATTTAATATTTAAATTTATATTTTTATATTTGAAGTAAATTAAATTTCTGAGGGTAAATTTTTATAAACTTACTAAAGTTAATTAAGTTATAATAAGAATTAAATATCAATCAATTTTACAAACTTATAGAATCGTTTGGAGATCAACTGAGTAAGAAAATCAAAATTTATAATTAAAATATACGTGAAAATATTGACATATAAAAGAATATATTTTTAAAGGGTCCGCTCCATTATTATTTTAAAAAGTTTTGACAAAATATAGAGAGAGATAGTCTAAAAATATTATGAAGGAGTGAGTGATATAAAATGTATATAATAGAAATATCTAGAAACAAATGTATAAATATCCATATAAAATTAAAATGTGAAATTTCATAAATACATATATTATAAAATCGATACTGTGTCTGTAATTTATTATTTATAACGATTTTTATATAAAAAAAGTTGGCCAATGTTGGAAATGAAACAGTTTTTTTCGGAATTAAACATTTTATTTCAGAAAAAAGTTTATTAAAGCAGCTATAGAAATATTTCTACTGTCCTTTTTGGTATCTTACATCCCTTTTTTCAGAAAAAAATCTTTACCACTTTTTTAAAATCCTAATGGATTTTACCACTTTTTTAAAATCCTTTTTTAAAATCCTTTTTTAAAATCCTAAGATATTTAAATTTAGTTGAAGTTGAAATTCAGTTTAATCAAAATTATACATAATTTTATAATAGCACATTTTAGACATTTTTAATACTCGCTTTACTGAGATTAAAGCTAAAAATTTTACTTTACTTACTTTACTTAATAATATTTTACAAAGAGCTAAATCCTATTTAGGTTTGATTATAATCAATCAAAATTTATAAATTAGATTTAATTACCGATTGTATTGAGTTGCGTTATCCCTTATTCACTTTTAACTTTTAATTAAATTGACTGAATTCCATCTAGGACAGTAATATTATGTTAACTAAATCGTATTGACTAATAAAAATTATAAAATAATATTTGATTATACAATTTTCATACCAATTAAAGACTCCATTTTACTTCTTAGCTGTTAGATGATTCAAGCATTCAAATAGACACTAAAGAATAGACAATATAAAGATGATACAAACTACATAATCTGATAAACTATTCTAGAAAAGAATCCTGCTTTGATTTTCTAAATTTATTATATAATTAGACTTCCATTTAGCTTCTCAATCTGAATCTGTTTACAAAAATTTAACTCAATCTGGATTAGGAAACATAACTGCTACATAAAAATAAATGCCGGAAAAAAATATATCGTTTATTAAGTTTTAAATCAGTAAATCAAAATATTCTTTTAAAATTATATATTCAAAAATTTCATTTTATATAAATAAAACATTTAATTTCCTGTGAACATAAATTTTTGATTTATAATTATTTTTATTCATTTCATGTTCTATGGGGATTTCAAACATAACTAGGTCACAATTTTAATTACAAGGTCACCAATGTAGTAAGCATAACACTTAAAAAATCTTAAAATGAAATTTACTTATTCAAAAATAACAAAAGAAAAAGAAAACTCATGATATACACGATTATAAATATTTGTCCTTTATCAAAAAGGAATAAATCCTTGCCAAAAAAAATATAATATATTATGCAAACGAAACGGATTTAAATATTACTATGCAAAAATGCGTAAATTCCATAGAATTTTCTATAATAAAATTTACGAGTATTTCCATAAAAACAAAATTATTCTTTATTTTTTTTTTTCTCACACTCTACTGGACATTCTCTAAGGTGCGTATTTTGTTCATCAATAATATTTCTTCCTTGAAATATTTACCTGAAAATTCCTTTATTCTATAAAAGAAAAAAATTGATCCCCTTGTGTACCAAGGATCATATAGGCTACAACTATAATACAAACCGAAAATAATAACGCGAATTTTGAAAAATTAGATCGAACGATATAAATATTTTTGATTAGATATGGTAAAAACATTTCAATTGTTTTGTTTACAACCCTCTTGGCCATCCAAAATTTTGATTGAAGGGTGCAAAAATAAAAATATAAAATTTGGCAATTTAAAGGTAAGAAATATCTTGCACAGCAAAACTACTGTGCAATAGTTTTATATAAATGAACATTTTTGAGTCGTGATTTTTGGAAACATTAAACTTTTGCGAAATAATTTATTTTATAGTGTCACCTACTGCACGAAATATACAAAAATACTACAGCCGTATAACTTTCATCTTTATTATAATTCGAACCTGAACACTAACATCTAATTTGAGAAACATTTGCTATATTAAAAAGCTAACATTCTTAAAAAAAACGATTGAACGACGAATTGTATTTAAATTTATGCTGACATCGTATGATCTTTAAAATGTAGGTTTAACCAAAAATTTATGTACGCATTAACTATATCAAATATAGTAAATGAAAAAGTACACAACAGACCGACAGACAAACAGACAGACAAATCGTTAACATAAACGATTTTTTATTTCTTAAAAAAGTCTTAAACAAAATCAGAAATTTATATAGGAAATCTCTTAAAACTTGAACCTGAGATTTCTGTGTTATTGTCTTCAATGCTAATTTACAAAGGAATAAATATTTTTTTATTGTTAGTCACAATTTGTATCCTTTCTATAACAATACAAAAATCCTGTCGACATGAATTTGCATTTTTCTTTTTTTAAAAAATCAATAAATAAAAATAAAATGTTGATTACAATTTAAATGTAATTTTTATACTTTACATACGTGATTCACGCCTTGTTAATTTTTGTATATGAATCAGGACCAAAATTTCTGCATCACTTAATTTTATAACGATTTTTCTTTTTACATAAAAATACACAAAACTAAAAATGAAAGTTATGTGATTTATCTGGAAGAATAAATTTACATCTGCTCTTCATAATAATTTACTTAACATTTTTATCATTCTAAAAATAATAATAAAAAAAACTATTCTCAAAAGAATCAATTCAAATTTACCTGACCATATCGCGAAATTATGTAATCAATTATGCGCAAAACCAATTAAATTATGAATAAAAAATTTTAATCACCTGTTTCCGATTTAGTTGTCAAACTAAAAAGGGTTTTTCGTTATTCAAATTCATAAATCACATTTCCTGGTTTTGTGTACTTTTTGTCTTGATATATGAAACAATTTAACATGAAAATCATATCCTGTTTTTAAGGACGAAGGGTATATTAACTACAAAATTTATTATTATAATAAATTATGATCGTCATTGTCAAAATCAAAACAAAAACTTGAAAAACAAAATATTTGTGATTTTGTGGTTTACGCATATCGAGTAAAACTACCCCTACGCTTAAAATATCTAATACAAGGGTGAACCTAAACTACTTGACTGTTTAGTGTGTGGGAATTTATTCATTTTATGTATATAGTTATTTTCTTTACAATTTTGTTTATTGGACCGAAACAGTACAGAATGTGTGATTCAAACATTAATTTTAACAGCCACCCGCTTTCCCTAGGGTAAAAATAGGGGTTGAAATTTATGGAATTAGATTATTATAGTTTTTGTTGTACTATATAGCAATATGAAAACAGGATGAAGTAATGTTTTGGTCTCTTGAGGCATTTAATATGTTCTAAAATTGTTTGTTATATAATTATAATTAAATAATGATTTAAATTAAATTTGATTCAAGGATCTTGAGAAAAAAATTTATGAAATTCTATTGTATGAGAAAATGTATTGAATATGTTTTTAATTTAAATGTATGGCTGGTGAAAATTAATTATCAATTCCATATATAATGATTTGATTAGATACAATAATGAAAATTATGATTAAAATTTAATTTTTTTTATTAATTCCCCTCGACTATGAGATGATAATAAAGAATAATGACTTACACGATATGACCTACCTAGGAAATATTATTATTATATACAAGCAAAAATCATCTACATATAAATATCTCAATCATATGGTGAACTGCGAAAGCTTTTCGAAAAAAAATTAAATTGAGGTTGAGGATTACTTATAGAAAAAAGATGTTCAATTAAAATAAATGAATTTGTGATTTTTTTTATAAGTTATCTGTCTAAAGTGATACTCAACAAGTGAAACTCAATTTTATTTTATACAGTAGTTCATTAATTGAGCATTCGCAACTCAATTCGCAGTCCGCCATACGATTGAACTATCTATTTTTGATACAATGACTATTTACTTTCGAGTTTTTCAAATTAATTTTGAAAAATAATATTGAATTATTTCCCACTCAAAGTACGATTATTGGTATAACCATTGGCCTAAGAATATATATAGAAAACCAGTGAAATTAAAACACAGTTTACAATATTACTTTTAAATCAATCATAATACATCAATACTGGCTTCTTAGTCCTTCGTAGGCTTTTTCTCATTTAAAATATTTTAAAATTTGACTATCCACAACTTTTCTATTAATAATATCGATATTTTTCTTAAATCTCCTTCAAATTCGATATATTTCTTGTAACATTACTTATTCATGACGATTATTGCTATATTGTAACAATTGTTTTAGGATCCTATAAAAATTATCACAATCCGTAAATATAAATATCTGAATTTTATATTATTACAAAACATTTCTTGTCACTAAATTTAAAAATATACTTTTCTATTAGTTTAATTGAAATTTCAAATATTGATTAACATTATTACCAGTGAATTTATAAGTAATATTAATTGTTGCTGCAAAATTACATACATAAATCAATCAATTCATTCTTATATGTCTTTAAACATTAGAATTTTCATTAGCAGGAATTTCAATTAACAACAACAGCATCAATTGTATAAAAAATTTCACTATTTATATTCATGATCGCTAAAATATTTACAATGTTTACTTAAACATCTAATGTATAGCTACCAAAATGAACTTGCTAAAAAGCTTATACTAAGTGTTAAGTAAATTTGCATTAAATACAAAAAAAAAATGTCGATCGTGAATTCAAAAGAATCTTTCAGTGACATTGTATCTAACACAAATAAATATTTTCATCAAAATATTAAATCCCAGTTTTCCATACAAACCATAAAATTTATTGTCTGCAGCTAAAATAGCATATTTTATATTGTGTCTGTCTGTCTGTCTGTTTACTAATATATTATTTATCAAAATAATTGTGTAAAGTTTGCAAAACTTCATAATAAAATTGTCTTTTACTCAAACCCCTTGATTTTAATAAACTGGATTTTTTTTATTGGATTACAACAGAATTGAATCTGGTGATAAATATACCAATAAAAAATAAAATTTATATTTGAAAACGAAATTAAGAGACTGTATTTTTTTAAAACAATCCCTGGAATTTATCCTAAATGCTACTAAATATTTTGAATTAGACAGATGATCGTGATTTACTGATCATTTAAATGTTTATCCGGCTGATTTATTAATGTGAATTTTACCAAAAAAAATTTACAATATACAGCTAAATTGTGAACACATTTTTTTTTATTTTCAAAAGTTTTGTTTTTATGTTTTTTAATGAAAATCTATAAATATACAAGATGATTAAGAAAATTTAAAATACTTTTAAAAGATAAAACTTAATTTATTTATACAGAAAATATTGAAATAAATATTTAAAAACAAATCATTTGAAAATACAAAGTCTGTCCTTAATTTTTGATCAAAGTAATTTGAAAATAATGTTTGGCATTTTTGGTTGATAAAAATTTATATTTGCATTTTTCTCAATTTTATGGATGACAATAAATTTAATTTAATTTAAATTTATTTCGTATTTTTAAAAGTGATCAAGTAACAATTATAATCCGTGTAGTATTTTAAGATGATTTTAAAGTAAACTATTGGTTATACTTTTGTTTAATTAACCTAAGTTAACGATAGAGTCACTTTTAAACCTATGGTTTTAGTTTCATTGGGTTCCATCCATCATCGTCGAATTACCAATTACCTCGTACAGGCATCAAAATCAGAATTTAATGCAGCAAATCAGGTAATATAAACATAATTTTCTATATAAATTTATAGATTTTTTAGTAAGCTTTAGCTTAATAAAACTAATAAAACTGAAATTTTGGTTACAAAGATGAAGAAGACTTGGACATATTTCCCAGTTAAATATGCCATCTAAAGAAACTAAATGATTAAAATTTTTGGTTTTATAAAATGTTACAACAAATTTGCATAGCTTTTTTTATATATTTATAACTTCATATTCTTCACTATTGAAACAGAACAAATTAATACAATAATATTCGTGCCATCTGGCCCGTTTTTATCTTAAATTCTTATTCTGATTCGAAACCATCACCCAAAAATTTCAGATCAAAGAATTACAATTTAAATCTTAAATAACAAACAAAATGTCAAAATATTTTATATACAAATTAGAGATTTTGTTGGGATATGGTTGAATTTTGAACATTTTTCTGCCACCTGACAAATGACAAATAAAACATCAGATTCTCAAAAAAATAATAATATCCGAATATGAAGAAAAAAAAATATTTATATCAAAAGAACATTTTAAAATATTTTCGGGAGTAATCTATTAAAGCGTTGACATCATACTTTGATATACAATAAAAAAATTCATTTTTTCATTTTGTTTGTGAAATCGTTTCAAATATCACTGCAAGCTGATTTATTTTATTTTAGCATATTTTTAGGTCTAAATGTTTTAATTGAAATGTTAATATTAATTTCAAATTGACCAGATAAAATAATTATAACTTTTAAGTAATTGTTTTAATGAAAGTTCACTTTTTAGGGCAATATTATTGTACAATTTAAACCAATTAAGAAATTTCAATAATTCTTGCCACATTTTAAGTAAAGAAATTCACATTAGAACAGCAATTACAACAAATTTCAACAAACTTACCACAAAAATCAAATAAAATATTTTTCTATATAATGGCATTTTCTTCTAACTGTTTAAGAGGTCACTAGAACTCAGAAGCCGCTGTATTTTATATTGCATGACTTGATTTGTGACCTACTGAATTCTATATTCATGGACTCTACTTTATTTCACTTAATATTACATAAATCAAGAACAAAATGTTGTCAGGACTAAAGGCTGACATGGAAAACGAGCCGATTAAAATCCGAAAAAGGCAGTTCAGTAAAAAAATATATACTTTCACTATCAACAAACTCCCAACAAAATATTCATGTCCGTAATCTTCGATTATCATATTTTGTAGACAGCAAATAAATAAAAAAACATAATTTATTAAATATAGTTTCATAAAATAATTCACAGACTGACGACAAAAACAAAACCTTTTTCATATTTAAATAATTTTGTTTTGCACCATTTAATCTCATTTCGTATTAATATTTGCGTTATCGGACACTGAAAGGTCACCTTGGATGGATTCAAGTCGTGATTTCTTATCAAAATCTCATTCTTTATTACTTATGGCTCTTGTTTTGCAATATTTATATGAATAATTTTAATGGCACAATATAATTATTTTTACAATAATTACGTAAATGAAAAAAAAAATATTCACTAATATTTATGTCTAAAATTACATTATTAAATTCAAGATGGGAGATTTTCTATGGAATTCTAAAGTATAACCTATTAAAATAAAATAAATTTACTATAATTACAAAAAATGACAAAATTATTTTATTTCTTATTTTTTATATTTTTGTTTTCGTTTGGTGTTTTTTCGAGAAGAAAAATTGTTGTATGTAAAAATTGGGACCTTTGTCCTTTTGGCATTTTAGTGGCAAGTTGCAGATCTTTCGACACTAATTACTAGGGTGAATAAAATTCAATTATAATACAAATGAACTATATATGAAAAATATGGACTTTTAATATTTATTTAATTCGTTTTTTGTTGTAATTGTTATATTAATGTGATTTTTTTTTTATAAAATATTTTATTGGACTTGATCTTGAAATTATGAAGGACAAAATGTTTTTAAGATCAAATTATTATAGAGATTTTTAGTTATAGTAATTATAAATGAATATTATACTAACAAAAAGGTCAGAGTCAGGATCAGCAAAACATTTAGTAAAGTCACAACAAATAATTATATTAAAATATTATTTGTTTAATTTTGGATTAACATTTTATTTGCAGATTTAATTTTATACAAACAATCAATTGTAAACGTTCAAGGGTACAACTGTGAAACCAACAGCAAAAACACTGCAAAACTTTTGACAATTGCTTCCATAGTGCAAATGAAAAAGAAATAACAATATATCAAGTATTCAGTATTCTGTGATAGAAATGATTCATCCAAATTCTAGTTGGCATTAACTATTACAAACTGATTTTAGTTGTATTAGCATAGCAACCTCAGCACATCCGAACAGGTTGATGGTAAAATAAAAAATGCCTCATCAATCTAACAGCAAGAAAGGTAGTCACGTCACCATTAAAAGCGGTTCAACAAAAATGGATTGATTTATTTATGAACTGTATTACATTTCTCTAGTATTTGTTAACTTCAAAATTTTTTAAATGTGCATTTAGATTTTTGTACTTATTCATTCAAAAGTTTACAAACAATAAAGTTTGATATAATAATAATTTCTACCTTAAAAATGTTAAAAAAGATGTCACAAGAATTGTCAGCACTAGAAGTAACCTAACGATAAATATCCCACTTTCTTACATTAATGGGACTTACTAAAACTAGAAACCTCTGCTGTAATCGATCTTCAGAACATTTCACGTATATTAATCAATATACGTGAATACTTTCAACAAACCCCTACATATAAATAGAATTAGATTCTAAATTAAACTATAATTTTTATCAGTTTCCAAAAAAATAACTAGTTTTTTCCAAATAAATTTGTAACGAGTCACCAAAATGAAACTAGTTCTTAAAAATTGTATTAGTATTAAAAAGTTTCAATCTTTTTTTGTTAACAAATAATTTAAAAAAATATTTTAAGTTACATTTCGCCAAAAATATAAACTCCATCAAAATCAACCAAAATTATTTAAAAATTATACAGAAAAAAAACATAACAAATATGATGAAAAATTCGTGATGTAATATCATAAAAAAACATAACAAATTCTGTAAAATGACATTTAAAGGTCATACATTGTAGTTGTTTATGATTTTTTTTTATGATAAAACTTATGTGACATAGTTTTACAGGATAATTTTACAATTTTACATCGTGAGAACCTAAAAATTAACATTACAAGTATAATAATATATAAAACTCCCATGACATAAAATGTTCAAAGAATTCACTATAGAAACATTAACAAAAATAAAAAAAAACACTTTTTAACACTTTTTGTACTCAGTGATTTTCAAAGTGCGTGCGAAATAATCTTTGAAAATAACAAGTGTAATCATTATCATAATCATCTTTTCAAAAAAAAATATTCTCAGATTAAATTTAGAATTTCATTTTTAAATAAAGAGTCCTTTTTCCCAAATATTATAAATCCTTTTTAACAAGATCTAACCATTAATATATACACATAAAGATTATCCTTTTACAAAACATAAAAATTTTTGTATAATAAACAATTGTATGTATTTTATTTTTTAAAGGAACATATAAAATGTGTTAAGGATCTCTTGTCTCGATTTAATAGTTGTTCAGAAAATGTCGTCGACAACAGATTTTTTTTTTTCAAATAGACTAAAATTGCTTGAATTATTTCCTACACATTTTATATCATTAAAATCCTTTTTTTGTTGTTGTGGTATTTTGTTGCTTATAGAGTTAAGTATTTTAGTATAGTTTAAAAGATTGAATAACTTAAACAAAGAAAATATCCTTGCTGTAAACAGAGAGGATATTTTTAAAAGAATTGCAAAGAAAAAAAAAATTATTATAATAGGATAGGAAAGTTTCTAGCGAATTATGTGATGTTGAAAATTTATTTGTAAATAAAAAATGTTACTAATACATAAGAAAAATATAGTAGATAATTATAAGAGCCAGTGATTTTATGAAAAATAAGGATTTTTTTTTTAATTATTGATAAATATTGCATTGTTTGTTGGTATTAGTTGTTCCAATTTATAAAAGAAAAATAGCATACAAAGTTATACAATAATTTTTAATTAAGATTTTTTTTTATAGCACAAATAAAATTATAGGGTAAGAAGGCTGCTAATTGATACAGTAAATTTTTTTTTTTTTTTAATTATAACATTTTTTTTCAAGCTAATCTTAATAAGATATAGATAGAAAACATGTAGTAAGATCAAAAGTATTTCCGCCGTATGAGCATGAGACAGAGCCAATGATACAGAAAGTTTTCAGCTGTCACGTTCTTCATCGCATCCACTACACATATTTACCTCGGTTTGCCGTATTATAAAAACATGACCACTCAGCATTTAGTACTAAGCTTTTGCTATAGTTTTTCGATACATTCCTTTTATTACAAGCTTACTATTCCAGTGTTGGAGATGATTATCATTAGCTCATTTTTTAAGGTCCGTCTTTAGAGATTGTAATGCAATACAACCGTGGCTAGCTTGTCAGTCTGTTTTATAAATTCAAATTTATCATTTTATGATACGTATGACCCGGGACTCATATTAGGGTGTGTGTATATCGTAAATTATGGGCGGTCGATTTATTATCTACTGCAGCAGCTCAGAAGCCTTTCTGACGGCTCTGTTGCGAATATTACTTAATCAAGTACATATTACATTAGCTTTCCAGATAAATATCTTCACAATCATTAGGACCTATTCAACTCTCTTAGCTTCTAAAAGAAACTGCTCTGAAGTTGGGACCAATTTTTGCTAGTTCATCGCCCAAAATCAATCAGACCAATTCTGTCATGCTGTTGCAATTTTTTGCTGGCTGCCGGAAATAAAAACCAAGCTACAAGGCTGAAATATAGGATGTTATAAGTATAATCAAGCATATAACCGAAATTATACATCAGTACATTACATAAAAGATTGGATGCAAATACTAAATAAACTTTCCCTACACAGACAATAATTTTATATCCTCTTCTTATTTCTTTTGTTACTCAGAAAACTTGAATATTTGCATGCGTTTTTACTAATAACACTATACTAAAAATATAGACTATCATTTGGAAAATGGCTTGAAAAGGATACAAAAATATATAATAGTCCTTGAATGTCATTAAAGTCGAGTTATATATGGAAGAATGTTTTGTTTTAAAAAAAAGTACTTTCAATTACATTTTTCCTCTAGTTTTTAATGTATACATTTTCGATCCTGATCAAGGACATATATGTAAATATTATATACTTCAATAATCTGATTTCCGTTCTTACAGTAGTGTTAAAAAACCATTTTTATAATTACTTTTATAATTTTTACTATACATAAAAAATAAAAAGATAAATCTTCCTGTAATTTAATTAATTTGACCTTCTGGGTAGACAATATACCCTAAAATTGATCTGAACATTTAATTTTATGCATCTATGTAGTACGAAAGGACATTTTTATATAATTTCAAATAAATATATATGAAAATTGAAAATATAATTTTAATAACGTAAAGGTCATAACAAGAAAAATGTATGATTACCATATAAAAATTATATAATCATCCGCAAGATTATATTTAAAAGATTCGTTGCAGATGCTGCGTGTTATTTGACCCCAAAAATAAGAAAATTAACCCCTCGGACCAAAGGTATCATAATTTTATATATGTTCAAACTATGTATATAAAAAAAATGGTCAATTTTTGTCTTTGAACAGATAATTTCTCCCTTATATTGACCAAAGAACCATTATTAATGATCATGTAAGAGAGGGGAATGAATTTTTAGATTATCATACGCAGCAAATCTTAAATTTAGTAATACAAGTTTTTAAATACTTTATGTAACGGATAATGAAATGACTGGACACTATTTTTGGGAAGGGTCATAAAATCTATAGGTTCGTGAGAATTTCTGTGGTGTATGGTCATTTTGGTATTTGACAGTAAAATTTGTATCCTTTTTATTAATAATTTATATGTTTAAGGATACGTGATAATCCGATTTGAATGATGTAAAATTATTTATGTTTATAAACCTTAAATTTGTTTTACTTTCCAGGTTTTTAAAGAACTGAAAAATTAAATATTATTTTTTAGTTCCTTCAAATAATGACAAAAAATATTTTAAGAACTAAAATTTCTAATGTGTTTTGTGTATACGGCGTTGAAAACGTTTTGAAGGATTCTGAACCAGACAGCGTAGAACGAAAAAACAACAAGTTTTCCAGGGAAAATATGTATTTTTAACGAAAAGTAGGAATTTCCTTGATGAAATTATCAGATTCTTTTGAATAACCACTTCATATGCAGAATACAAATTAAATTAGAGTTACTGCAAATTAAGTTTGAGCCACTAGAGGCGCTAAATCGTCATACTAATTTTAATAAATTTATTTATTTCCTTCTTCAAACACGAGTTATGGAACTGGAAATAAAGGATATTTAAATGTGAAATTAAACAGTGTAGTCAAAAAAGCCCATTCACATAAAACTACTGCACAATTAGTTCCTTTTATTCTTTCTTGATTTTATCTTTAACATATCTTTAAGCTAATTTATAATAGTTCTAAGAAATATCAAATTTTTATGAAAAATTATTATTTTTACTGTCACGAATAAAAAATGTCAGTATTTTTTTTTTATTTTTTTATTTATTTTTCTGAAATTATCAATATTTTCTTCCTCATCACAAAATATTTAAAGAAATTTATAATAAATAAAATATAAATAAATTCGTATTTAAAAAAAAAAAGGTTATCAAATAAATTGTGACCTCCTTTCAAAATAAAGTCAAAACATGTTTGTAAGCTGATCAATCTTTTTAGTAGCAACAACAACGACATCATCAAATTCAAAATAATATTATAGCTCTCATCAGAATTTTGTATTATCAAGAATTATTTAGCTTATTATTATAATAATAATTTTAATATTTTATTATATTTTTTATATTTTCATATAAAAAGTAAATTCATTAGTAATGGAAAAATATATAATTTATAAAAAATAAAAAATTTATGCGATAAAGAATTATCTTTAAAAAAAAAAAAATATTTATGTGATGAAATAGAAAATTTTTAAACAAAAATTTTAATCTTTTTTAAAATATATTTTTTTTTTGTTTCTATATCATTTCTCTGTAAAATTAAAAATATATTTCAGAATATAAAAAAAATTATATTTAAATTTAAATATTTTTACAAAATTTCCCATTCTTCACATTAATTTTTCTTTTTTATGTTTTTGGAAAATTGTAAGTGATGTTTGGATCACCAATATATTTTGTAGTTTGAAATGTTTTACTTTTAGGGTAAGATAGTCATCCATCAATTGAGAAAATTTTTCAAATAGTATTAAAGAATTTATTTGGTATATAAGAGAGATATAATAAATGCAATAAAAATGTAGAATATTTGAATGAATCAGGGCTGGGAGAAGAATAATTTAAATAGTCTATCGAATGAAAATTACAATTCAAAAATTATATTTGTAAGAATATATAAGCCAAATCTATTATAAAAAAATACTTTTAATGCGAATTTACATAGTTAATAAAGAAAGTGTCATTTCACCAGCAAATATTAGGTTAAACGAAATGTCGAAACACTATCGGTTAATATTTGGGCCGTAAGTATCGAAGAAACAATAACTTCTTCTTTTAACGAAGGCGCTACAATCCATATTGATCCTTCAATTCCTCAAAGAAGAATATTATTGCAATTTGGATACTAAATTTATATATATTCCGTCCGAACACTAAATTTTCTTTATAGTGAAGAAACTTTTAATTACAATAAGCTAATGGCTTTTATTAGCAAAACACTTGTAGTCAACAAATGGCCTTAACGGTTAGCATTTTTCTTAGTAATAGAATTAAAATTACATAAGGCAAATTTTATTGCTTGTACTGATTTAAAGCTACGTCAACTTAGAGCGACATTAATGCCTTGATCTGGAGTTGAACCCGGAACTTAATGCATCACAACATAGCACAATATTACTATACGATACCACAGCTCTGCAAACAGCAACAATAACTAATGCACCTCTATTACATAGTCCATTCCTATTTCCTAAAGAAAATAAGAATTTTAATTTTTAGAATATTATAGACACTTCTTCGATACTATCGAACTCATATAATTACCCAATATCCTAGGAAATATATTGCCAATATCTCACCAAAAAGTATAATTATTTCCCACACAAATGGATAACTTCACCTCGGTTTACAATGAACTGATTTTTTTATTAGAACTATAGACTATAGTGCATTTATTTATCCTCGCCCTTGTTTCCCACCCACATAAAGTAAATCTATACGGGCTACCCAACCCTGTTCTTCAAATTAGCCTTATGTGTATCAAGTTATTAGTAGCTAGTTAGCACTGTGATAATATATTTATATATTAAAAAAATATACTAAGTACTTAAATATAAAACGCGCAGTTTCTTCTTCAACAAAAATTACCATAATCCATAATACAATATCCGAAAATTTCTATTTACGTATGTTTTGGGTCATCAACAGGTCAATTTCATCCAAATAAACTATACAAAAATTTTCTTACCCTATATACAAAATTACCAGATTGCTTCTTCAAATAAATCTATTCTATATTACCAAAAAAAAAAAAATCGTCAAGATTGCAGGTTTTTATTTAAAATCTTCCAAAAACTCATTATAGTCTAGATGCTACGGTGAACATATAAATGCTGGTGATTAGCATTTTAAATATATATATATTTTTTTTAATTTAAAAACGACTAAATAAAATATTCATAAATATTAAGTAAAAATTATAATGGATTTTTCTGTCATTTAAATTACCGAACCTATATGGAAATAAAGTTTATGATCTTGTACATCTGTTTTTGTTTTGGGATGATTTTAAATATACGACCAGATATTTATCCTTCTTAAAATCCATTTTTAAGTTATAAAAATCTATTTAATTTTTTTTCTTTTTTGATTTTATGCTTTTAGGGATTTACTTTTAATATTTTGAGATTTTCTTGTGTGGCTTTTTATAATACATGGAATGATGAAATAAATAAAAGAAAGTAAAAATTATATTTTTTTGGGGGCGACATAAAAATAGAATTTTTTTGAAATTATAATGAAATTATCATAAATTCACCTAAAAAGTGATAATTTTTCGTAAATTGTTTTTCCATTATTATATAAAATTCATTTAAATCGATAATTTCCGTGATTATTTTGCATATAGTAAAAATTAAGTAGTAGCCTTTATATAATATTTTGTTCAACCGACGGTAACATTAAATTTTGCTTTACTTGAATATGAATAATTTCTCCCAGGACTCTTACAAAAGTGTTCCATACAAAAATAAAAAAAAAACGGTTATAAAAATTACCAATAACCTTTAATACCCTTGACTATTTTTACAAGTATATCCAGTTTTTAATTATTTTTTTTTCGTCCTGTTACATGTTTTACTGACCATTGGTCAAATTAATATCCAAAAAAAATATTCCCATGTGTTTTAAGACAGATTTGAAGGTCTTTAAGAATAGAGTCGATATTCCGCAAAGGACACCCTTTTCTCAAATAAGTTTTTAAATATTTAAACAGACATATTCAATACAAAATATATATAAAAAAGGATAATAATCGTTATTATTATCCTGACAAACCGCTAGTAAAAACTTGAGATTTTATTATAAAAGGGAAGACAATTTACCTTTAGTATCAATCATTTTTCATTCTTAAACATTTATAATTATATTTCTGCACGCCTTATTGATTCACTCAGTACGGAATATAATTTATTTATTTTTTACATTATATTATCCTTAATACATAAATATATGATATCCTTTTTTTGTGCTGTCCCATATAGAAAAATTAAATAATGATATGCGCAATGATTATATATAAATAAAGAGTATATATAAAAAAAAATTTCAAGTTAGTTTAATGAAAATTATTTTTGTGAAACTTAAGAAGATTCAATTTTTTTGTAAAATAAAAAAGGATATATGGATAAGTTTTGATATACCTTTGAGGGATATAAAATATATTTGAAGTAAAAGGGGTTGATTAAAAATGTTGTTATTCTAGGCAACATGATTAAAAAAATACTAATAAATTTTATTGTTCCAAAAAGGATTTTTTTTTTATTTTTTAGGAAGATTCATTGCGTCATCATCAGTCAAGTTGATGAGGTAATTATAAAGAAGAAATGATATATAATATGAATTATTGTTAATATTGTTGGTTGCATTTTAAGGATGAAATTCAAGAAGAAATTTTAGAAATATTAATTTGCATGTCATAATAATAAAATTTAGATGTCATGTTTATAAATAAAATATCTTTTGGGATGGAAATCTAATATTAATTCAAATTAATCTTAATAATCAAAAATGTATACTCTTAGGAATTTTGTAATTTAGCAGTTTTAATGCATTTGATATACACAAAATCGAATATGTTAACGTTTTGTTGTCAGTCCGTTGTAAAAATTTTAAAATTAGTATTTAACGTAGTAAATTTTAACTTAAATTATTGTTAGATAGAAATATTGGAGGATTCGCGTAATGAAGAGTAGAAATAGAAGTTACCATAAATTAGATTTGTGGCACTATCAAAAGATTTTTATAACCATATGGTCATAATCTTATAGATCCCGAAATTGAAAGGTAACAAAATGGTAAATTAAATTTCGGTAGTACAATTTTTTTGCGTTCACTATTAAAATTATGATAATCATTACAGATTTGGGGAGCTACACTTAAAAATGTTTATTGCACTATGATTTTAAGTTAAATTCCCATAAATTAGTGTACATTACTCCATGTAAAATACTCCATTTCTTATGCTTGCAATATTTTTAAGCTACATTACTTTAATCATCATAATTTTATTGTAAATCATTCATGTATTTAAAAAAAACTCCTATAATAAAAAATATTACAAAAAAAAAGAAGCTAATTCAATACAAAAACACTAAAAAAAAGAACCCTAATGAAAATTATACCACATTTTTTATCCCAGCAGGTGTTTTTGCTCATATTTCCCAATACAATATACAATCCTTAAAAATCCTTTTTCATAAAACAGGTAAACATATCAAAATTTATAAAGATCTTTATTAAAATCGTATTTTTTCTGCTTCAACACCTTCAATTTTTTGTTATACCAAACTTTAAATAACTAATTTTAAATCCTTATAGTGAGAAAATATTAACAAGAATGAAGAATTGTATTGTCGTATGTCTATATCTAAATTTTATTACTGACGCAGTTTAATTTTTTTCGAATATTATTGATATTAAAAATGTTTGTAATCCTTAATGTTTACCATTCAATAAAATCTTTTCATATTTTCATTGATTACCTATAAAAAAAACTATTCTCGAAATAAAACGATTAGGGATACAACAACAATAACAACAACAAAATTGTCTCACAGCATGCTCTACTGGCATCATCCTATATAATCCTTTCAATGCGCCACTTAAGCCGATCGTGTGGTATTTAACTATTATATATCGAATGTCCTGGTTTATCAAATATACAGCCTCCGAAATCATTTGTCATACCCTTTCTTTTTTTTTATTCAAGTTTTATCTTTTACCCCTAATATTTGTTTGTTTGGTTGGGTTATATTTGCTTATTGTACGTGTCTTTATATTTATATCCTGTAGTCGGATCAAAATTATTTTGTAATTTTTAGAGTATGAAGAATAAAAAATGTGTAGCAATAGTTTGCGGTCGATTACATCTTTAAGAGTATAAACTAAATTAAAAGGGGTTTAGATTAAAATGAATAAAAAAAATGTTTCTTCTTATTTGTAGTTATAGCTGTATTTATCACTTTGACGAATGGTTAAAGTGTGCTAGATGCAATGGCCTATATATGGACCAATTTTTATTGATATTACATATATATGGGGTAACATTAAGGGGTTACATTAGTTTATCTGTAATAGTGATTTTCATATATTTATAATAGTTCGGAGTGCCGATTGAAAAAGATTTTGAAAGGATACAATTTATTTTAAAAAGTTTAAAGTTTTTAGAGGTAAATTTTGAGGGTTAATTTGAAATTGGCATGTGCGAGTTCAGTGGTTAATTGTTCAATTTTGGGTCATAAAATCAGTGGTATGACGAAATCGGGTTGGTTATTGGAATTTATGGAAATCAGATTCGTTGGGTAAATTCAAAATATTATTTGCCAATAAATATTTTTATTTTGAACATAGTTTTTATTTTCACGTTTATAATAGCAGTCAGGTCATAATTTCGTAATTTCTTCACAAATATAGTCGACTTATTAATTGCTACGTAGATGTAGCAAATCTGACGCATTTATATTGGACATAGAGAATCGTGTTTTGCATGTGTATTCTCAATTTTGCAATGCTATTGGTGTATATTATTATTTTCACGATTGTTTCTGTGAAAATTACAGTATTTACTTGTGAAGCAGCCTGAATATAATTATAAATATAACGTGAATGTCAAAAAACACAATTAAATCTTAAATGTCATTTAAAAATCAATATTCTAAATCACACTACCATTAATTATCATGCCCCCTGACAAAATAAAAGACCTTGCTTCAGTATATCAAAATTTCTTAATTATATTCTGAAAATCAAACAAAATAAATATAAAAAGTGCATAGTAATTAGAAAGTGTCATTTAATCAAAAATTATAATTTTATCTAATTTAAATATACAATTTTATTAACAAAAAATAGATTTTAACTAAGATTCTTTATTAAAGTTCTCGTTCTTATTCATTAACGTTTTTTAACATTTATTTTCCATACATAGTGTATGTCACATTTTTAAGTGGTGTGGCATACAACCAGTTTAACCAGGATGACATAGACCCTAAACTAAAATTCTATTTTCTATATATAATTCACCGAATAATAAATTGCCCATCATAATACAAAATTCATCTCTGAACTCTTTTGGTCAGAAAGGATATTCAAAAAAAAAATGTTCCATATATATTCACAGTTCTGTATTGTCAAAACCACAAGGAAAAAAAACCATTATTTTAAATCATTTACAACTAAAATCCCTCAACAAAAAAAAAAACATTAACATTAACAAGCCGTAATATATACACATCTTTTTGTGAAAGCACTTGAATCGATCTTTCATCTCTAACCGGAGGAGCCAGCCAACAACCATAATAAATGGCACAAAATAAAAAAACATAGCCGTTTTTTTTTCTATCATCTACTTACAAATTTTAAATTCATTCATTTTGTTGATTTACATCTAAAAAGCTTCCCAACTTATTTACTCAAGAAGCACAACAAAAAAATCTATACTTCAGTAAATTTGTGTCACTCCTACCACCCCCAATTAAATGTCTGACTCCTATATACTTTGGCATTTCCACCTTAATCCCAATTTATACATTTTATATACAGACAACAACATTTTTGTTGTTTTTTGCTATGGGTTATATCAAAAATGTTTTTTCAAAAGTTTATGCTTTTACTCTACTAAATGGCATTTGGGTGCGCGCACTTTCTAACCGATGGGTGAAATACACATTGAACCAGAGCAATTTTATTTTTTTGTACAGAATTATTTTCTCTATACCATTTTTGAATAAATATAGATAAAATATAATTCACTAAACTGTCTAAATACTCTGTAATTATATATATAAGTAAACACTGTTATACAGTGTCGCTACATAGTGAAATGCCTTAGCATAAAGACCAATCCAATTCAGTAAAAATATAAAAAAAATATAACGAAATTTTTTTTCTGGGGCGGAGTTTAAATATTCGCCGTTATTTACCTAAAATACTAAATATACTATATATTTTATTTTACATATATGCATGTGTGTGTTATTAAGTCAAAAAGTGTAATACTATAAGTCAACTCTATTTAAATCTGATGGCTTTTTATATCATCGTAATAATAAAAATGAAAAAAAAAACACACATCCTTAAATGAAAATGAGAATACAGTTTACAAAAACAAATGTTATACGTGAGGTAAGGGATGGTATCATCAATATTGTGATTGTGTATGTGTCAAAAGTGTTTAACACAAAAACCAACCCCATATTATAATGTCGGTGTTGGTCTTTGGCACTGGGGAGCAAAAATCATATACAGTAAAAAAGTTTTCTTATTGTTACGAATATAAAATAGGTGGCTTTTTGGAGCCAAATGCCATGCCCTATATCAAATCTGTATATATAATGTGTACATATTTTATGTATATATATTACCCTATACATCTATTATATCTTGCTTATTTCACATTTTTTGTTTCTCGGGGTATGATCTTAAATATATACTTGTTAAAACTGCTTGTTATGTATATAAGAAGAAGTGAACCTATATAGAGATAATGACGAATATTTTAATTGAAATATACATTTTCTTATATTAAATTTATATTTGTATTCAAAATACTGATTTGTTTGGTTCACCTCTAAAAAATTCATTAAACTCTTCTAATTTCAAATTCTTATGTACATATCTTTCTTATCAGACTCTCTCTCTTCGCTTTACACAGTGTGTAAGTCACTATTAACTAAACCTCTAGTATTAAAATACATTTAACAAATATGTATAGGTTAAGAAAAATCAACTTTTTATACTTAAATATATATACTAATACTCAGTGCTGTGATATAGTGCATCAAAGTTCAGTTGTTTAAGTCAGGAGATCTTTTTCGTTTCTCACTCAGCGGCGAAAAAAAAATATACAAAAACAATCTATAAATGAACCAAATACCACGTGAACATAATTATGTAAATGTATTAGTTTTTATGTTTGATTGTATTATTTCCGTTATATTTGTGCAAATCATTTATATATATATTGGGGTGGGGAGTATCATAAAGTTCAAGGCATATGCCATACTCTTTCCACTTTAAAAAAAAAAAATAAGAAAAAAAAAAACGATATCATTGACATGGTTGGCGTTATATTTTCCTGTTATGTTGTTGATTTTTTTTTTCAGTGTAGATGTATTCAGTGTATTTCAGTTATTATTGGCGGTATTATTATTTTTTTTTTTTTGTGTAAATGTGTATATAATGTTGGGATCTTCGGTTCAAAAAATTTTTTAACCAACAGCAGCACTGTAGTAGGAAAACTTCGTTAAATAATAAAAGATATTATTTTTATTTTTTCCCTTGTTTTTTTTTATAGTGTATAGATACATACAATAAATATATACAATTTAAAATGGTATGGGTGAAAGAAATAGGTATTTTTTTTTTATAATATAATATGAATCTATCTATGTAGAGGTTTAAATGTGATGTGTCAGGTCGAATTGGTCGAGTCGGGTCGGGTCGTGTACCTTTTGCACTGACTGTTTTGCCAGTCAGCCTCTAAAAGGCCTTACGAGAACTACACATCATCTCTCTTATAATATTTGTTGAATAAATATAAAAAAAATTTATTCTGTACAATTTTTCATTTGAAATTTAAATTATTATACTAAAATTAATTTATTTTACAAAATTTTTTTTCTTATTTATTTTTTTTAATTTTCTGGAAAATTTTAAAATATATATAATAAATAAATTAAATAAAGAAAATTAATTTTTTTGTCGGATTAATTTAATTTTTCTTTATTTATAATAATAATTAATGATTTTTTTATGTTTATAATGAAAATTTATTAAATTTTATATAAAATCGGGAAAAAGTTTTTACGTAAAATTTTATGAAATCTGAATTTTCTCAGAATTCCGATAGAAGAAACTGAACTGCGTTAAGTGTTGTGGTGGCTTTAATTATTGTGTGAACTTAATCGGAAATAATGTTCGATTTAATAACTTAATTTATAGTTTGAATTGGTTAAAAGAAATATTAATTAATAATAATTATGTGAAATTGTGTGAATTAATAAATAAAAAATAAATTAATTTATATTATTATTAAAAAAAAATAAAAAAAGAATGATTAGAAATTTGAAAACTTGTATAATTTTTGAAATATTTATCACAGAACAAAATTAAATTTTTCGATATATTTTTTTTAATAATTTCGGAAATTATTTTTTTTATCTTTAATTTTTATTCAAAAATAATTTTTGTTTGGAAAACCCTTAATTTTTGTGGGTACACCATCCAAAACTGTTCGTTATTTATAACAAAAAAAAAAAAAAATTAATAATTTTAATTAATAAATTTAAATAAAACAGCCGTCAAAATTATTACCCATAATTCATTAAGTGTGTACGGGGGTGGCGTTATGTGCGCCTCACCGTCCACAGCAACAGGATTTTTTAATCCACGTTCACAATCTGAATTAAGTGCCCTTGAATTGGGTTTTCCACGTGGTATTGGATTGGTAGCACCATCACATCCGCCAAGCGCATGGCATGATCCAAATTTAAATAGTCATTTACCTGTATCAACATCATCATCAGGTAGTATTGGAGCAACAACACCATCATCATTATTATCAGCTAAAACAGAATTAACAAATTTATCGGGTAATGGTGGACATCATACATCAAATAATAATAATAATAATAATGGTGATGGTAGTGGAAATAATAATAATAATGGATTAGTACCAATTATTAATAATAATAATAGTAATAATAATAATATTGATTGTAAACCGGTAAGCACAACGCCTAGTTCACAAGCAAATAGTTCACAAAGTAGTAACGGTGGTAATTGTAATAATTCACAAATTGATGTTAAACCAAATATTGAATGTGTTGTTTGCGGTGATAAAAGTTCCGGTAAACATTATGGACAATTTACATGTGAAGGTGAGTTTTTTTTTTTAATTCTATAGATAAAAAGGATTTTGTTTTTTTATATATAAATTAATAATTATTTATTTTTTAATTGACATTATTGTTCCTTTTTGTGTTGGGGGGAAGGAGGATAAGAAATTTGTTTCGGTATAAATGTTTGAAAAAAAAGTGCATTTCATGCTTAGTCATTAAATTGATTGTTTAGTAAAATCGTGATGTAGTTTAAATATTCAATATTTTATATAAGAGAAATTTTTTGAACATTCTTTAGTGATGATTTATTTAAAAATTATAATTTCGAATATAAAAAATTATGTTTTTGAATTTTTTTGACATTTATAAGATATTATAAATATAATATTTAAAATCAATATTGGGCAGAGCTAGTACGCTTTAAATATAACTTTGCAAACTTTCAAATGCGATTTAGACTGTCAGTCGACTATCAAATATATCTAATTCGTCTTCGAAATAATTACAATTTATTTGTAAGTACTAAAATTGATTTAGTTAGGCTTTAGATTAAAATTATCTACCTATACCTAAATTAAACAGTGAAGAATATTTGTTAATTTTTTTCCATTATCATTTTCACCACATAATTACCGGTTTGACAGGTACACGACGAGTCCCTATTGAGCTGTGGTGACAAAACAATGAAATCATTATTTTGAACAAATGTTGTTCTTGAATATTACAGTCTCACACTATCAAGATGGTACAAATAAATGGGAAACAATGTACTACAAGAATAATTGGCACTCGATGAGTTAGTTATCTTTATAGGGGAATTACTATCTTTATTAAGGAGCATTCGCGATTAAGATCAAATTTAGAACTTTCGAAGATACCATACTGGATCCGGCATTGTAAGGAGATTCCTGAGTTACATCTCCACAATAAATAGATATAAATATCATTTTCTTTTACAGTATACTTAAAATATTTGATTAAGTCTTTGAAATTTATGAAGATAATTTTCCTTGCATAATTATGTGAAGAATGCACTTTAATATTACAAGATTATGAAATTATATAGATTAAATATATAATTACATTTGTCCTGTCACTCATTATCACTGACAACTTAGTTTTAATATCTTACAGTTTAAAAATAAATGTTTTAAATATATTGAACATCCTTAGCCTAATAATTAATTGGAATTAGTAAGCTTTCATTCAAAACAAACCTTCCATTATTAAATTAATTTACCTATAGAATCTTAGAATAAAATCCTTTAAATAATATAGGAAATAAATATCTTTTTGCTACATTTATAAGGTTATACGTCAACAGTTACCATATCTTCAATACAGTCTACAGTTTATCATCAAAATTTGCGGTTCAAATACAGTGAATGGTAAAATTACTCTAAAATTATTTATCTTAAAATCATATTTTATAATGAAATAATAATCTTTTTACAGTCATTGTATTTTTTAAAGGTTATTTTACAACTGAAATGAATACTTGATAAACGCAATCTTATCTAAAATGTTTATCATAATTTTGATATTTTTTAATTCTCTAAATAATAAATTTTAAACAATAAGATATTAAACTTTTCTATCCCATTTCTAATAAGAAAATATACATTTTTTTATCAAAAAGAATCCATTCATACATTTAACCATAAACCAATATCTTCCAATAAAACCAATCTAGAATATCATCATATTTTCAAAAAAAAAAAAAAGAATTTCTTATTCTTCTTCATTTTTAGTTACCAATAATGCACACACAAGACATAATATAACAAAACATAACAAAAGTTATTAATAACATAAAAATTTATGAAAAGAATGGATTTCACTCACCTTTTGAACCGGTCACGATCATTTATTATAACGCTATCCGCGCAAAACTTTATACGGAATATAAAAATGAATCCCTCCATTATTTTTGTTATATACACAACAAAAAAAAAATCATCTTCACTATTAAAACTGGGCACAGCCAGCGCTTAGCTATAAAACCTAATAGTGCGATCATATTATTTTAATTTCCCGGCTTAATATTCGAGTCCATATAGTGTGTGCCAATATATACAATGTGATGTTATTTCAATCTTTTTTGATTATTATTAAAAACATAAAGCATAAAATAATAATTTAGTTTTGTTGTTTAATTTAATTTTTTCATTTTAAAATTTATTTCTAAATAAATTTCATATTCTTTTCAACCACTCATAGATAATATAAAAATATTAGAAGTTATTCGTACTGCTTTGCGCGTACGTACACTTTTTTTTAAATGCAATTTTTTGTTGAATTAAACAAGTGGAAAGGTACAGTTCTGAAAAACCTTCTGATCATCATCAAGATAATAAAAATGAATACAATTCATAAAGTCATCTACTTTTTCATTACCATTATACCTCAATGCCACCCCCGTAACTCTCATAGTCAAAACAGAGTTTTACAAAAATAATAATAAAATGTTAGCTTCATAAATTTCAAAGAATTTATAAGACAAGTAAAAATTCCTTAAATTATATTTTTGCGACTTTTCATAGCTATAGAAATTTAACCCGCATTTTAAGATTCACAAACTTTATTCTACAGTCCAAAATAGCGAAGATTTCCCGCGCGCACTTTAAATGAATTTCTATACGAAAATTCTATATTTTTTATTGCAATTTTTGATGCGCCCCTGCTGATCATACAATTTCAAAATGTAAGGCATTTTTTTTTAAACAACCAAAATGCAAAAAAAAAATTACATATTTGAAAATTCTTCTTCATAAATATTATACGCTCTCCGTTCAAAACATAAAAATATGTTTTTTTTTGTGGCCGCGATATTCCAAGATACCATAAAGCACCTGGACACAATTTTAACTTTTAAAAAAAGATACTAACAACAAAAACACAACACTTACCATTATAACAATCAATGTTTTTTTTTTCTTATGCTGTTGTTTGTTATATTATAGTTGACGATACGAGGACGCCGTTTTGTCCAGTAATCTTTTAGCGCATATATATTTTTAGTGTTGGAACATTGACGTTGAAGATTTTTAGTGGAAAAAAAACCTATATAAAAAAGAATTAATAAGAATAATTATATTTTTATGTTCAAATATGTTTTTCGTATAGATATTTTATGTTGAAATCTTGTTAGAATTTTATAAAAAAGATTTTATTAAGAAATAGCAAATTTTAATATTTGCTGGAGAAATTGATTATTTGCAATTTGGTCTAAGGACTTATCATTATTAATGTTTCCAATATATTTTAAAAAATTGTTTCCATTTTCCAAGAAAGGATCACGCTTATAAAATGATGTGCATGAAATACGCGGAAATAAAATGTTTTCCAGGAATTCAGGATTGACAAGCAATCTGACGCTACAATCGGAACGGATAAATCTAACAAAATTTATTCAGTTTGCCAGATAAACTAAATAAGCTTGAAGATGGGTCATATACATCAGAAATTAATTTTGTTATAAGTTTCATATTGATAAGTGAATTAGAATGTTACATGAAAATTGATTTAATTCCGATATTTTCTTAGCAAGCAATAATATATAGAATTGTTATTTATAGTGTACAATGATCCTAATTCTGACTCAAGTACATGAACCCTTCGTGAATTTTTATCATTCTATCCATTCAAATAAATTTTGCGAAAAACATTAAAATTAATAAATTAGGAAACTTCAAAATTGTTCAACATTTTCGACCTACAGAAAACTTTAAACATTGTATACAATTTTGCAGTAGATTGAATCCTGAAAGTGATAGTAGTCCTGGATTTTATTTAAATATAATTTCTTTAATAGTTTTAATAGTATTTTTTTAATAGTTTTGACCGAGGCATGGAAGCAGTTTTAAGTTTTATATATTTGGCATATTATATTTACCATAAAAAGTGCTCCGATTTTAATCAATAAATTAATTAATTAAAGTGCAAAACAACTTAATAATTCTCTGTGCCTGCGGATAGCCATTTTTAATATTGACTGATCTCAGAATACGATCATTCTTCAAATTTTAAAGAATAATAAAATTATTGAATAACCAAAAATGTTTATTTCGTCTCGTTAAAACCTTTTTATTTCTGATTTGAGTATTTTCGGCGGTGAAGAGGTCATTTTTTTTATATAATATTATTGTAACTCTTTTTCCATGCTTTGCGGCATTTTTTAACACGGAATTTTTTTTTATTGTTATTTACATTTAAATACGTTAAAGTTTTTCAATATTGAAATAATAAAAAAAAATGTTTAAAAAGTTGAACAGAAAGAATCTGGGAGTCAAGAGGTTGATTATAAATAAGCGATTTATTTATGCATCGTTAGATATGCGATTATGTTTATTAATTTTTTTTTTTTTTAAATTACTATTCCTTTATGATCTCGGAAAAATTACTATATGATTTTACACCATACTGTATTATGAGTTAGAGGGAAAAGAATTTTTGATGCTCTAAAAAAAATATCATTAATTTAACGCTTTTTTAAAAGGGTTAAATAAAAAATTGTTTAATTTTTTTCTTTCTCGGCTATTTTAAATAATTTTAATATTAATCTTAATTTTTGATGGGAATAATTGAGTTGTTGTTTTAATGAAAATAATGAACATTTCCCATATAAAAGTAAGTAATTTGATTTACATTTTATATCCTAGGATATTTTTTAATATATTTTTCAAACGTATATTAGGTCAGTCTCATAGAAAACTTTAAGGTTTTCTTTATCGATCTTATTATTTATTTTGTTTAACCTCAATCTGCAATGGATTTTATATGTCTAACTTCCCGTAAAAGACTAAATCAATGTCTTAGTATATCTCTGTTTACCAATATTTCTTTGGCTAAAAAAGCCATCCAAATGAATACTAAAAAAATATAAAAAAAATATGAAAAGTTTTGCATTTAACAAAAAATATAAAGACAGAAATATTAAAATGTCTCTATGATTAATTACAGTCTAAAACCGAAACGACATTCAGCCGCATGTAAATGTCTCGTTCAGTTTTTATTTTGTATATAAGTCCCTTTTACTCATCCTTTTTACTAGAATAACATTAATTTCTCTGTGTATTTTTTATCCCAAGGATATTTTCACAAAAAAAAAAAAAATGTTTATCTTCTTTATTTTAACAAATTTTTATGCATATTACGATTTTTACCAATAATTTGTAATCTGCAAGGAAAATAGTACGTAACAGAAATAGGATACAGGATTGTTTTAAAAAAAAACTATATATTTATGGTTTTTAAAGTCCTTAAATCAGATTTTAAATATAGCTTTAATCGAAATTGTGAGGATATAAAAATTGTAAATTGGTTTTTTCATGTGTTTCTCCTCAAAAAGTAGATTTACATATCAGGATAAGAAAGCATATTCTAAAGTTGACAGGAAATTTATAAAAGTATAGTTAAAAGTTAACAAAAAAAAAAAATTCCAATTGAAAATCAATTTTTCATTTATTATTTCCAACTTTGACATGACCACACATAATAGTTTACCTAACAAAAATTATGATTCCCCCCAAAAAAAAATTAATTTTATTTTTAACCAGGAAATCTTTAACTTTCAACTAGAACATAAATAATAAAATATATAAAAAAAAAAATTATTCATTTATTATGATTATTTGTCAAGGAAAATATTTATGAAAATTATCTGAAAAATATTTTTTTTTATATATAAAAAGTTTTATCGTCCGGACATTATGTGATTTGAATTTCATATTTATTTCACTATTAAAAATATATGTACAGAGAAACATAAAATCATATAAACTTTCAAATTGTTATTTATATTATGTTATTTTTATATATTATTTTAAATATGCTATTTTTATAATTTATTATTATTTAAAGGGGGACAAATAATTTATTATCAAAATGGCAAAAATGTTAAATTATTATTATTATATTTAGTTTTTTTTTTTGTTTTTTAGAAATAAAATGTGAATTATGTCACAATAAAAGTTGAAAAAAGTCAAAAACAAAAATATATAAAAATTATGTACCAAAATTGTTGATCAATTGAATTTTCTTATAATCTATTTTGAGAAAATTAGGAAGTATTAATAAATAATTATTGCCAGTCATAAGATGAATTATCCTTTTTGAAACTTATATAGTAAATTTTCAGGCCCCAACTGCAAACCAAAGCTTAGCTCCAATTCAAAACATGCTCTTTTAAATCGAAAACTTATGCAGTACAAAATTAAGATATTTTTATTTATTTTTCCAATGAAGGACATTTAGCAATCATAACTTCAAAATCTATTTCTGTTATATTTTTATTGAAGGGTTCAAGTACAGAATAAAAGAAACTTTAATCAATTTAAGTACCTACCAATAATAATAAATTTTCTAATCTTTATGATCCTTGCTCTTATTTTAATAATAAAAATAATTATTTTTATACCCTCGCTGATCCATTTACATTACGAAATTACTTTGGGGTACTCTGAATGCAAGCTAGTAAATGTGATACAAAGTTGATAGGCAGATTAGTGCGTGTTGTTTGATTGCTAATAATTTTGATAACGTTGAAGTGTGAATTGTATTTTAAGTTTTGCATATGTAATTTAAAGTATAATAATAAATATGTAACTATAAATATAATTTATACAGCATTGTGTGCTATGATGTGATGCATTATGTCATGGCTTCAACTCAAACCCGAGATATCGATGTCACTCTAAGTCGAATAGGCTTTAAAATGAGTACCAGTAATAAAATTTGCAATATGTAATTGTGATTTTAAGACTGGGAGAGGGAAACTGCTTACGGTTGTGTTGTTTTGTTGACAACATATGTCTCACTATTAAAAGCCATGTTGCAATTAAAATGTATAAAGAAACTTATAGTTCGGAATCTAGTCGGAAATTAGTAGGTTCAAATTGCAATAAAATGTTACGAAACCTCTTGGAGGATGCCATGCCGAAATTTGGACTGTAGCAACATTGTAAGAAAAAAATATCGCTTTAGTTGAAAAATTTTAATGTTGCTTATTTTTTTTATATTCATATTATCAACATTAAATTGTTGACAGCAAACTTCGAAGTATTCCGTAGTAATTAATTTGTATAAATGGAACCCTATCATAATTGTTGATTTGTTTATAGCAATAGCCAGATATTTAATTGAAATAGAAAGAAGTTAATGGTATCTGGTATTGCAAAAAAATGATTTTCAGGGACTTTTGCCTAAAGGTTTGACTTTGTACGTCTGCTTAATCTCCGGATCTAGAAGGACTTGATATTTCAAACAAATCATATTTTTTTATGATTAATTAAACCGCTTTCTATCTAATTTCAATGAAATAATCACTTGGGATTAGACAGGTCATCGATTGAATTAAATGAGTTGTTTACAAAGTATTTATGTACATTACTTTCTGTACAATATAATTAGTTTTACATATGTACTCGAAATATTAATTACTTTAATAATTAACTATAAATACAATTCATTCATTATAAGTAATTATTATATTTCTCAATTCACAAGATATTTTAAATGATAACTAAATGCAAAACACAATTTCCAATTTAGGTATTTAAATGTTATTTATTGATTTATCTTAAACCTATTGAATGATTTAATATCCATTTAAGAAAACAAAAAAATATTATATTTCCTAATTACAAATTCTTATTTTTTATATTTTAAAAACACATAAATTTATCATAATTTAACGATCTCATCACGCACCTTTTATATAACCTGGTAAAGTGAGAAAAATTATTTTGATTCTTTGCACCTGATTAACCCTTTCCTTAAATATACTACTATAGAAAATAGAACAACAACAACAAAATATTACATTTTACAATAATATATTTTATTTTTCAAATTGTTTTTCTTTCAACAAGGAAAATTCATTTATATTAACACTTATTAGACATAATATAAGAAATTATGGTGGGAAATTTATTTTTATCAATTTCATATTTTACTTATTTATTTTTTTGTTAAATTGATCAACCGCAAAAATTAATTTATTTTATTTATATTTTGGTATAATAATAATTTAATTTACTTTATATTTATATATACAATAATAAAATAATCTTAAAAGAAGAGAAACATTTTCTATAAGTATATAAAAATATAAAATAAATAAAGCCACAAAATTTAATTTTAAAATTCATTTATAAATATACAAATCAAGAAATTATTTCAAAATTAAAATTTTTAAATAAAACATTAAATTAAATTTTAATGGTAATTTATTGTATATTAAATTTTCATTAATTTAAATTATATTTCAATTTATTTAAAATATATTTTAATTGGAATACAATAAATTGATTTTATTAATTTTAAATAATGACGTAAGAAAATTTGAATATTAAATTATTAATTGTCATTTTTCTGTTGATGGTATTTCCGTAAATCAAAATCACAATTGTTTGCAATAATTGGAAAATTGTGATCTGTCTATAACGTAACGAAATTTATTAACATATTTTTTAAATGTCTCAATTTCGTTACACAAATAATAACAATTTTATTATTTTAATACTAATTTGTGACTAATTAGTTAATGGGTTAATAAATTTGTTAATTTGAAGCAGAATTACAAATTTATGAGTCCCAGTATCTGAAGTATCTTGTAGTGAAATACTTTTAGTGTTGTGCAAAATTTATATTTTTTTATTACTTTATTTATATTTGGACCCACAGAACATATTTTAATGTTTGTTAATTAAATAAATTTCCCTAAAATATACTGAAAAATGTGATAATTGACAATGATTAACGTATTTATATTTGGGCAATTTAAATGTAAATTTATGTGACGATTGTGAACCATTTTTCGATGCATTTTAAATTCCAAAAACCGGTTCATCGATGTCGCTCTAAATTAACTCAGCTTGTAATGTGTAATATGGTTTTTAAAGGACTTTGCACTGCGAATTGCGAACAAATCAATTATTATTTTTAAATAAATTTCTTAAATAAAATGCTTAAAATTAATTAATACATATAAGGTTATCAATTTTTTTTTAAATTATTTTATTAAACTGGTCGCGATCTGTCAATATTCGTAATTCACTCGCATTCCACATTGTTGCGAATAAAAAATTCGCTCGTTTTTAACCTTAAATTTGTGTTTTTATGGAATTTTCACAATTCGCAGTTCGCGTTTCATTTAAATTGAAAGAAATGACAAAATTTGCAAATATTCGCAATTCGCAGTTCGCGTTTCATGTGCAAAGTCCTTAAGACTACTTAGTAAAATCGGTCATCGGTCTGAGGAGACCATATTTGCCAACAACATGAACAAATCTGACGTCCTATTAAAAGCAATTAGGTTATTGCAATTTCAAGTCTCTTCACTATAATAATTCGGAGATCATATGAAATTAGAATATATATCTTGTAGATCGTAATGCAGTCAGGATTATTTTCTCATTAGAAAGAATATAGAAGTAGCCTCTTAGAGGTGGCACATTTAAAAATGTTCCCATTGTGAATAAAAATATTCTTACGTTACAATACGAAATTAATCAAATATCAGATCGTAGTTCGAAATATTTTACATTAATTTTCATTCAGAATATTATGTTAATATTAATTAACTCTTAAATATAAATATGTACAACATAACCTCAGAGTTTAAGTAAAATATTGTTCTATTTAATTATACACTATTTTATTTAAAAAAAAATCATTTCTTATCTTACAATAGTTTTTTTTTAATACATATCACAAAATACATTTTTTTTTTTTTGCTAAAGATAACATGTCATCATCCATCCTATATGATTAATATGATTATCTCGCCTATGTAATCATGAACATGGACTTTTTTTTATATATATTATGCTAATTTTTTTCAACGTTATGAACTCTTTCTTCTTTTTTTTTAATAAAAGTAAAATACAAAAAGTTCCTAGCGAAAATAGCGCGACAACCGCGGGATTGTCTTTATTACAAAGTGGATAAAAAATAATAATTGTCGTGTCTATGTTTTGCAGTTGGATAATTTTTATCAAACAATTTTTTTTAATAAAATATACTTGGTTATCTGTCTACCCTTACGGTATCAGGAAAATAACTTAAGCTGGCTATTTCACTATAGACAATTCATTTTGATGACACTTCAGTGTGGGAAATTCGTAATGTATAGAAATTTGAATGTACTCGCTTTGGGGAGGTACAACATCATGCTCTCGACGTAGTTCCACGTTTCATGTTGTAGAGACCAGAGAGTGAGTTAATGAAAGTGTGTGAGAAAATATTTATTAATATTGATATAATTTTACTTAAACCAATGTCGCTATGGACAATATGTACCAGTAGATAATTTACTGTGCTGAATTCGCAGTGTACAGATAGTAAACAGCGAATTGTCCATAAATTCTGCATAGTGTATTAACACCACAGTGAACCTTAAAATAACCAAAAATATAATCCAGGTAACAGTAGTAAATATTGACTGAAGAAAGATAGTTCTCACATCTTTCAATTATATTTGACATTTCTAAAAAAAATACAAATTTTCACTTTCCATGTCCATTTTTGTTAGGTAGTACTTCATAATTGAATTGGGAACAATTAAAAAGTTCTTTCTAAAATTTTGTTTCCCAGATTTTCCACTAAGAACTATTTATTGATGGTTTTGCCACTATTTACCATTTTACCTTAAAATTATGTTTTATTATTTTCCTTACATTTTGACAATGATCTTTTTGTGATGATACCATTATTAAAACACATTAAGCAAATTTTAGCTTAAGGCTAATTTCTGGTGAAAATTAATTTATTTAACATGTAATGAGTGATTTTTTTTTTAAATAATATTTAATATAAAACTATGAGAAGTTAGATTTAAATGCTGGAAGCTATATATAGCAAAAACAATAAAATAAAAATTTAATTTACATTATATACGTACATGGAGAATTGATGTGAATTGATGAAGATTGTAAAAATAGTGACATTGATACACAATATAATTTAAATAAAGTAATTAAAATTGTTAAAGAAAATATCAGAGAGCGCAATAATTGATCGGACATTTAAATAATCATAATAGAATCGATTTTTAAAGATAATGATTTAATTTGTTGGTTAAACAGAATAGAAGGGATTAAAAATTGTGCATACTTTTGAAGTGACACTGGTACTTCGGGAACATTCTTTTAATCACTTCTGTGTGTACCGAATCAGTACACACCAGTTAGTAAGTATTCTAAATATCCAATTCAATGCATTTACTGTATTTGTATAGCTCTGATTAACCAGCTTCGTCTACGAATAACTGCTTACCATTAACTTATCCTCCACAAAGCGACAGAAAATGCATTGTAATCTAAATTCCCATCGAAATTTTATAACTAATATATTTAATTATCAGATGATTAAAATGTGATGCTTCAAAAATGCTAAAATTAATAAATTAGTTTAACCGGATTGCTTATCTTAAACAATTTTTTAGTCCCAGTAAACTTCTTAGTTCTCAATTCTTATATTAAATTCTTTTCATCTTCATATTTCTTCTTTATGTTGCGGTAAATAGTTACATAACTTATGATTATCCTTCCTCTAAATTAAAATGCTGAGGAAATCCAAGTTCATGGTAAAAACTTAACTAATTTTAACATTCAAAACAACAATAACATATCAAAAATATTCTGCATGTCTTAAAGTCATCAATATAAATACAAAAAATTTAAAATTTAATTTTTAATTCTTTTGTTTTCCCTAAATACTATTTAAAAAATAAAAAATTAAAAAAAAACTGCACAATCTGGTAAATTATAAATTTTAAACATAATACATAAAATAGGAAACATAAATTAAATCATGAACTTCGCTGACGGTGTTTTTATTATACATACAAATTAATGCACACTATTATAAATAAAAACATTTAACATAACTGGAGCTATCAGCTATTATATGATACTCTACTACACTAAGCATAAATGCATTTATAAAAAAATATGTTGCATGAGGTTTCGGTGACTGGACGTCATCATTATTATCTTCATCAACATCATCGATGCAAAGCAACAATTCAATTCTTTTCTTTCAGTATATTTTAAAATTTTAATTCAAGGTGTTATGATCATGTAAGTTAATAAGTTTTAATGTTGGCATCTAATACACCAGAAAAGATATAGCAAAATAGAACTAAACTTTATACTAATTAGTTGAATACACCGCTGTCGTTATAGTACCCAGATTAAATATAAAAAATATATTATTAATGAAGATAATTATATAGAAATGCATAGAAGACTGAATTGTTAGGTCAGATTACAAAGAACACCCGAGAACCACCCTCAACATTTATAACTAAATATCACGCCATTATCATAAAACTATTAGCTATAAATATTAAAATGATCTTAAAGATTAATAGTTTTCTTTTTTGTTGTGTGTGGAAAATTATTAAACCGCTCACTATATTTATAACTGGCAATATGGATTTTATTATAGTTTAAAGAAAATAATAATTAGAATTTTGTGAACGAGCATGACCTTTTTTTGTGTTCTATTAGATTAATTAGAAAAGAAACACTTTTAAATACATTTATTATTATAGATTTTGTTGTTGCAGTTTTATGCTGAGAAATGGAAACATTTCATACAAATATAGGAAATAGAAAATAATATTACAAGCTTAGAATTACGAAATCCATAAAGTAAATCAGTTTAATAAAACTGCCTGGAATAAGGTCACCCTGTGTTCTATATATTGGACAAAATATCTAAGAGAGTTCACAGAGCTTCTGTTATGGATGTAAGTACTTAGGTCTTAATGTACTCTGTGACTGTTTGAGTCTAATTTTTAGAAGATTTATTGGATCTTCAGTAAATTCCTAATCTCGGGAGGGAAGATTGAGTTAATGAAATTAATTAATGAAAATCTTAAGGTTTGGCAAGGAAACGGGCTTGATTATGGGATATGGGTATACATGCGGTAGTTATCAACCAAATAGTACCCTAGTGTTTAGGGAGTTTATTCCCTGTTTCAAATCTATTCTAATTACTTTATTAATTCATCATTTATGTTAACAAATTTAATTTTATGTTTGAGAATGCATTTTTAAATAAGGACATGCAATTTTGTTTTAATATTTTTGCAAACTTTGAAACTGATTTTATCACGAAAATTTTACTAAAATTTCCCCAGTTATAGAATTTATATATAATTAATACCAAATAAGAAGGAAAGGACTTCATTAATAATAATGCAAACACTTCTCAAAATATATAATTCGAAGAATTCGACACTAAATGACAGTAAAATTGATCGTTAATATGAATATGACAAATCAAATTATTGTCATTCATATTACATTGCTGCAAAACCGGCAACAAATATTTACATTGTCGAAATCCTCAATATTTAATATCTCATTAAATATGTAAATCTTCTTATAAAAATTAACATTGTTTTCACATGCATACATAAAATAAAAACCTTTAAACTTTGTAGGGAACCTTGAAAATTGAATGATATTTGCCTAATCTCAATTTTAAAAAATGAAAAAAAAAAAAAACTGGGTCAAAATATTATAGAAGTATAAGTAGCACAATCAAAAAGCCGGAACCAAAAAAAAAAATACAAAAAACCAATATATTAAAGGAAACACGAACAATAACTCCCCAAAGGGTCTAGGTTATCATTATCCGACAGAGAAAAAACATCAACAACAACAATATTATCCCAGGTGCCAAATGGACGAGAACGAAAACAAAAAAATGTGTAAAAAAAATAATAATACTCATCCTCAGTGAACTGAAGACAAACTGAAGACAAACTTTTAAACTAGGGTTTCAGCGTCGTTGTTAATTTCCATCTCTATCTTTTACTACACAGACATGCCACAATAAAAACATAAATACAATGTCTTGTGGGCAAAATATTTAGATACCAAAAAGACGGTTTAAAAATATACTGAAATATTATTTCAGAGAGGGGTTCAAAATAACTCTTAGATTAAAAGTTATTGTGTATGGTTAATAATTTTAGAGCGTGATTTTTTTTTTTTGTGTTGTCTTATACGATCACAACAAAAACTTGTAATGCTTGCGAATTGTCTAAGCTTTGCAAATTTTTTTTTTTTAATGTTTAATGCTGATTCCTTAATGCACTACTCTGTTTTCATCAGTTTTTAACTTCTTCTTTAAATGGTTTTTATGAATTTTATACACGGCGGCGGCGCACATTTCTTATATGTCTGCCCGCGATTACCTTGCCAGAGACGATATAGGGTAATATTAAAATTTAACTGAAACATTTTGTTGTTGTTGTTGGTTGGACTGTTGGTGTATATATGATTTTTTATATAAATTTTCATATTTCGGCATGCATAAGAGCTATACAAAAAATAAGATCTAACCTTCTTTAAGATATGCGCGATTATGGTTTTATGCTTATTTTGATTGTTTCGGAAAAATAAAGGAATAATATAGCAGTAAGCAGAAATGAAAAAATAATGTTGAAGAACAACCAGCAAAAAAAAATTATTGTCAGATTTTTATTATTTTATATTTTTCTATATAGTCTTAGTTAATAAAGTATCTTTTAATTTTTTTAGCAGTGCAACATAAAAAAATGAATGGGGGAAAAAATAATAGAGATACGTTTTTTTTTTTTGGTTCAGGGAAGATGTTTAATATATATATGTATATATATATACATAATGTAATTAATTAAACCGTTACTATTGCGAAAATGATCACGATTTATGTTGCGGTTTTTTAGTTTTTTTTTGGTTTTATAGAGTTTAGATACTATATAGTATAATGCTCTATTTCAGGTACTTTGGAAAAAATTATGGAATTCTAATCTATAATGGAAAATATTAAAGAGAAATTAAATTATATTGTAATATCTTTTATATAATTAGGAAATATTTACGGTTTATAACCACAATTTACTAAACTTTAGTATTTTTGACAATAAAAACGATTCTCAAAAATATGAAAATTTTCGTAGACAGTATGTAAAACGTGTTACTAGACTTCTAGGTGCTTGTTAATAATGTTGTTGCAAAATTTATTAATTTTAAAGTTCAATTTAATAAAAAAATTAATTGGTAATATTTATGCTCAGTTTCACACTGCCAGCTTAAGCCTTATCCAATATTTAAACTTCAATTTGTCAAGCTTTAGTTAAAGTTTAAACTTAAGAAACAAATCTGTATAGAGCTTAACATTATGAAATAGCAACCGATTAGATATCAAAATTTAAAAAGAGCATTCCATTTGTTAAAAATTAATTAGAAAATAAATATTATAATAATATTTTAAACACTAATAAGAAAAACAAAATAATTTATGCACCAGCTCATAAATTTGACATTTCTTAGTTTAGTTTAGGCTAAGCTAAGGGCAAGTTTTCAGACTAAGAAATTTTAATAGCCACAATTAGTTTAATCAAAAACTATGTTACTATAAAAAACTGAATACTAAAGATTAAAAAAATGTCCAATAAACGAATGAAAAACTGAAATTTACTCAAAATACTTGATGGTGTATGAAAAATTTCATGATAACACTATGTAATATTAGACATTTAAATGACTTTAAAAATCAAGCTAGTATTTAAAAAATGAATCTTTAAAAACATATAATATTTTTTTTTACAGTTTTATCTACACAAACTTATTAACAAATTGCAAAGGTTTCATTCCAATAAATTACCCAAAACGGGTTAAAAGGCCAGACGACACATAAAAGTTATGTATTTTTTTTTTTTTACATTAGGTATCTACAATTCTAGGTTAAAAAAAAATTAATTTACATTAATTTACAAGAAATTTTAATACCTCGGTTCTTGTAAAGAAACTTTACACCATTTTAAATATTATAGTAGTTTTTAAAATTCTTTTTGGTATCAACTTTTCACTTGACAGTTTTTATCGTATCAATTTTTAAAAGAAATTTTATGTTTTAGTTGACAAAAAATACACATAATTTTTTTGCACTCTTTACATTTATCAGCTATGTGTAAGTTAAACTGAAAAGTTAAGCTTCTTAAATTTGTAAATTAGAGTACTATATAATAGTTTAGATAAAATATTTTCAATTTTTGTGTTGTTATAATTCCGTGTATCATTCTATATTTAAATTTATTGCAGATATTAAGTAAAACGCAATTTAAAGTAACTTTGTAGAATTAAATATTTAAGCTTTCAATCAATTTTGGAAGATTCTATTTACTTTTGCTGTCTTCCAATCTAATGATTGAGAAATTTCTACCAATTTAAAAGCTAACTTCGCGGTTTGATTATTTCCAAAACATTTAGTACTCAAATGTTAAAAATTAAAAGTATTTTTGACATTTGAAAGCGAGAATTCAATACTTAAAAACGATTTGTTTGAGTAATCCTTTACATTATTATTATCCACGGTAGACACCCACAAAATATTTCTCTGTATATAAATTACATAGTTGCCAGCTTAGTGAAATTAAAATCCTGAATGAAACACCTGTAGATATTTTAACCGTGCTGCTGTGCCGCTACCGCTTTAAAATGTCAAAACAAAAGTTAGTGCTGTTTTGTTCTGCGGAAAAGCCCGCACGATTTAAAGTTTTCCACTTTGTCGTTTATAAATTATTTTACTTTTGATATTATATTTCTATATGTTTAAACCTTCTTTTTATTATCAACAAGGCGCAACAGAGCATCTTCATCATAAATCACTTTCTTAAACTACAAAATAATGGATCCGATGTCCTCTATTCACAGTGTATTACCAGACTTCCACTATCGCTTCTAGTTATATAATAAATTTCCGCGCGGTCAGAAAATCGTCCATGTATAATTATCCTAAAATGTGATTTTCAAGTAAACTTACACCCTTATATTAAATAAAATGTATTATTTTCAATTATTGAAAATTCTATAAACTTATCAACAAAAAAAATCGCCATATTTTAATAATTTACCCCCCAACAAAATTGCGGCCATATCTAATAATACAGTAAACAGTAAATATTTGTATAAATATTTTATGGTTTCGTTTGAAAGATTTATACATTTAATCCTCTTTGTACACCCAAAAGGTTGACCATTTTGTTTCAATCTATTTCAGATATAATTCCAGAAACTTGTAGTATATTTGTACAGAATATATGGAAACTTTAGTTTACTAATTGGATCTTATATAGTATTTCCAAAACCGTATTATATTTTTGTGTTCTATTTTACTATTTTATGTATAATTAGAAATATATTTAAGAAATGAATTTTAACTCTAAGCGATTTGAGGTTATTTTCTTAATAATTTTTTTTTTTTTCATAAAACATAAAATCGCATAATTTCCACTTAGTTAACTTCTATTTATGCATAAATAATTCTCGCCAAATTCAATATCGCATTATTTTAATAATTGTGAAAATGTGTCCAGCCAAAAAGGATTAAATAATTTACACTATAGAGAATAGAAAAAATATATTGAAAGTTTCTACTAAATAATGAAAATCATGAAAACTATTTTAAAATGAATTTAAAATGCAAAATTTTGTAAAATTAGTGTAAACTATACCTAAAAATTAATAAAGTATGCGCGTATCTTCGTCTCTAATGTATAATTAAACATAATTGCAAATATTAGGACCATAAATGTTTAAGAAATTGACGTTTGACTGAATAACAATAATTGCAGATAATTTCATTAATATACTTTTTTAATCACCAAGAATATTATGTGTAATTGAACAAAATATTTAATTGAATAACTATTAATAATTTTACGATTTAAATGGAATGAACTTTTTTATACCGGATCTGAAATTTGAAGAGCATTAATAAGGAAGCAAAATATTAATTTAATTGTGACTATAGGGAAGATAGAAAACACTTTTATAATAATTATAGGATATAAATATCACAGGGAAATAATAAATTTAATATGTAGTTTAAATAAAATAATTGCAATTTAAAATTTCAATTATTTAGATATAAAAATTTAGAAAAAATACTTCGCTAAACTGAAACTTTTACTTCCTGTTCTTTATAGAAATTTTGAAATTGATGCACGACTAAATTTCACATGGAATCTATTGATAAAAATGGACAGACCCGACTTAACCATTAAGCATTATTCAAACAGGATTATCTCACTAAATCAGAATACTCACTTCAAAACATTTAATTAAGGTTATAGGTTGTAGTAAAGACTCACTTAGACCAATATTGGTTTATAGCTATATTACTTACATTTATATCTTGTCTAAGTGTCACCGAGAGATATGATAACTTCGAATAGCTCTAAAAAAATTTAGATGCTACCGCATCTTCTATTTATCACTTACGATGTTCCAAGGGCTCTACATCTTCGGATTCTTTACAGTTGCTGTATTGTCCGCTTGTGATAAGTAGAATTTATTAAAATGTAACCTTCCGGATCAAGCAATATCATGTAACTGACTATGTTTTCCGGAAATACGTATGCGTTTGATTGAGTTGCCCTTAGTTATTCTACAGACCGATAACATATTGTCTACTTGATTTAATCAAAAATTTCATAACTAAAATTGCATTATAAAGCTCCGCTTGGAATTTTTAGCATTTTGAGAACATAAATTAAGTTTTAACTCATCGCCCCTTGATTATATAAGCTTCTTAGATATGGTCATAATTATTCTATCGTGTATATTTTGTTAATAAGTTTTTCTAATGCTTTGTTTTAACCTGTATATAATTTTCCATCTTCAACTCAAAAGTTCTTTGACTTTATAATTTTCTTTTTTTTTTTTTATTTAATAGCATAATTTCTTAGTATAAATAATACGAAAAACATAATAATTTTTATGTAAACATACAACATATATTATAAAAATTTGCATTTCTCGGTAAATTAGACCATAATATTATAAGAAAGTTTAAAATCGACAGCTCTTATACCACCAAGATACCAATCAAGAAAGAACAGCGCCACTTTTAATATTCTGTGAAATATATGTATATAAAAAATAACATCACAGAAGCATTAATTTTTTGTTGGTTTTTTTAATCTGTCTTTCGTCCCAGGTAAATATTATGTTTTTTTCATTTTTTTTTTAATTTAAAACATAATAATAATGTTTTACGAGCTTATAATTTATGATATTTTAACAGATTTCATTTTGTTTATAATAAATGTTTATGCAGTTTTGATTTTTCTTTTGTAACTCTTATATCTTCCTTAGAAAATATTTTATTGTATTTTCATTTTATTTTTAATTTATTTAAAAACAGTATTTTAACATAAAATTTATATAGATATGTAGTGTGACTTGTGTCTTTCATAAATAAAATTACATATACATAATTATTATTTACCAGTGCCACCGACGACGATGATGATTTTATGCTAAATAAAAGTATAATTTGAAATCGTTTCAGTGCGTGATGAGTTTTGATATTCAAATTTAGTCCTATAAAGATTAGAACACCAGCAACGCATAACTTACTGCTTGATAATATTTTACATTAGCGAATGTTAAAAAAAAAATTATATGCAGGAACGATGTTTTAGCTAGAATTCTGTTAAATTTTGGTATTCTGTTAAATTAACAGTTCAATCTTTTATTCTATTTAGTATAATTTCTTGTTAATCTGTGGATTTAATATAAATGCATTTTCATTAGAATTTGATTATTTTGCTTTATACAACAAAAATTTTATATGTTTTATGTTTAAAAACACTCTACGTATAGTATGACCCCCAGAGTCGCACTCGTAATATTATGCTTTATTTATGGATTTCATTAAGTTATATTAGCTAATTTAAAGTATAATGGCTAAATTTAATATAATTTAAAATTATTTTACTAATATTTAATAAATAAAGTTATTAGGGGTAGCCAAAACTCGGAGTATGTTAAAAATTCGAGAAGAGTATATGGAACATTCGCTATATCTTTAATATAAAAACACTGATTCTTGAATTGTTTGTATATTAGGAATTAAATTATATACAGCCCAGAAACAGGTGCATAACTTTAGTGTCCTGAACACTACCATATTTTATAATTGCTCCTCGTATAATAATTAGAAAAGATTGATAATTTTCCCTACAAATACAAAAACGCAGGAATTAGTACAGATAACACATAAAATCTTAAAAATATTACAAAATTCTTGTATGAAAATCTAATTTAGAAAATCTTATAAAAATGTAAATCATTCCGAAATAATTTTTAAAAAAACATTATAATTTCCCGATAATAAATATTATTCAATATATTTAAATAATTGGAAAAAATATTCTTAATACTTTACAAACTTTATAATCCAAAACTGCTCGGTGCACTACAATCTTTTATATCAAATGTAATTTATTAAAATATTTGTAGTCTATTAAGATACTTTTAATTGTTTGATGATTCAATATTATATTTTTCACCACAAAACCGCAAATTTAATAAAACATAATCAAATTAAAGATATTTAAAAAAAAAAAAAATTCCTATTTAATTCAAAAATTAATTTCAATAACATAATTATACAAACAAAATACATAAAATCTATTTCCGCATTTTATTAACATTATTGTTTGGAAGAATATAATTAATGTTGAAAATAATAACGTATTAATAATTTTCTTTCGATGGAAAAAGTCCTAGCCCAAAAAGTATCTATTGTGCGAAAATGAAATTATATTTTATGCTTATTTTAGAAACGAAATATTCCTGGTATTAAATGTTTGTCTGTCTGTCCGTCCGTCCGTTAAAAACTTTTTCAAGTTACCATTTGGTGTAGTAAGTATCCAGTTAAAATATTGACTAGTAAAATTCGATTCATTTGTTAAAGCTGCTAAATAGCGATTAAAGTTTTTATTCAAGATTTATATTTTAAACATATTTTTTTTGTGAAGGGGAACCCGAGAAAGCACTGTAACCTTAACGATCAATTGTGCGTTTAAACCTCTATGCCTCTTACCATTTAATAGATTTAAAGAAACCTAGTATGTTTGAGGGAGCAATATTACCCAGTTCTGCAGAGGTAAAGAGACCTTGCCTAAGATATGTAGTCTGCTCGCAGTGACATAGGATGTGTTCCGTCGTCTCATTGTTATCAGCCAGGTCCATTTTACTGAGGTGGTAGTTCAAAGAACTATGTTCTGTCAGGAGACCTGTCAGTTTTTTGATAATTGGAGTATTGGTAGTTCATGACAGCAGATTTTATGCTCTTGTTCAATCCATCTACATAAAGTGAGGTTGTATGGTCCTCTTGGTTTACCGCAAAATGGCTCTGGGCCAATGTGTTTTATGCTTGAGCCAGTTTTTGCAAGGCAGTCTAAGTTTCCTTCAATACCTGTATGTCCTGTCACCCACATTAAGGTTACTTTGTTATTTTTAACATAGTAAATGTTCATGAAAATTTATGTGACTTACCAGCATTTGAAAGATAATAAAGTCTACAGCTAGAATAAAATTATTGTACATTTCTGGATGCTGTAATTAATATTAATATTAGATATTCTACAAAAGCTTATAGAAAAAATAATTCGTACATCGGCCCTCAAACTAGTCATCTTATTAAAAACGGCTGTACGGCTAGTTTTTTTTTTTTTTTTTCTAATTCTAATAAGAGTTTAATTCTGTAACAAGGAAATTCTCAGGGAAAGTTTAGTGCGATATTTTTTTATATATAGATTTTATTTTAATAGCTTTATAGAAAACTGCAATATTTTTCTTAGCTATTATAACAACAACAAATTATTTTCCCAGCCATCAGGCAAAAAAAAAATAAACATCAACAGCATTTACTATCATCATCATCATCATCAACTCTGTATTTATTTTTTTTCTTCACTATTACGATTCTTCTTTGGACTATGAATAGAAAAATGTTTTTTTTTATGGTTTGTGGTATGAATCAGCGCAAAATCGATGAAAGTTATATATTTTATAGAGGTATACTAATAATATTGAATCTTAGGTATCTCAATAAGATTATAAAAGATAAGAACGAATCATAAAAAAAAATAAAAACTATCTTTTTTTTTATTTATCTTAAAGATTTCATATATACATCTACGAATTTTTTTTTTGAAAATGAATCGGTGAAGTTCTGTCTAGAATTTCTCATACTATATTTTTATATATATAAGGAAATATTTTTATAATAAAGGATGTTGTTGTATAGTTTTTGTTATATGAAAGGATGCACGTTTATTGTTAAACTTGTAAAAGAGCTATTGTTGTTGGAATGACCGCGCGCGCATATCAGATACATTTATGTTGTCTTTATGACTGTGCTTTTTTGAAGAGAAGGTTGTGCGGTGGATATAGGAATTATAAAATACCAAACCTATACGGTATTGTTCCAGTCACGATTTTTGTTTTTGAACCAATAATGCAACTAAATATTATATAGATATATAGAACCTAACCAAATATATCCGAAAACGGGGTGGATACCAAAACATGTTGTATAAAACATAAAATATGTTTTTTTTTTTTTTGTTATATTATACAATTCTTGGCAGTTCGGTTAAATTTTTTTTTCGTTGATTTTACGTTGAAATGTTCAATTATTTTTTTTAGTCACTAATATGTAATATGTTTTGCGTACTTTGTTTGAATTTATGTGAACTTGTTAAAGAGTTTAGTTTATATTTGTAAAAAATTAACAAATTTGTTAAAGAAAATATATTTATAAATAGTAATTTTATGATAATTTATAACTTTATATTTGGTTAGCGCTATCTACTGTCATTCAAATATAATTATGAAAATATAAAAATGTATTTAAAATTCTGTGAACATCTTCGGCCTTCAACTTGTTCCATTAAAACTTGTACAATTAATTTTTTTTTAGTATACCACTTTAAAAAATTCCTCATTAAGGTAATAAAAATTTTAATGATTTGAAAATAAAATATATCACTATAATTATATATAAAAAAAAGTGTTATTAAATCTAATTACAAACAATAAAAAAAATCTTATTAATTAATAACTTTATTAATAACTTTAATTTCTTAGCTTAGAAAAATTTACTTTACTTGTAAAGTTAAACTATATATTTTACAAAAAAAAAAAAATATTAATTCATATTTAATTTTATATAAATTGTTTACATGTAAAATAAATTGAAAAAGAAAAACAACTTTCTTAAATTTAAAATTCCTAAGATTAATATCAATATTTAAAAAAATAATTAAATTTTATTGAAAATTTATTACACATGCCTGCACTAATCTTTACCAATCTCAAATCTTTATTACCATAAAACTAGATCATATTTTTAGAATCTACAACTCTAAGCAATTCAATCACAACTATCCATAGTGATTCTATAACTCTTCGTAAATATCTTCAATAACTTTTATGTATAAATGGAAAATGTAATTTTATTTTCACTTCGGGACTTTAGTTACCGCGGTTAGGGTTAATCTCCTTTTCGTTTCTATCACATTCGGCTACTCTCCACCTTCTTACACCTGCTTCCAACCCATTCTATTTTTGAAGATTACGTTGTTCTAGTCTGAGCTTGTATTCTATATACGAATCTAAGATCCTTAATAATTCTGAAATATCGAATTTGATCCTGACGACATGTCTAATGAATCCATCACATTCACTCATAATTATATTAACAAATTTGTACAAAAATTACTAGATAAAATAAAAATTCTAAGCATAATTTCCGCATTAATTATTAAAAATAAAATAAATATGAAACTCAAATTGAATTATTAAAATAATTATAATGATAATCGTTGTAAGTTTTTTAAGCCAATTTACATGAAAATTAAATTTTTATACCATAATATTAAAAACAATTATTATTATGCTGTATGCAAAATATTTCATGTGCATAAACATAATTAAAAGTATTATCTTATAGATAAACTACTCTCTCACTATTCTATTAAGAACGTATATTAAATGTTGCTTACAATTTTATTTTTATTTAAAAATAATGTCGCCGTGTTTTTTATACCAATTTTTCTTAGTTAAATACATAAATTGTGATGAGATTTTTTTTTTGAATTTTTAGTTTTTATAGTGCGACAACATCGAACGTTATTTTGCTTATCCCATTTAAATGTCGTGCTGTGATGTGACATTATGATAGTCGTGTGTCGTTGTATAATCATCTTATAGTTAATTCAAAACTTTTATGTATACATATAATATTGTAGGAATTTCCATCTACTATATACATATATATCCTATAAACATATTCAAATTATCCTTTTAAATTATCTACACATATAAAAACCTAACCAAACATAAATAGGTAAATTAATGGTTTTAACAAGTGGTTGGTTTTAGTAGGTTTGTCATTAACAATTTTCAATTTATGATTATTTACATTTTGTTTACATCGAAGTAATTTTTGTGTAAATAATACAGTAATTTCACAGTAATAATACAGTAAATTCAATTTTGTTATGGGAGCCATTTTGAAAATCCAAATATAAGAGTTTATATAGTGTGATGATCGGAATTAAACCAAAAAATATTAATTTGCAATCAAAACTTTCAATTAAAACTTTTAATTAAATGTTACTAAACTTATCTAACATTCTATTGAAAGAAGAAGAGTAAACTTCACTTCACTTCAACTTCACATAGTAACTTGGCTATTCCTAAAATGGAGTTGCTATTCAAATTTGATTGAAAACTTCAATCTTTTGAAGATTGAAGTCTTTACTTCTGTGTAATAATACTGTTAAACAAGCATAAAACTTGTACAGAAACTGTTATACTGTAACTGTTATACGATTTAGCAGTCACCGTATAACAGTTTTAATATAAATGAAATGTAAATTTAATAATTTCTATTCGCGATATCTTTCCAACTTTTATTTTATTAATATTTCTGATATTGTACATTAATTTTTTATATGATGGGCACATTATGTTTCACAGCAAATTTTTGTTACAGAAGATTATTTACTATAAGTAAATATATTTTACCTCTAATAAACTACCATTAGCTATTAAAACCATTAAATTGCTGGTAACAAAAACATAAAAAAAAGTATATTCAAGAAATTTCCTTATTTTCATATAGTATTTTTTTATGTAAGTTGTATCATTTGTTAATTGAATCTCCATTAATGTAATTTTATAGGCGTTAAAACTTAATATACAAAAATATAAAAGTTATCTTCTTAGTGCACCTCTATTAGGGCTATTTTAATAAATTAAAAACCGATTAAAATATCGAAATTATACCAACAATTATATGACCATTGTATAAATTGTAAATTATTTAAAAGGTGAAAAATAGGAGAGTCATTCCGATTTTGGTATTTTCATCAAAATTGTTTATTTATTTATAGAAGAATTCAATGCTTTCAACATATAAATACATTTTTATATATGCTATAAAATAAAATTATAATTGTAAATTTATAAATAAAAATTGTTTGTCTTTTGACATTTAAATAATAAATTGGTATTTTAATATTATGATACTAAAAAAATTATAATAATTCATTTTATATTTTATTAAATATATTTAAATTTTTTTCTTTCTCTATCTATTTTACAGGCTGTAAATCATTTTTTAAACGATCAGTTAGAAGAAATTTAACATATTCATGTCGTGGTAATCGTAGTTGTCCAATTGATCAACATCACAGAAATCAATGTCAATATTGTCGATTAAGAAAGTGCCTAAAAATGGGTATGCGAAGAGAAGGTAAATTGAAAGATTAAGTTAAAAAAAAAATTATTATATAAAAATTACAAGAAATTGCTTATCATCTTAATTGGTTTCTTTAAAAATTAAAAATGAGCTATTATAAAATTTTCAATATATATTTTACTATGACGTTAATTGATAAGGATAACTTAAAATAATTTGCCAGTTTTTATTACTAGACAAATTCTAAGATGAATTGACATTTAATCTTACCATAAAATTATTTTTGTTATCTTTACGTCAATTAAATAAAAAAACTGATTTTTTTGTTTGTTAAAAATAAACTTTGATTTTATAATCTCGCCAAAAAAATTTCACCTTCTTCTAACATATTTATTGATGATCATTTAATCATTTTTTTGTATTATATTGTTATTTTTAAATTTGTCCTATTTGACAAAAGGCCAAATTATTTATATTTCACTGATTTGTGTAGTTTTAGGTATTGCGTTTTATGAAAGTATTACGTTTTATAAAATATAATTTAATACATGAATATCGTATAATGTTTTACTGTTTAGTAACTGATTTAGTAAACACGTGTGAATGAACCGTGCAACTCGGAAATTGTAGTATTTTACAAACATAATACCATTTTCTCAAATTCTGTACAATGTTATATCGAAAAGAGATGATAAAATAAAGAATGTTAGGCACAGAGTGTTAGTCGAGAAGGAAACCAAATCTGTTATACATATCTTAAGTAACAAAAAGTATATCACAGATCCAATCTTATATATATCAGTTTTTGTAATAATTCAAATTTGGAGATTTAATGCCACAGTCAAAACTTTTATATGAAATTTGATCTCTTTCTATTCATATTTTTTGATAGTAGCACAATATTTTTAATTAATTGCTTTATCTGTCCGTCGGTTCTAAACTTTTTCATTTGTTTAGTCCATATCCGCGACGCTATTTGCCATTGTATGATGCTGTTTTAGACCGCCTTGGAAAAGCAATAAATGGTTAGAGTTTGATGGTAGAAATAATATACATAGTATTAATTTCTGTTGTACAACTTACGGAATCAATCATTTCTATATAAAAATTTTATATAAAAAAATCACTTCTATATAAAATTATATACTGTTTAGTAATAGTGCCGGTATGCCATTTTTTATCTGTCGAAATGCTACTAAGACATTAAACAACTAATGTCAAGAATATCTTCATCTATTCAATATTTGAATTATTAATATATTTTAGTATTTTTTTAACTAAAACATTATTTATTTTGATCTTATTTTTGTAATATTTTTTCAACTAATTCAACTTCCTAAAATTTACTCTATTTTCAACCAAGCACCCCAAATTTTAATAATCAACAAAAAAAAATAACCACCCACTTTTAATTTACACTTAAACCTCTACATTTATGCAAAAAATTATATAATTATTTTTTTTCATGTTAAATTTATATTCATCACATATTCACACATTTGACAATAGAATTTTGACATAACAAAAAAAAAAAAAAATGTTTTATAAACTGTAATTAAATTTCCGTATACATAAATTTAAAGTCCACCAAAAAATAAAAAAATACAACCACATAATAAATATCTATAAGATACATTTAAATACATATTTACCCACACATAAAAAAACTAACAAAAATTTCATTGCTTTTCTTAAATTTATTTGTTATTTTAATTAAAATGAAATTTTTTTTATTTTTTATTTTTTATAATTATTTGATGCAAATATTTTCCTTCATTATTTACATTGACAAAAAAATAAAAATAAAAAAATCAACATTATTTTTACTTGTGTCGTCAACATAAATTTTATTTTCTATCTTTTATGATTTTAACGTTATAGTAACGCTAAATTCATTCTATCGCCCGTCACATTTTCATTCTAACAATTGAAGCTATGCAAATCGCACACCTCAAATTCAATTTCTCAACAAACAACAAAAAAAAATTATATATTTTTTTATTATTATAATTTTTTTTATATATGGAATTTCGATGAGTTTATAACAAATAAATGTATTTGATAGATACAATTTTATTTTCTGTATATCTAAACATAAAAAAAAAAAGGATTCATTTTGTTCGTAGTAATAAATGTCAAAACATATCCTTGTACACTACATATGTGTATCTGTATGTATAATAAAAAAAACCCTTTTTTTTATTTAGTTGAAATTTTTCATCACTCAAACCAAAAAAATTTAACCGAATTAAAAAACAAAATTTAACTGACAACAAGGATTTAATTCTGGTGCATAAAATTAAAATAAAATTCAATATAAACTTTTGTACTATAAACGGCACCAGGATCCTTGGTTAATCATATAAAAGAAAATAATAATGAAAAGAAAAATGATATTGTAAATATCACTAATCATAAAAAGGATATCTTTTTTTTTTGTGGAAATTAATTTTGTTAACTAAAGAAGAAAAAAAAGATGTTTATATGAATATGAAAATTGGAAATGTTTGTTCTCTTAGGTAGAAAAATCATCACGACGGTTTAACCTTAAAATAAGTTAAAAAAAAAATTTATTTGGGATGTGATATACATAATAATGAATATCTTTTATACGAAAGGATTATTTTAAAGGATATAATGTTGAAGGAAAATATTGATATAATGAGGTTTATTAAATGAAATTTTTAAAAGCGATTAAAAGATAACATTATGTTGTCTCTTTGAGATGTTTACATATTTATATTAGCAAGAAAAATAATATAAATGTAAATATTTGGTTAATTTTTAATTGTAATACATAATTTTTTTGGGGGGACGAAAATTCTATTATGTATTTGGCAAAAATTCAATTAAGAATTTGTAGTAAATTACAAAAATATTTACTGAAATTTAAGCTGGAATCACAATGCCACTGACACCGACGCGTTGACAGCTGTGTAAAACATACTAATCAATTGAAATGTACAACGTTGAAAATTTTATAGTGACAGCGCTGATATATTTGACACAAATACTTATTTTAAATTAAAGTTCAGTTCAGTTCAGTTTCGATGCGATTCGATTTGACTGGTTAAATAGACTGAACACAAAACTATCGATTGCAATCGATGAAATCACATATGTATTATTAGTTTTTTTTTTTTTTACTGTCAAATTTCATTCCTTTTGAGATTTCTTTCAATTTGGATTCGAAATATTCCAATCGTTCCAAACTCTTTCAAATCGATTCGTTCCGATTCAATCTATGTGTCAACTCAATCGATTTCCCATACAAAATATATGAAGACGTCAAATTTGAACTTTACTGAACAAATCGAAACTGAACCGATCGAAACTATGTGGCTTACACTTAAGAAGTCGCATTCAAATTCAAATATCACCAATTTTACAAAAAAAGTAAGGAAACGTCAACTTTTAAGTTATTTGCAATGCATACAATGTTATTTAAAAAGGTCATTGTTAACGCTCGTTAACGTTGATGGTGTCACTATGATTCCAGCTTAATTAATTTTTTTTATTAATGACAATTTTGTTGTTATATAAAAAAATATAAATATTATTTAAATATTAACTAGCACGCTTATTAATTACTTTTTTTTATATTTGCACTTACATAAACTACCAGAGTTAAATACCTGCTGTACCGTACCGTATAGATTTTGTACAACAGGTTGAATTACACAAAAAAAAAACTTGTTAAAAAAAACGACATTAATATGTACATTAATTTTATGATAAATATAGTTTCATAAATTATGTGTGCATATACTAAATAAATTTTGTAATTTTTCACTTATGAACAATTAATATAAAAAAATAAATAAAACAAGTTAAATTCATATGAAGTGGTACACTGACTTCACTGCTATACTAATTCATCATTCGATTTTCCTTGGAAAATAATATAAAGTGTGTTTTGAGCGATCATATATATTAACTAGACATTTAAAATCTACATATTTTTACTTCATAACTGATAATATTGAATAGCTTAGTGTCGAAAATTCGATAAAAAATCTTATATTTGTTATTAGAACAAAAAACACTTGAAAACGAAATAAATACTATTATGAAACTGTTCTGCTCAGCACCAAAAATTTAACATCAGATGAGTTTATTAGCATTGAGCTTCAAAATCAACTTTCCCTCAACAAACATCTATAGTCCACTCTTTGCATTCATTTAGCATATAAAGATCATCCACTATGAATATAGCATAGCCTCAGCATCGTTCATATAACTTCATTCTGAACGTGCCCTACAGGCTCATCTCTACAGTGCTGTCTTAAACAACTTGTCTTCAACTTCTAGTTATATGCAGCATTATAAAGTCAGCTTGAAGACAATCTTTGCATCGGAGACTAATATCTGATCTGCTTAGGAGTTGGAATCAACAACACAGGCCATAAATAAAATAGATATACTTTTTACATTTCAAAATGTAACCGTTTTAGTAAAAGTATTCGAAAATTTCTAATTTTTACTAAATGAAAATGTTTCGGTAATGCTAGGTGGGATCACAAAAGTCGGATATAAAACACTCTAACAAGATTAGCAGCTTTTTTTACTTTAATAATTAATGTTTACCCATTAATTATATGATATAAATTTATTACCTTTTGATGGAAAATTACTTTTAAATATTAATATTTTATCGATTACAAATTTCTGTTAGTATATCATGCCTGACTCTTGAATATTTGTTTTTTTTTTTCTTATTTTAGTTTAAATGTAGCTTTTAATAAAATATAATAATTTGAATAAATATTCATTTAAGTTATAATATAAAATTATTTTCTAATGTCTTCTTATCAATAATTGCCAGTAATTAGTTTTAGCGATGCTAGACGAATTACTGATGCTACAAATTTAATATTTATTCCTCTGATTTTATAGTATTATCTGTTAACCAATAAGGTAGTGCTAAACATCTTTTATAATCATATGATTAATATTTAAAACTGGCTCTAAATTATACTTTCAATAAGTTTTTTTTATTTTGCACACCTCCCAAATCTAACCTTGGCCTTTTGAAGAATATAATATTTACTTGTTATATTAATATAGTTCAAAGTACACATTAATTATATACTCCCTAATTATATATTACTTAACTAGTTTAATATATATCATTATAAATTTCATCTTATATAGATTACCACGATTATTGAAAAGCAAATTTCAAACTCTTAAAACTAAATCATAATAAAATTAAGTGTTAAAATTATTATGTTATCGTAATGCACTTTTCCCTCACTTTTTATACCTATACGCTATACCATAACATTGAATGCTGTTTTTTTTTGTCGTTAATACCGCATCATTAAATTCATTTAATAAAAATAACTTGAAATAATTATGTTACTCCAAATGGCACATGCTCTATGGTCAACAAAAACGTTGTATGTGGTTAACATTTCAAACTTTAAAATATTCTCTGCCACATAATTAGTACTTTGGATATTTATTTATTTATTTATTATTTTCTGGTTTTGTTCTTTTTATGTTTAATGATTGACATTGACAGCTCCATTAGTCTGATTATTTGTGTCAATTTCAACAGTTTTTAATGTCAATATTATTGATTGTATACAATTACAAACTCTTGCTTTCATTTGAATAGACTATGTATAATAAAATTATAAATATTAATAGCTTGTGTTTAGTTTTATTTATCTCTTTGGATGGGTCAAATTTTTTGTGATGGTCAATGAAATTTCAAGATTCAATTGTTAATAGTAGATGTAAATGATCAATATTTATAATAATTTTTGAGTATAGTTTTCCAATTTTGTAATAATTTGTTATAAGGAGATAATTGAATTTTTAAATTTATTTAAAATATCAATTGTGAATTGTCAATTGCACAACATTTTGTCATAAATTGTATAATTTTTTTTTATATATTTCAAAATATTTCTATAGTTTTCTATCAATAATATGAATTAATTTAAATATTTAATGTTTATCTACATTAGAATTAACCATTAATATATTTTACAGTATTGGCATCACTGTTTTTTACACTTTTAAATGCCAATTTGTATAACTCAAATATATTTATATATCTATCATTGTGGTGCCGACAGGGTAAAATATGGTATATTCATATAATGGATTGGTAAACAATATTTTGATTATTGTCCTGAATGTCATGAAACTGATACCAAAAATCAGTGATGGCTGCGATTCTTTAAGTACGAGGTATGACAGTTCAGAATTGCTTAACAACATTTTGATTATTGTTCTGAATCTCCTGAATGTCATGAAAATGATACCAATGGCAATGTTCAGTGAGGGCTGGGATTCATGAAGTACGAGGTATGACAGTTCTAACCACTGTGATCTTGTATACATAAATATATATTAGACAATTTATTTACTTCCATATACAAAACAAATAAAAATTATAAATAAATCCAAGCCAAGTACTTCGAAGTTCTCCGTAGTGGAGTTGTCAATTTGTGCAAATGAATCACAACAACAATTAATAAACACCTAATTATATTTATATATTCAATATGTTTTTTTTTTTTTTTTCAAAACTGATTTACAAAATTTACAAGTTTAATTTTCGCATAAGTTAAATAATGATCATAAGTTTTAAACTGATCATTAAATAATCAATCTTACACTTTATCCCATTTAATTCAAGTTAAAATTATGAACATTTTATGCGGTCATAATCTCATAATATATGATAATCAGTGCATAGTTAAACAAGAATATCTATACGATATTATAAAATTGTATCTTAGATAATTATTAGACATTTCATATTATTAAAATTACTGAAAATATGTCATAAGATTTAATATAGTTTAGTGTTTTACTAATAATTCGAAGAAATATATTAAGTTGTTATTGCTATTTTATTTTTTGTAATAAATTAAAAATTAATTGAATAATTTGAGTTAATTTAATTTACATAAGAATTGTTAAAATATATAATTATTAACGACAGATTATTTAAGATCGATGATTGTTGAAATAATTTAATATGGTTTCATGAAATTCTATTGACGTATATACAATTTTATATGGATTCCAACTCATAGGTTTGTTAATAGTGAAGAGATTAATTTGCAAGAAGCTAACGGCCGTTAATAGTCAAACGTAAAATTGTAAATGTTTCAGCATTAAGATTATTCACATAATGAAATTTATATAAGAAATATATGAAATTACAAATTTGCTTTAGCAATTACTAAATTATTTTTCATAGTCTTTTCATAATTGATATATTTTACAAAAAAGCCAACATTATAAAAATCACTTTTCTTAATTCTGACACTTTAAAACCGGGTTTAATTCGAAATATCCAGTGACCTTTATAATATTTAAAGTATTTTAATTTATTAGATAAATATTCCCATCACTGTACACACTGAAAAAAAAAAGATTTAACCCTCTTATTTTATTTGTTAACCCTTTATATTATTCAAGTAATTCCACCAGGTGAAACTGACCCCTATTGACCATTCTATGATCATTCTCATTTTTACCAGTATTATTAAACGGTTTTTTGGTTAACTATGAGAATTATTATGCAAATTATGCAAAATATAAATATCTATATATATAAAAAAATAATATTATTAAAGATCATTATGTTAATGGTCAAAATCCTTTTTATTTTATATATCCTTTTTTTATATAATTTCATTTTTTACCAATATATTTTCTAGTTTATATATAAAAATGTCCACTGGTAACCAAAACAAATTCAATTTTTAACACTTTTAATTAATGACCACATCAGCAAAAGGATTAAATTTCGATAAATTAACCAAAAAAATAAAAAAATATAATATAGATCCTAAAATGTCCTAAAATTATCTCACGATACAAAGAACAAAAAAAAAATTTCATAAAACTTATAAATTATGATTTTGTATTCGGCTCACCAGGTAAAAAGATCATTAGCCGGTGAAATACCATTCGATGTTATATCTATAAAATTGTTGTATAGTTATGTGATCTTCCATCATAATAATCCTTTTTGATGGGTTCAAATTTCTGGACTGTTGAACTGTTATAACTATTTTTATATGGGATTAGTGTTAGTACAGGCCAAAAAATCTTGTTGAATGGTATATGCGAAAAAAATAAATAAAAGATTTATTATTTTTAATGGTGTGGACTATTGAGCCATTCATCATTTTCGATGTCTTTTATTTATTCATTGTTCTTTATATATTTTGTTCAGAGGGATTCCAAAAAAATGTTTGCAAAAAAATATTATTTAGTTGTGACTTTGTATATAAATATTTCAGAATTATAGCGAACAGAGAAAAAGGAAAAGAGTTTTTTTTTATTCCTGAGTCATTCTTGAGATTTTTATGTTTTGTATACAAAATTGCATGCAGCCGTTAATGTTGTGGCGTGTAATATTAAAATTGTTGCATCATATAACCAACATTTGTTGACAGAATAATACTGGAATCAAGAAATTTAATTTATATTAAGAAAAGTGACCAGTTCACTTAGTTAATATGTGAAGTAACTAAGATTTTTATACAGATTATCAAATTACGGAATCCTTTTTATTAAGACTTGATTTTCTTATGGCAATGGATTTATTTCGACGATGTCAGAGGACATTGAAATAGTGAAGAATGTAAACATTTGTTATTCGAATGTCCGGGGCTTAATAGAAAAATTATAATAGATAATCTTCAGTTACACTAGAAGAGTTAATTGAGGTATAAAGTTGTTGGGTAAAATTTTGAAGGCTCATTCATTTTTTGAATGGTCTAAGAATAAAGTAACTTTAAGAACTAAGCTTATCACTAACCGAAAGAATGTTTTTTTATATTTCTGAGATTTATTCAATTACTTTTAGTTCTAGTTTCCATACTTACTGTCAACAATAAACTGTAAACAATAACTAATCAATAGATAAAAACTACAAGATTAAATTTGTAGTCTGACTGACATAACATAAATTTGTCAGAACATTATTTTCAATTTATAAAAAGTTATTATACAACCAAAAATCCAAAAACTTACAAATAACTTTTATAGATTTTGATGGGAATTTAGCTGCTCGAACACGATTAAAAAAAAAAAGAACATTTCTTTAAATTCTGATGGTCCATTATACTTGTTACATCAGCAAAGAGAAGTTTTCAAATTCTTTTATACAATGTAAATTGTATTGTACTGTTCGTTGTTCAAATAAACATCCAAACAACAAAAAAAACCATCGAAGACAATATTGTATTTTATCTGTAAGATATTTTTTATATGTTTACCAGAAAATAAATATTTTTTTTCATCTGGTATCCTCTAACATTTTGTACCCAGAGAAAAAACACCAATAAAAAAAACCCATAATTTTTAGTTGAACTTATTGGAATTTGATGGTTTTAAAGAGTCTTTTGGGGCTAGCAAAGAAACGAATTTCACTGGTTCGAATGGCAATAAATCTTTAAGGTTTTAGAGTCCACTTTTTTTTTTTATAAGATGATCATCGTTCAAGGCTCATATTTTTGAAAAATTGAAGAGAAAAAAATACAATTATCAAAAATAAAATTTATTTATTTTGCAGATAATAAATATTTGAACGGGTTCTTGAGTACTATAGGAAATTGTGGAAAAATATTACTTTATTATTGTTCAATAAACCCAAAAATATTGTATCTGAATGTGTTATATTTATTACATGATTCCAAGTTCGATTTTCATTGTTGAATAGATATTTCATAACAACAACAAAAATATGTAATATTTTATGATATTTATTGTTTTCAATGTGATTTATTGTTTTTAGGAAGTACCGAGTATATTCAATTTTGGTTTTGATGTTGTGCGGGCGTATAAGGAACATTTGAAATAGTTTTGTAATATCCTTAAAAAATATTTTCTGAATTTCAATTATACATTTTACAAAATATGAAATCTTGGAAATTATTTACATTTTATCGTTTTCAATTATTAACAAACTAAAATAATAGCTAAAATTATTGTAGTTTCATTTTTGAAATTTTGCAACTACCTAATAGCTATAGTCAAAATTACAAAGAATTTATGAACCATACCAAACAAAAACTCGTTAATAAAGAAATATCTGAGGCTTAATAAAAGCTCAGTTTAATTTGCAATCCTTAGAGGGCATTCAATGCTATGGAATCTCTTCTAACCTTTCCAATAGGGGTTGCTATACACGTGATCTATTAATTGTTTCAGCTATAGCTAAATCATATGAAAAATACTTCGTACATCGTACCGAACTTATTAAATACAATGCTCCCAATATTGTAGAGATTGTATGAATACCTTTGTGAACATTGTGTTCCATAGCAGTTGTCTCATACAGCCGAACCTTATAAATGTTTTGATTCCGACTAATAAGATTTATTCGCCAGAAAGCTAATCCTGTCATTCAACGATATGAACTACGCAAAGGGTTAATATTTATGCAAAAAATGCTATTTTTTTAGGTACTCAGCTTGTTTAATTGTTCATCACCAAAACCTATATTTCCTATATATTTCGGAAGTATATATACATAACGAAAAGACACGTTTTCATCTCTTCCATCCATAAACTAATTATTAAACGTTCCATATCAACTTATCCATAATTATATACTAATTTTCCAATCAAAACACATTCAGAATTATACAAATAGCACTTAATCACGCAACTAAATTAATTGATTTTAGAGCCTTTTTAACTCTTTATAAACCACTACAAAAAAAAAATTATATGAACCACAAAACTTAACATAAAAATTTTTTATAGTCCAGAAAGAAGAAAACAATAATAAAATTAGATACTTTGGCACGTGCTCATCTTCCCAAATACGAAAAAAAAAACAATAATAATAATAAAAAAGTGAGGAAGTGCCTGAATAAGTTGGATTTTAACGAATACTTACTTAAGTGTTTTAGAGACCAACGCAGCATCCGATCTCAGCTTGAGCCTCTGTACGAAGTTCAACAATGTCATGACCTTTTTTTTTTTGGTTATTTAAATTGAGTGTTTTTTTTTTTTGGTTGTTGTGTAGTTTTTAAAATATTAAGCAAAGATTTTTGATGGCTTTGAATTGAAAAGGGTGAAGAATTGCAGGTATAAAGATGAAAATTTATCTTAATCGTTTTTTGGGATACTATTTAAAAAAGAATTTTACAAAAAAAAATTATTTTTATAATTACTTTTTTCTTGTAAATAAAATAATAGTAAACTTCAATTGTGTAATAATTTTTTTGTGGTACCCCTTTTTTTATTTAAAACTATTTTTCAGAAGGATTTTAATGTATACATTTCCGTTTTTAACTAAAACGTCCTTTTTTAAAATCAAAACACAATTACGTAAATTCATTGTATAAATATTAAATATTCTGACCAGTAAGACAAATCATTTATTATAATATTTTTTTTTTCTGTTGATTCCTTTAACAGGATATCAAACAAAAATTGAATAACATATAAAAATAATTTATTCTAATGGTCAGATTTTTGTCCTGATGCGTATTTTGAAATTAATTTCCAAAATATTTAATGTTTTCTTCAAAATCATATAAAGAGAACTGGTAAAACAGGATTTATCACTTTTTTTTTTTGAATTTATAAAGATGGGATACAACAAAAGGATATCTTTATACATATATGAAATATCCTTAACAACTGACCATAGTGGTCAGTATGTGAGAAATAATAAAAGGAATAAAAATATTAAATATTATTAGATCATTCTTTTTGTATTCAACCTTTTTTTTATATATATACATTTTGAAGGATAATGTCTGGAGATGGACATTAAGAAAAAAATATTTAAATAATAAACCTTTTCTTGACCGTGTGAAGAATTAAGGATTTAAAAACCAAAAAAAAAAAAATATAAATTTATTTAAATATTGGTCGAAACTAACCAGGTGGTGCTACTATCTGGTTGTGATTTATGTTGTTGTATATAATACAGAGTCAATAAAACAGTATAAATTTGTGTAATTATGTAATAGCATTGCAGAAAAATATAACGTATAATTTAATTATATTTTAACGTATAATATAACGTAACGATATAAAGTAATAAAGAAATAATTTAAAAGGGAATCGATCTACATGTAAAATAACTAAGTACTTCAGCAAATTTTGTTATATTCTACCCGCATATCACAGCGTCATCACCGCGCACAATGACAGTCTCTATACGTAGCCTAAGACTACAATGACACTGACTTTGAATCAATATGATTTCTTACAGGAAACTGCTTGGTCTGTAAGCACATTTTTAGCCTGGCACTTATCGCAAGTAATGAATGCTGTAACTGCAGAGATGCGCTGCAAACTGAAAGTCTAGATCACCTCCTAGGTGCATAAGGGTAACCGATCTCAAATTACAGTATAATGAAATTAGTCTTGTTGATCTAAAAATTAAAGTTAGTTATAATTCAAAATTATATTAATATGGATTGGATATTAACAGAATGGTTCCTTTGTCTGAGACTAAGACTTAACTAATGACACATTCACTCGTAAAATAAATGCTTCAAAAATTATGAATTTAAATATTGAGACAAAGATGAAATAAAAACTTACCAGATCCAACTTATTAAGTGCATATTTGATTATTTTAATTTAAAGGATTATAACCTATAAAATTATGAAAACCTTTTTATAATTTGTTAGTTGTGTCTTCTATATGACTAAATAATGTTATCATTTTTACTTCTATTTATGTTATTTTAAAATTATAACATTGTAACTTTAATCTCAATTATAATTACTACCTTCAATTCAAAATAATAAATAAAGTTAAATTGTTAATAATATTGTAAATCAGGTAAAAATATCTATTTACTAATTATGACATTTATTAATTGTGTTAACTTTTAATTTAAACATTTAAACATATTTACATTGTTTCTATCTATTTTTATTGATGATCATTTGTCATTTTTTCGATGACTTGAATTTTATATTTTAATTTTAATTTTTGTTAAAATGTGTTTTATTTATTATGAATTTGTTGTTTAAAAGTCCCCCTAGACGATCGGTACTATTTGGACAATAACATTGTTAATAATTCCAACCGTCGTCAGCCGAAAGTTCAAATTACTTGATCGTCTTACGTCCCTCGTTAACGCTCAATTTTGTTTGACTTTTTGTATCAGTCTCCGTTGCGTCAGCTTGTAATGCTATAAATATTATTTCGTAAATTAATATAATATGAAATTAATATGAACCTTAAAGATGTCAAGATTATTTCATCTACTCAATATTCCTATCCCCATCAATAAAAATATCAAATCATTTTGATCAAGCCATTTATACACAACCGCAACGGTCAGTAATATTGCGCAATTATATTATTGATCATGTATGGGCCCCCTTAAGAAATTGTAATGATCTTTCTAGTATCTACTGCCATTAAAAAGTGATTAGTGATTGTCGTAAATATTGATTCATATGTAAATTTATGAAATTACTAATTTTATATTTCAGGTTTAATGTTCGGATCCTTGAAAAATTTACATAAAAAGTAAATAAAAATATTTTCTATAATCCGATTTCACAAAATGATTTGATTTTGTGAAAAATAATCAATTAAAATGTAATTAAATTTTAAATATACTTACAAAAAGCCAATTATAACAATTTATTTAAAATTATTATTATTGTAAATTAATTGATTTACAAATATATAGTTTACAATAAAATTTATTCTATTTATAAATTAAAATTTACATATAAATCTGAATCTGATAAATATAAAAATATATAATTATTTTTTTTTTTTTTTGAAAATTACTTTTAATCATTTTTTTTCATATTTTTTTCATTTTCTTTTTGTACAAAATTTTCATTACAGCTGTTCAGAGAGGCAGAGTACCACCATCACAACCTGGACTTATGCACGGTCAATATCAATTAGCTAATGGTGATCCAATGGGTTTTAATGGTCACTCATATTTAAGTTCCTATATATCATTATTATTACGTGCCGAACCATATCCAACATCACGTTATGGACAATGTATGCAACCAAATAATATAATGGGTATTGATAATATATGTGAATTAGCAGCACGTTTATTATTTAGTGCTGTTGAATGGGCTAAAAATATACCATTTTTTCCGGAATTACAAGTAACCGATCAAGTAGCATTATTACGTTTAGTATGGTCTGAATTATTTGTATTAAATGCATCACAATGTTCAATGCCATTACATGTTGCACCATTATTAGCTGCAGCTGGTTTACATGCATCACCAATGGCAGCTGATCGTGTTGTTGCATTTATGGATCATATACGGATATTTCAAGAACAAGTTGAAAAATTAAAAGCATTACATGTTGATTCAGCTGAATATTCATGTTTAAAAGCAATAGTACTATTTACAACAGGTAAGCTGTTGGATATTCTATATAAGGATATTCCAGCTTTACTAACAAAAATTTCAGCTAAATTACAAACATTCACAAACAACACTAATAATATAAATAATAATAATAATAGCACAAATACTAATAATGACACTACTAATACATATTCTAATGGTGATAGTAATTTTAATGATGAATTAATGTTAGTAATAAAACTTCATTTAGATGAACAATATTCAGAAATTAATAATATACCATCAACAATATCAGATAATTTTAATTTAAAAAAAATCAATTCACATATTAGTAGTAGTAGTTCAATATCTGCTACAACAAAACCAGATAGAACGACATCAACAAAACGATCTAATGATTTTTTAACAAATCCAATTTCTATTAATCCAACTACAAATATTAGTAGTAGCAGTACGAATAGTAGTTGTAATAGTTTAGCACAAATACCAACAGCATTTAGTCCACATATAGTTAGTAGTAGTACTAGTACTACTCCAAATGCTATTGTAACATCATCCGGTTCAGCTTTTAGTCATTTAAATTTTAATAATAGTATTACAAGTAATTGTAATAATTTTAGTAATTCAAATATAAATAATTCAAATTTAACATATAGCAATAATAATAATAATTTAACTGGTTCACCATTAAGTAATCCAAGTACAGGTAGTATGGGTACATATCAATCACCATCATCATCATCAATATTTTATCAAACACCACCACCACCGCCGCCATCATCACGTACAACAACATTTGGTCAATCATTTGTTGATCATATGTTTCATCATAGTACACCGTTTGTTAGTCATGCTGCTGCGGCTGCAGCTGTAGCAGCAGCAGCTGCTAATAATAGTAATAGTAATAGTTCGCCATTTGGTAGCCATCAAAGTTATCGTTATTCACCATATAATTTTGGTAGTAGATGGCAACTTTAGACTTTAGATTATTTTATAGTTTAGTTTTTTTCTCTTTGTAGATTTACTTGTAAATTTCTGTTGTCTTGTAAATTTCTGTTATTTGTCTGTTAAATTTCCAGCCAAAATAAAAGATTATGTAAATTTCATTTTAAAATCGATTAAAATTTTTCAAATTTGATAATAATTTCGGAAAATTTAAATCGATTTTCTATACTGAATTAGCTAGTTTTGTTAAATTCAATTTGTCTATTAGAATAAAAACTAACTTCAACTTTCATTTCTATACAAAATTGATTTTTTATATTGAAATTTCGTAAACTGAAAGTTATTTTACTTTTTATATCATTTTTTATCATTTTTCTTTATCTTATTTATTTAATTTATTTTGCTTTTAATTTCTTTTAGTTTATATTATGTAGATTTAATTTTTATTAATTTATTTTTTTGTTAAAAATTATTTTTTACTTCTTTAATTTAATCGCAAATAAAATTTCAATTTTTTTTTCAGCATAAAAAACCGTCTTTTTTGTGTTCTTCATTTATTTTTTATATTTAATTTTATTATTTTAATTTTAAAAAATTTCAGGATTTAAAGGATTAATTTAGGAAGTTTATTATTAATTATTCAAAATTGAAAGTTTTATGGAATTTTAATTAGTTTTAAATATTTTATTAATTGTATACTAGCAAAATTTAAATGCTTTGCTACCATTTTCAGATGCTTTCTAATAAACGATCGTTTGAGAGGTGATAGGTCTTATAAGCTTGTAGTTTCTGCTTTTGCGCTTTAGATTAAATATTGTCAACTTGCAGAAATTTGGCAACAATTGTATTTTTTGTAATGGTAGTACCATAATTTTAATTAATTGAAGCAGAATATTAATTTTGAATGAATTTGGACACGAATTTTATATTCTTATACGAATTTTCTTATTGAACTTATTTTATTGCTAATTTCGGTTATTTCATTGTAGCCATAAATCACTGGAACTACCAGTGTTTTATTGGTGAAATGAAAGATATAAAAAGCAAAATCAATTAAACTGTTTAGTGGTTGTAAAGAAGAAGAAATGTATAGTTGATTAACAGACATTACTTTATCGGTACTAGCTAATCATATGGTCAAGTCCGTTTCAGCCGGAGGTGCCATCATTTAATGTATTCTCAAAATTAATTTAAGGGACAATATATTTACGAAATATTTACTGCATGAGCTAAATACACAATTCTTAAAGATGTCATTTAAAATTAACAAATATTCTGGGCATTTTTTATATTTTTTATTGTTTCCATTTCTTATAGTTCCATGGTTTTGTAAGCCTAGCTGAAGTTGTAACAGTTTTGAAATCTACAAATTCAAATATCTTTAAAAACATATAGTTTATAAGGCGCCACTCGTAAAGATAAGTACGGCTCTGTCAATTAGAAATTAATTTCTGTAAATATTTTCACAAATAGTCCGTACAAAGCGTAAAACAACTCAAACACGTAACAATTTTTTTTTTAATTGACATTTCAATAAAAATCATATTTTAATAAATAAATTTTTTAAAAAAAACCCCAACAAAATTCTCAAATCTTTTTGTTACGACTGTGTGTGAACAAATCCTTTTCAACAATATATTCACAAATTGACGTATCATAAAATAATTACAATACTTGACACCATCTCTCTTTTTGCTATACATATTCGAACCGTGTGGAAATCATTTATTTATAATAATTTTGAATTAGAAAAATATGCGCTGTAATAGAAAATATAATACACAACAACAACAAACACCAGCAACTAAAAAACTACTATTGACTGATTTTAATCGACCAAGTGAATAAAAAACGTTGTTTAACATAGTTACAATTATTACCTATTTTTTTTTTTTTTTTTTTAATCATTCTTCACTCTTTTGCTTCTTCCCAAACACCGTCCGTCGACGTCGTCATGTCTTTTATGTCATTATCGTTATTATTTTATTTTTAACGTTTATTAAGCTGGCAATCAAACAGCAAAAATAATAAAACCTAACCTAACGGAGAAAATTATGTTTAACAAGGTAGTGAGCACACCTGAATATGTTTTTTGTGTGAGACCACGATATTTATATCGACATATAGCCCGGCATAGTAAATATATAGTGTAAGATTTTTTGCGCCAGACAAATAAAACGGATTTAAAGTTAAAAGCTGGGGTAACACAAACAGAAAAAAAAACTGATTTGAGCATAAAACAAAACAAAAAATTAAGAAACTTTTTTTTTCTCAGATAAAAATATGCTTTTTTTTTTGTTAGTTTGTGAAGATACATCATTTTCACTGAACAAAAACAAAACAAAAAAAAACCATGAAATTGGAAAAGGGACGGAAAAGAGAAGATTTTGTTTGATTGTGGGAGTTTAATACAAATCAGATTTTTTTCCTGTTTGTTTATTAACCAAAAAATTATATGGACACGATTAGTCAGTATTATTTTTGTAGAGCTTGTTATTATATAAGTCGACAGGGTCAGTTAGTATAGAAAAATGTTTTAAGGAAAATTGTTTATATACATTGCCGATCAAATCATAAAATACAGTTTAAAAAGAAATTATGCGTTTACCATGATTCGGTATTCACAAATTCAATATATTTTAAATTGGTTTGCTGTATAAGGCACCAACAGGTGCAGAGTTCCTATAAATCAATTCCAAAGTTCAAGAATATATTTGGTTGTCAAAAAATTATGTATAAGGCAGTTAAAAAACGCAATTAAATGGACAAACTAGTAATACTTAACTAGACTTATTTGACTTATTAGTTAATTATTTAAACTAGTTAACTTGATCCTGTAAAACAATTTAATAAACCGTGGGATTTTTGATTAAACTAATAAAATGGTTCCTAGCTAGTTAAATTTTTATCATATAAATTATATTTTTTTTTTAAATAATTTTAATTTTACTATAGAATTGTATTTTCTGTATCATTAAATTTAATTATATCGCTGTTCATATTATATTGTCTTGACTGTATATTATCAAAAAAAAATTTAGAAAACTTTCAGTTCCATCATGAATTTTGATGCCAATAGAAACTGACTGTCTTCACCCAACTAAATATTAGTCTTCTTCAAAGTATCCACAATTCTATTTTATTCTATATATCTAATACTAGATTTGTTGCTGCTGTTTGACAGACTTTTTACCTACTTTTTCGCGAAAAATAATCATCAATTTTACTTACCTTTATATATAAATGTGTATATATATTTAATATATAATTGCAAATTCCAAATTGGTTTTCTCTTCTTCTGCATATTTCTATATATATTTATTTAAAGTATTATTTACTTGAATTTTCTTTGGTATTTATGCATTTTTTTCTTGTCTGTTTAAACTCTTTAAAAAGTCTTTAACAGTCACGATTTGTTATTTTTTGTCGATTATGCACCTAGTTAAAAAAATTGAAAACATTCAAAACAATAACAAATAAAAAAAAAACATTATTCATGCCATGCCAGCTGATATTATTTTCCTAATATAACAATTTTCAATATTTTTTCCATAGTTTAATTTAAATTTTATGTTTTAACTTAACACTCTTACCTAGTTTTGAGTTTTGAGACAAGAAAGTTTTATATAATTTTCCAGTTCATAAAAATATTATAGAAAATTTTTAAATTATTAATCATATAAAATACGAATTTGCTATTTTTAATGAAAACTCTTTTCATAATCATAAAAGAAATTAAATATCAAAAAATTTTCTTTAAACATTTTAAATTTCAAAAAAAGGGTAATTGATTTTAATTATCTGGCTAGTCTAAAACTTTATCATTTATACTTGCGACTTGCGAGCCCTAATATCCGAGCCCTTTTAAAGATTTTCTAGTTTTAATTCATTTGGCGATTGATTAGTAGTTACTTAATTGCCCGCCAGTGATTTAGTTAGTAATCCATTCAAATTCAAAACTAGTTTACTATACGGCAATATTACAAATTCTTCTGATAAATTCAATTGATAGCAAACAAAAAAAAATATTACTTAATTGATCACAAGCACCAAGATGAAAATTAATATAATAATATAGAATTATAAAAAAAAAAATATTTGTGAATAATAAAATAATTGAGTTCAATCAAAATTTTATTTACTAAACAACTACGAATAAAAAACAGTCAAAAAAAAAAGTTGATATGATTTTTAATAATTTAATGTTTTGTGATAAAAACATAATTTTACCAATACAAAAATAAAGATCAAGGCGTTATTTAATATGATTTTTAATAGATTTAAACAAAATATAATTCAGGGTGACCCTATCTAAGAATAATTATTTTATGATGTTGTCCGACAACATTTAAGAATTGTTTAGTTATAGATTAAAAAATATGTAATCGCAAATAAATAATTAAGAAATAATTAAAATTTAACATTAGAAAAATAAAATCTTTTATTTTAATGCTTTTGTGTCCGTCTATTTTGTCTGTCCTTCCATTTATTATATTTTGCAAATGCTTATTTAACATATAAAATGTCCACTTAAATGCTTCATAGTACTTCATAGAACCTACAAAAACTTTAAATTAAACAGTGGTAAAATAATCAACATAAAAAAGGCTAATAGATTGCACTATTCAATCCTTTTCCCTGAAAGTATTGGTCGAATTTTAAACTTTAAATTATAATAATAACTATAGAAGTTACTGTATAACAGTTACCATAATCGTTAAAGTATTACAATGACAGTAACAGATTTCTTGTTATAGTAGTATAACAGTTACAGTATAATAGTTATCGTAACAGTTATACTAAAACAGTTACTGTTATACTAGTCTATGTAACTGTTATACTAGTATAACAGTTATAGTAACTTTTGTGGTTATTTTAAGTAAACAGTTATTGTAACTAATTATTCCATTTTTGCCAATTTACTTCTGTACACTAAATCATTAGAATTTAATTTTAATTTTTCATTTTATTTCTGTTTTCTTGTTCTGTTCAAATTTTTGGTGACCATTTAATGTGACCAATGAAGTACCTGCTCAATTTCACGTTACTGGTTACTCCCATCCAAATTTATAATGATATAATCAACAAAATATTAGATTTTATTATTATGCACTGATATCTAAAATAAATATTATCATCTTAATTAGCTCAACTCTCCAATACAATTATTTTATTACATTTTCTGTATAAATCAATATTAAATATGAATTAAAGAAATAAATATTTTTAATTTTTTTTATTTGTATTCTTTGAGTCAATTTACAATCAAATGAGTGGGTTTTTTTTAACCGCATTTGTTGATTTTAGTATTATATACAATTTTGTTTTCTCGTCCACTTTATTTATTTTAATAAATTAAAAATATTTTCTCAATGTTTTTTCACTGATCAATTTAAAGAAGTTAATTTCTTATGGAGGTCAGAATGACGCCATTTAAATTGGATTTGATTGAATGAATAAATAATATATAAATATCTATATATAAAAAAAAAAAAAATTGTTTTAATCAATCGGTTAAACTATGAAAATATAGGGTGTAAAAATTTATTACAAAATGATTACAAAACATTTTGTCACACCATTAAATTATCAAAATTTGTTTTAAATATAGATGGAATTAAATTCATTCAAAAATTTTATAATCCAATTATAAAAGTAAAGTTTTAAATTCTGTAGCAATACTGTTCAAAATCTAAAATTGAATTTGATGAATCCTGGAATTACCCTGTTCAGATACTGAAATTGTAAAAATCTTAAATTGGAAAATTAAAATATTCAAATAAATAAAAATTTATCATTTAGTATTATTTTATTAAACTTTTATGTATATTATTTTTCAATAATACTGTCTATAAGTCTTGTAGTTAATGTTGTATTTGTTGGCCCCCTCAAGCATAAAAATCTTCTATATGGCATTAAATTTTACTTCAAACTGTGCGATAACACATTTTTTTTTTATTTGTAATATCATAATGTAAAATATTTGTAATTATAAATTCATTTTTTAAAGAGGTGGGGAATAGATTTTATGATATTGCATATTTATTTTTATGTAGTATGTACCAAATAATTTCTAGACTGGACATAGGAACAGCGCAGACACTCTGAGTTAAACAATTTTTTTTTTTTATATATTTAATAAATGCATTTCTTGTTTCTTTATTTTGTGCATCCAATAAATTCTTATGCAATGTTGTGAAGATAGAGTATCTATACTATGACTAAGCATAAAAAAAAAAATATTGCAATTCATCTGTGTGGTTTATGCTATATATTTGTGAATACCAAGGATTTTGGGCTCAAAAGAAAACTTGTATATACACAGAAAAGAAATAGATATTTTATTATGTATTTGTTTTTTAAAGTTTATATAGATACAAAAAAGTCATTGACGTAACATTTAGACCGGTTTTAATATTCTTCATGTAATTTAATTTTTTTTTTTTACATTTTTTGTATAGAAAATTCAAAATTTCCTTAATATTATTTAATTTGTTGTACTTAGAAAACTCTTGATGTTTTGAAACATTTTGGAAAATATTTTTTTTGAAATAACATTTTAGAATTAATTTAATTGCAAACATTAATAAACTTTCCATACTGAAAAAGCTCGGAATTGGAATTATCTTTTTTCATTATTATGATCATTACAGCTTTAATTATGTTTAAATTGATTAATATATGATTGTATTATAATTTCTAAATACGAGCAATAAGTTGATGATCACATAAATATAATTAAATTAAATTGTTTGTAAACATAAAAAATTAAATTTACATTTGCACCATTTTTTATAAACCCTAATTTAAAGCCAGATTTTAATGAGACTAGTTTGTCAGCTGTTTTCTTGGAAATGAAAAGGTGGATTATTGTATTTCTTATCAAAACTGATAAATTTTACAGATGTTCTGAAACATTTCGCAACACTTTAGCTGGCAACAATTTTTTCCTTCCATTTCGTGATAGTATTGTCAGTAAATCTTATTTGTAGCCATAGGAAAAATGGTACTACATCCCGATTTATTTCCGACAATACCTTCATGAATAACTCATTAAAATCAGGCTTTAGCAAAGTTTTGAAACATTGACAGTTTTCTCTTGTAAAAACAAATTTTTATACTTTGCAACATTATTAGTAACAGGTCCCTGTACTTCGTTTCGAATATAAATTTTATAATTAATTGAATTTCTACAATTACATTTCATCTATCGCTTTTCGCTAACAAATATTCATCATAAAATGATCTTCTATTCTATCCAATTTATTGCTTAGCTTTGTACTTTCTATTGGCTTGTATATATTTTTAAATGCGTCTCTTCTTCCTTATCATTGTGAATTCAAAAATTCCAAGTTTTTTTTACGTATATATACAACACCTTCATTTATTTCACTATTATATATTTTTCTAGGTGTGTGGTATTTGGCGCAATAAAAAATAAATAAAATCTTAAATAAATATTTTATTTATTAATAGTTTTTTATCATCGATAAAAGATCTTTTAAATGTTTATTTGTAATATACAACAAAATTCTATTCAATTGCAATTTTTTATTGCTTTTAAAAATCTTTTTATATAAATTTCCATCATTTGTAATTTTTCCTTGTAGATTTTGAATTAGAAATTAAATTTTCTTTTTATATTAAAAAAGAAAAACGAGAAAGAAAAAAACAAGAGGGAAAAATGATGGATGTTTTGGGTGGGTTTTTTTTCTTTCTTGTAAAATATTTGCAGTTAGGGTTTCTGAAACGTACGTATATATAAAACCGAATCTAAAAACCTGCAATTTTCATACATCCTAGTATGATTTAACTGCCGCTAAGTCAAAAATGATGGTTCGATTTAAAATTTCATAAAACTACTGCCAAATTAATTTAATTTTATACGATAAATCACAGTTTTGTTCAATATTTAATGGCTATGGTTTTATTTTTCTATATTAAAAACTAAATTAACGTAATTATAAAAATATCAATACGTTTAAAATATTTTTGATCGGTTTGTTTACGCCGGTTCTTAAAAATCTTAAAACCGATTGCAATGCATTACCAATAAATCGAATTTCAGAAACCCTATTTACATTTACTAGTAATATGTAATAATATAATATGAAATTTTCTGGAAAAGTTAATTTCATCAATAAAACTAAGGTAGTTTAAAGATTATAAATTTCACAGGATAATTTTTGTCAGGGACAATATTTTTAATGAAAAAGGTACAAGTACAATTCAAACTTACTAATAAAATTTAGTATTAATTTCTAAACGTAACTTACACTTTTTAAACACTAAATACTTCACCTAACTAAGTTCTTCATTTCCATAAATTCTAGCTAAATTGTGTGTTTTGTCTATAATACTAACAAAAATTTAGAATTTGTTTAAACATTTTTTTTCATTTAATATTTTCAATTTAATAATTTTTTTTTTTGATATTTTGTTATGTAACGTTTAGATGCTTGTGGACTGTCTGATGTTACACATATAGAATCATTACAAGAAAAATCACAATGTGCACTCGAAGAATATTGCCGAACACAATATCCAAATCAACCAACACGTTTTGGTAAATTACTGTTACGATTACCATCGTTAAGGACAGTATCATCTCAAGTAAGTTTAAAAGAAAATTTTAAAAATTTCAATTAAAATTTATCAATATTTAAAGTTTGATTTAACTAAAACTAATGAAATAAATTTAAAATCTATTCAGTTTCAAATCTCAACCGAATTTTTAATTAATCTCACAAATTTTCACGAAAATTATTGACATCATCGGTACTTAAATTATTCTGAAAAATTAATAATATCAGTGAATTTAGAGCAAATTTAATAAATCTAATCAAATTTTCCATATTATTTTATAAATTATTATGAAATTTTCAATAATTTTATTTATTTATTAATTTTTCTTTATTTTATTATTTTTATTTTTTATCAATTTAGGTCATAGAACAATTATTTTTTGTACGTCTAGTCGGTAAAACACCAATTGAAACATTGATACGTGATATGTTATTATCTGGTAACAGTTTTTCATGGCCTTATCTACCGTCAATGTGACACACAATGTGGCGACAATTAACAACAACTTGATCATCAGGTATGATGGGATCAGCAATGTCGATTCCATCTTTGTCCAATTGCTATAATACTAGCAACAGTAGTAATAATATTATCAGTAATAATAATAATAATAATAATAACAATCATCATAATAATAATATTACAACATCACATCATAATTTCATTAATCATCATCATAATGGCAGTAATATTTTTATGCAAAATAATCATAATCATCATCACATGACTACAACACTTAATAATGATACAACAAATAGCTGTAGTAGTGGAACTATGACAACTAATAATAATTCTGTATCTGTGGCAACATCAAATTCAATATTAAATTCAAATGATATGAATTTATCATCATCGATGACATCGAATGATAGCTTACTATCAACATCATCTAACAACAATAATAATTTAATTGATAATGGTAACACTAATGATATGCCAGTTGTTGTTGTTGATGTTAAATAAAGAGTCACGTTTTAACACTTCATTTTTCGTAAATTTACTCAAAACTTAAATATGTCAAAAATACGAAAAATTTCATTAGTTTACGCGATTCGTATTTGTTATACTAGACGTCAAAATGTTTGTTGATTTTGTGATTGCGATCTTTTGTTAGCACTCGTTCATGTCAATGTTCAAAATATAAAAGTTGCAAGCTGTCAAAAATACGAAAAATTCGTAAATTTACGGAAACAAAGAAGTAAAGGTGAAAAAGTCCATATGGAAAATTATTATTTTCGAATGAGATTAGTAAATTGGAAAAATATTAAAAAAAAAAAAAAAAAATCTAGCATTATGCTAAATTTGAATATAAATCTAGCATTTTGTTATAAACTACAAAAAAAAATTATATATTATATACTTGTACAATGTTTAGCAATATTATTATTTAGGAACCTAAGATGATTTCGGAGCCAAAAAATACAAATACACAATTAAATTTATTGTCATTTTTAATGTATATAAAATATGCAACAAAAAAAAAACGAAAGATTTTTATGTAAAATATATAAAAAAAAAAAAAAATATTTATAAATTGAAATAAGGCAAATTGTGTAATTTATGTTAACTAATTGTTTAAAAGATTTTTTTTTTTTTAGTTTTGGTCTAAATTTTATGAAACAACTAATTATAAAAAATTTATATATTTTATTTCGATGAGGCTAGTTAGAAAAATCAAAAAACAAATAATAAAAAAAAAGAAAATTATATAAAAATATTCTAATAATTAAAACAAAAAATTCTCATTAATTTGACTTTATGGACTTTTTATAATACAAAATTTCCAATTAAATGATAATAATAATTGCGTTTTTTTATTCTCTTCTGTACTCCACTGTACACAGTGCAACATTTTATTGAAATTTTCTATTAAAATACAAAATTTTCTAATTCAAATTTGTCTATTATTTCAAATTTCCATGTTACTATTTTCCATAAAATTCAATTTAATTTAAAATAATTTTTCTAAAAATTTTACTTTTTCACTGAATAATGAACTCGATGATTTCATAGAACTAATAAAATGTATAAATTGACAGTTCAATTCAGTGCAGTACATTGTACAGCAGTATAGTAAATTTCAGTTCAGTTCAGAACAGAATAAAAAAACGTAGTTAATATTTTGTTAAATGAATTTTCTTTTCGAATGGCACTTTTTACTTAAGTTGTTTTTTCTTTTTTAATTTTCATTTTTAATAATTTTGTTTGTTTTTCTTTTTCATTTTTCTTTGTAAATTTTATTTTGTTTTTATTGTTTTGTACAATATTATTAATGAAAATATGCAATAATTTTTGATGTTTTTATAATGACAAATATTCTTTGAAAATAATTTAATACTCTTTTGAGTGCCATTAGTTAGGAATAAATCTTTTTTTTTTTGTTTTTTTCATATAGGTGCAATCTAATTTTTTTATTTCCTTAATTTTTTTTATATATATTTAGTATAAAATTTATTTGTATATTATTTTATTTTATTTTTCTGTTTTAAAATTATTATTTTGTAAAAATAAAGAAAAGTTATTTAAAAAAAAATATAAATTAAATTTTGTTTTTATTTTTTAAATTTATTTATATATTTTTTAACTGGCAATATTGTTTTTAATAAATCCATTAATGAAATATTGATTATTCAAATACTGGCGTTGTAGAACTAAACAGATAAAATACCCGAAGGAGAAACAGTTGATATTAAAGACACTGTTGAAGTATTGGAGATGTTCTCAATAAATTTGACAAAAAACAAAATAAAAATAATTATTACAAGCACCTAACCACATTTGAACTTTTAAATTTTCCAGTGCAAACTAAATTTTACGATCTCCTCGATATAGAATAATAAACCAAAATTAACCAAATTAATTAATAATTAAACTGTTACTTACCCAGTTTTCATTAGTCACTTCACTACTTAATCTGCATTTGATAAACAAGGATCTTTTACAGGAACCGCAATGAACAAATTTAACTATATCAATTTTCGAACTGAATGAAAACCGGTCACTAAACACCTTGGTAAATCTATCTTACAGTTAATAACATATATCGTAGTGGAGACAGTTCGAAGTTCCAGGGCCTATACCAAGCAATTTAGGGAATTTTAATTTAATCTATCTTAATACATATAAAAGCATATTTTCTTTCTACCACCATTTCAAATGGTTTCACTATTTTATGAATTCGCAATATGTTTGTGTTGTCTAGCAGTTCAGTAACTTCGATGCTCACATGATTTGTGAGTCTTTCTTCCTGATTTATGTTGACAAATTCTATTTCCAAGTTTTAATATAAATCACTGTTTCTGATATATACCATGATAGTTCTACGACCATACTTAAAACTTTGTTTTTTCTGCCAGCCCAGAACTGAATACCATAAGTTCATACAATATCACCTGTTTATATAACTGTTGTTTATTATATGTTGTTAATGTAAAGTGCCTTCCCATCAGCCAGTACATTGTACAACATTTTCTTCAATAATTAATGAAAATTTTTAAATTATACATTTTTTTTCGTTTATAAAACTTCGCAGTTCGCAGATATTTCTTTATCTGTTAGTTAAAAATTAATGTTTACTTTATTTCTTCATTATCATTTCGACAAGCAATTAATTTTAGTTTTTGTATTTTAAAATTCATTGATCAAATTCTTGATTTATATGCACACAAAAATTTTGTAATTAATTTTTTTTATACTAAAAGAATCTGTAAGTACAACCATCCATAACTAAATAATTAATATGTATAACAAAAAAACGACAATAATAATAAAGATATTTTAGATATATATGAAAATATATACAACAATTTTTTTTAGCAACATTAAATTTATACTTTCACTACCATAAACAATTCGCACATATTTTTTTAAATAATATTTTTTAAAAATATTTTTTATTATTAATTATCATTTCTATGAAATTTTTCTGTAATTTCTTGACAGACAAAATTATGCTTTGAAAATTTAAATTATATTTAAAAAAAAAAACAAAGTCCAACAAATTTAAAACAAATTTTTTAATATTTAAAAAGAAATATGTAAATAAATTCCAAAAAATTAAAAAGAAATGTTTCATTATATTTAGGAAATTTATAAAAAAATATGTAGGACAAAAAATATCATGTAAGTAATTTCAAAAAAATGAAAAACCTTAGTTGCATAATTTATTAAATATATAAAATAATTAATAATTTTATTGAGTAGTTTTAATTTTAAATTAAAAAGTGTTGAAATATAAATGTAAAAACTAATACAAACCAAAATTTCTTGTAAGTTTTCTGTAAATATTTTATATAGTTATTAAAAAAATTATGTAATTACATAAATTTCAAAGTTAAAACTATTTGTAATAATAATAAATTAGGACAAAAATTATATCAATAAAAAATATAATATTAAAAAATTAAAATAATGTAAAATTAAATTTAAAAAAAAAATATTTATGTTTATATCAATATAAACTCTTAATCTGTGTTACCAAATATAAAAAATATTCGTTTTTTTTTATATAATTTTCTTTTTGAATAAAATGTCAGTTAATTAATAAAAAATAAAAAATAAATTAAATATTAAAAAAAATTAATTAAATAATAATTTTAATGTTTTATTTTTAAATTGAAGATGGAATTATTAAAAAATATTTTTAAATTATTTTTATTTATTTGATCCACAAATTACTCAAAATTTGAAATATTCAAAAAAAAAAAAATTCTTTATTAAGAACTTAAGAAAGATAATTATTCGTATTTAATTGTCGCCGATACCCAGTGCCGTAACTATAAAAAGGTATAAACTGTATAAAACCGCCTGGCCTTACCCATCCAAGTAATATATTAATAATTAATTACTGATTAACTAAATACGATTTGGTTACACAAGTTTTTGGTAAACCTGTTTTGAATCATACAAAATACACAATCGTTCTGATCGAGTATCAAAAAAGGTCGTCATATGGCGTGTATAATATTTAATGTAATTTATATATTTTAAAAATATATATTGGCCAAATTTAGAAAAAACAATTGCTGCAGAGGTATTTTTAATATCTGTAACGATCTCCAGATTAGTTGTATAAAAAAAATAGAAAGAGGTGAAGATTTTGCTATAACAAAAACCAAAAACATAGTTACACCACTGAACTTACCATTTATAACACTTTAAAATAAACATAATTATAAAGATGGAATTTAATTTATTATAAATAAATTTTTAAATTTAAATATTGTAAAATATACGATTACAATATTTAAATACTCAGGTGACGGAATTAATTGTATATCAAAATTCAATTCAAATATCGAAATTCATACAGATATCGTAAGGTACGGTGTTCTAAATGAATACAAATCGATATTATATCATTTGTTGATGGATTTAATATTGATTTTATGGTAATCGATTATTTAAATTCTACTTAAAACTTATTATTAATACTGCATTTTCCTTGATACAATTACACTTTATAATAGATGATATTATACGTGATTTAACTTTATATTTCGTTATACCTTTAATGATAATATAGCCTTAAGTTAGCAGGCGACAGCGGAAGGAAGTATTAGCGTTCTTTTCAGAACTTTGAACCCTGATGCAAATGGTAACTTGTCAAGTTTATTTTGCTTTATGTTCAATTTTCTACATACATTTATTCAATATTTGATTTTTTAATACTTATTTACAACATGTAAAGCCTGGAATTAGTGGATGACGGCGTAGAGAAGTTAACAACGGAAAGGTACTTAGTGTTTGTGTTAAAAACTAATGCGGATTTGATACAAAAATTAACAAAAATTAAGTAGCATATTTATTTAGCATTTTTTTAAGAATATTTATAGAATACTAAACAGAGAGCATAACATGGTTAAACACTTGATGGATAACTCGACCTACCAAATGCACAACTTTCATTACTTGATGCTAATAAAGGTAATTGACAGAACATCTAATATTCCTTCACATTAATTTACAAAAGACTACGTCATTTTTAATAATAGTAAATCATAAATAATTTAAAAATTCATCAATTATTATAGTTCTGTAAAACAAATTATAGAATTTTATATAAATATTAATTTTGTTAGTATTACTTTTACATGCGAATCAAAATTAAATTTATTTCACATATAAGTAAAACCATGTTTTCCCACAGTTTTATTTTATTATCATAAAAAAAATTATGTTTTTTACTATTTATAATAAACAAATTGTGTAAAAATATTAAAACTTCCATAAATTATTACCATAATTTTTATTTTATTTTCACACCTTACCGCATTTATTATATTCGATTTGGTTTCGATTAGATATTATAAAGAACATGATCATAATAAATTTAATTTGATCGTAAAATCGTATTCAATTTGATATAAATTTATACTATTCCACAATTTTTCGATTATCGCGTCTTGTTTGTGTTGTCGTCCTTCATATAATTTTTAAATCGCGTGATGTTTTTGGCTGCGGTATAGAAAAATGTTCAATATATAAAATATATTAAAAGATAATGCAAAAAATTCGAAATAGACTTTTTAATAATTTATAATTAATTGCTTGATTTATGGGCAAATATGGAGTGTACCAAAAACTTTTTAAATTGTATAATTAATACTAGAAATTATTGGATTAGTATTGATAATCAATCAGGACAGATTAACCACGGCACTGACAGATCTACTTATAATCGATTTATCTACACACTAAAAACCAATGATATCCGGTTAAAGAACTTAAGTTATCGTGCTGTCATAGCCTGGCAAACGGTTTTTACTTTTTCACTACAGTCGAAATCTTTATATCATTCGATTAGATACGAAAACTTTACCTTTTTCTAAAATATTCCATTCTATATTTTTCACTTTCTTAGGAGTAATAAACAAAAACATCAAAATGAATTCATCGATATCAAATTATAACCGAAAATCTTACTTTATTTAGTCTTTCTGTCCTGTTTATGCCTCGACAATAGTCTAATTGTAACAAACAGTACTTTAACAGTAGAACTCTTTATTTTGATATGGACTCACTGAAACTACCGAATCTAGACATGAACTACATTAAAAACTAGTACGTGTACTAAATTTCATTAGTATCATATAATATTCACTATATGAAATATTAGTTCTGTGGAAAATATATTTGAATGATAGACCCAAAAGAGGACATAAGTTAACATTTTTAATAAAATTAAGGATATTAAAGAAAATGTTAAAATTGTTGCAAATTTTTTTTAAATAGAACTTAAGAAACTCGTAAAAATAAATTGATAATTTTAAGAAAATGATAACAAATATTTAATATAACTTACCTGATAGCTGATAGTAACATGACTCAGAAAAATTCATGTAAAATTGCGGATAATATATAAAAAAAAACGGTTTATGGAATTATTTTCACAACCTCAATAAAAAATCACAATTTCGATTCACATTTTCAAAATGATTTTAAATACGCGAAAAACTCGGAAAACTCAGATTTTTTAACATAGCTATTTATAATTAATAATTTTTTTAAATTTTTAGTTAAATACTTATAGTAATTTCATTTTTATTATTTTTATTTATTTATTCAAAACCAAAAACACAAATATTCTTCGGAAACTAAGCTGTTTATATATTAGTTTCCGATAAACCCACTAGACTAAACCAACCAACTATCTACCAAATTTCATCCAAATCTGAGATATGACATAAACGGGGAATTCTAACATAGTCCCACTGAAAGTATTGATCTCATCTTCTACGGACATCAGGATGAGGTCTGTGCGAACATGTGCACCGAATTTCTTTAAAATCTGACGAACGGTTCTAGAAGATTTTACGTACGCGAACGCGTTTTATATTAAAAAATAAATTATCTACAAATTACAAGTTTAGCTTCCTAAATCCAAATTGATTATCATTATCTTAAATTTCATCCACATCCATACCATCATCGTCAACAGGTGATAATGTAATTTATTGAAATGCATCAAAAACAAAATGTTATGGTGTTAAAAAAAGATATTTCTTTATGTAATGAAACGTGACCGTTTCGAAAACAAATGGCAAATAAAAGAATCCGCATAAAAAAAAAACCAAACTAAATCAGTTTTTTTTTTGGTTTGATAATTGTAAATTCTAAAAAATTTACAAAGTTTGAAGGCTAAAGTTTAAGAGAGAGGAGATAAAGATTCGACATCAAGAGGAAAATATTATATCAAGATGCAATTTAATGCGTGGGCGGCATCGTACACAGGCATTTATCATAATAATAATAACAACATGAAAACATGACAAAATGTCATGTACGAACTTAAAATGCTGTTTATTATAAATTTAAGTTTTGGATTTTGTTTAAGAACAATAATTTCTCATACTTGATTAAAATTTCTGTGTGGTATTGGAAATTCTTTTGGCTATGAGATTTTTGATAAATACTTTTAAATTTTGTATCAAAATTTTAATTTTTTGACAATAGTCTACACACCAATAAAAATTATGTACAAAATCACTTTATTTTTGCATTAAGCAGGTCAGTCAATTTATTGCTTACTGATAATATACCAAAGATTAAGAATTTATAAACAATTAATTTTACTACTTTTATTGTTGTCCTCCATTCTTCATAATATCAATTTATCAAAAAACAAAACTATCAATTAATTATGTCTCTCTCTAGAAGGCATTATTGAAAAGTTAAACAATATTGACACTTACATTGATTCTTTTTAACATGAAATAGATAGATAAATACTTTCTAAAAGAAGATTCACAATTAAATTCCGTAAAAATTCTATAAATAATTTATAATAACATGAAAAATTATAGGCTAATATTATAATTTTACATCACAAATATAATTAATCTTTCTATACAGTTTTTTTCTAAGTAGAAAGGACATAATAATAACCTTTTCACCTTTCTTATTTATTGTGATTAAATCACACTCCCAATCAATTTTATCTATATAAAAATTCATCTCTAAGCTATCTTTTCTAATCATTTTGAATTAAGAAGAAAGTTACTAAATATTGTCTATATATAGGGTATATTGACATAGGTTAACAGAATCGAAATTTACGATATTGTTTTTCGTTTGTCTTTTCCAAGTAAAATAGTTCATTACTTTGCTAATTCAACGCAAAACAAAGTAACACAGAATTTGATTATCTTTTAACTTTTAAAGTACTATTTGAATTTTGAATGTGAATCCAAGTAGTGTTTCCCTAAATTTAAGGTTTTTTTGCTTCATAGGACCCTAACTTTCAGCAAAATAAGATATTTGATCTATTGCTAATACTTTTTGAGGAAAATCATTAAACAATTTAAACAAAATTGGTACCAAAATAAAAATAATGTCATAAATGTTCCAAATTGAACACATTTTTAAAATTATGATTTTCTATCGTATGACCCTAGAGCATACATTTTAAAAGACTTATGAGAATTCATCGGTTAACTAGGGAATGACAATGCATTTAGTTTAACTATAATCATTCTCTAAATACTACAAAACAAAATTATGTAGTTTTGTAAAGAAGATTTTATTAGCTCTAATGATTAATGATTTTTCATTTTGCAACAAGAATAATATTTCTTTCATTGATGGGTGGTCGTCCAACGATCCCCCATGCTGATTTTAAGTAGTTACATAATTTATACAAATATTTTTAATGAAATTTTTTACAAGAATATTTACATTTTTTGATTTGTTAAGGGTTTAAAGTTTTTGGTTCATGTTTTTTATTGAAACAATGAGTAAGCTAATATGAATTACTTATTTGAAAGAGGTTGTTTGTTATAAATGATATTATTCCCAAAATTTCAATTAAAAATACAATTTCAATCTGACAATCACCGATTATAATGATCATTTTCATAATATATCAATACAAATTTCATAATTTCCAATTAGTCAGTATGATTTTTATTACAAAATTAGTTACTGAATCAAATATGTACAAATAAATTTTAATTTTAATTCTATTGATACTGTACATTATGTTTTCATATAAATAAATCTACATAATTTCAATCACATAAAATTCAATCACATAATTTATATTTAAAGTAATACAAATTGAATGCCGCGCGCATAAAATTATTCGGATAAAATATATAAGAGAGCAAAACTACAAGGAAGCTAAAGCTATAATAAATTTACATAATTCTGTTTCATTGAATTTTGTGACACATAAATTAAGAATTAACGTAATCCTTTTTTTTTAAAAAAAAAAAAAACATAATTTCAATTTAAATATACTTCGTATTCCAAAAAAAAAAAAAATAATGTCATTTTCATTTTGTGCAAATTACTTTTCACTATGTTTATTGCAAAAAGATGCAATTTTTAATATACTTTTGGGTTAGTAATGTAAAGTTATTTCATATATAGAAAAGTAATATGGCTATAATCATAATACGAACATTTAATTTTTTCAACAATATCATAAAAAAGAAATCTTGCAATGAAGACACTGGAATAGTTTCAAGTAATATTTCACTTTTTATGGAAAAAATGCGTCTCAGTACTGCAATAAAGAATTATAGTAAGGATTTACTAATTTTGAGATTGTTAATATTCAGTCTTATATAAAGGCAACAATCTTTCTAACAAATGTATCATTGACCTCTAGATGGGTTACAAATCCCTTACAGAAGAATCTAAACGATTTCCGGGCAATAGGCTATACGATAGCAGTTTCTTCCTCTTTGAAGCAGAATAAACGTTCAATATTATTCGATTGTCAATTTTCTACTGAGTGGTTGCTTCATTTGGTTTAATTACATTTATTGTATATCGTTGAGTGTTGCCAGTGGATATGATGGCGGATGTAGCTATAATGTAATTTCCATATCTTTGGTTTTATTGGTCTTGTTTTTTTTTTTGTAATTTATAGATGACTTCTTCTTACCAGAAAACCCGAAATCTTTTCATATTTCTCTTATAGAATTCAACACTAAAATGTATTTCAAATACCCAGGCAACTAATCTTAAAATAACCAATATTGTTCACATAAATTTTTATAAGCAAATCATAAGAAAGAAAAAAATTAAATATTTTTCTTAAACATACAAATGAAAAAAAAAACCAATCTTATTTCCATAATCAGAAAAATTTCAATTTTTCACAAAAGAACTTGGCAAATGTCCATAAAGTCGTAAATTTCGAGCACAGCAAAACGTTAAATATATAAAAATTACCATCTGGAATAAAAAGAAAGACAAAATTTACAAAAATTTTCGTTAAGTTAAATTAAAAATTTATTCGATGTGCGGGCGCTCCAAACTTCTATATAACATTAGCCATCCAGCTATTAAAAAAGCGTTTGCTGATTTTATTGCCAACAAACCTCCAATTTATATATACAGTGTTGAGGGAATTTATTTTTATCCCAGTCGAAATACCTGGCGGCGGTCTCTCTTAACAATAATAATTTTGTTTTTGTGTATAATATTCAAAAGCTGTGAAATGATAAATAGGCACGAGTTCTAACCAACCAAAATGACCACACACACCACACATCATCATAATAGATATATGACAAATATAATATAAAAAAATGTTAAGAAGAAGAAAAGTCACACAGCATTTTTTCATATTTTTTGTATAATTCGGACATCCAGAAAATTACTGGAAATTGTTAAATATTATAACGAAAAAGTACATAAATTTAAATTTTCTTTTTGATAAGTTTTTTTTATGTTTTGGTATGTTTAAATTCTTCTCTAGGATGTCTTTTATATATTGAATTTAACTTGTTTTGATTTATTGGAATTTTCTTTTATAATATTATTTACCAAGGAGAGAAATTATTATTTTTGGCATATTATGGAGTGTGTTCATTTAATTTAGATTTCATTAAATTATCCTTGATACATGTAAGTAAGTAGATTGGTTGATTCTCCATTAAGTATATACCTTACAAGTAATAGACGAGTCATCTTATGTATTTGAATTCTTAACTAGCGTGGTCATTAATATTTAAGTTTAGGATCCTTATGCTAACATCTACGATCCTTATCTAACAAATTAATTTACTTTTAGATTAAATTAGTTTCGAAATAAGGCAGGGCAGACAGACTTAATGTAATGTACTACTAATCACTCTTTACTTAATAAGACCGAACTCAATAACTGATTCAATGATAATTGCATCGAGTTCGGTTCGAAGGTCTGATATGAAGTTGTGCAGTCGTTTAAACATGAACGCTTCACAGTTTAATATTGTGTTAATTTAAAGGAGATCTGTGTTGTTCGGATTGTACGATTTTTTAATAGCCAAACCTTAATAGTTAAAAATTCTATAGCATATATTTACTTACTTACATATTATGGCCTTACATACTCGTTTTTAGCGGAGTATAATAATCTTCTCTAATTGGATCTTTCGGTAGATACTTGCATCCAGTTCGAAATATTCTGTCTTCTGATGTATTGGATGACTGCATCTTACCAACATAGTGCAAGTCTGCTTCTCATGCGACTACGATCAGTATTTACCTTAACGTTTTTTTTGGCGGAGTGGTTTCATCTTTCGTTGAATTTTTCATCGTTACTTGTCATCGTCCAAGATTCTGCTCCGTATGTCACGACTGACATGACAAGAATTTTATACAAATGGATCGCAGATGCTTGTGACAGATCTTTTAACCAAAATTGTTTGCTATCACCGGTCTTGGAACACAAAATTCTTCGTTTGATTTCGGAATTGTTGTTGTAGCTCAAGTTGTCATGAAAGTAAGTATAAATTTATTTAACGACTTATTTTACAAATTTAAAATATATTTTTATTTTGTAACAAAAATCTGTAAAATCATAAAAATATATCTACTTGTACACATATGACGGATTATTTATTGTTGACCATATTTCTTAGGATTTTGTTTTGATTCATTTGTCATATTTTGTTTGGTATGCGTGCAAAAAATATTAAACAACTTAACAAAAATAAAAAAACATAAATGAAAAGATTGTCGATTTTCCTTCGTCGTTTTCTCAATCATTTTTATACGTATACATTCAAAGTTTATTAGCTTTCAAAAATTTTAATCGACAATTTATTTTGATTATAAGCCAATTGGTAATTTCTTTACGATCAATAAATCTTATTATTATTTTTATCGTTAAGTTTTCATGGTGGGAAAAAAAAACAATATTTTTTTTTTTATCTTTTTGCTTCTATAATATTGATAAGTCAAAGTAAATTGTAATCCTGATTTAAAGATTTTGTATTGTAAAATTTCATTTTGTGGTATATATATTTTGGTAGTATAACAAAGTTTAATCAGATTTAATTGCTTTATTATACAAGAAACTTTTGAATATAACCCAATTTAAAAGGAACAAATATAATATCATCCATTACAATCCCATGAGGACAACTCATACATCACTTTTATGTATAACGGTACTAGAAATGAAAATTATTAAATTAACGTATCTCATCCATCAAATAACTATGTGAAAAAAATGATGCATAGTAGAACTACTGTGCACTAGTTTGATTAAAATGAGCATTTTAGAATTTTCATATAGTTTTAAATGATTTTTCCTAAATATTTCAAATGTGGAATATATTTTGTAAAGTTTTAAATTTAAAAATTAATTATAGTGCCTGCCACCTAGTGGACATAACGTACAATAATATAGTTGCTGTCATTTAGCGGTCTATCTAATTTTTATCAGCTTACCAACTCGATATCAAAAAGAATTTGTGGTGTACATTTATCATATTAAATTCTTAGAGCATCATATTAATAAATTATATTTCATAGTTTAATATGCAGCGCCATCTAGTAGCAAAAACTTGTATTATCACGAATTTATCCATATTTACTATAACAAAATACAAATTGATATGTCGACGCAGCGAAGAGTTCAGGTGGATATTTACTATTCCAAATTTGAAAAAGTTAACAGCAACAGCAAACGAACAGACAGACGACAAAACACTATTAAATAATGGACGTTTTGTTTCTCAAATGATAAAAATTCAAATTAAAATATTTAAATATTTGTGAAAATATTCCACCTTTTTTATTTAGAAATGGCAAGTGGCATATTATTAGTATTTACCCTTATATGATATATTATTAAAATTACTTACCCTTATTCTATGTATAAGAGTTCGAAGTGCATAAATTCATTAGACATAAGGATATAACCTAAAAAAAATATTAAACCTTTTGCCCAAACAGAGTAAATTGAGCATTTATTTCATTTTTGCATAATAATTGTCATTCAAAAATTTATGTAAATTAATTTTTATGTAGTCTTATATCCTTTTTTTTATAGACACAATATATTTCAAACTAAAAACCAGGTTGGACAAATCTAGGAACCCCGCCATTGCATAGCCTAAATATAAAATATCATATCACATTTACATGAAGGGTGTATTTTTGTCACTGGCATTTATAATGTGTATAATATGGGAGCGATGATATGCTAATTAGAAATTCTATGTGATGACATACGGTTCTTCATTAACAAAGATATAGAGAGACGATGTGATGGATTGAAAAAGTATCATTTTTCTAATTGAAAGAATGTGGACAATATAATAATTTGATGAAATTCATAAATTTATGGTTGAAATTTGTTAGTAAATAAAACCTTCTGTTAAATTTAAATATTAAATTTCATTTGGTAATATTTTTTAATCTTCTCATCACTGATTTTCTGAAAAATAAAAAAGTTTAAATTACAAGTCGCAATTTCTTAATTAAAATTCCATTACTAAAATATATAAATATAAAAATTATCATTTTCCATAAATCAAAAACAATCATTATTATTAATTTAAATATATTTTTTATAGTAAACTGTCATTTTGCCATTTCCCGCCAATATATAAATATATAATTAATTAATCGAATCGTTAAAATTAATTAATTAACAATTTTCTTTAATATAAAAACCCAAAAACTTTCAAAATATTATACAGAAAATTATTTTAATATAATTTATTATCAAAAATATAAAAAAAAAATATTTGTTAAAATCCATACAAAATTTAAATATATTACAAAAATATTCTTGTTAAGGATTCATAAAATACAAAAAATTATTTTAATAAAATTTTACATTTGATTGCAATCTTTATAAAAATGAACAAGCCACCCGCGGTGAAGTCAATTATCACATGTCCAATATTCTTTCGTGAAATGATTGCCACAAATTAACAGACACCCAGAAAAAGAAAAAAAAAACAGATAACTTGACTTATTTTCCATTTCTGAATCAAAAGAAAAGACCAGAAAATTATAAAACTAAATATAGTTGACGCCAGCTTTTTTTTTTTTAGTCAACAATTTGAATCTTAAGATAGTCGACAATTAATATTAGTACTACAAGTTTTGAAGACAGAAACAAACTGTGACAAATTAATTGCTGGACATTACTGATGGGAAAACAAAATAAAATGGAAAAATGATAAAGAAATTGAAATAGAAATTTTACTAGTTCAGATTGTAATGGTGAACATATAAAACTTTCATGCTTTCAGCTATTAAAGATATCAGTGCATTCAAAAATTTATAAATTAATATAAATTTATACAAATAATAATAATAACTATAAGCAATTTATAGCTAGGTCATGAAATATGGAGTAATAAATACTTCGAATGTTAAAAAAAATGGTATATTCTACCGAAAGAGAGACAGTAAAATTAAGAAGCATCGATAATTACACTGATTTTATCCTAGTTTAAGTATTGTCAGCAGTGTAGCTTTTGTCAACAAGAATTAAACGGTGATTTATGGAATTGTTAAGCGTTGAAGTCTAAAGGCTGGGCTACATAGTTCAGTTCAGTTTCGATTCGACTGGTTAAGTAGACAGCACTTATTGATTGCAACCGATAAAATCACATATTATTATTTTTTGAAAATGTCAAATTTCATTTCTCTTAACATTTCCTTCAGTTTGGATTCGCAAATTTCCAATCGTTCTAAACTCTTTCAATTCGTTCCGATGCGACCTATGTATCCACTCAATCGATTTCCCATACAAAATATATGAAGACGGCAAAATTTGAACTTTACTGAACCGAACGAAACTAAGTAGCCCAAGCCCACACTTAAACGACTTCGATATCGTGAAGTCCGACACTATCGCTCAAGTGTACTGTTTTATTACGGGTTATATGGCTTTGTTATTGGCGTATTATTCTAGAAGGTACAAACAAGAAGCCATAATAATAGGTAATATTTCCCACTCAATTTGTCTGTTACTTTATCTATATATAAAAATATGGTCAAACAAATTTTATGATTTCTATAATGTAGCTCAATGCATTACTCTATCTATTAGTTTGGACTAATAACATAAAATCATTGAACAAAAAATATAATTGGGGAGTTCTTCGCCCACACTATAAACATATTAAAATAATAAAAATAAAAATTAAAAGATTGCAAGACAAAGTTTTACTGCCAAATTGTTTGCTGGCTTTGTTTTAAGCTTTAAAAGAATGTCTACACTCTATAGTCTATATAGCCTTAATATTGTTGAATATAATATATAAATGCAAATTGACAGGCTAGTTTAAAGGTTATGTAGTATTCCATTAGGAATTTTTGATTGTGCAAAATATATAGAAAAATAAAAATGTTTCTATCTTTGTCGTTGTTGATTTTTTTTTTTTTTTAGTTTTTAGGAGCAAAGCCTATCAACCTGAACGAAAATTTGTCTTTTGATACAATACACAAGGACCACACACCACAATTAATAGATTAATATTTTGTCTGTTATGTTACTTGATGTCAACTTAATCGAATTGTTTTTTGGAAAAAATATTGAGAAATTTTATTTGGGTGACAAATTTCAGTATAGATAAAAAAAATATAAAGTTTGAATTTAAAAAAACTTTATCTTATATGAAAATGTGGTTTTTTATATGAAAATGTTGAAATTTTCAATTTGGAATAAATGAATTTAAAATATGTAATTACAAATTTGTTTTTATTTGTTAAAAGTTTTGTATCCTCTTTAAGTTAGACTATATACAAGAATGTCGAAATGTCCTTTTTGGTCAATAAATAGTTTTAGCGCGTTCTGTGTCATAGTAGCTATGATAAATAGATTAACTCGGTTGGCCATACAAATTAAATCAATAATTTCAATAGACTTTTTGAGGTATTTAAGTGCCATGGAAAATTATACCACACCATTGAAATGAATTTAACAGCTGGGTAGTCTCAGTTCATCTAAAACTCAAATATTGATAATATTTCAGTTTCATTAACAGCCCATGTCTGCTGTTAAAACCCTATTTTGTCTGCTCGTGTAATTATCACACTATCAGAATAAAGATATTTAAACAAACAAACGGAAAAACGAATAAAGAATGTTCATATACGTTTTATCTCATATACGTTTTGTCAACACGAAATTTTGTTAACAAGAAATTTTTATATCTTAATTATTTGTAGACATGTCTTAAGAATTTAGAATTAGCTGTTCCGGACAGAAATTTGAAAATTACTCGCTAGGTGATGATATTTAATCATCCAGCCAAATGTTGATTGTTAGATTATTACTTTAGCATGAAAATGTAATTAGCGAAAATTGATTCATGTAGTCGATTTTCAATAGTAAATAATAATGCAAATATTTTACTTCCAAGCTTTAACCAACGAATTTAGCAATATCGCATTAGATTATTTCCATAAAAAGTCTTACAATATGTATGTCCAGCTCCAGAAAATGGAGACACCTGGAAAATTATTGGTCATTTAACATTCATACCTTATATTAGCAACTAAGAAAACTGATATCAAAAGAGTGTACTTCTACTGAAACATAAATTTGAAGGATGAATTGCATATACATTAAAAATTATAAATGATTATCATATATATTATCAATTATTTTACTATCTTATAATGTTTTTATAAATTAATCAAAAAATTTAAAAATATTTTGTTCCAATTTTTCTTGAATTTAATTGTCAATATATAAACAAACTTTTTATAGGGGTAACCTCTAAAAATAGACAAATAAATTCCATTTCTTTGGCCCTAATATATTTCAACACCCTTGGTTTTTTTATGTTCTTTAACAAAAGAGTTTACCAAAATATTTTAATTAATTGATATTTTTTTAACCAATTTCTATACTCAAATTAAACTTTATTAAAAACGTAAAATCATTCATCATAAAATATATATTTTTTTTAAATCAAATAGAATATAAATGGGGCCACAATTCAGTTCAATTAAAAAAGTATTTTATATAATAATAAATAAAGAATTGTAATATATTGTAATATTGTCGCCCATGTTGAACATTTCTATGATCATATGCCACGCGATCTACCGCTTAATATTATATAAAATTTAACAAATTTCTTTCTAATGTTCTTTAACTGTTTGAATTTAATAATAATAATCCTCATTTTATTAAATATTTTGTTCAATTAATGACGTAGAATTTTTATTTACTAAATGCTGCTGGTCCCATCATCATCATCATCATCACAAAACATAAGATGAAACTAATTTTTTTTTTTTTTTTTGTGAACGAGTTAATGAATCAAATTATGAGGTTCCAATTAATTGCATGAGAAATTTTTAATGTGCGATAAACTGAAAATATTAAAAATTATATAATATTTATATAGAGAAAAATTCTTTTTAAATTTATTTAATGAATAATTGTACAAAGTTTATAAAAAAAAAATTTATGTTAGAATAAATATTATGATCCAAATGTATATATACACTGTTAAAAAAAAATGGAAGGAACACATTAAAAAGAAAGAAAGATAAAATTTAATATAAAATATAGGAAATTATCCAAGCTTCTAGGACATAAAAATGAGCTGCCAATACAAAATTTTGATAATAATAACAATATATAATTTATTTAATTTTTAAACGAAAATATATAAAAAAAAGTTATGGCTAACCGCTGTCTGCAGCTGCTCTTCTATAGTGATATTAAATTAAATTAATTAGTTTAGCATTGAAGAAAATTTTAAATAATTAAATAATATTTTTTGTTATCTGAATTCATTTATAACATAATTTCTGTATATTTATGCTTTTGCTTTTTGCAGTATTCGTACGTAATGCTTCCTCCAATTTTGCCCATTCTATAAACTTTTGAGTTCTGCCATTGTTAAAAAATGATTACCAAAACTTGTGTTCCTGACATAGGACAGGTAGCATTAAAATGGAAGACCTGTATATTACAAATGGTACATGTGGACCTCTTACCTTCATAATCATTGAAATTTTCCGGGGTTTCACTTCATCAGTGAAGTAGTTTTTTTTACAGAGATTATAATTCATATCCGGGTATTTTAATCTACTTTCTGATGCTCATGCTATTTCAATATATTCACTTTTTATACGGACATTGGTTGTATATCGATTTTTTCAATAATGCTAGGTCCGATAATTCCAAATTTATTGATATACCGCAGAGTGACGCAAGCATACACCACTCATTCGCTCCATATTTTGATATTTTCGTATAAGCAGATATTAAAACCTGTCTAGGCGGCAATCAACACCCATCGATTAAAAAGAACCAAACCTCATGAACTTATGGGAGTCATTATTTCCATAAAACGTGTTTCTAAGAAGGATACACAGATACAGATAAGGGGTCAATTATAAACTGATTATGATTAAGGGAGGTTTTTTTTTAGTGTTGGATTTTAAATAAATGCTCATTAGATTAATAATTAATAAAATTCAATTCAAAAAATCTTACTTTTTTAATTGTCATCGAGCATGTATAGACAGGCTGTGAGGCTTGTTATATTCTGAATGTGTCAAAATGTATCAGGAACACACATTTAATCATTCAAAAGGCATTGTGCACACATGAATAAAATGGCTTTTTTAATATTTTCCACCAGATATTTTTAATTTTCTAAAAATTCTTAATTGGCATTTCAAATATACGGCAAACGGGCAAACCCTCTCAATATTTTCACCTAGGCATTACATCGATTTGGTAATTTTTAACTTATCTAACCTCAAGACAGCGTGTAAATCCACTTAATTTTATAAAAAATATTTAGACAATTTCTTACAGTGTATACTTGTACACTGAACACATGATTCACAATTAATTCGTTCGTTTCATTGTACACATATCTAATTCTTAATTCTATCTATTTTTAAAAAAAAATTAAATGTTTTGCAGTATTAATCATTAGGCGCCTCTTTTTGATCTAAATTAATATTTTTTTCTATGTATATTTTTATTATAAGACGACCACTTTTACTATTTATTTTACGTTTTAAAGACAAACATAAAAAAATATCATTGAAATTGAAATTACTTATGACCTCAATCAATATTTTTTTTCATTCAAAGTTTCTATATAAATATATACATAAAAAATATAGTGATCTAAGACCAGCTGAGCTAGAGTTATTAATTTATTAAATGTCTTTACACATTACGACTGAATAGTTAATTTTTGAGATCTAATTTAAAATTAATAAAACTAGATCTTAAATTTAAACTACTACCGAATATCATAAAAATTTTATGACAATTTATAAATGAGACTATAACGTGTGATGGAATTTTTTCTATAAAAATGATGAAGAAGAAAATAGCGTGAAAAGTCACATTCAATTTTTGTTCAATTGATTCGATTTTATTTATATATGAAAATTTATGTGGATGGAGAAAGCAGAGCTGAAAAATATCACTAAGGGAATTAAAATTTATATATGGAATATTGTATATAGTAATTTTATTGAGGATACTTTGTTTGATTGGAGAACATGACAACCAAACATGACATTTATTGATGAGCTTTTTCCCCCATTGATATAAATTCGATTGAAAGAGTTTTATATATCGATACGTTTTATATATTTTAGAATACTATATAATATGAAGATGAATATTGTGATTATTTTATTTGATGATTTTTTTTTAAGTTTTTGAAGACTCCATAATGATTATGTTAAAGTTTTATGATAAAATGAGACAGAATTGATCAAAATATTGGGTAAAGTAATAATTTTTTTTTGAATATTTTTTTACCCGACTGTTTTTAACAGGGTTACGTAGCACAGATAAGGATCTTAGCGAAAAAGAACTGTTTCATTACAAGAATAATCAAAGAAGATCTGGTATACGATTTCATGAATTACTAAATTTTGTACGATTTTTAATCGAAAAATAGCTAAGAAGAGCCGAATTTATCTGCATCACAAAATAAATAATAGCAAATATATTTTAGTTTGATATAGAATAGAGAGTAAAGATTTCAAATCTTTATTACATTTTACAAACTTTATTCTTCAATTAGGACCAAGTTTATTAGGTTGATAAATTTATATAAACACTCTGATGTATGTATAGCAATTAAAGTTCCATTACATCGTAACCAAAGAAGTATTTATTTTTAAATCTAATTATTAAGGTCAAGAATATTCGCGAATCATCTGTGTATCGCTGGGTTTTTGGTTTTTGCTAACTGCTATATGAAAACTGAAAAGTATAAAATAAATTTTCATTTCATCTAAAAATATTATAACCCATCTTCAGTTATCATTTCTAAAGGTTTTTAAACCGAAAATCGAAATTATCTTAATAATAATTATAAAACCAAAAAATTTTCGTTCAACATTTTTAAAATTTAAAATGTACATATAAAACAAAATCTCCTCTGTCATCATTAAATTATTATTACTTTATCTTGAATATTTTAAATTAACTTGAATATTTTAAGTATATAACAGAAAAAACAACTTTTTACTTAAAACAAAACCATCAGACTTTATGAATTATTAATTACGTAATGAGTTTTGTTTTTTAACATCAATATAATTTTAACCATCACCATAACACCACACACAACTATACAGGACTCTATCTTCATTAACACTGAACAGGACTACATCAAACCATAGAAAAAAATATTTATCATATCATCTTTATTTCAACAGTTTCATCATTTCCAGTTTAATCAATTTCGAGATTTTGTGTTTTCTTAATAGTATCTATAAAAAAAATATTTGTTCGGCATCCGGTAACTTTTATGCAAGAAAGTAGTTGAAACTTTAAAACGCTTATAAAACCGACAATATAATGCGGTATATCAAACTATAACCCATTAGATAGATTAGATAAATAATGGTCCGCTAAGGCAGAAGTAAGAACTTCAGCCTCCCGACACTGCAACCTAAAGAGATTCTATTGTGCCTAGCCTATAATTTGGTCAGTTAATATCCAGGATTCTTGTAGAAACGCAGAGTTTTCATGCCACCAGATCCCTGAATTAGTGAAAACTCAGAAATCCTGTATGTTATCCTTTTTTAGGCTACAGTCTTGCAGTTGCAGAGGATGTATTCCATAGTTTCATTATCATCTACTATTACTACTTCTAGATTTAGACTCTCCGATTTTGTTCAAATGTTATCTGACCGCACACCGCACAGAGTAAGCAAGGCAATTATTGTGCATACCTCGGGATTTTTAAAATGTGAAGAAAAATTAATCATTTTTCCACAAAATCCGATACGTTCATAGTCTCTTCGTTAAACTATAAAACTATTCTTTAAAATAGTTTCGTAAATTTCTAGATTTTTCTCAACCAAAATATGGCGGCAAACCTAAATGAATGATAAAAGGTTGTGAACACACTACCGAATTTGACAGTTTTTTTTTTAATAAAAAGTTATTATTACAATACCAAAGTTTAAAACTGTACACAAAAAAAAAGCCACAAATCTCTTAAAACAAATAATTTACAGGCAAACTTCTCACTCCAATATTTAACTTTTTATAAATTTTTAATTTCTTAATAGCAAAAATGGCAAAAAATCTTTCTCTAAAAAAGTTTGAAAAAATATTATGGCAGTGGGCGCGCGAGCATCTGGTTAAAGTTAATTGTAATAAGTTTTTTTTTTTATATTGTACATTTTCATTTTTATAATTTACTAAAAAAAATTAATTGAAATACCCTTTTTTTTTTACTTGCTATTTTTTACCTCTTTATGTCTTTCCAATCGGAAAATGGTGGACTAACCAGAAAGTACTTTTTACATCGAAATAAATAAAAAATGGTCGATTTTAAACTGACCATCATGGACATTAAAATTATTTTTAATAATTTATATTTTCATTCTTTCTGACATATCATAATCTATATCATAATAAGTTAGAGATATGACAAATGATTTTAATTTTTGGCAATTTAAATCAATTTTCCAATGACCACAGAGTGCAAGAGATCTATATACTTTTCATTATTGCACTATCTGTTTTGGATGCAATAAACTACAACAAATAAAATGTATTTTGACTGGTAAAAAAATGTATTTCAAAAATTATATAAAATTTTCGCAATATAAATGTCCACAATGTGACAATTCATTGATTAATGATTTGCATTGTTGCGTTGATGCCATTTTACATATAGAATGCAATGAATAAATTGATTGTAGTGGCTGATTAAAAATATTTTACATACACTTGCAAGTAACCCCTCTACTATAAATGAACGATTTTATCCCAGAAATCAATTTATATATAAAGTAATATGATTAACACGTTGACTGTCAGTGACGATACATTATCGTCAAGAGTGGGTACATTGTATTTGCCATACGTTTGAGAAAATTGTGACAATAGCAAATAAACTTTTTGAAAAGTTATTTGGGATAGTAATGAAGAAAATTTAAGATATAAAATTTTTATTAAGTTAAAATAATTAAAAATTAAGCTACAAATTAAATAAATATCAATAAAAAATTAACATAAATGTTTTTATGAAATGTCTAAAATTAATTTTCCATGAAAATAGACATTTTTTAGGATATCCTTTCGAAAAATACTAGTTACCAATGAGCAATGACTAATTATGACGCCATATGTGATTCAAGAATATTCAAATACCTTCAGCTGAAAACAGTAAGAATAATTTCCTTACTTGAAAGAAATACTTGAAAGAAACCGCAATGAAAATTTTCTCTAAAATCAAGAAATCGGCATATAACTAAATTTGGCACTGGGACTGAACTTACAAAATTAGTTCTGGCAGTTAACGTGTTAAATATATTTCAAATGCATATAACGAGCACATCAGTACACGTATAAATGATATAATGTTTGTAAATTTGAACAAAAAGGATATTAATGGCAAATATGTTGAAAAGTTTAATTTATGACCATTTAAATCAATTCACAAATAATTAAAATATTGCCAGTAAATATTTATTAAGTTCAAAATATAACAAGCGAAAGTATGTTTTAAATTAAAATAATGATGATGATAAATCAATGAATAAATTTCAATATTATGCCAGCATTTCGACCATATTTTATTTATATATAGGAATGGAATTTTAGTAATTCAGGAATTTAATGTAAATTTTGTAATTTTATAACAATTTAATAACGACAGAGAAGTTTAAAAGTCACAAAGGTTTAAAAGAGGGGTAAGAAGGTAGAATTATTCTTATCGTAGTTTGTTCGAGAAAGTTTCGGTTAATAGTTTTGAAAAATAGTTTACAGGTGCAACATTGGCTTTTTACTTCTAAACTTTCATCACTGGATTCATTCTATCAGACCAGTTAGATATGATAAATTAAATAAAATTATTGAAATTATTTGAATACAGAGTTTAATTCATCTGTCAAATAATGTAATTTATCTGCAACCCAAAAATTACTCTATGTACACTTAATTTCGATACTAACCATCTAAACATGATCTTTTTTGACTTGTTTAACAATATTCCTGATGAAAAAAGTCATTTTAACTAATCTTCCTCATAGTATTAATAACTAAAATTCCAAATTTTATTAAATATTTTCCTTAAATATTAGCATTTTATTTGTAATATTAAATCTAAAACCTATAAAACAAATTAATCCTAGTAATTAGGTATTTAATCCCTTCTGTAGATATCCTATTTGATTGGTTTATTGATGTTTTTTTTTTTGTATTTCCTTCTTATTATTCTCCTTGATATTATAGATTTTCATCCTTGGTATGTTGACAAAGTATGTCAATAATACCACAAAATCTATATGTAATCGACGCCCTCTTTTAAAGGGTGGTTTTAACAGTTGATTACATCTGATTTAATACGCATTGGAGTGGATTCTTTCTTTAGGTATTTCTATAGACACTTTATTTGGGGAGACCATACAAAAAAAAATCATAGCAATACCGAAATTAATGAAAAAGAAATCTCTCCAGTGAATTCTTTCTATATACATTCATTTATATGGAAAAAAAAATGAAAAAAATTGACAACAACAAAGAAAATAAAGAAAAAAAAATCCATTTTTATACGCGATATTTTTCTAATCGCCATATTTTTCTTGGTTACGTTTTCTTTATGGAAAGGGGTTTTTTTATTCATCTTTAGAGCTTGTGCAAATTGGAAGTCATTATATTAATTTGTTTGAGCTAATCTAGACAATTGGGTTAGATATGATGAGTTCTTTTATGTTAATATATTTTAATTGTTTGGAATGAGGTTTTTGTTACTTCGTATTGCGATTAAGATAAATGATTAAAAAAAAAATATTATTTCGAAAGTTTAGGGTCCTCAATAGAATAGAAATTTGTATAGTCTTAATTGGTTTTAATTGATATGACTTAAGATTGATGATATGATATGAGATATTTTAATCATATAGAATTCTTAACAATCAAAATATTCATATATCGAATGAATTTCAGAAAAAACGATCATATTAAAGCACAATATTAATCAAGAATTCTGCATACCAGATTAAGTAAATTATTGATTTTCGCATTAGTTAAAACTGAAAATCATCAGAGAAACTAAAACTTTAAAAAAAGGTAAGTAAAAAGCATCGATTACGTTAGAGAAAAAATTGATACATCTGTGAAACCACATGAAAATTATTTAACACTTTTTATAACAAATAATTGTAAATTTCAATTCCACTCCTAGACACATTATATTATCAATAATAAACCTCTTCTATATTTGCTAATATGTCCACAAAAAATGTATTTACATGACAAACTCAAATAAGCTGCTAAAATCTAGGGATATCACATAATTCTGAGTTTGTTAAAACTGTGATTAAAGAAATGGACTTCAGGAATGTATTTTATATAATTCAAAATATTGATTTGAATACGATCCAAAATGTTCCTGCTTGATCGCGAAATAAAGCTCCGTGTACGAAATAACACTGGATCCAATAGCAATTTCTATTAGATAATGATGTGCTAGATAGTGAACTAATTGTTCACAACCATTTTGAACGATGAACATGAAAATTATAAATATGAATATTGATACAGACTCTGATTTTTTTGAATCTTCAATCTTGAAAACATATAGAATAATTCATTTTTAAGTATTTTCCATCACTATAACTCTTCATATTGATTTAATAACTCCACGCGTAAAACAGTTCTACAATAATTTCCAATTCAACGATTTGCGCACCCATTTTTCTATATACTTTTTTCACTATAAAAACATTCAAAAATGAAAATAGAAAAAAAATAACATTTTCTTTTAATTCGAAATTTCCATGTTTGTGGAAATTTTTGTCTGCAATTGCAAAAATTTTATTTTCCAGGGTTTCATGTTATTATTTTTGTTTTGTAAACTGAAAATAACTGATAAGTTTTTTTTTATTTTGGTTTGTTTAAAACAATTCTAAAAAATCCAATTTTGTATAAATTCAAAACTAAAAAAGAAACAGGAAAAAGGTTTTTCCTTGTTTAAATAAACATTTTTACGCGCAGCAAAATAATTGATTAAAAATTTTATTTTATTTATTTTTGTACAAATAATGTTTAATTTCATTCAAAACAAATTCAGTTTTTAAATAGAAAATTTATTTTTTACTTTTAAATTAATTCATTTAATTTTCTGTTGTTTTTATTTTAAATTTATTTATTTATTTTTTACTACCAATAAACATTAATTTTAATTAAAATATTTTTGTAAATTAAAAAAAAAATTATTATATTTGTCACTTGACTCTGGAATTTCCATCATTATACCACAATCGTTCTACTATTTTGACTTCATTTTCATAATATAAAATGTAAAAGACCATCAGGCTAATTTCTTTTATATCAAATGATATAATTATATATACTATTTATTTTTGTAGCACATCACTTGACCTTTTAAATGAACATTACACTATGAATGATTTAAATCTGTTTGGGAATCATCAAATTGATACTTTACTACATTATTATATTTATGTGGGTTGTTTTTGGTGTATAATTAAAATTACAGAGATATATTTATTTATGAACTGAACCCATAAAAATAAAAATTGTTTTGGTATATAGCTTGACCCTATCTAATATAAACACCCTCTCCATTCTGCACTTTTTAAATAATTAGTCAACGCGCGCGACAAACATAATTTATGCAATTATTATTTTTATTTATGTTTTTTTATTTTATTTTTTTTTTTACAAGACTAACAATAATCATAAATAATTTAAGTTGAAATTTATCCAAAGGAGTTTTAACTTATGGAAAACAGAAACAGTTTTTTATGTTCAGCTGTATCTTAAATATCTTAAATAATTTTATGGTGGATGACAAGAAGAAAAATATTTTTGGTGAATAAAAATTAATTGTTTTTGTTAATTTAAATAATTTTTTTTTTTTTTTAAGTTACTTTAAATTTTTGTTTATTTCACATGTGCACAAATTAATATAGGAAATTTTTAATATATTAATGGATTGTGGTAAGATTCTTTTCCATTGAAAATGACCATTCATATTTTTCTTATAAAATATTTTTTTTATAAAGTTTATTTAGCATTGTTAAAAATAAGGATAACAATTTGATAAAAAAAAAATCTATGACGACCAATATAAAGTTTCTGTATTTTACAAGATAAACTTTTCCACCAAGAAATTTTTGACAGATAAAATTACTAATTACTAAAATCAATTCTAATTTCACTGTCTTTAATTTGTACAAACTAAACCTAAATTTGTTTGACCTGCGACTTGACGTTGATAGATATTTGGAAAGGTTGTACTATTGTTACCTTATTATGATCAATATATAAATGACTTAAATGACTCAACATGGAAAAAATATAATGAAATTCTTAATCATTTATCTGTGATGCCAAGAGTCAATCTAGCATAATTTGGCATAATATAGATATTTTTTTAAAAAAATAATATTAAAGGATAATTTCATTAATTTTATGATGTTGGTACGTTCAGTAAATTCTTGCAAATAACTCAAAATTTAACTTTTTAATATTAATTTATACGAATTTTCAGTGGAACCAAAAATTTTCCATCGGATACTAACATTTTCAACATAATTTTTTTTTTATTATAAACCGAAATCTTTTCAATATTTTAATTCTGAATAATGGAAATAATAATTTAAATAATCCTTAAAAACAAAATTATTATCCTTGAGTGGTAATCATAATAATTACACAGAAGAAAAAAATTAATAAAATTCGCGTTCCATATTTTAACAAAACTAAAGGAAAATTTTGTCAATTTCAAAAAAATAAAAATAAAATACAAAATAAAAAACTTAATTCTGTATATTAAAACTAGATATTTTTCATGAATGTTTGCCAACAAAAAGTTTGGTTTTATTTAAATAACTTTAAATAATAACTTCAAAGAAATGTTTTCCTTTACATTTATTATTAAATGTTCTTATATCCTGTTTAACTAAATGATTATCCTGATTTTGTCAAAAAAAAAATCAAAAAGTATACAACATCATAAAAATTTATTTTGTCCTTTTATGTCGGAGCATATTATTATTAATATGTATACAAAATTTTGTTGGTTTATGAGTTTTTTTAAATTAAAAAGTTAATACCATAAAAATAGTAAATTTCCGTACAGCAATAAAATATATTTATTATATATGTTATTTTTGTAGAAGCATAAAGATTTTCACTTCGAAGAAAATTTAATAAAATAAACTGAGAAATTGAACATTTTGTATAAATAGTTATGCGTATAGGATCTCGCAGCTCTTAGAACTGCTTTCAAATTATAATATTTAAATATATAAAGTAATATTGCATCCATAAGTCCTTAGAAAGGTTAAAACTATTTTTTAATCAATCTGGGCTGGATAATGCAAAGTTACTCTCTAGGACTCTCCTTATAATATCAGTGTTTGTCAAACATGGACCTCATATTTTCAAAATATTTTTATTCGAAATAATTAAACTGAAAAGCAATAATATGTAAAAGTTAAATCCCTACATTAGTTAAATTCCTACATCTATTAATTTTCAGCTATTTGAATTTTTGTTTCTTGATATTGAGAAATTTATTGTCGATTTATATGGTGTCAATAGTTAAACCTATAATCATAAAAGTGCAATTATAATTACTAACTAGTTTCCGAATTTTTGAAGGTGATCCTAATTATATCGAAATCTATATTTCGTCCTAGAATAGAATCTATCATAAACACATCACACAATATTGCAAACAACAAATCTAACACTAAAACCCTTTCTTTCTATTCCGAAAAATTGATAACTAAAAAGTAATAATTAAATTATATTGAACAATTAGTGAAACTTAAATTATGGTCTAGAAATACAAAGGGTTTATTAAATATATTCTATTTATAAAATTTTCAATAATATGCAAGTAGTTCATATATTTTATAGTCAATAACAGATTGACGGATAGTTTAAATTTTGTTACTAATCATGCGTCAGACCCACGACATGTAAAACTTTTAATTATAATAATTTTGACTTATTTTAGACTTATTAATTGGATTCTAAGCCATAATCATACTGAATGAAAAACTTACTTACTTAGCTAAAAAGTCCGGACAAAGTTCTTCAATTAACCCTAACTATTAACAAGTTTCTAGTGTTTTGCTAAGACGATCCACTCTTTTTTTTTCTTTAGGTAAATTGGTTACATTTACGAATTTCGGTTGTCATTGTTATTACTGCAGCTTACTTCATATAAAAAAAAATTAATTAACCAATAAATCAAAATAAATTTTAAAAATTATGTAAAACACAAATCTAATTTAATAATTTTTCATTCTCGGGATAGTAAATATCGAAAGCTTATTTAACATTAACTGATGAAATTAACAAAAAAAAAATCTAACTTAAAATAAATTTTATGACTGTTATATGGCACCATAAATCAGCGTACTCACACTTCATACAAAATATTATGCCTAAAGTACAAAAGACGATATCTTATGCTCATAAATTTTCTTAACACAAGAAAAAAACAAAAATTATACATAACTCAAATATCATAACTCCAGTTACAGATATAGATGACCATCAGGTAAATATACTTATATGTTGAACGGATTTGCCTTTAAGGGATAATATCATGTACGTATATAGTCTGGTTTTTTGATTTTTTTTTTCTATGCTATTTTCCATTTGGAGGTTAATGAATATACATAAATATTATAATATACACAACACTTGTAACTTGTATGCTTGCGCTCTGTTATGGGAAATTGTTTGGAATGAAATCGATCATACAAGTGGCTTTAAAAAACAATAACAGCGTGTCGAAACATTGATATGATGTTGTCTGATGATGAATGAAGTATTATATTTATATAAAATTATATTGAAAAGAACAAAATTCTTACCAATAATAAGAATCTTTATTGTAATGCGTGCGGCTTTGAAATTTATATTATACTATGAATCTTCGCGCTTTATTACATAAATGTTGAGATGTATATGTAGGCGGTTTGGCAATACTAATACAGGAAACCAGAAAAAATAAAACTCATTTAAAGGAAAATAATATTTTAAAATTTTGAATTCTTTTTTTTTTTTTGTAATAAATAAACCCACGCAAAGGTAATCGATCAAATTGACCATTGCGATCTGTAGATGAAAAATAACAAATGGGCATTACAAAATGATACCACAAAACTATCAAGCACACACTTATGAGCTGGTAGAAATATCTCTTTTGTTTTACAAGAAATCAAAAACACTTCTGATATTTAAAGTTTATATAGAATTTTGTATATAAAATTATGAAAAAGTGTAGAAAAGTAATATGATAATTCCGAGTTTTTTCGTACTGCTAGACTGAGTGGTTTTATTATAGAGTTGTATTTTATTTATTTTTTTTGTTGTTAATTTGGTTTAGTTGGAAAAATGTTCTTATGGTATAATAAAAAATGATAAATGAGAAGAATAAATTTAAATTTAGAAATTTTAATTTCTAGATAGTTGATATTAAAAAAGACGAAAAAAAAGTTTTGATGCAGAGAAATTTTTAAAGAAAATTTAATCCTTTCGGTTTTTTAGATTATCTCATTTTTTTTTTTACAATATTAAAACTGTAAGACCAAAAACCAAAACATTGTAAATTCCATATGAATAAAATGGATGTGTCATTAAAGCCAATCCACCTACATTTTCAGCGTTTTATAGTCCCAGGATTGTAAAATCTTTCAATACTTCAATACTATGTTCTTGTTTTTATTAATTCAATTCCGATAAATGTAACTAGAGCTTCGTAACCGCAAAACTAGAATTGTCGTAGACAAATGACATCTCCAAAAGAACAATACCGCAAGAAAAAATAGCAGTATCAATAATTGTGATACTTGGAAGACTTATGCTCCCAAAATGAGTAAAATACTTCTTCATAACTTTTAGCTATGTATAATATAAATTAAAGCAACACAAAATCTACAAAGTTCCTTGCAGCATAAAAACTTATAAATTATATTAAATTACAACAATTCTATTAATACAACTAATCCCTAATTATTTAATACATGCTGCTTTTTTCTAATCTTAACTAAATACTCTTGACCGATGGCGTTTTCATAACAGATTAGAAATTAATACAACTGAATGTCACCTAATTACTTTCTCGCGAAAAAAGAACGACGTTGATGTACAACTACTACCGAAATCATATTATACTATTGATAGTGTACACCAAATCGCTAATCTCAATGAATCGCTATAGACAATAAATTAAATGTCGATCTTCATTATAATGAGTCATTCATTGCAAAAACATACACATTGCTAAAATTTATCAAAAGTAGGGCCCGTCATGAATATAAAAATATGTGGGTCACTAAATCACTATACAGCTCACTTGTTCGGTGATACCTTGAATATTTGTGTCCTATTTGGGACTCCTTTAGTGCAAAAACAATTCTTATTATTCGATTTAATAGATTTACAAAATCAGAGATTATTAAAATTTACTACATTACTCAGAGAAACTTGAAATATTAAATCTTTTATCTATTTCGTATCACTAGAAGAACCCTGTTCACATCCTGTTTCACGCTATATATATCCTAAAATGTGATATCGCGGTTGATTGAGAATATCTAGCAGAATACAGCTAAATTATGATATTCTACAAACAAGACATACGAAGTACGAAGCTTCTCAAAAAATACCGCATCGTACTGAAGTCGCTAAAAATGAACCAATTAATGATTTTTCACTTTTTATCACAAAACTCACTTGCAAGAAAAAACTGCTTCAAACTTAGTAACTAATATATGAAAAGTAAATAATTTCTGTATTCATAATATCCTTTCTAAGGACATTATATAAATACGAGATGTCCTTTGATCAGAATAACTATTACTGGTCTCCATTTAATCTATTGACAAATCTCTAATAATTAACTAATTATATCAATTATTTACTCTTATTATTGATATTATACTGAATCATAATTAGTCAAATTATCCTTTTTATCTAATTTTAATGAAATTTATTTGATTTTCATTTAAATACAATTTCTTTTTGTTATTTATTTTTCTGATTTAGCCATCATGATAAATAAATTATTTTTACCATCATAAAAATATGATAAATTTCATAAACACATTTTTTTTATTTTAATTAATTAACTCTACATTATTTTATAATCATCATTAGAACATAATTTAATTTCGCCCCATATAAAATTGATTTATTTACCATAATTCATCGAATTGGAAACAAAACTGGTATAAAAATATTTGATTTAATTATAAACATATAAAATAAAAAACATTATAATTAATTAACATATAAAAGATAAATAAAACTAGTAGCTTTGCTTTTAACCACTAACTAGCTATGTAAATTATAAAAATTCATTGAATAAATATTGTATGACATTAAAATCGAGTTTCGATCTATTTACATATCATTAAAATGTCATGCGAATATGATGATGATGAAGAAATGTCACTGACAGAGGAGTTAAAAACATTTATTTATTGGATCTTATTTTTTATATATGTATATCTATTTGTATTTACATTAAGAGTTTGTTGTTGTTAATTTAATTATATTTTTTTTATATTTAAATGTAAAAAACGCGCACGTTCTAAATGTTTGTTCTTTAGATATTTGCCGCACTTAAGTTTATACCTTACGGATTTAAATTTATAGATATTTTGTTAAAATTTGTCATTAAAGATGTTTTTGTTTTGTTTGTTATCGAGCATGTTTTATCTAGGAATTTGAAACTTATATAGATCCTTTATGTTTTGTATTTTAAATAGAATTGTTTTTTTTTGTTGCACTTGTTAACAAAACGTGATCCAATTATAACAACTTTATTTTTCGATAGTATATTCAAAACAAAATTGACATTGCAAAAAATAGTTATATCAAATATTGAATAAAAATTGGCTCATATCAATTAGTTAAGTACAGAGAAACACTATGAGCGGTTCTGGAAGCTGTGCTGTAGTATATTTTCATATCACTCACTGGTGTTCAAACCCAAGGTCATTTTTGGCTATATGTAAATATTAACAATTCATCTACCAATGTTGTTATCTCTAAACAAGAGAAACCTAAAATTCATAGTTGGAATTCTGACTGTGTTATAATCTCCAAACAGAAAGGAGCTAAGATTGATCCTGCTGTCGAGGTTTTGTAATATTGAATTGAATGACCAAAAGTGTGAATCTAAAGATGTTAGATATTTGTAGAAAACATTGCGGTTGATTTAAATCAACAAAAGCTAATGATTAAATTCCATAATTTGGAAGAGGATGCAAAAATATTGATAATAGATCTACTCAGGTCTGTGGGAGGCTCAATCAGAATACGGTAGGTTCGGTCACAGTTTATTTTTAATATTAAAGGAATAAAAATTGTGAGCTAATAGTGTCATTTAGAATGAACCGATGACACCTTATTTTCTAATTAAATGAGATAAGAGAATTAATGTAGTCTAGAAAACTCATTTCACAGAAAAAAATAAGAAATTTCAATACCGTCGTCATTGCTTTATAACTTTAAAGGTACTCTAACACAGCTTCATCAACAATAATGAACCTTTTAGTATTATTTCTTAAATATTCATAGTTAAGTCTAAATCTAATTTTTATATACTTACAAAATCAAACTTCATCTAACTTTCCAAGTACTCGGAATATCGAGGAAACTCTAATTTAATTATGTGTTTAGTTACGGTTTAGCACGAGCCCTAAAAAACCTTAACTTAAACACCTTGAAATTTTGTTGTAAAGTCTTTGTGTTTTGAAATATACTATAAATTTTAACAAAAATATAATTTGGTATAAAAATTGAAAATGTCATCTCCTTTTAATCTAATATATATTTCTTTTAAACCACATTATTGACGATTTAGCTTCCTACTTCAGTTCCTTAAATTTATGTTGTTGTTTTTCATTATACAAAAAATCATAAAATAACAATCCAAAAATTTACCTTTTAATTCTATTGTAAAAAAAATTTTTTTTTGTATATTTTAAAATTTGTATCGGTTTTTCGAAATCTATTTAACACACAATAGCAAAAAAAAATAAAAAACACGGGCCTAAGGTGTTTTCAAATTTTACTACAGTACAGAATCTTCATTATAAATATAACGACAATTATGGACATCTATAGACAGGAGGAACACCAAAACAGCAGCAATAATCTAACATTACCACCAGGTAACAATTATTATAGTATATTCTAAATAGAGCTAGAGATATTTCGATTGAGGAGGCGGTTAAAGATTGTTTACTATATGAAAAAGATGTGAGTTTATATAATTTCAAATATACAAATTTAAGCCACGTGCAATTTTTCGTATTCGATTTTTGGTTCATTTCTGAATGCTTTGTGTAAGAAATATGTTTTTTTTTTTTTGGTAAAGGTGACTCTTGATAGTGTTATTTTTTGTTTGTTGGGAGGCTGTGTTAAGATTACCGATGGCTTCAATATAAAATATTATTCTATATTTTTTTTTTCTTATCGTATTTGGAATTGTGTTATAAAATGTAAATGGAAATTATCTATCAGAATTAGAATAATATAAAAAAAAATAATAATACTAACAATAAGAGGACATCTGCTTTCAAAGCGACATAAAATAAAAGACGTAGAAAGAAAGTAAAATCTTTTATGAGATTAATATCTTAAAGGACAATTTGAATATAAATCGAACAAAAAAAAAACAAATTTAAATCTCCAGATTTGTTATTTTTTTCATTCATTGTATGGAATTTTGATTTCAATTTATGATTATTAGTTAAGCGTATTTTTAATTTAGCAAAAATCAGTTAGAAAAAAAAATGATAATTTAAGACAGTTGGGAACTATAACGGCACAAGCCAGAATACTTATGTAATTGATGCATTCATACTAAGATATTTTATATACTTATTAGATTCCCTAAGAAATTTGTCTGTTACGAATTTTTGTACTAAAAACTTAAGACAATCTTTAATAGCATTCTTCTTTACAATGACACTACAGCCCAAATTGAGCCTTGGGCTCCTCAAGGAACCTTGGGAGGTTTCATGACATTTTATTGCAATTTGGACATACTAATTTTATAATACTTTCCGAACAATAAGTTTCTTTACTGTGAAGAAATATTTAATGCAACAAGCTAATGGCTTTTAATAGTTTATTGTAAGTAAATAGTCAGAGCCGTTTCCATTTTTCATAGTCTTAAATCACAATTATTGCCAGTTTTGTTTTATTACTTTTACTCATTTAAAGCTAAGTCAAATTAGAGCAAAATCGTTGTCTCGGACTGGAGTTGAATCCCGGGCTTAATACATCACAGCATAGCATACTTCCAATATGCCACCACCACTCTCCTTAATAGCATTAAGGAAACTTATACTATGATGAATGTCACAATTACTACATCTATATTATTTTGAAAAAAATCATTAATTGAATTAAAAATTTACATTTCGTCAGTCCGATTCTTAGTGTTAATTATTAAAAAATTTAATTTTAATATTTAATACTAAAATAATTGCTCATTTTGCAGCAAATGTAAAACTTTAATTATTTTATATATTTTTTATACATAATTGATAACCAAATTGATTATAACTTAATGACTTATAATTTGTTTTCATAAAAAATGTGATCGATATTGATTTGGATATTCAACAGTAATCTATGAGCTCCGATATTTTTGGTATGGATATTGAATAAACGAATTATATTTTAACAAACAAGAATATAATTTTTTTAGATTTTGAACAAATAATTGCAATTTGGAAATGTATGATTAACAAATTGACCTAATTTGTGAGAAATTACACAAATAAACATTGAGATTTACTATTACAAAAAATATTTTCATTAATAAAGTTTGGATATTGCACAAATAAACTCGGTAATAAATTAAAATTTTCGTACTTAAATGAAAACTGCTACTATAATATCTCAAAAATTGGTTGGCGCCAATTGAAAGAACTATATAAAAAAAACTCTATTGCACCCTTAAAACTGCGGTGACGATTTATAATTAGATAAAAAAATCATATTTTTCAAAGAAAATAAAACCTCATATATTTTCCTTAAGTAAACGATACGATAAAAAAAACTAACGATACAGAGACATATTCCTATTATGGTTTGCACCGTACAATTTATATGAAGCCGCTCAGTAAAGCTCAGTGTTTATTCACTTCATTATGGTTGAAGTGAAGAAATAGCATTAATAAATTTTCATTCATAATTATAAGTTTAAGCTGTTCCACAAAAGCGTTAAATAAACTAAAAATATATCAAATATAATTTTCAAATTTACTATAATAACTATCATCACTTTCTCTACCGGATAATTTAATTACATATTTTTCCAAAAAAAAAACTAAACTTAAATCCATATTATAATAAGAAAATGAAATTTTTCATCTCTATACAATATTGATTCCTTAAATATGATAACGTCACGAATTTTAAATGCGATGATAAAATATAACCTAAAATTATATTACCAACTCTTGTGGTAATATTTGAAAATTATTTAGTTAAGAAGGAAAAATTGTTGTTTTATAAATTATATTATGGATATACTAAGAAAGTGGAATGGCATTATCAATTTCACAGAGTTTTCATTGGATTTGTATGTATATTAACAAGATATATATATGTATATAGAAAACTTATAATCCATTTTTATCTTATAAACTACTATTAAATAAAATCTACTTTTTTTTTTGGTTAGAAAACACGAAAAAAAAAATCCAATAAAAACAATATAGTAAAGTTTTGGGCCAGCAGAGCAATATAACATTTTGAGCTAATCGTGCACCTTCAACAATTTGATTAATCGTCGTTTTGGCTATCGATTCAATTAAATATTTATAGTCAGTTTTTGGTAATATAATTCAACAAGACATGAGGTAGGAGTTATGGGGAAGAAAGTACAATAAAACACACACGCATACACATAAACAGAGCCCAAGAGAGTTGCAGAAAAAAAAATCAAACTTTTACTTAAAAAATCAGTAAAGTTTTTTTTTTTGTTTTAGGTTCTTATGATTTTCTATAATGATTTGCTTAAGTATCGTGCTAGTAACTTTCTTTATTTATTTAAATAGTCAATGGTACTATAATTGAGGTTCACTTTTAGAGTTTTGCGTCTTCATTTTAGGAGTTATAAGTTATAATATACTGTTTAAATAAAGTTTGAGTTAAAATATTTTGTTTAGGTATTTTATTGGAGTATAGTTTTCTCAGCTAAATTCAAATTGGGGTTGCAATTCTACCATTGTGGGGTAGAAGTGTCTAGATATGATGATTTTCTCCAAACATTAATTGTAATAATCTAAGCGATGAACTTATTTTGCTTATATAATATTTCGAAAAATTATGAATTCTAAATAATAAGGAAAAATGGATACAATTTTTGAAAATCTGCATTAGTTAATTTTTGCAATGGCTCGCCCATTCTAACGCAATAAGCGAACTTATGCTTAGTATGATGTTTCAGGACTGGTGTCAGAATGGAAATCCATTAAATTTAATAAATATTGAAGGGAGAGTTATTAGTAAAAATTAATTATAAGCAAACTTATAAAGAATTTCACCAATTTACATCATGAACAAGAAATAATTGGTCGACGGTACCATGCTATTTGTATGGTAGTATTAGAAGTAAAAAAAGTTATGAACTATATCTCGAATTCAGCCGCCATATCAAGTTAGTGTCTATTTTCCGGTTCGAAAAGATTCAAATATTAAATACTTAGTTTTTGTTATTATTTATTAATACTTTTAATATTAATAAATATATTTTCTTGTTCCATTTTATTTTTTTTTAAATCTGACAAGCCTTATCTCCTAATTATGTATGATTATAAATTGAATGACCCTTTTGTCTGATAAACTTAAAAATAGTAGTTAATTGTATGAAGTGGAAATGCATTTATTATCAGCCATTTCAGATAAGCAAGAATATTAAAGAATGTAGAGCATACTAAGCTTGAGTTGGACGAGTTCGCAATTTACAGTCTTCAAACCTTCAGTGTAATACAAGAAAATGGTTCAAATTCATCAGAAACTATAGTATTATATAAAAATTCTTAGTGTACCATATTAGATTCTCTATTTTAAAATTAATTTTTTTTTAAGTACATTTTACAAATTTAAATACAATTTAGTTTTTGTCATCAGTTTTTGTTTATATATTTTGTTTTAATGTACCTTCTATGCGAATTTGATTATGTTAATCTGGTGAGCATTTTGTCGTGATTGAACATTTTAAGATGTTTAACTATTTGTAAATTTTTCTTTTGGCTTCTAAATTGTTTTATATAATATTGATCGAAACCATAAAAGAAGAAGCAGCTTACCACTTTAAAAAAAATATCTAAGTTAACTACTAGAGTTTTGGATATTTAAAACAAAAACAACAAAAATTATATGCTAAATAATGTTTAACCTACAAAAAAAAATCATATATAGTAAAATTTAGATTTTAATTGTTTTGTGAAAAAAAAGGACTTTACCGCAAAAAAAAAATTATGTATATATACGGTATAATATAATTGTACACGAATTTAGATTGTTGTGTTTACATAGATAAAAATCTCATTTTTGACTACATTAACTCTAAAACATAATTTCCAAAAAGATAACGTTTACGTTTCATATTCTTATTTAGCATAATTTATAATTTTGCATGATCAATTATTAAATTCTTTTTTTTTTTTTTTTTGTAAAAATCATGTTTTATGTTAATTTATTTGTTGAATATGAAATTTAATAAATAAAACAAAATAATGATCATAATAAATTATTTAATAATAATATGATAATTTATTTCAAATTGATTAGATTCAATTTTTGGTAATATTAAAGAATTGTTTGGTATAATTTTTAAAATATATTCTAAATATATTATGAGATATTACATAAATGAAATTTTAATGAAGAATTAACATATCAATACCAAAATATTCCCACAATAATTTATAATCAATTTTATCGACTTATTTGGCAACAGCGCTAACATTGCTTAGAAGTGAACAAAAACTAGAATGAAGTAGTGAAAATAACTGAAATTCCATATTCATTACGTAACGAAATTTGTTTTTAATTTATGCTCTAAGATATTATTTTATTTCAATAAAATTAACAAATGAAAAATTTGGATTCAGGACTAATTGGATAGAGTAAAAGATTTTTATTAAGTTAAGAATAATTTAGTTCTGTAAGCTATATTCATTAAGGCAATAATTTCTACACATTCTCCTCATGGTCAACGCAAGGAATTGGCAAAAAACATTGAAAGTATTTCACATCAAAATAATGATCTTATTTATTTCAAAATGGCTGCCAATTTTTCAAAATGGCTTTATTAATACATTAACTCAATTAATTAATTAATAATTATTGAAAAATCAAACAAATTAATTGCTTACCTTATTGTTTAAATGATTGGAACCATCAATGGTTTACTTGAAAATTATTTTTCATAAAAATATTAAAATGGTTCAGAAAAATACATTTTATGTTGTGATCCCATTAGTTCACTGTATGAACGAACCTACGTAGGGATGAAATTTTAAAATGTATGGCAAAAAGAAATAATAATTTCCAAATCAAATTTCTAACTTATTACAAGTTTATTCGATTTAAATGGCTTCACGCTTTACTTGTGACATTTTGAATCTTACAATTGTTTAAAAAATGAAAATATGAAAAAACTATGTAAAGCGTATAATAATTAATTTTTTACTGGATATATACGCAAACATAACATTTTGATTTGATTTTTAGCTTTCCATCACTGTCTAAAAAGACTTTATAAGGAAATAAAAATTAAAAATGATGTTGACATTAAATTTCATATTTCCCATTAACATTACACTTAATCGTTCCCATTAACATTAAATTTTATAATTTATCAAATCTGGAATTTACAATTCAATAGTTTATTATTACATATTATAAATAATAAAATCAAGAAAGGAAAATATTTTGAATAATGAAAATTTCTGATATACAAAAATTATTTTTTCTTTATATTCCTTTATTTTTTTTTCAAGTTGTTAAACAAAATATAACTAAAAAGAAAATGTTCATCTTGTCATTTATTATTTCTACTAATGTTTACCTTAAACAGATTGGATTTTATTGTAACCTATAAGTAAATTATATAGACAGAAAACTAAATTTACTGTATACCAGCATGAAGTCCTTTTTTTTATCTTCTGTTCACTGGTTATAACAAAATTATGTATGAACAGAATAAAAAAGGAAATTGTGTAAACATTTGGTCACTTCAACGGTCACTTATAAAGTTGATGTTTTGGTAATAATTTATAGTTTCGATCGAAATATTTTTTCCATTTTTTTTTTGGATTTGTTTTGTATTATTTTATTTTATGTTTTTCAGTTTTGTTAATATCCACTCAACTGCGAACATTGTAAAAAGGATATAAACAAAACATAATAATATATATAGAAAATTTTGTGAATCAGTTTGTGCAGACAGAAAAAAAAGCAACAGCAAATAAAGGTGTTTAATATGTTAAGTAATAAATAAAGACTAATTTGAGAAGGTATGAAATATTTGGAATGATCAAAAAGTAAATTAAATTAAAAACAACTTTTTTCTATTGAAATTTTTATAAAGGAAATTGTTCAGAAAAGAAAATATGGATAAAAATTAATATATTATGATTAAAATTTATATTGAAGATACCAAATATAAAATTTTGATAGAGATCTATTGAAAACTGAACTTACCAAATCAAAATTTTACAAGCAAAACCAAATTTCACTGCTATGTGCTATCGAATAATTATTTCTAATAGATATTTGCTTCGAATAGCTTGTTAAATGCAACATTTTATATTGATATTTCAGATTGTTTTGATACTAGATAATGTAATGATAAATTATAAATTCGTTTTTAAACAACTTCCTATTTATTGGCCACGGCTTCAGTAGATGAAAGATTAATTAAGAGTTTGTTTAATCGAAATCTATGAATGTCCAATATGTTGTCATTTAATTATTGGTGGTATACTGAGAAACTTGCTATACATTTATTAAACTCATAGGTATAGCAAGTTTATAAAGTTTGTATTGCAATGAAGTTGTAATTATTTTTTTCGAAAGGATATTGCCAAAAACTATATATAATTAATAAAACTCACTCACCAAACCTTTCAAATATCTGAGAAATTTAGTCCACTGAATTTAATTTAATGAAAAACTAATCAATATTATTTTTATCAAAAGATTAATTAATATTGAATTAATTTATTCCCATTCAATATGAATTCTTATATAACTTTCACTACCATTTTATTATATGATAATTGCCGAATTAATCGAAATATTTAAAATCAATTCTTTTTAACATTTCGATATTTTAAAATTTTCTTTGATTTTTCTTTTGCAATTTCCCGAAAAATTAAAATATACCAATAAAATTTAAATTTTCCTTTGATTATATTGCAATTTGCAATTCAATTTTAAAAGTAATATTAATTTTTTTTCTAATAGTTACTATATAAATGACCATATTTATATTGTACATCGTGTTGCATCCCATTGAGTATCGACCACCACGTGACCTATAAGATTAGTATCGCAACGTTTATAAAATTTACTTTTAAAACTTAGCCCGCATTGACACAGTCTCGTGCTAACATTTATTTAACAAACAGAAAAATACCAATTTTGAGTAGTTTTTATAAATATTTGTTATGCTTTTATTGTTGTTCGAATTTGAAGACAAAAATAAATCGTAACAAAATAATTTTAATGTATTAAAAATTGTTAAAGAACAAACAAACAAACTAAAAAAAATCTGAAATTTATCAGTGGGAAGTGATGATAATCTAAGGAGACTTAAAGTCACCACATGATAGAACACACCAGGTAACCATTAAAGAAATTGTAAGAAAAAAAAATTGTTTTATTTTTTGTTAGTTTTGTGAGTTATTTCAAATTTATTAATTTTAATAAATCTTTAAAATCAAATTTCGTAATTTGTTTAAATTAAATTGATTATCAATGAATAAAAGTTAATGTTACAATTGTCTTCATTAGAGAATCATTAAAACAAAACCTTACATCGCGACTGGTTTAGTAAAAAGATCAATGATTTAAATCTTTCAGATCATTTAAATTATAAGTTAGTTTCATTAGGGCCATCAAATTACAAGAAATATGCTTTTTATAATGGACTATATAGTCCGGGATGGAAATTATACTTAAATTCATTATCACCATAAAGAAAATCCTATAAATCTTTATGACCCACAACATTAAATATGATCATTCAAACATTCATAAACTTAAGTTCTTATCTTAAAATATTTTTTTTTTTGCTTTAAGTGTTTTCATTGTTTTTTTATAAACCAATAAATTTATATGTGCAATTTATTTTCTTTACTACATAATATTTTTGTTTTTGTTATCATAAAAATCATATATATTTTCATGTCATATCAATAACGATATGAAATGACATATGTCCCAATGGACTTCCAAAAAAAAACATAAATTTTTTTTTAGTCTGATATCCCCTATCATCAAGAAAATTCGATTTAGTTTTATTTTAGTTATGCTTCTTTTTTTTATCAAATTTACTTTATGATATTTGAAGAAAACAACAAATCATAAGACTATCAAGTCAAATATCAGAATAGTGATCAATATTATGTGAACGAGATGAATCCCTAATGGAATTCAATTCCAAAACCATTAAAATTAAGTGACCAAAAGAAAATATTTCTGACAAATGTGACTAGACAATTTGAGTTGTGGGTTGTGTCATTAACATATTTAAGAAAAAAGGATATGAAGATGTGGATATGAAGGAAGCTATTATGGTGATATCGAATACAGGCGCTTTTTTATGTAAAATATTAGCATGTTAAAATAAGAATCAGTTCTTTAATGTGTGATGATTACTGAAAAAATATTTGAAAATATAGCCAGGAATGGTAATGTCTTTAATTAGATTTTTTAATTTGAAGGATGTTTTAACTCTGTTAAACATACTGGCATTGCAAATGTAATTCAAATTATTTATGGATAGCATATCGTAAGTTTTGAAGGATTCGGAATCAGAGTATGAAAGACCAAATATTTTTATTAGCATAAATTATTACTATCCTTTATAAAATGTACGTCAGTACATCACACACATCACATCACACAGAATTTTATTTGAAACTGTCAAATTTTCATTTTTCTGTAATCGTAACATAAATTATTCGTAAAAGTTCAATTATTCCAAACTCTTTCGATTCGATTCAGTCGGAATGTGTCCAGTCAATCGATATTACAAAAAACTGAACTTTACTGAACTGATCCATACATTATAGAGTCCAAGCTTAATTCTTAAGATATATAATTTTAAATTTTAAATATTTTTAAAAAATGAAGGACTTTCGAATGTTACAAGAATTATATTAAAAAAAAACTACTTCTACCATATTAATTTATTAATCTACATATTAATTCAATAAATAATTTAAAAAATATTTGTACCGGACAGCTGTGCAGCACTGATAAATTAATTTTCAATGAATCGAAAAAAAAAAAAATATCATCACGTAAATGATAAAAACGTACTAAAAGTATTTCAAATTAAATTCCATTTACACATACAAAATTGGAAATTCTGGGATTGCTCGAACTAAATAAAATTATTTTTTTTGTTAATCATTTATTATAATATTAACTGCAAAAATTATTAAACTATTTTGTGTTCATCATCACACCAAGTCGGTAATATCTGAATGATATAATGGTGTAAAATGAAATTAACAATATTAAATAAACTCTAAATAATAATTTTTCTTATTGCAGTTTTCTGCACGAAGAAGTCATCGATTAGAAGAAGATTTCTGTACAAATTTTTTTTTTTATATTATTATTTTCAAATAATCAAGGAAAAATTAATATTATTATTATTATTATTCAGTAAATGTTTTTGAATAAATCATTATTTTTCACTGTTCACCTAAAAACAAGAAACATTTTTGATGTATCGGCACAGCATATACAATCCTATATATTGAAAATGTAATCGTGCAAAAGATGCCAACACTTAAGATTTAGTAATAATTTTTATTCAATAAATACAAATGAAAATTGGTTAAAAAATTGTTACACTAAGAATAATTATATAAAAGAAGTGGGATGGCATGATTCGTGGCGAAAATCGGGAACGTTTCGTAATGTGGTACAACGGACTATATAATCTAGGTAGAAGATTTAACCGCTTCAATTCCCCCTTCTCAGACCAACCAACCAAACAAAGGTGCTTCTTCTTGATATAATATTAGAGCGAAATTAGTGCTGCAAAAGTAGAAGTTTGTATTATTACGTGGTTCACGTGGTGCATAGTGTAGTGGTTTTGGAGAATTCTGGTATGAATGTTCACCAGAGGAATAAACAATTTTGTAATTCAACCATAGCGCCGCATATGGTGAAGAAATGTAAAACTAAACAATTGACAGTTTTTGTATATTTTATCATAAGGTTTAGTGAAGTTAAATTATTTTGATTTATTAAAGATCTTAACTTAATTTAAGATCCATTATAAATGTCAAAATTTACTACATTACGCTACGAAAGTGATCATGTTGATTGTATTTCAAAATCTACTCTACTACGTTCCACACATTTTGGGTGAAGTACATATAACACTTTACAGTTTTTTTCGTTTTTTGACGGTTTTTGAAATACGTACACTACGCGAGGCACCACGTTAACTATAAACATGATAACACACGGCAAACAATTGACCGAATTCATTGTTCAATAGTAAATTTGTTGAATTACAATATTCGGTCAATTCTTTTAGATGAATCAACCGATATTCATATGAAATTACTGAAAAATATAACTCAATTTTTCGGTTTTCATTACAAAAAAATTTTTGTAAATTTCTAGAAAAATATTTTTTTTTCTTTTAGTGTATAAACTAAAGATACACTGGCTATGGCCTACAGATAATAATAGTGAAAATGGCAATCAAAATCAGCATTGATCGCGAATTGAAGTGAAAAACGATTTCGACACCTTTGTGAAACTAATTTCACATATTATAGAATAAATCAAAAAAAAAAAAAAAAAAAACGAAATAAGATAATCGAATAAAATGTAATCCGATCCGACCAATATATGCTAACAAAATCGCGCTCGTTCAATTATATATGAAATTTTACATATAAATAGTTAGCCGCCGAAATTCTCTTTCTACTACAATAATCCTTATTACATTATACATAATAAAAAAATATGTTTTGGTATAATTTTAAACTGCCAAATGAAATTACATTTCAAAAAGCCGTGAATATTTGCGCGCACAATCTACTTAAGCTTAATCAGATTTTCAAATAAGAATATGCTTAAATAACCCACCTAAATATGCGCAATAATAAATGTAATTTTGTGATTTTTGCTATGTAAAAAAAACTTATGGGCACGGATTTTTATATTATAAAGTCAAAGCACAACATAATTTTTATATGATATTAACAATGCAATAAAAAAAATATTTTACCAAAAGAATTCAGGTGGTGAGCATTGTTAATGATGATGATGACGCGCGAAATTGTTGGTGGATGGATCTGATTTCAAAATTGATATTATATATACCTTATGGGAATTAAATATATATTTATATATATATTACCAATTTAGATTATAGTAATATAACAGGTGTTGAAATTATCATCATCATCACTGCCATAAAAAAAAAATCTTATAATTTAATTCGATCAAAATAAAAAATGCACGTTTATAATCGAGATATTTTTTTTGTTTTTTGTAATTTTATTTTAAATTAGTGTTAAATTTTATGAATTTGAAAATGAAAATTATTAATTTTTCATTGGAATACAATAATTTCACTTTTTTTTTGTAATAATATTTTAATAAGAAAATTTAAAATTTAAAAGGAAATGTGCAGAAGCAATTTACAATTAAATAATAAAAGAAAAATTATTATAAAAATTAGATATTTAATTTTTTGTTATTTAATTCCAAAAATAATTATGTTTTATGTTATTTAGAATAATTTACATAAACATTATTTATATTTACATAATAATTTAATTAAATTTTTCTATAATTAAAGGTGATAACACAATGCTAACCGTCAACGAAGTTGAAATTAACTTTCCAAAGTTGCCGTTTCCTTCTTTTTTTGTGAAATTCATGCTGCTTAATTCTATTTCTAATTTAGAAGAAGTGTTCTACTACATTTTACGTATTTCATCGTCACCAACGTTGATCCTTGTAATTGCTTAGGTATAAATCTGTGTATTTTACACAGCTGTCAACGCCACATTGACGTTAGCATTATGATTCTACCTTTACTATTTAGTTAATCGCAGAGAATATTTTAAAGTAAATTTATTTTATTCAACAATTTATTTTGATATTGCAGTAAATAAAATGAATTTAAAAATCATTTGATAAATAAATTTATGAGATAATAACCATTTATGCAAATTGAAATTATAATTTTTTATTCCATTTTTTTTTTACATTTTTCTATGTATTTATTCAATTCACAAAAATATTATGGATTTTTAGAATTGTAATAATTTTTACCGAAACACGTTTAGCTTATATTTAAAAATAATAAATGTAGAAAAACAATTTACACAAATCTCTTCTGACGACTTCCATGTTAAAATATAGAAGAAATGTTTGGAAACGCCAGTATTATTGTGGCAATCAAGCGAAATTAATATTGGGATGGAGGGAAAACCCAAATTACAATTTGTTAAGTTAAAGCTTTGTTGCTGAGTTATGGTGCTTAGCCAGTAAATAATTCTTATTTGTATGATGTAAAAAGATATCACCAAGTTGAACCATATTTCTAAATACTTTTTGATTACCAACATTGAAGTGCTCTTGTTAGACTTGTAAGGTAACAGCTCTATCTTGCGGTCGAAAATTTAAACGCCAGTAAGTTATTTTATTCTTAATTACGTTTCCAATACGGGAGTCTTAATTTTCTTTGGAGGGTTTAACATTATTTTTGGTGATAATTTACCAATTCTTGATAGACGTTTTGCTGCATTTTGAAGATTATTTTAAATATATTAATGCGATACACCTTAGTGTCATAAACTTCTATTTCATTTTACCCTTCCTTACCTTTCCAATTTTGATTCATATTTGTTGTTTTCAAAAATATATTAGGGCTAATGCCGAATAGTGCTACTGTCTAGTCAGTGAGATTCTGAATCATTCAACCTTTTTAAAGCAATATTTACCAAAAATTTATATGGAAATTTTGGTATAATAAATAACAATTTTCAAAAATAACAAGGAAACACAGATGGACGACAAAGCATTACCATAATAGCTTTTTTGTTTCTTATAGGAAACCTCAAAAATGTACTATAATTATATCATAGGTTTGGTTGATTTTGAAGGACTTAAAACTTCGAGACTCTCACGAACGTAAGTCACATTTACATGAGGCAGATATAATTTCCAGTTGAAAACTTCATTATTATCAAAACGTGTTGACCCATTCCACATCTTTAATGAATTCATTCTCTCTAGTCGGCTTCATTTTACCTGTGTCTTCTTGAATCTTTTATGTTAGACTGAGAGACAATAGAGAATTGAGTAAGTCCAGTAAGTCCTAATTTTATTACATGCTTCTCCAGTGACAATTGAGAGTTACATCAATAAGAGTTTTAAAATTATGTGAAAACTATATTAATAGGAATAGCCAGACAATAAGTAAATTTATAAGTACAATAATTTTCATAACTATATTTTAAATTTAAATCGTAAATTGAAATGCTGTGAAATGCAATACGTATGTGGGCAAAAGAATTTTATAATAAAATTTGTGTTTCTTGTTCTATAATATCCTTATAAATTGGAAGAAGAGTACTGGGAGTTTTTTCTTGTTAGCATTTACCATACAGTATCGTAATAACAATTGAAATTCCTGGATAATAAAATAAAATAAATATAAGAATAGTGAACATAACTTCATTTTATATTGTTTACTAAAAAGATGTTAATAATACACCTGTATTTATGGTGTTATGCGGAAATTAAAATATTATTGTCAACAATGATCACTAAATTTTAAACTGAATTAAATTATATTTGTTTAAATTTCTACGAATTGTTTATTTTATTTTTATTTTATTTTGTATAATTCAAGAATTGAAGAGGAGTAAAGAATTATTCAATTTGGATATGTTATTAATGCTAATTTAATTGAATTGTTTAAAAATAAAATATGTAATTGTCTTCAATAACGAATAATTTTAAATTTTCAATATTATATAGAGAAATAAAATATAGAGTTCTTAGGTACCAATTGATAAAAATGAAACAAATTTTCTAAAAATAAATATAATTTTATTTATATAACCTACAAAATAACCAAATTAAATTACCCAAAAAACTGTATACATTCACACTATACACACACATTATTATAACGTTTATAGCAATTAATTTAATATTTTTTTGTTGTTAAACATCCGTCACTTAGGCCATAACGAATTCATCAGCCCGTAACATAATTTTTACCAATTTTTATCTAACCAAATCGTTACCATATTAAATCTACATCAACCATATAAAAATCTTATGCTTAAAACATCACTTGCGTTCATTGGGGTTGATAAGATTATACACCACCTTCGACATTGAGTCGACAACCACCACCATCACAATAAATATATATACGTCATTCTCATTTCGCAATGTACACTTTTAAATGCCTAAATAATTTGCAAAAAAAAAAAATATGAACAAAATTGTTGTAAAGGAAATTAAAATGCTCCTTGCACCTTACTAAACAGACTTACAACCCTCACAGTAAAAAACACAAAAATTGTATGACTTTTGTTACACAAATTAATAAATTCATCCCCGAAAATATGCGAATTAAAAAATATCATTTACTACATCAGTACATAGCGAAATTAAAAATATGTAGGGTTGATAACCAAAAAGTCTATTAGTTCTTGCGTTGAAAAACAGAACTCTAAAGCATGAGTTTTTGATGAATTAGTTTGTCGGTTTTTGCGGAAAATTGTATTTCTTATGACAATTTGGTTGATTATTGTTAGTTTTAAAGGAGTGAGAATTACGAAACCGCCAAATAGACAGGCCACACATCAGAGAACCCGTTGCACTCTCCATTCGAACGTTACATCGTTTCGTCCCTTACCAGTTCTTTAATGAACAAAATTATCTTGGCCAGTTTTAGTTTACCCGCATCGTCAAGGTTTTCTAAAAAGAACCTACCAAGATTTCCTAAATCAATTGTTCATTTGTCTTCTTCTCCTTCATATATCCACGACACGTGGTGTGTGGTGGATGTAATAAGACCTAATCTAATTCCATGTTTTCTAAGAATCGCATGTCCCGTGACCTGCTTTTCCATTACCTTCAATCATACAGTCGCTAATATGTTAAGATTAGATTTACATATATCTACCAATTTTGAGTATGTTACGATATTAGTCAAGGATTTTAAGACCGCTTTCCTATCCGAACATAAACTTAACCTTGTATCTCTTAAGTTTAAGTTACTTAATATCATAACATCTGCCGCGTGATTTATGACAGCGATCGCGGCCTGGAATATTTTGGTGTATGCATCCAATCTTAATGTCTGATTTAAATATAAATAGTTCGAGAAGGTACAACCACCACATCCCGTATCCATTTTAGAGTGGTTCGAATAAAGTATGTGAATTCAATATGTGCGAAATGAATAGCTAATTATGATTTGGCCAGAATTAATTTATTAGATGAATTTTGATTTTGAAACAGGAATAAAATTAGACTTATTTTTTAGAATATTCGGTTTTCATATCAAGAACAATTGAGTAATTTTCCTTCCATTACATAAAAGTATTACCATTTTCAATTAATTTTCCTATTTCATTTCTCAACGTCGACAAAACTGACAAAACCAAATCATTAAAATTAGGCTTAAATACAAAGTTTAAATCAAAATTAAGTCAGTTAAATAGTTTCTAGAAATTGTAGGGTAATTTCAAAACGAAAGAATATTTTATAGTACCATAAAATGATTTACCCCTTCAATTATTTAAGGGAACAACTGCAAAATTATTAAATGAATTATTTGAATTATTAATTTGAGGTCATGAATAGGAATATTAATATTAACTATCCAAACATTATCATTATTTCAATACTATACAGTTCGATTTTAACTTATCTAATTAAATTATAAATCTTTATTTAACTGCAAGAAATATTTTAATATTATATTTATTTACTTTAATATTATTACTGTCCATTTCGGTAATATTATGTTAAAGGAGGGTTTAAAAATAAATAAATGTACAGCCATAGTACAACCACTGCCATAAACAATACAATTTAAACATCAAATGAGCCCTATGACATGATCAAAAGTCACATTCAATTGACATCAAACATTGAAAAACTGTGGAAATTATACTAAAAACATAAAAAAAATAGTATTTTGTTGTCTTGGCTGCATAATATTTCTGCAACAACATGTTACGATATACTAAAATTTCAACATTCTGTATATAAATAAATTTTTTGGCAGTTTTTTAAAAGATATATGTTTTTTTTGTTTTTGTTATAGTAGATTGTTTATCCACCCATTTCATGTTTATCTTGAATGATTTATATAGAAGAGGGTTGAGAAATTTATGAAGATATTTGGAATGCTATACATTTACATTATATTTATGTGTTACAACTTTAAGTCAACCCGATTTTAAAATTCAAGAAAATTTTTAGTAGGATAGAAAAATTTAGATTTTCCAATAAACTTTTATAATTTTTCAAACCCTGAACTTAAGTTATTCTTAATAAACTATGAAAAATATATTTATTATTAAATTTAGATGCAGTCTTAGATCTGAGAATATTACAAGAATACAGAACGGAATCTAATATGTCCTAAAATAAAAATATTTTCGCCTAAAGTTATGCAACCGTTGAATAGGTATTATAATAATAAAAGGATAGTTGTGGTGAGTGAGTGAGTATATATCGTCGGTGGAAGATGTGGAACTTCGTAAATATCAATTTTTCTAAAAATTATTTTTTCGTATTATACGGTATTCAATAGAGATGGGCTGACCACTTCTTGTAGCATCTATGTAGTCAGACACCAGCGTAAGCCAACACTACTTCAACAGTTCATCGTCCAACCACCCATAGTAAACCGCCAACTATATAAGAATTCCAATATCCCATCAGGATACTGAAGAATAACAAATTGCTTGTTTAAAATAGAATTCCTGCGGAAGGAATGATAAAAATCTGGACCACAGAAATATTGCCAACTGTGTGGAATATCAGCCTAACCTTCCCTATATTCAAGAAAGGTGATCGGTTTGAATGCTTCAGCCATCTTGAATGTAGCGTACAAAATCCTGTCATCTTATTAAGAGAACAGTGTGCATAAAAACATATATGGAATAGAACATCGGTCGTTAACAGTGTGGTTTCAGACCTGGTAAATCCACTATTCTAAAGAAGTGTAGAAATATCACCATGTATTTATTAAATTGAAGCCTCTTTACGTTTCGTTTGGGAAAGTTCCTACAAACTGTTTTGTTTCGGAATCTAGTAAGTTTGAGATAGCTAAATTTAGTGGGTCCCTATCATAACTTCCGAAACATATAAAATATATACTGAATTTTAAATTTACATATTTTAACAAACTCCGAGTTCTAAGCTATCCCTAGGTTAATATTCATACTTAATATATTATTTAATGATTTATATTAAATTCTGTTTAAAATCAATAAATTCGTACTATTACTTTGCAATGCTCTTATATAAACTTTAGAAATTTTATTTATTACATTTTTTATTAGAAGATTTTTTTTTTAAATCAGGGAATTTTTTTCTTTTCTTTTTTAAATTGACCAAAACTGAAATATTTTTATTGCTTCAATTTTAGTTTTTGTGTAAATTTTTCTACACGCATCATCAATTTTATATCCATTACGAATTTAGTTTAAATTTATGATTCAATTTCAACCCAATTTTCTTAATACTGAAATTCTACTTAAAAAATGTTTATATTTAGAACTAAATCTAGTAACATTTTTCTTAGACAACTAAAAATATAGAAAATTATTTTTGATCTACTTTAAAAGTTTAAATTTGGTGATAATTTGGTAGCAATTTTCTTATTTTTGTACATAACAAAATACTAAAAATTTTATCTTATTACGAAATTTGTGTAATTTTTGTATACAAATCTTTTTCGCAATTGTTCTATCAAGATACATCCATTAAATAACCACATTAAAAGTAAATTTAAATTTTTGAACAAAAACCAAAAGTAATTGAGAAACCTTTTAAGACAACAAGCCAAACAGAAATAAAAAAAAAATCTTATCTGATACCAACAAAAAAAAATTAGTCCTTTCTGTATATAAAGTCCTTGATATTTTTGTATTGTAATTTGTATAATTTTTATTTAGTTTTTTATATTTTTTTTTTGTTAGAAGAAGAAAATTTTCTATAGGAAGATACGAAATTGTGAAAAAAAGGATTCAAAAGGAATAAAAGTAACGCCGCCTAAGATTAGATAAGAAAGAAAATTTGTTATTTTTCTGGTGGTTATTTTTTTTCTATATATATATGTAAGTGTGAAAATTACTATGAAAAATAGTCATTTGCACCCCTTTTTTATATATTTCGAGTATTATAGTATTAAATTTAGATTTAAACGAAATGACAATTCAACATAAAATTATTTTTGTTTTTGTATTGAATTTAGCTTTGCACATAAAATTAATAAGATCAATTTTGTGGAAAACTAAATTATTTAGTATAGATTAATTCCATTTTAGACAAAGAAACAAATTTAATTTCTTAGAGCGTTTATTAAATTATATTTCGTACCGCAATTTATTCACAGATTATTTGCCAACTTTTGGTTTATATTTCGCTATTAACTTACAATTCAGAGATACTAAAAATTGTTTTGATAGTAAATTCAACATTGACAAGAAATCGATCATAAATATCGAAAATAATGAAGAATATCGAATACAAATAATATTTAAAATTAGTAAATCTGTTACAATCAATGATGTATTGCTGAAATTATCTATACGAGGTATACAAATATCGGGTTTCTACGTTGTTTGGAAACTAAAATACCGCAAAGTTAATATTTGCAAAAACAAAAATAGATTAAAAGCGTAGAACTTTTAATATGATAGAATTATTTCACTTAACTACGGGCTTGTAGTTTCCAAACAAACCGCACTCCTTTTAAAGGGCATTTAGTTACCAATGATTCCGAATAAAAAGTTTCTTTGAAGTAAAGAAACTCTTTAATAGCAACAAGATAATGGCTACTAATAATAATCATTATCAGCAAATGGTCTCTATTTTTCAGCAAATGGACTCAATCTTTAGTATTTTCCCAGTCTTTAATTTTAAATAATATTATACTAATTTAAAGTTGAATCCACTTAGAGCTACATCGATTCCTCGAAGTTGAACCCGGAATGGATTACAGCATTGCATAATTTCAAATATTTCCTTAATTTCTTAAAAAAAAATTAAAATTATATTAAAATTATTCAAAATAAAATATAATTTTAAATCAAATAAAGTAAATATTAATTTTTACACAAAAAAAAATTAAATATTCATATTCAATATTCATATTATAACAAATTCTAAAGTAAGAATTTTAATTTATTCATTTCATACTATCCAGAATATATCAGATATTTTAAAACTAAAATAATTTAAAAAAAAAAAAATACCTTCAACACAAAACTTTCCGTTGTACCACCAATCCTAATTGATAAGAATCAGAAAAGGTTCTCAGCATGTAATAATTCAATTACACTACACACTCTCTTACCATACCAAGAAGACAAAAACATAAAAAAAAATTTATATTTCATAAAGTTAGCATACTTATTTCTTCCTATATTAAAATTCATTAAAAAGCCTTAGGCTAAATACCACAGATTTGCATCATTTTGCCACAAAACATATCTTTACATACATAATACTAACATATAAATTCAATTCATTATTTTGTTCCTTTGGGATCTGTTGGTCATATTATTATTTACTTGATATTTTCTGTGATACTTTCAAAAAATTAACCAATAGGGCGGAAAGTTATAATTTGTACAGATTTATGAATTTTATTAAAATATATTTTATAATAAATATATATATTTCAATTCAATTTGTAAAAATGGGAATAATTACATATATATTTTGATATGATATTATAAAGATAACCTGCAGTTTTTCATATTGAAAACTATTTTACCATGTTTTGATTTAATTTTTACAAGAATTTTATTTATTAAAGGAATATTCATTAATTCCTCCTCTAAATATATATTAAAAACAACAAAAAGAAATGTTTAATGTTTTGCACCCCTTTTAACAGTTTTATGCTAAAAAAAACAACAAAATGCTCAATGAACTTTGTATTCGTATACTTAGTGAATTTTTGGAAATTACCAGTTCACTTTTTTGTATAAAGAATGAAAAACCACAATTAGATTGTTAAAAATTATCGGCATATATATAATATAGCTAAGTATGGTTGAAAAATAAAATTTATTAGCGATTTATTTTATCTTAACCGACCTGGCCAAATGTTGTAATTAACCTCATACCCCAATTAGGTCCTTTTATTTTTTATGTACATATAAATGAAATATTTCGTTTTTATGTTTTAGATTAATAAATGTTTTTTTTTTACTTTTTGAAGGAAATTATGCAAAATAAAAATTTTTGTTTTTAATATTTGCAAAATATTAAGCCGTCCATATATTATACAACATGTTTATCAACGTTTTAAGAACAAATTGTATCGTATGTAAAGCTTAGAACACATTTACAACAATTTTGACGGTTGACAAAGAAATATTAAAATATATTAATTTATGTAGATCGGGCGTAGTGTACAACTAAAATGACATTTTTCTCATTTTATGTAAAAAAACATGTTTATTTATCAATATTTTTTATTGAATAAAATAATATTTAATTATAATTATTTTTCACTCAACTTTTATTACAGAATTTTCTTTGTCATTTGAAACTATCCTGAATAAATATCCTTAATAATAGATTAATATCGTTTGTACACCACGTTGGAATGTGTGTAATAAAAATTTACAGCCAGATTGACAACATGTTAACAACCAGGTTGAACAATGTATGGGCAACATTAGAATTTTGTTTGAAAGTTTATTTTGACAGATATTATAAGAAAAATAAGTCAGTGTCAGAAAATGTTGAATAGCTAGTTTGTTACTAATAATTAGTTAACGAATAATTGACGAATATTTATTCCGATGTGTCCAATTGACCAAAAGTTAAATATTTCAAGGAAATGATTTTTTAACATTGAGTTAAATTTATGTTATCACAAATTATAAATATTCAATAAAAATCAGCATTTCCTAAGAGTGGCAACAATTTTTGGTCAGTTAATATAACAAATGAAGATTCCTTATATTCGAAAATAGTGGAATCAATTAAAATGGTAAAACTGACAAAAATGGTCTGTTGGACCAATACAGCCGACGAATTATTAGTTTTCTGTAAAGAATAGTCTAAACTCTAAAGAATTAAATTTAAAAAAATTCTGGATGGTACTTTTGTCCAAGCCAGTACTCTAATTTTGTTACATTTTCAAGGAAATCAATAAAATTTGGGATACAGCAAATTGTTATACAATTCTCAACAATATAAATGTATCCAAAATATTAATCAAGTTGAGACAATGTTCTTTTATTTGGTTCTATTCGACATAAATCGGTTTAATTTTATTGGTTTCTGCTTAAAACTAACATGAATTTTAATCTTTATTATCCATTTTGTGGTATTTAATTTGTTAACCATACGAATTTCCCCTATTCTATATTCATTGACATTCAAATTTAATATTAACAAAATAAATCTATATACGTATGATGCTATAACCTTTTTGCCATCCATATACATATATATCACAAAATTATTATGACCAAAATATGAAAATCATTTATAATATTTAAGTCCTTATCGCGTAAAACACAACGCGAACAAATGAAAATTTTAATATTATTATATAATATTCAAAAGTTTTTAAAATTAAAATATACATATCAACAAATTGTGGGGTATACGTAGAGTGTATACTCTTATGGTCCTTTTTCCCAAGGCGGAGACCTTTCATCCTTCTTTATTACTAATATGTAATATCTTTAGCATATATATATATATATGGTAATAAGTAAAATGTCCGTATATTTCTTGTTTATATTAAGAGAAAACAATGTTTAAAATGAATAGTTAAAAAGGAATTTTATATATAATTTCAACATCGTTACTTTTGAAGAAGGATAATGATAATTTTTACGATTAGTATATAGTTTAGTTTTTTTTTGGTTATGGTCTTTTAAGTTTATGACCTTATCCTTTTGTTATAAATTATGCTCGATTAAATAAATGTTTTGGTTATAGTATAAAATTTGAATTAAATAATTTATATAATTTGTATGTAAATTATTATCTTTGTAATAAGGATCTATATACAATATAATAAAGTAGAGGGAGATGAATATATACTTTTAAAACTAAAAGAATATTTTTAATGAAATAGATTTTTGTATTTAAATAAATTAATTGTTGACATCCAAATATAATTTTTAAAAAATGTCGAAATTTCCAGATAAAGAGCTAAGTTCTGTCCTTACTTCTACCCATTTTAGAGTTTGTACTCTTAGGCATATTCTCTGTTTAATAATAATGACACGTTCTTACATTTCAACTTTTACTTGGCGGCGGTCACTAAATAGACATCAAAATATTTTTATCATGTCAACAGGTCGGCGAGAAGTGTCAGACATAAAATATTAGGTAGTTGCAATTTATTCGTATTTCTCAGAGTAGCATTACAAGATTCGGCATACATTTCTTTCGCAAAATTTTACCTTGACTTTTATATAATTAAATTAACAAATATCAATAAATTTTAGACAAAAAATGCAGACTCATTAATTTCAATCAAGAAACTCCAACTGAAAAGAAGACTTTGCAACCGATTAGTAATATACAAAGTTCTTAAAATACAAACTAATTAACATACAAGAATTTCGGTATTATTTGATTTATTGATTGACTCATATTCTACCAAAATTTGCTTTATTATTTATTCTTTAAAAAAAATTTGTATGCTGTTTGACAAAATTTATGTACTGCTTGAGACCCCGACTAAAATTAATTGGTTTTTACGTAAATTTTTATATAAAATATGACTTTTAATGTTGAGACTTTATTAAATTTATATTTCTTTTTTTGACACAACATATATTTATATATCAATATTTATATAATATTCAAACTCAAAAGAAAAGGATAACTTTGTCCTTGTAAAATTTTGTTATAAAGGTTCAAGATTATCATAAGGTTGTCACTACATGTCAAAGTTTAGAAACGTATTGTAATAATTTTTTATTTTTTTGTATTGTAAGAAAAGTTTGTAATAGTTTAAACTTTACTTTTATTAGATCTCTAGAATAGATATAGAAAATATAGAAATTTCTTGTTCAATATTATATGACACAAAGGGGTTGACCTAATATACAATATTGTTGAGGGGTTCCAAAAATTAAAAAAAATATGAATTTGAAAAGGTTTCATCAAAATATTGAATAAATATACATAATATTAAATTACATTCGAAATATATTTTGAAAAAGAATAAATTATAGAATTTTAAATTCTTATTTCAGCAAATTGTGTATAAATATTTAAGACGAACTAAACGAGGCTCTGTCCAATTATTCTTTCTTTAAACTCGTAATGCCTTTCGTCAGAAGTAACGCAAATCCTTATACATGAAAGCGAAGAAACATTTATAATTTTGGAAAAAAGAAAAATTGGTGAATCTCAGAAAAAGACGTCAATAGATGTCGCTGTATCTTCTTCTCAGAAAAAAATGGTATGTAACAAGTTTTTTATGGTAAAACTATGTACAATTCAATTTATGTAATAATAGGTTTCAAATGAATTTTTAAAGTTATTTAGATACTAATGCTTTATCTTAAAAATATACTAATTTATTTACTTCAAAAATTTTTACACACTATCATAATTTTCACGTTTCCAACATATATTTAGAAAATTACAACTTTTGTTTTTGTTTTATTGCATCTTTAAATGTCATTTTGAAATAATTCTGAATAAATTATGGTACTACTTGCCTTCTGCTTCAATTAATACATCTGCTTCTTCGAATAATCACTTTCAAAACATAAGTGGGGCTATTCTGTAATAAATTAATGTTGTTTACCCATTTTTCTCCTATTCCTATATTAACTTACCTATTATAAATTTAAATTCACCTATTATAAAATTTCTCCTTGGATGTCCAATTGTAAGAAATGATTTTCTTTCAAAATCCTTTCCATTTCTATTAAATACGCAGTTTTAAAATAGTTCATTATTCTATTTTCCATTAATCAAAATATATTTTATTAAATATTCCAAATTGAAAAAGCAATAAATTTTAATTTCCCAAAAAACAAAAAACATTGAATTAATTTATAAAATAATTTTTGCTGAAAATATTTTATTTGTTTATAATTAAATTTATAATAAACTTAAAAAATATGCCATAATCATCTAAAAAATAATAAATTATGAATTTTAATTATGCAAAAACATAAATTAAACCCACCACATTTCAATTATATATAATATTTTAAATTTACATAATTATTATTATTCTTATACTATACAAAAAATTTCAAAAATTATTTTAAAACCTGAACCTGTTGCCGCTAAAATAATTATTTCTTTATTTCAAACTGTTACCTTGTATAATAATAATAATAATATTAAATTAATTTTACTTAACTTTTAGGTTAGAGTCCTTCCTTCCGCATTAACTACAAAAACACTCATAATTTCCCCATAGAACCAAAAAAATAAATAAAATATTTTAATTTTTGATTCGATTTTATACTTTTTGAAATTTTTGTACCCACCAGGGGTGTTTTAATTGAGTGTAATTAAAATAACCAAAAAAAAAGGAATGACATTTTTAAGGCGGTAATAAAGGATTTCCTCTAAATATTCAATTACACAAAAATTTTCCTTTTATATATAAATATAATATTTATAATTTTCATCAGTATTGTTATTATTATTTTATTTTAAAGTTTATCGTAATTAATACCAAATTTTGTCACATTGGTGGTACGCAGAAAATATGAATGTGAAACTTTACCGCCGCGAATAAAACCCATACCAAAAAATCAGAAAACAAAAATTTGTCTAATGATGTTGATGCCAACGAGATGAAAGGAAAATATATAAATACTTTTTTTTTTTAATTTCCCTTTGGGATAATTTTTCATAGGAAAAGGATTAAAATTTATAGTCGTATGTATGTAGTTAAATGTTGTACGTTCTGGTTTATTATAGATAAAATTTTAGTGAGGAAATCTCTTCAATTACAAATTAATTATTATTTTAAGTTGATTAGAGAAGCCTGAAATGGAGATATTCGGAATAATAATATAGATGATAATTTTCAATATATTTCATATTTCTATGTGGAACAAACACAATGATATCAAATTATTGAGATTCATGTATAAATTAAGGTTGAAAACATAATAAAGAAATACGAAAATTTAATAGAAATTTAATTTTTTAAAATATTATTTTCAATATAAATGTTTGATTTTGGTGGTAAATATTATAAAAATACAATATTAATTAAATTTTAAATGGATAATTTTAGGAACATCTTAGCAGAGAATCATTTTCAATGTAAATTCATTAAGACATATGGCAAATCAATCATGCTCCCGAATATTCATTAAATCCTTCGTTTAATATTAAATAAACCATTCCAATTTTATAATAATTGTGTAAATTTATATTTTACCTCCTTTACCCTACCCATAATCCTTCTTATCTAATTGTAAACTGCTGCTCTAGTCATGCTACTTCTAACCTCTTTCCCTTTTTTTACGCTCCATGTAACATTTATGTATTATTAACTGGAGTTAAATTAATGTAATTGATTGATTGGTTTTAAAGGAGTGGGAAATACAAGACCCCCACGCACATAAGCCACAAAAGACTGAGCCCGTTGTATACTCCAGCCAAACTCTGCATCACAGTTATCACAGTTACGGCGCGTCGACCCATCCCACTTCTTTAATGAACGATATCATCTCAACCGCTTCCTCGAAGTTTTCTAGAAAGAAAGTACTTAATTTCCTAAATCTTTTTTGTTCGTACACCCACGACTCGTAGTGGATGTAGTAAAACCTAATCTATTTCCATGCTTTTTAAGTATTTAATGTAATTAGTTTTAACTTTGTATGATCAGTAGATGTCGTAGAAATAGACCCAATCGAAAATTTAATAAAAAAAGCGAATATATTCCAAGGATTTTCCAAATAGAATTTGAGATATTACAATTTTGCCAAATTATTTTGCTAGAAAATAAATAAGTTATTAATTAAATCCCTGATAAAAAGTATGGAAAATCATATTTCTTATAATATAAAAAAAATCATCGCTTAAATCTTTAAAAATTACAGAATTTTATATAAACTTCCCGTCCAAAACAAAAAACTAAAAAAATCGTAAAATTATTCTAACTATTTATCAAACCAAAACCGAAGAAAATAAAAATTCCCAAATGTAACATAAAAAAATCAAAACTTACCGATACATTAATCCATAAAAAAAAGACGGAAAATCTACAACATAAAATAAATAGGAAATTCAATAAAAATAAAGATTTGTTACTCAAGGATAACTCTAATAATATGCGGCTGAATGGCGTTAAATAAATGTTCCAATACTTTATGCACCCTTCAATATAAATAATTTTTCTATAGAGATTGTGCCATTAACATTCGTATATCCTTAAGAATAAGGATGTATAATGTTGAACTTTTCATAGAGGAGTAAAGTAAATCGCCGACGGCAAGATTAAAAAAAGAATTTGGAAATTATACCTTAAAAAAAATTGGAAGGAAATTATTAAGAAAAACCATAAAAATACATAAATATACCAAATAGATTACAACAACCTGTCGATATTTTGGGTGTTAAATGTTTTGATTGTGATTTATTAGGACATATAAGAGAGCACTTCAAGACCACTCAAATTTTATGTGGCTTTTTTCTTTTCTTTTTTTTTTTGTGGATTTGCTATTTTTTGTTGTTTTGTTATTTAAATGGTCTTTCGATGACATTAAATTTAATATTGTGAAAGGAATATAAAAAAAATTGGTCCTTATGGTTAAAGCTCTTAAGGAAATTGATATTTTGTTAATTTTTTTTTTCTATGGTTGGCTAATAGTACTAAAGTGTTAATTTGAGGGTAAAAAAATATTGGCAAATGTCAATTATTCTTAATTTTCTAGTTATTTATTTACTTAAACTGGAAACTTTTCTAGTTATTTATTTACTTAGCTGTAGACGCAACGGACTTCCTACTTTCAGACCTAGTCAAATTTTATTAATCAGAATTTTATTAAAGAAAATATGGAGAACAGAGTATAAGAAAGTTAAAATTACAGATCCCAGCAACAGAAAAGTAAACTTGAACACAACAAATTATGAAACCGAACAAATGTTAAACCTTATGGAGGTGTTCTCGAATAACGTAAATTTGTAATGACTCATTAACAGAACAATCAAACTGTCCATTGCCTCAGAAAAGTTAACCGGATTAATTATGAGTCACAATGAACTAATGAAAATGTCTTTTACCTCAAACGAATGGGGGAATCCGTACTCCACTTCAATTAATTGATTTCTAATCAAAATATTTAACATTTATATTTATTTTATAAACTCGTAAACTATACAATTTTCTTTTAGCTAAGATCATACAAGGATAATGTAAATTTTATGTATCATAAATGTTTATTTTATTTATAATACAAATTTTAAAATTAATGTTAAACATATGTATAGTGGTAAGTACTTAAGATATTTACATGTATACTTAGAAATTTTTATAAATAATCACTTTTAAATTGATTCTTATTTTATTTTGTAAAATATCACGAACATATAATAAAAAATTTCCCCATATTTATATATTTATTTCCTGAACAATTTCCAAAATATTCTACCCTTAAATATATTTATTCTCCCCATCAAAATAATCTTTATATAACTGACTTTAAAGTAGTTTATTCATCTTATTACTTCTTAAAAATTACTTCAAGATTATATGCAAAATAGATTTATTGAGTTAAAAATGAAAAATTTTCTGTGAAAAGAATAACATTTTACTGTCTTCAATAAAGTAAATCCGCGAAAATTTTATTATCTCATGCCGCCCTTTAACAATGTTTTTAATATGCTCCCCAAGATTAGATACTTCTAAAACATAACAATGTACATAAATGGTTTGATTTAAGGATATATTTTATTTACGGTAATACCGATAAATATATTTTGAATCTATTTACATAAATTTATATGCTATACAATTTTAAAGAAAGTAACAAAATATTTTCAAATTATTTGTCAAAGGTAAATATGTATAAAATAGAAAATCAGGGACAGGATCATGCTACGAATAGTTATGTTATTTGATAATGTTATCAAAAAATCTTAATTTCGTTATAAAATAACGCTATAAATCGCAGAGCTACACAAAACATTATCTATAACAAAAATTAACTTATTATTATAATAAAATTCATTCTTATATCATATATTTATTTATTTGTACCAAAAAGGGCATTAACGAATCGTTATGGAACGATATTTTATTTGTAAACGGTCTAATAACGTGAAAAATTTGAATCCGTTATCGCTTGTAAAATCGTTATATAATTGTATAAGTTTTAATAACGTTATAGAGTATTAATTCTTTATACAAATGATACTGGATTTGAAATTGGTACAATTACGTTAATCAGATTTGAATCGTTATTATAACGTATATCGAGTATTACAATGATTTTGTATTTGTAATCTGTATAATAATGTTACACATATTTGAATTGTTATTATAACGTTATCTAGTATTGTTATATTATATAAATAGAAATTAAAGTTCAATTTTACAAATAAAACATTAAGAATTTTATAAAGATCCAGATTAAGAAATTTCAATAGTAAATTTTAAGAATATTGTTATACCCTATATAAATAATGTTTGTTATATCAAGGATTTTCCATTGTTATTATAAAACAAAATTAATTGCTATAAAATATCGTAGTAATTTAATATTTTACTAACGTATATATATCCAAAATTACTTCATACCATATTACCACCATATTTTTAAACAAAATTCTTATAAAACTATTTAATTATCATATAATACTATATGAAAGGAAATATTTCATATTACTCTGGACCTTCATTGATTTTTCAAAAGAATACTATTATTTGTCTTCCCATTTTTTTTTAAATATTTCAGTATCAAAAAGTACATAAAAGGATATAGTGTTTATGTAAGTTATGTCCATTTTATGTATACACATAAAAGTTTCTATTCGTCCTTTGCTTTATGTAAATTTATACAATTGAAATATTTGTCATATTTTTATAGAATACAAAAAATCAAAAAGGATCATCGTATATGTTTTATATAGTTATGTAATTTATATATAAATATTTCAATATTTTATAGTCCTTTAAAAAAAAATATCAATTATTAAAAGATAGATGATTTATGATAAATCTTCTAGTATACATATATGGTCATATAATGATTTATGTATGGATTTACATATTAATATTTTTGTGCAGGGTGATTTAAATTAGTTTCATTTTCGAAGTAGAAGCTGTTAAGAGTTAAACTGAATACTATAAGCTAAACGTTAGATAGTGCAAAAAAAAAAATTATTGAGAAAACAAAAATTGCTGTCACAAATTGTCACATTTTATATTTAATACTTTGGCAATTCTTTATCTTTAAATTATTTATGGACGATACGAATCTGATATAAACTTTTATCGTCAACTATTGAATAATTAAATCAAAGGTTTAATAATATATTACACATATCACCTTATACAAAAATATGATATCTTTTAAATAATGATCTTAAATTTCGAATTTTCCCTTGAGAGTCATCCTCTTCACTTACCATATTATATACTCAAACAAAAAGTCAAAATTCAAGATTTATTACATAATTTTTCTATATATTATATACATTTTTTCAATACCAAAAATTTATATTTATATTAAACTATGTTGGCCAAACCATTAAGTTAATTTTACTATATATATTCTCTCCCCAAAACAATCGATTTACTTTGTAACATTAATTTTTTTGTTTTCTTTGACAAAGTCATAACCACCAAAAAATAAAAAAACATGAATGTTTATGTGAAACATAAATTCTTGGATAACAAAAAAACAAGTCGCCTTAAAGATAAATTTATTTAATATATCCTTAAAAAAATATATACTTTTTTTCATTCGACCATTAGTTGGTGGGCCAGCACTTACTAAATTTCATATTCCCATGGGTACAACATAAATATATATTCACCCATCTTGTTAGTAGTCCATAAAAATAATATTATATCGTTTAAACAAAGTCACAATAACAAAAAAAAATGAAGAAATATTTTTTTATAGAGAAGTTATGTTTTATACAAAATTTATGTAACAAAACTATACTACATAATTTTATAATTTACCATTACATTACTTTGCTATAGTAGTACAATTTTGTTATTTCAAAATGACAGTGATTATCCATACTTGTTATCATCTCATGGTAAGTATAAACACCGACCTTATACGCAAATAGCTTGAAATTTAATAAATATGAGAGATACACAAGGATTTTTAAATACAATTTACAGACTATGGTAACTAATTGTTCTTTTGTTTTGTTTTTTTATGTCTCATCTGGTAACTTTAGGGCAGTCATTAACTTAAGTGATGAAACTCATTTCAACCAAGTGTGTTTGTCATAAATGTCGAAATGGATATAGAAAGACCGCATATACAAGGAAATATAATTATTAAATATATAAGGAATTATGAGAAAGATGAGTTTCAGTGCTTTATCAACATACAAGTTCATTTCTTTGATACTATAATTATAATTATTAGAATTTAAGAATGAGTTTCGCTGCTCTTTTACAAGTTCATTAATTTGTTGATAGTATACAATATTTTTCAGAAAATTTATCAAAATGAAATTGTTATGGGTCATAGTTAGACCAAAAGTAATTTATTTTAATATATTTACACTCTGAACAAGCAATTTATTTAAATTTAGTGTTTATTAACATAAACAGACCAAGTCTATTTATAGAGACTTATAAAGAAACTTATATTTAACTAATTAATATAAAAAATGAAAATTTAACTTTTGAATTTTTAAGTTTTATTAGTATACTATAATTTTCCTTGACAGCACATATATAAATTTTATAATCTTCACTAAATCTTTCGACTAATTTTTTCATCATTGCAGTAATGCTTCCTCAAGTACATTCTAAAAAATTTCAATCTTGATCTGTTGTTTATTATATAATGGCATCGGAACTAAAATATTGTTATATAAATATATTTCTAGCATGCAATATTTTTGTTATACTCAACATATTTTTTAAATGAAGTAATAATTTAACAAATAAACAAAGCTATAACAAACAACATCAAACAATTTATCACATTGTGATGGTCTCCAAAATAACAACTTTTTTTAAATTTAGGGTAGAAAGTATTGTCAAAAAACAACGATTTCATAACTAAAATAAGATAAAACTCCCCCGTTCACAAAACAAAACAACAAAAAAAAATTATTTATTATTGTTTAGTGTTGACTTGAGTTATTTTTGTTTGTTACCATCACACGTTATCAAAATCGCGAATTTTTCTTTATTTCAACAACTGTACAGCATAATTCTATGCGACGAATAATCACAATGACACTTTGCCCTTCAACATAATATTATACCTTCGACCTCGAAAAATCCCTTCACAATTTTTGTTAGCAAACCACAAACCAAACCAAAACATAAAAAGTCCTTCAAGTTTAAATTTATATGCTTATCAAGAGCATAGAACGACTGATATGATAAATTCACTTATCTAATTCAAAAAAAAAAAAAATTGGTGCAGCATAACTACTGTGCAGTAGTTTCATATGAATGGAATTTGGTTTTTTATGGAAAACCGATATTTGTGTACCATAACCAATTAAAAAAATTTATAAAATATGTTAAACGAAATTTTCAAATTAATTTAGCGCCATCTAGTGAACTTCCTGGGTCGTAGGTATTCATAGAGTTGATTGAAAGACGCTTGAAGGATTACGTGCCATTGGTGAATTTCAGAATTATCCGAAGAATTTCAGAAGAACGTTTGCCCCAAGAAGCACGTTCTTTTTGTCGATGGGCAATGGTACAGAAGATGCTCAAGGGTTTCTTATTTTCTCAATTGAAGTGAAGAATGTTTGCTCCAAGAAGCACGTTCTTTTTGTCGATAGGCAATGGTACAGAAGATGCTCAAGGGTTTCTTATTTTCTCAATTGAAGTGAAGAATGTTTGCCCCAAGAAGCACGTTCTTTTTGTCGATAGGCAATGGTACAGAAGATGCTCAAGGGTTTCTTATTTTCTCAATTGCTTGCAGTTCCTGTAAACTAGGAGTATTTGTAGCAAAACCAGCCTCACCGCATGGTTACCGATGAACTGCAAGCCGATGTACCGATGTAGCTATTAGTGGTTGGGGAAACAGGAAAAGGTAATAAGAAAGCCATTTTTTTATTTACATATTTAAATAAAAAAAAGTCTTAAAAAGCATATTCAGATAAACAATAAAACAATTGAATAGCGCCATCAAGTGGCTATATTTTTAAATTTGTATCAACACCGACTGATACCAAATTGTTATAGATTTCAAAAGCAGCGACGTATTATACCAATAATAATTCCGGCGGACATTTACTAGGTTAAATAACCCATAGAAAATAAAGCTTGAACGCACAGACAGACGAATCTAAAGCATTAAAAAAATGATATTTTGTTTCCCAAAAAAAAAAAAAATTACCCCTAAAAAGGAAGACGATTATGAAATATATAAAAAATAAAAATTCATTCTTTCACCCAAATACATTAATGCGCGTATCCTTTATTGATGGTGAGTTCTTTTTGATATTATAATAAAACTGTGGGGGTTCGGAAGCACTTTAAACTCAGCGAAAATTTATATTTTTATGTAGAATTACAAGAAAAAAAAAATTAATATTTAAAATTAAATTTATTTGATAAAGGTTATTCCCAAGGATAATAACAACAATAAAAAATCTTATTTATATATGCGTTTTTCCATAAAAAAAAAATCCTTTTAAATATTTTTTTAAACGATAGTAAAACTGTGCGTGAAATTAAATTGTTATCCAACCAACCACCAATGAATTTTTTTCATTCCATTTCTTTTTTTTTATTATTATTATTGGTATACAAAAAGGATAATATACAATAATGAAGGTATTTTTCTTTCACGCTAAATAGGATCAACAGGATATACAAAAAAAAATTACATCTTACGTAATCAAAAAATTTGATTTTTATCCATTTTTATATGAATTCAGGCAAATTATCAATTACCAGGGAACAAAAAAAAAATTAAAGATTATCCTTTTTTCTTTTAATGGAAAGGACATTTTTCATTATTTTACATTTTTATTGATGTCCTTTGTAATAGATTAGTTTGTGGATTACGGAAATAAAAACATTTTCATTTTATTTATTACATTTTACATTAAATTCTAATGTAACTTAAATAGAAATTTAAAATCATCAGCCGTGATCGTTATATCTGGACAATTAAACAAATTTGGTAATAATAAAAAGGATTTTTGTTGTTTTGGAATAATTATGATAAACAAAAAAAAAACATAATTTCATAAAAAATACAATTTTTTTTTTTATTTATTTAGGAGATAATTTCAAGACAATACCATAAAAAAGGGTGAAAGAATTTTATCGCTTTATGATGGACGCGCCGCCGTCAATAAAATTCTTATTTTTGTTTCTTCATTTCGGTAATTATTTACATTTTAGAAATTTTTGTACATTAAACCCTTTTTTTTTTGCAGTTATTTTGTCATTATTATGTTTTAATGTTGAGTGGATATCATAAAAAGGATGGAATTAATGTTTTCTATATAATATATTTAAAAGAAAACCGCGCAAATAATATAAATTTCAAAAGAATTATTATTATTTAGGGTTTCTTCTCTTATATATTAATAGACTACACATTTTCTGTGTAGTTATTAATGTAGTAAATTAGATTGTGTAATTAATTTTAACTTTTCGGTATTGGATTAATTTTTATAATCATTTATAATTTATGTAATATGGGAGGGAATTGCTTATATAAAATGATGAACATTTAAATTTTTTTAATAAATTAAAATTTTCAATATTTGATAAAATTTGAGTTAATATTAATTTAATTTCTTAAAAACATTTTGTTTCAAATTCTATAAATTATTTATATTGAAAATATGATATATTATTCATGCGATAATATTTTATATACGCGCAAACTTTTGCATAATCAAAATTACATAAATCATATAATCTTATTATTGTAGAAATTATGTACTGCATTAAATATTCTACATATTAATAATAAATGGAAAAACAAAATTATTAATACAAATTTAAATTGAAAATTCCATTACAAACCATATGATGTCATATAGTATAACTAAAATTAAATTTCTATTATTTGACATAAGTGATATGGAAAAAATACGAGTCATGACTGTCTATATATGTTTGCCCTTTAATATAGAATTAAATTTAAAACATGGCATCCAACTCTAAATGGACTTTTTGTTCATTTGTACAATAGAAACCCGAGCAAATAACTTAAGACGTTAAGACGGAACCGATCAGTTTTAATCTGAACATTTTTGCTGGATATATTGTAAAGTTTTGTTTTATTTATTCAATATTTTATGTTCATTGAAAAAATTATACTTGCTTAAAACAGAAATTTTGTTCTTCACCATAAGATTACGTCTAAAATACAATAACCGGTGAATATATCTGGAAAATATGATAATTCATCAAAAATATTAGGTAGAACTGTGATGGAGTTGACATAGAAAAGTAATCAAATCTGTTAGCAAGATATCGTTCATATTGACTAACAAACATGTATATTATTATAATATCTCTCACTGACAAAAACACTGACTAACTTCCCATTTGTTTATTAATACATGAATTTTTGTTCATACTGAAATTATCTTACCATCACTTTAATCCAATTAAATGGAATACATGACATATAAACTCTAAAACAAATTAATTCATCAACTTTGATATAATTTTTATTAGTTTCAAATTTAAGTTATTGCATCCATAAAAGCACTAAACAGATTTAGAAATATAATACGGCGAAAACTATAAAATACACTTCGTCGTCCCGCAATTATACTGTCGTACATCACAAAACCCGAAAAAAATAGTTAGGGTAGGAATATTGAATAATTTTTCGAGCTCTATCGATCTGTGTGATCAGGATGTTCCTATCTTTTATAGATTTCGAGATATTCTCTGTAGACTTTGACGTACGCACCACAAAAAACACGAAAATTATTCTTATAGTGCCGTATTCGCCAAATTTTTGGATATACGGCAAAATCTAAACGAAAAATACGGAAATGATGCACCCGACATTATTGTGACTTATGTGGACAAGAAGCAAAATATTATTAATTTTTATTACTATTATTATGCCGTATGTGCTCCACATTTGGTACGTGCGGTATTATAATAATAATTTAAGTAAAATATTATTTTGCTGTATGTGTATGAAATTTGTTGTTGTTTTGCAACACTTTCATACTAAAATTTTGCATTTGCATCAGTTGAGTTTTGAACGTGGAATTGAGAAGATCTCTATAATGGAATCGCCAGAACCCGAAATTGAGGCAGCACTGCTCGAGTAAGTTTTTAACAATTTTTTAGATATTATATAATATTTTAATATAATTTTCATATTATTTTATTTATGAGCAAAATTTTAACAATACATTTTTATTTTAGAATGGCTGATGAAATATTAGGCGAAGAGAATATAGCGGGAAATAGCTCAATTGGTAACTGTAATTAATTTAAAATAAAATAATTAAATTAAAATAAGCTATTTTATGTAGATGACTTTGATTCGGATGATTCGGGACGTGATCCTGATTTTAATATTTTAAAGGAAAGAACGCAAGTTAAGCATTATGAAAACTTTTTAGATGGTAAAATTTTGCAACTACTTCCTATATAATTTCAGTAAATTTTTTTATGTAGAATCGACTGACGAATCTAGCCCAAATATGGGAACGGCCTTACATGATGAAAATAGATCACCAAATATCCAATTTCAAAATTTACTTAGTGTTCCGTCAAGTTATATATCATCAACTTCAGAACTGACACCTAAAATAAGTCGAAAAAGACAAATTAACAAAGACAATTGGAAACAAAATATTCGTAAAAAACGTCGACAACAAGGATTATCTTATATTTCATCTAAAGGAGCTTCAACTCAAGAAAAAAAACTGAAACCTCCATGTGCATCATCGTGCTTTTATTTGTGTACTAAAAATTTTACTGATGATAATAGGCAAGCGATTTTTAAAAGTTTTTGGTCTCTAAATGATAACGAGAAAAATTCATTTTATGCTAAATTTGTGGTAAAAAAAGATGTTAAAAGACGAAGAATAGAAAATTCTATAAAAAAAAATAATACTTTTTTGTATTACTTCGAAAATGATAATACCATTCATCAAGTATGTAAGATTTTTTTTCTGAATACATTAAGTATTTCAGACAAACGTATCTATTATCATTTTAAACATCTTCGTGATGCAGAAACTGGTGTTGCTAAAAGTTTAAATAGAGGAAAACATGTCAAACGAAGTATTTCCGAAGAATCAAAAAATAGAATTTTAGTTCACTTAAAGAGTTTTCCTACAGTTGACTCGCATTATTGTAGGGCCAGCTCTTCAAGAAAGTATTTGGAGGAGGGTTTATCACTATCCAAAATGTATAGTCTTTTTCAAGAAAAACATCCTGAAGATACTACTTCACTAACATCTTTTACAAGAATATTTAACAAAAATTTTAATTTGGGATTCTTCAAACCAAAAAAGGATCAGTGTGATCGTTGCACAATGTTTAAAACCCAAGAAAAAGAAAAAATATTAAACGAAAATGAGAAAAAACAGTATGAATTACACAAAAACCAACATAGATTGTTAAAACTTGAACGTGACAGAGATAGAAATGACATTAATCCAAACATGCTAGTCATTTGTTTTGATTTGCAAAGCGTTTTTACTTTACCCAAAGGATTTTCTTCAACATTTTATTACAAAAGAAAACTTACTGTTTTTAATATGACTGCCACTGTATGTATGAAGTCAAAAGAGCAAAATTTAACATACTGTGCTATTTGGAGTGAAGTACACAGTGGCCGTTCCGGAAATGATATTGCTAGCTCGGTAATAAAAATTTTAGAGCGAATTTTATATGATTTTAAAGATATTGCACATCTTGTATTATGGAGTGATTCATGCGTTCCACAAAACAGGAATCAAATCATGGCAACGTCATTGCTTCAATTCATGTACAATAATAATCAAATAAGAACTATAGTTCAAAAGTTTTCTGAGCCCGGACATTCCCAGATACAAGAAGTTGATGCTGTCCATAGTGCCATCGATGGATACTTGAAATTGAAGGAGATTCACAGCATGCTCGATTTGGTCCGAAAATTAAAGAACTATAAATCACCAAAAGTAAAACTTCAAATTATACAAATGGTTTCTTCAGATTTTAAAATTTATTCTGAAAAATCTCATAAAATGTATTTTCAACAAGTTCCATTTAGTCAGATAAAATTTATTAAATATGAACAAGATGATTTATTTAAAGTTTCTTATAAGACTTCAGCAGCTGAAATAGAATATAAAACTGCTTCATTGAAGAAAAAATCTAGGAAAGGTATAATACCAACACCAAATAATATATTTGATATTAATTTAAAAATTTTACCAGCAAAAAAAATATCTGCTGAAAAAAAAGTGATATAAAAAGCCTTTACTGTTTCTTACCGAAAATTGACATTCAGTATTATGATAGTTTATTAAAATAATTACATATTAAGATAAGCCAATCAGTGCAAATAGTTGTAATACTTATTATATTTTTATATTGTTATTTTTTGTTTTTAAAGAAAAATGAATTTTTTATTTTATTTTTGTTATTATAATAAAAAAATGAATTGATTTAACGAATTATTGTTTTCTTAATATTTTATAATTTTCATTTTGCTTAGTTTTAAGAAAGTCACTTATAAATTTATGGCAATTATAAAATTTTGTAAGTATAACTTTTTTCTTCTGTACATTTTTATTTCTATTATTTTGCCGTATATACAAATTATTTTGCCGTACGTAATAGAAATGCAAAAAAATTGTTCAGGAGTGGCGTATACGGCAATGTGATTTTGATCAAAAGTCCTTTAAAATCAGGATTTTCGTTCTAACCTAGTTTTGGATTTGATGTTAAAATCAACTATATAAATGACACTATGAATAGGTAAAATATCAACGTAAGTTTTTCGAACCAATTTTTATTTACACTACTTCAAACTTAAAAGTTAATTTCCCAAAACTCGATTTTCGGGATGTACGTCAAAATAATTGCGGGTCGACGACTTGTCACCGGAAAACACAGTACAAGAGCACTATAAAAACACTGTTGACTATTCTTAATGATTGGACGTATAATCTGAAATAGATAATAAATGACACAGAGTCAATAGTTCCGTAAGCACAATTATGATTTATGTATTCTAATTTACCAGGCGTTATTGCTTTGACTGCGTAAAACTTTGTGAAAATGGGAAAAATTAGTGAATGGCAAAATGTTAATTTTCTGTTATACCTTGCAAGATATATTAAAATGTATAGAGCTACAAATAATGTTTTCAATATCAAAATAAGGTCAATATGAATATAATAATAAATGAATCTCAAAATCGGTATAATGTCGGTTGGAGCACTTTCCTTCTAAATTTTTCATATTAAAGTTCTCTGTTCTCGTATATAATAATTTTTAATAAAAATAAATAAATAAATCCAATTTTCAAATTATGGACACCTTTTTATTTACCACCAAAAGAGTAAAATTAACAATCTGTATCTGAGAAATATTCGTTTTTATTTCTTTTATTTTTTATTTTTCATTTTAAATAAGATTTATTTACTATATATATATACAAAATTTATATACTACACTCATTCATCCAAAAATTAAGTATATAAATATTCATAAAAGTGAAGAGAAAAAGTATTTATTATTTGAAAAAAAAGGCTTATTAAATATAAATCACACACGAATGGCCACAAATCATTTTAATACTTTTGAAGCACTTGTACTTAATTATGTCTATACGTTTTAAATGTTAAATGTTTTGGGACTTATGAGCGCCTTTTATTTTTGCAATGGGTGATCATTTTAAGTAGTGTAAATTTTATATAAAATGTTACCAAAACAGTGTATATAAATACAAATATATAGAAAGCTATATATGCTTTATGTTTTGTAGATTTTGTATAGTATAAGATTTAAATTTAAAAAAAATAATAATAAATGCCACACCAAACCAGGGAGTTTATGTAGATAACTTTAGTTTATACGAAATATATGATTTTTATATTATATACGAAATTAGTGGGGATCTTAATTTGTCTATTTTTTACGCATGAAGAAAATATATTATTATGAATTATTACCATTAATATTATTATAAAATATTAATTTAATAAGGACTTTTTATATAAATAAATAGAAAGAGCAATATGTTCCTAAAAAAGGATTAAGTACTTTAGAAAATATGTGCGTAAATATTTATATGTATATGATTAAATTGGGGTTTTTTGTATGTCAATTTTTACTAATTTTTCACACAAATACTTTTTGTACATATATTAAAAAAAGGGTTTTAAATTATAAGAAATAAATATTGATCAAAATTATGAAATTAAGACTTTTTAGACTTTGACATATATTTATATGTTACATACAATATGAAAAAATGTTAAGAAATATAATACATTTATTTATAATAATAATTTTTAATTACATTACATTATTTTAAATTTAATTTTTCCATATTAATTGTTATTTTTAAGCTGAAATTTTGGCTGCTCAATCTGTTATGAACCGCACATGGTAACCAATGAAATTTTATGTATTTATGAAGATTATTTTTACGGTAACAGTCACATAGCATTCTCATAAAATCAAAAATATAGAATTAAATATTTTGAATTTTTATATATTAGATATCGTAAAGTAAAGGGTGGGCTACATAGTACCGATCAGTTCAGTTTCGATTCGATTCGATTCAACTGACTAAGTACCAAGTGCAGTCGATTAAATCACATGTTATTTTTATTTATTTTTTGAAACCGTTAAATTTAGTTCCTTTTGACATTTGCTTCAATTTGGATTCTAAAAATTACAATCGTTCCAAACTCTTTTGATTATATTCGTTCATATTCGAATTCAATCTCACCTATATGTGTCCAGTCCACTCAATCGTTTTCCATACAAATTATATGAAGACATGAAAGTTGAACTTTATTGAACGAATCGGTACTGAACTGATCAAAACAATGTAGCTCACCATACTTAAATAACGACAGCAAAGAATCATTATCACATTATTATATAATTTACAATTTATTAAAAATAATAATAATAATACTCCTAAAATTATGCAATACTTACAGATTATATCAAAAGATATTTCTGCTGAATAAATTCTTAATTACATATTTTGTTTATTGATTGATTACCGATGTAAAATCTCGTAATTCTGAGCTGAATGGAAATCGAGACAAGTGTAAAATAAGTTAATGTAAGCTTCCATGCGGCACTGAGCTAACTCTGGCTCTCATCTTTCATCTTGTATTTAAAAATATGAACTGCCCTGTTTACGTTATAAACTGGTTAAGTAATGATTATTTTTAATAAATATAAAAATTATAGTTGGTGCAAATGTAAAGTAAATTATATTATTATTTTTGAAGACTTGTCTTAATTTTATCAAGACAAATTCAATCATAAACACACTGTCTAAAACAAATGTCTTAATTTTAAACGTAACAATACAATTTATTAAAAAATATTTTCCTCAATCCAATAAAAAACCAATTCCAAAATTAAACCAAAACTATACAGAAATAACCATGACTAAATTTAACATACGAAAATGTAAAAAAAAAACGTATCAAATATTACATTCTTTAAATTTCCTATACCATTATTTAACTAAATTTTCTCTCCCTGCAAAAAAAAGTAAAACGTGTCAATAGATTTTTCACACATATTTCATATTACTATACCATGTTGTCATGCCAAAAACTACCTAATAGATTTACTCAGGGAACAGCATCCAAAAAAAAACAGAACTTTTTTTTTTCAATTGTCACAAATAAGCATAAGGAATCGCGACTATAACCAAAACAGTGCAAAAAAAGGATCTCAAAAATTCATTGTTTGTGACCTGAATACCAAAATATTTTTCACCAATTTTAAAATCCATGGCTCACTGAAACTATATAAGAACTTTTTTAGTCAACAAAAAAAATATAATTCGAAATAAAAACATAAATATCAAATTTAAGGAAAAATATCAATATCCACTTTACCAGAACGTTTACTGAATTACTAAATATATTCAGGAAATTCCAAATTTTCTATTTTCTATATAGGATAAATTCATAAGGGAAAACTTTCTTTTTTGGTGGGATACAATAAGAAAGTTTTTTTTTATCCAAAATGTTTGGCTATAAATGAATTTAGAGTGAATAAAGTTTTGTGAATTGGAATGAAAAGTTTGATTTTCTTGTTCATTTTAACAAATTATAAAATATTTTTGTCATATAATTTTCATATTTATTTTGTATAAGAAAGTTTTTTATCAAATTTTATCTTGTATAATTCAAATATATATATAAATATTTTCTCATATTACGAACAATATTTTAGTTTAAAAATATAATTTATGTACCAACAATATGGTGTCCACAAAAATTATTTTATATTCTAAAATATTTATAAAATATTTATGTTTCTGTTGTCCTGTAGATAGAAAAAAATAAAAGTTTCATGTAATTTGGTTAAAATAATATAATAAAATAAGAATGCTCAGCTGAACTACTGTTCAATAGTTTTATATTAATGGGGTTTTTTTATTTGCCAATAGAGGAATATTATGCTAACAAGGTTTTATAAAATATAGTCAAATTCTACCTTTTTCCAAGTGTAATTCAGAAAGTATCAAACAATCGTAATTCAAAAAGTAAATGATTAAATTAAGACATTCAGACTTTCAGCAGACATTAAATTGCAGTTAACAACCGACAGACATGTCATTCATTGTTAAAGGTGTAGCTTGATGTACTGTACAGCGTTGCACAACACGAGAGAACAATCACCGCCAGTAATAGTGTTTTTAGCATTATCTATATAATATTCTCCAACTAAACCAATCTTTGTTGCATCACGCCAGCACCTGCAACATTTGGAACACGAATGTTGCTTTTAGCATAGGCTTTGACCTTAGGCCAAATAGCTATTCTCAATAAAATTAAGCATTGCTGCAACGCCAATATTTAATAACTACCGTGGTTAATATTGATTTTGAATATCCTATCTGGTTATTTTTTAATGTTCTTGTTAGTCAACTTTACTTTTCTTTGATAAGCTCCAATATATAAAGCATATTGACCATAAGATCAGCTCCATCTTAAAAAGTAAATGATAGTGAAGTGTATATATAAATATGAGAAAATATTTATATATACATATTTGAATTGTACAAGATAAAATTTGATAAAAAACTTTCTTATACAAAATAAATATGAAAATTATTTGACAAAAATATTTTATAATTTGTTAAAATGACCGACCATATATGAAGCTGAGCATGGAATTGTACCTACTTTGTTAATGCTCATGGTAATGGTGCTGTATATCGGTATGTGTAACTAGCTGGACCAGCATAGTCTGTCTGGAGCATGATGGTGCAGCATTCGATTCGATGTACCTTCACGCTCATCTTCTGCATCTGCTAAAGCCAAAATTGCGGCGAAGATATTGCAAGCGAAGAATTCAATTTTTAAATATTTTTTTTTTCAGTAGTTTAATTGACGGAATTATACTCACTTCTAATATTAATTTACTTTCCAGCTTAAACATTTCTTCATTACCTTTTTACACTTTCATTATTATCATTCACCAAATTTTGTGCCAATAAACTACATCAAATTGATATATTTGTACCAGTAAAAACTGAATATATTATACCTCAACGTAACGATTTGCAACCGTTCATCGTATTTCAAATATTATGTTGTTATATTTACTATTATGAATAACGATTTTCAAAACCTTACGGTGGAACAGACTGACAGACGCGAAAGTGTTAACAAATACGATATTTTATGTTTCTCAAAAAAAACACTAAAAAATGAGGAAACTTGATTATAATGCTAATTTATTTCATGTTTTTATTTTGTTTTTGTTTTGTCAATTATATATATAGGAAAAGGATGAAAATTAAAAATTCTTGTTTATTAATTCTGGACATATTGCACCTTTTTAACAAGCTACATTTAGTCAGAGAATATTACTCTATAACATTAATGAAATTTACTTTAAATTTAAATATAATTATTTTATGGAAAAATTATACAAAAAAAAAATGTTGAATCAATAATTTTTTATTACCAATTTGGTTAATTAATTGACAATTTCAATTAATTATTATGATATTGGCTCTATTTTAACTGATTTATCACAACACAATTGGTAAATATCACAAACAAATTTGCATAATTAATGATAAATTTATCTTTTAAATATTTATAAAGTCTTCGATCAATAGATAAATTAATGGTATAATAAAAATGAAAGTCATATCAATAATATTATTAATTATATACTTTTTATATTCAAATAATTATAATATATTATATACATAAATAAACATAATTACTATTTAATTATATACTTCCATAGTAACTCAATTAACATTATTTTTAATGGAATAATTTAAATTATAATCTAGAATTAAAGTGTTTAAAATCTAAGTTTTTTATATTTATTAAAAATTCATTTTTTAAAATATATATTCAATAATATATAAATATTACTAAGCAATTTATGTAAACATAATAAAACTTATCCATCACAATCACAACATATTCAACGACATAATTATATATAGAAAAAAAAATGTTAATCTAATGCCATTAATATAACAGATCGTAGGTTAAATGCCATTATATGCAAATTATTTTGGTGTTTTTTATAAATTGTTAATATATAAATACTGAAAACTTTTGAATTTTAAATTTGTATATTTACATTTATAAGTAACAACACCTGTTAAATAAATAATAAAAACACTGAAAAACTGAATTTATGCAACAGGGCCAATGCAACTAATTCTGTATGATTATAAATATAACGTCAGATCTGTGACATTATATTTTTAATAACCAATTACAAATATAAGACAGAACATTACAAATATAAGACAGAAAGTGTATCAGGCACTACAGATGAAAATATTTACCAAATATGTATTAGATTTCCGGCAGGATTTTTAGTTTAAACAATTTCGGTAAACATTAGAGTAAGTAACCATACCAAAAGTATAATTTCTACAGTTGAATTTAATGAAATTATACTGTGAACTTCAAAATTCAGGCAATAGAACTAAAATGTATTGGAAACCATTAAAAGAAAAATGAATCCTTCAAACAGGCTGACAATTTGTTGGTTTTTTTTAATCAATAAATTAAGGTTGATTTACATATGTGACGTTTTATCGTCCCGAGTATTAAATGCATACACAGAAACTTTTGACATATGATTAAATGTTGTATGTAAAGTTAAAATAAAAGAGTTAGAATTAAGAAATAAAAATTTTAAAAAAAAAATACTAATTAAAATTCAACAGCATCAAAATTTTATAAATAAACGTTTGTCCCACATGAAAAATCAATAATGCATATTGAAAAGTTGCAAATCGCTCCAGTCTATACCTGTGACGAGAAACGGTCGCGACTTTAATTTTTGATTCGTTAGTAAAAAAAAATATCGGGAAAAGAAATCTTCATACATGTAAACCCACCTTTAATCGAGTTATGTTTTGACAGATTTGTTTTTTATATTTTTCAATTCAAATTGATAATATTCGTATTCCAAAGGAAAATTATTTTAAATTAATTTATTTATTTATTAATTTCATTATTTTCTTATAAATATATTTTATATTTAAACATATAATAATATAATCCTTAAGATATACTGTTGACCATTCACCAGCCTTAATATTTTTCTAATATAAATATAAAACAGAGAACAAAAAGTCACCAAATTTTCTAACCCCTTTAATATTATTTTGACTTTTGTTTCAATCCAATATTACTTTTATACATATAATCTAATGTTAGACAAAAGATCATCATCCCTTAATACATATAGTAAAGTTGCCGTAACATTTTATATTACCCTATATTTTTTGCGGTCTAACACTTTTACACTCAATCTGCATACCAAACCATCATAGTAACAAATAAGGGGATGAAATTGCAAATATATTTCAAATATAGTAGAGGGGGAGGAATTGTTAAAAATATCACAATATTATGTGGCAGGATGTTGTAGTTATATAATCGACTACATTGTACCAAAAACCACAAAATTGGTATTTATTATACGTATCCACAAAGATTGGCCACAAAATATGCCACACGCATAAAAAAGGGTGGAAAATTATTTGGTATATATTCTTCTGTATTCAACATAATAACTTTTTAGCAACATAAAAAAAATGATGAAATTAAATTCATAAAATTTTTGGGTTTTTAGAAGAGACCAAAAGAAATTGGTAAAATTAAAAGGGGATTAAAATACAGTGAAATCCAAATGAACTATAGGAAATATTAGACAGTTTGTAAGAGGTTAAAATTGTAAAATGAATTTTAGGTTTTGAAATACAAGATTTTTCTGATATCTTTATAAGTTTTTTATATATATATATGATGACAGTCCTTGAATATAATCAAACAAATCCAAATTTTCTAACCGCCCGTACACACTTTACCGCTCTCTTTATTTATTAACAAACACAAAAAAATTACATTCGTCCTTATTCAATTGTTTTGATTTTGAATACTTATAGCAAAAAAAAACAACAAAATTGTAGTTGTTTTTATACCGGATGAATAGTCATGTCACAAAAAATTCATCCCCTAATTTATATTTGCGGTTTGTTGCTGTTAAAGATCAGATTAAGGGTTGAATATTAAAAAAAAAATTAAATAGATGATTACAAATATGTTTGTATAAGTTTTGTTGTATATACATATAAACAAATTTTACAAATAGAAATAAAATGATCTGTTTAGCCAAATGTGTTTTTCTATATTAATTTTTCGTCATTCAATGTGCAAGGGTTGAATTTGCATGTATAATTAAATTTAAGACAATTTTTTTGATTTAAATACTTAATACGATTGATAAAATGTATAAATAGAAAAGTGTAAAACACTTGAAATGGAAGTATTTGAGTGTTGACAAGATAAGATTTTTAAGTGAAAAATGTTTCAACGATTCTTTTGAAACATTTTTTAAATTTTTCTGATACATATTTTTTTATGTAAATAACAAATATTATCTCAATATTAAGAATTTAACACTATAGATATATATATAGACTGAGAGCTGGTATATATTTTTTATTATCATATCAATTTATTTCGTTATAACTAAAATTGACATTTAATTTGCCACCTGATTTATAGGCAATTCATATCACCAAGAATTCAAAGAAAATAAGCATTTTCTGCATCAAATTTATATAGACAAGTCAATAAAAATAAATTCCATTTTTTTCTGAATTCAGCTCAGTCTCTAGAGAGTAACTATACTTATGCTAAATATACAAATATACATTTATATGTCATCGTTTTAATATTGTACAATCAATCCTTACAATATAAAAATATTACCCAAATAAAATTCAATGATTTGAAATTCGATTTTTAATTTGGAAACTAATAATAGGAAAAAATTTCACAAACAAAAAAAAATGAAATTACTACCACAATATTCCAGAGTTGTTAAATAAAATTCATTATTTTTGTAATTCAAATTCAAATTGTCCATTACATGATTCAAAAATTAAATTAGAATTTTCTTAGAATTATGAATTAGTAATTCATTACAATCGTAAAGTAATGCATTACAATTTAACAGTATTGAAGTAATTCAGGTTATTTTTTAATTTATTTTTGAAAAGCATATTTCGTCAATTACAAATAATGTATCTGCAGCTGTATGTAATTCATGTTAGTTTATCGAATTATAAAATAAATTATTCTAAATAATTCATTCAATTACAAAATCAGTTAAAAAAATGTCCTGAATTGTAGTTGTATTGGCTTATACCAATAATTGTAGTTGTAATTGTAGTTGTGTTGGCTTACTTATAACTTACTGAATTATAAGTACGAATGACATTCAACTTACTTGAACTGCTTAAAATTGTCAGTATAATTAGGACAAGTAATGAATTTCTTCATTGCATTTTATATTTGAAATTTGAATTACTAATTAACTATTAAGTATAATGAATTACAAAGTTATTATTACTATATAATTAATTTAATTACAATATGTAATTGACGATACATTATCGAATTACGATAATTTTTAAGTAATTCGTTGAATTACAAAGTCATTAAAAAAATGTTTTTTAGAATATTATATTGCCTTAATTAATTATAACTTTCGATCAGTTTTTTGTTGAATTATGAGTATAATTGTGATTTTTATAACTAATTTTTTTTGAAATACACAAATTAGTTAAAACCTTATATGATTTACTTACTTACAAATCATTCAAAATTATTAGCATTACAACTCTGTAAAATTTTAAGCTATATATATAAAAAAAAACGAAATCCGGAATGAAATTTCTCTGTTATCACTGAATTAAATCTTTTATTTGAATTGCGAAATTCATCATTCCAACCACAAAAAGGATATCATCTATATAGCTTGTTTTTTTGGAATTCATTGACTGTGAAAAAGTTCTAAAATGATAACAAAAAAATAAAAATCTACGAATTTTCATTGTCAACTTTGAATAGATCCAGGAAATTAATTTTTTCCAAATGGTTAAAAATTTTACAATGTGTTTGCATAAAGGACCACAAAATTATTACATTTTTTTTTTTAGAATAAAAGTTCGAAATGGCAAAATCTATTTATTTTTTTTACAATTTGCAAAAAAAAAAATGTATATGATTTTTTTTTTATTTCGTTATTAATAATGAATTTAAAAATCAAATAAAAGTTGATTTAATTTCCGTAAAAAAATATTTGTTATAAATATATTAAAAACCCTAGTGGGAAAATAAAAATTACCACCTACAAATCAATAGAAATTACATATATGAAAATTTTTTCGACAATTTCATTTAATACATTTCGTTTTGTTGACGGATTCGATACCAGGACAAAACGTAAAGTGGGAGTCACAATGATTTCGATCCGTTACGTTACATTCGAATCGAAAATTTAAAATTTTGACACCTGTCTATACAATTTTATATAGTATGCCGGATTAATAGTCACAGTGACCGTGTCGAAAGGAATTCGTTCGAAAAGAGCTAAAATTGTTTGAACTTTTCCGGATTGGTGTAGAATGTAAAAAAATGTTAATTAAAATTACTGTCATTCATAACCTTAAAAATAGAAGAATTTCTGATGTTCTAATGCAGTGATGGGGGAACTATGGCCCGCGGGCCAAAATTGGCCCTCGACAACTATTAATTTGGCCCACGCTCTGATGCAGAATATGTTACAAAAAATATTTAATCATTAAAAAATTTAAAAAAGTTATTAATCCTAAATTTTTTATATTTAATAATGAACATAATACGATTTCGTGTTTTTTTTTGTTCATACATATTAAATTATATATTTTTGCTATATGTATTACAGCTCTTTAAGCCTTTTCATATTTTGCTTCTATCATTTCGATTTATATATCGAACTCCTAACGATATTTGCAAAAATCTGTAATTTGTCCAACCGTAACCAAATAAAAATAAATTTTAAATAAAATTAAAATTTATTTGTATTATTTTCAGGTTCTATACTGCCATCAGGAAAATGCATTAATTTATATTTTTCATTTTATAAAATATACATAATTTAGGTGTACAATTTATTTAATCAATTTAATAAAAAAAATTAAGTTAAATTTAATTAATGTCTCATCCGTAATAATAGAAATTATACACTGTAAGCTACCATTGTTTTATCTAAGCGAACTAAATTTTTAAGGCCCCCACACAAATATAAGTTTTGTAATGTGGCCCGATCGATAAAAAGTTCCCCCATCACTGTTCTAATGGAATATTTTTTTAAATTATCTTGCACAGGCATTGGTAAATAGGTCTCGACATTCGGGTGAGTTCAAAAAATTATTCAAATCTTTGTATTTACATATTATGTATAATATTAATTGGAAAAATGTTAATTGTTGATGACGTGGTAGGCTAATAACAAATTTCTCTTAATACATATTGAGAAAAATTTGAAATAATATATAAAATTTGTAATCGAATTACTTCTTTAGAGAATATTAATTTAGTTAAAAAATTAAATATTGGAAAATATCAAAGTTGTAACTTATATATCCTGGCCACTACTGTACCTATATTTTTGATATTTAAAAGAAATTTTAATATAAAAGATTATTATAAATTTTTGTCATGATATTTATATTAAAAATTATTATAATATGAAATTTTTTGAACTTTATATAAATTTCATTTTTTTTATCTAGAATTATCAGACCAGTTCACTTGAATAAATTTGAAAAATAGTAGATTTACCACACAATTTTACTTTAACAAAAAAAACAAGTAAATTCTTTCATTTCAAATACAAACATTTAAAAAAAAATCAGATTTTAATGATAAAAAAGGGGAAAACATTTTTTTATGAAACTTTTAAAATTTGAAATTTGTAATAGCAAAAAAAAACTTTTAACACTTTATCATTATAGAAATTTTGTTACTAATCGTTAGAAATACAATTTTTTTTTTGTACATCATTTTGTGAATTTATTAGATATATTTCTCATATCTTACAAAGCATATAACATATAGATAATTAATGTCCATAATCATAACAAAATTTATTATTCTCCCACGCCCTTTTTCGTATCTTAAAGATGAACTTAAAAATCATAATAAAAGATTCATACTCAAAAATTAACAGTTTTTTTATATATTTTTATATTTTTCTGATTTTTATAATTTCAACCTGGAAAATTTGTAATTTTTTTTCATATAATACTCGAGATAGATACTTTTTATAATTGGCTATTCATCAGATTAATTGCTTTTCTAGGTTAGATTTGTTTGTATATTTTTTATTTTGTTTTTCATTATAGAAACAATACAAAAATAATTTATAAAAAAATTCGTTAATCTTATAACAATTATTATTAAATATATATTGTGCCAAGCCAAGCCAACCTTTCATTTATTGATGAAATAAGACGAAAAAATTTATGTTGTGGCTATAACTGAAACAAAAAAACAGTGTAATGATCCGCATTAAAAAATGATCAAATTTTATTGACCAAAAAACATATGATTTTTATTAGGTGATTAAGTGGGATGTTTAAATGATAAACTGTGGTTTATCAAAATAAAAATAATGAGCTTATAAATGAGTTTTACATTACTAAAAACTTTCTGACAATTGTAATGCAATATTAAATTTTAGTTTTAATTTTAAACTAAATGTTTTAGAGACATTTAAGCTGGGTTTTAAGCTCAATTAAGCTGAAGTCCAATGTAAAGAAGTCCAAGGATTAATAAATCAATTAGGTTACCAAATATCCCTATAGCCCAGTTAGTAAATTATGTAACATGGAAATCCAGTATAAAAATTTATACATTTCATATAAAATTCAGGAAATTAGTGACCCAAACCAATCTTTGAAAACCATATGATATGGTGATTGATTGACCACATTCTCAGGTGGTAGCCAATAACAATGTAAGGCATGCTATTGAATTAAACTTACAAGAGTATCCTTAAAAACAGATTTAATATGCTTAATAAATTGCCTATCCATAAATCGATAAGACTTACTCAAGATTACACAAAATTATACACCAGATATGTAAAATTTATGTAAAATAAATCTTAACAATAAAGTTGAAATTTTTTTTAAGGATATTTACTTAATTTTCTATAAAACTTTTACATTTTGTAAATAAAAATAAGAATTTTTTACAAATTTCATACAATAATATAATTTGTGATGTTTCTACTATCAACTGATTATCATGATTGTTTCATTTTTGTTAATTTTCTTTTAGTTAATAAGGCACGAATTTAATTAAAAACCATTCCGAATCAACAAAATAAAAAATAATTAACAAATATCTCATTTCCCCATAAACATTATTACTTATATAAATTAAATATTTAATATAAAAATATGAGGGTTTGTAAAAAGAAAGAACAACAAACGAAATGATAAATTTAATATCAAATTTATTCGTTTTATAAGTTAAATCACTACGACTTCTAACAATCGCAAGTAATTTTAAAATAATTCACGATTCTGAAAGATGTGGCCAAATACTCAGAAATTTTGGTAGGGATCCAATGAACTTAGCAACTCAAAACTACAATTTTGGAATCTCCACCTCCAGAATCATAAACAAAAAATATTTTGATCCATTTGCATTCTATCAATTTATATTTCCATCACAACGATTAAAATTTATTCCATTATTCATCATAAAAATCAGTGTAGTAAATCGCTGACAATAATTATATTTTAATCAAAATGTCAAGCAGACTGACCGTCAATCTAATTGAATAGAGATTGAACCATCAATCTAATGACACATTTTATACTTCTTTCATATAATACTTTTAGTAAGAGCATTTATTCTGACAATGAAAAGCTAATGAATTCGGGTATTTAAGTCTGAGGATCAACTTTTAACTATTGGAATGGCGTTGATTTGAAATATATCTTTTAGTCCTACTATAGATCCAAATAATAAAGCGATTAAAATCGGATAAACAGACAAAGTGAAATTCTATGTCTACAAAAAAGTTGATTAATTTTTAAAATTATTATTAAATTTTGTGGTTTCTTCACGTATATTAATTTGAAAAATATAAATTTCCACATTTATATACAGTTCACTTTTAAGATAAAGGACTTAAATTATTCTAACCACAAAACCAAAGAAAATCCTGTTTAATAAAATATAAAAAAAAAATTGTTTTTTTTTCTCATATTATTCGGAAAAGCCTAGGGCAACTTTCCTTAATTCATTATTATATATATACGTTCATTTTGTACTACTGTATATAAACATTAATTTATCAAGTTTTTGTAAGTCATAAATCAGAATATTATTCACCAGGATGTTGAAAAATTATGCTGATGGTTTTTTTTTATGAATATGGGTGAGAACTTAATTAACTTGAAAATTTATTAAGTCTTTTATCATTGAAATTCATTAGAAAATAATAATAATAATAATAAATATGAAGAAAAAACAAACGATGAAGAAAATTTTTAAAAAAAAAGTACGCGGTTTTGTTTTTTTCTTTATTAAAAGATAATAATTCATTTTATGCTGTTCGAAGAAGATAAAAATTTGTAATTTTGGATTGAAAAGATATATTTTTTTGTTGTCCTTTTTGTAACAAATTTATATGCAAATTATTATTTTTTTTTTGCTGGGAAACCTCTTAAATTATAAACATATTCTTTTCTGAATAGAGTAAACGAAAATATTCTCTAGTTTCTATCAATAATATGATACAAAAAAAAGGTAGGATATTCGAAGACTTCATTCCGGCACCATTATGAAAACAACAGTTAAACATCTTAGAATGTCCCAGGACCATTCTTGTTGATTTTTCGAACCGAGATCTAATTTAAGTACAGAATACTAATTACCATTTTATCCTGGATTGAAGACATTGAGATAGGATCAATCTAATATACAAAGTTAAAGTTTAAATTAAACACTATTCGCGTATTTCAACAAATTTAATTCTATTCAAATGATTTTGAAGCATACAAATTCATCAGATTTTTAACTACATTTAATCATATTACTATTGGTGAAGGGTAACAAATCTCATCCCTCCACGCTCCTATAATTTGATGGTCCACTCTGTTCACTATACTATATCAAAAAGCTTATAATTAATATAAAAACGTATAAGGACAAAACCATAAGGTTTTACAAAAAAAAAATTGTCACTTTGTTTTAAGGTTTTTGGGGTGACCAAAAATTTACGATTAACAGGAAACAAAGATCCCTTCTACATACATTTTTTTTTGTTTATGAATAATGCATTTTTATATTTTTTTGCTTATTATTTGTAAAATTTCTTTCTTATTTCTTTGGTAAGAAAAAATTAGCTATAAATCTTTGATGATAGCAGAAAATTACTTTATCTGACGCGTATTATAATCACTGTATATTTTTTTCAATAATTTCGGGTGGTTAAATATAGGATAACGAAAAAACCAAACTAATAAAGGACTTTTTTATCAATTTTTTTTTTAGATGTCAGCAGCTTTAAATCTCATTTACAGTAAAAGACAAAGAAAATTATTTAAAGCGATTTGTCTCATATAAATTGGAAAATTCACGATTTTGTTGAATTGGAAAATTGAAAATTAGTTAATTATTATCGTGACAATGAAACATTGGATTAATATAAAGATTTACATAAAATTTTATAATTCGGACATTTTAGAAACTGAAAAAAAATATATTCTTTTTTTCATTATAGTACGTTAAGTTTGGGCTATAATGTATCGATTAGTTCAGTTTCGAATCGATTTGTACTGCACTTGTACAGTATTCAATATTGCTCTCTTAGAAACTTCCACTTTAAAGAACTAAAAAAGAGCCAGCAAACAACCTACGGTAACCATACATTTCCTTAACGCCACAAGTTGGATATAAAATACCCGTGTCCATGCTAGGGTTCATGCTATAATGTGGTTCAAAACGGTCATGCTACTGTATCTGGGACTCACCACTCGAGCCAACCAACCAGATAACTGGTTAAGTATACTGAAAACTTAGTTATCGATTGCAATCGATTAAATTTGTCAATGTCAGTTTTCTTTTCATCTTTTTTTCTAGGGTTCATATAATTTTTATTTTATTTATTATATAAAATGTTCGCAGCCCTGTTTTATCAATCATCACACATATTTTTTTTGAAACTATATCAAATTTAATTTCTCTTGACATTTCCCTCAGTTTGGGATTCGTAAAAGTTCAATCATTCCAAACTCATTCGATTCGTTTCGTTCCGAATCAATCGATTTACATACAAAATATATGTACACGTCAAATTTGAACTTTATAGAATGAATCGATTTAGTAGAAGCTATAGTTTTTATAAATAAGTTGTGATTAAACATAAATAAAAAAGTAATATTTATTACTTGTGATTTGTGATAACGTCACTCCTAGCGGATTTTAATGCAGACTATAAATATTGGATTGATGGCGAAGCAAAGTATCAGAATATTTGTATATTTTAATCTACAAATATTTTAAAATGGTTCATTTCGAGACAACAAAGATCGTCTATTTCATACAACAACAAAAAAAGGATGTTTTGTCCTATTTTATCTTTCCATAGAAATTGCACATTCTAAAAAAAAATGTATATATAAGAAGTCACTTATCTCTAATGGATTTTAACTGAACAATACTATAACAACAAAAAAAAAATAAAGAAATTATGCGTTTTGTTCATAAAATCCTTTTGAATTTTTTTATGTAACACATATTATTAAATATCTTATAAATAAATAATAATAATATGACGAAGAATAATATTCTATTTTTCATTGTATTAGTTTAGAAGAGTTATAAATTGTTCATGTAAATCTGTTGTTATATAACGACCCAATTAAGCAAATGTCTACAATATTTTGGATTTACAAAAAAAATAGGTATATAAAAAAAGGATTTACATTTTTTTGTAAATTTAATGCATATATTTAGTTAATTGAGCTAAAACAAAACATATTAATTTTATATTTGTGTTTCATTTTTGTTTTAATAGCAGTTCATTGTACGAAAGATTACTTTGATTGGTATAGAAAAGGAAGGATTAATAGTACCTCCTCGCACGTATATCTACTTATTCATTGTACTCAGTCCTCTGTTCGATTATCATTTCATAGTATGTACATAGAGCCAAAATTATTCTTTTCAAGATATAAGTCCGAGTTGCTTAATTGTTACCTTCAGTTTGTCCCAGCTTATTTTTTGGCAATAGGGCACTGCAGCCTGAAACGAACGTTTTTTTCAGTCTTAAAACTACAATTATATATATTGCAAATTTTATTACTAGTATTTATTTAACAGTGAGTCAACTTAGATCACGTTGATGTTTTGTTCTGGTGTTGAATCACACTACGGCATCGCCAGCTTATAGCATCACCAAAATAGGGAATTTATATTTATAGTAAAACATCATCAAAAATACTGATTTATAGTAGTGAAAAAACTTTGTTAAAAATTTATAATTAATATAATTATATAATCTTTAATAATATCATAAAAATACTAGTTCATTCCTAAATCAAGTTCCTTTCAAATATATATTTATATATATTCATAATTTTTTAATCCCTTTTGGTATTTTCATTGCCCATTCACAACGTATTACTACAAAATTACTTTTAATTACTTAATTAGATATTTTATTTTCTTAATACTAAGAATTACTATAATAACCAGGCTACGTAACTGAAGAATTTATGTACTTTATGTGGTTATCTCTAAAGTCCACAAATAAATAGAATCCATTTAGATTGTCTGGATTTCATATAATTAATTAAAATAAACATTGACCCTTTTACAAAAAAAAAGGATTTGTAAATTTATTCATTTTTTCTTTCGTTTGTTTAGTTTTTATTTATTATCAACAAATATTTTTACAGTACATATTTTATTATTATGGGGTATATTAAAAGGTCCTAAGCAGATAATTTCATAATTAAATGAACAAAATATTGCATTAATGTTTGCCTTCAATATAAACACAGGTACTCCAATATTAATTACGCAGTAATATTTTTAATTATTAGCTAATACAATAATTATCAATTCAAGTAATTTTTATTTTCCCTTACTTTTAAGATATGAAATCAATCAAAAATAAGTATTAAATTATGTCACTGTATATATCCTTAAATATCCTTTTTCCTATTCAATATTACGTAATATTTATGTATATATTTATGATTATTATGAGGGTTTGATAAATCACAATAAAATTAGTAATAATGATTTCGTACCAATGAAATGAAACAATTGAATTTCTTTGCTCAGAAAAAAATTAGCTTTTATACGAAATATAACTCGCCCTATTGTGAGGAATTTACTTACTATATGACTTTAATTCATCCAATTTTGTAATTTCATCCTTTTTTTCAATTTCCCAAAAGTATCCCTCCTAATGTTTCAATAGTAATAAAAAATTTGGTTATATGGGATCATCTGGTAAAGGAATGATGCAAATTTTAAAACAAAAATTTTATTTATCCAAAAACTTTCTATGGGGACTGTCGCCGATCTAAACGCGTTTTCATGATGTTACGTACCTGTACAATATTTTGATTTTTTTCCGCATACAAAGATTGATTCATCATAGAGGATGTGAATTAATATATTTTTGAATAGTTTGATGATTATACAAATTACAGATAAATTAAAAGATACCATTTCCTAACATCAAGCTAGCAAAAAAAAATTCTGAACATTAATATTCTTCTTATTACCGAGCCTAAAAATATGCAATGAACTTTTTTACTGAACAAAAGAAATAATGTATTCCTAGAAGTTAATATTTTTCTAATTGAAATTTACTGAAAGGGGGGGAATTTATATATTTCTTGATTTTAGCAATATTTGGAAGACTTATAAAATACTGCAAATCTTATAATTAAGAAATAGAATGATTACATTACAAAGGATTAATTAGTTTCAATTAATCACCGATTAAAGATAAATTTGAAGAAAAAAAAATAATATAATAATAAAACTTTAATATTAGATTGATGAGCTACGATTACCAACTAAAATTTGTATATTTGTGTGGAGCTATTAATAAACTTTTTGTGATTATAATACCAGTAAAATTAATTATGTAAGAAATTTGGTTGTGGGAAAATATATTTAATGAAATTTTTATATTAATTTCTTAGGACAGGTTGTGTAATCATGAAGTTAACATAAAAATTAACTTTGATTTATTTAAAAAGAAAGGAGAAAAAACTAAAAATTATTATATATAAAATTAAATTAAATAAATATTAAATTATTAAATTTTAGTTATTTTTTATAATTATAATTTTAATTTTTCATTTTATTTTTTAATTCATATTTTTATTTTAATATATATTATTAATTAGGTTTAAAAATGCAGATAGTCATTAGCACTAATTATTGTGCTGATGTACGTTCTAATTATACGGCCCTAACTAAGTCAATACATTCAATGACTCGGAACAATACTTTAACTTTCATGGTTGTGTAGCCATCAGTGAATCACAACTGCACAGGATATTCATCGTATTAATAGAATCTATACAGCTCGTCAGACAAGTTTCTGTAAAGCAATTTCTGGTTTTCTTCTTTCTATTCATTTGAAAGAAATTTATTGTCGGCTTTTTGGATGGTCTCAGTATTACGTATGAAACTATTTAATAGTGTATCATCTTTCCATGCATATATTACAGGTTTTTAATGACTTATAAGGAAGTCCACCATTGTTCTGGATTTCTCTCTGTTCATATTGATGATCCAGCAATAAAGAGCTTCAAGTTTCTTAGACGTGTTTCAGTGTAATTCCTGAAAGTCGGTAGTTTTGTTCTTTGACGATAATCTTGCAACTTCTTGAAGGAACAACTTAAGTTAGAAAAATATTAAATTAAAAATATTAAATATAATATAAACTTGAAGAAACTCCATTAATAATAATATTTATTCAAGTTTTAAATTTTTCAAATTCAATTCTATATTAAAATACTTTCAACAATTTTAAATAATGTCATATTTTTACTATATAAAAATGAAATTTAAATCATTTGGGAATTTAAATTATGGAATTTATGCGTGCTCTAAGATATTCTATAATAAAACAAAAAAAAAAATCACATTTTAAAAAACTGATTTACATTTTGTCACATTTTTTTTTTAAAAAAAAAACCAGCGAATTTTTAAATCAAATAACAAATCGGATAATCGCTGAACAAATTGTATATACGTGTCCTTTTTAACGAAATTTTATTTATATATTTATATTTTTGTGTTATATGCACAGTAACACTTTCAATGTAAATATAGTAATTTTTTTTATCAGAATCTTTTCCCCAAGAACAGGACTTTTTACTTTAGTATTTAGTCCTTTTTTTCTTTTATTCTTTTAGAATTTTTGTTACTGACAGAGACTTGACATTTGCACGTCTTTTAACTTTTTTTTTATATAACCAAAAATAAAAAAAATATTTTATATTTTTTTTATTTCCAGGCAATTGTCAAAAGTGGATACGGATGACTTCATATCCCCTGAGTATATTAAAAAAAAAAAAGTTCAGGAAATTCATTTTATCACAAAATTTAACACAATATTTATATTTAAGATATTATTCTTTTTGTTTGGAAAAGGATATTTTCGATTAAGTGTTTATAAATTTAAATGGATATTGATAGGTTAGGAATTTATATTTTACAGATTGTAATCTAAAATCTATTATAATATATATTTACATATTACTTTTATTAAATGTTTTTATATTTACTAATTTGTTTTATATCCTTTTTTTGTTATTTAAATTTGCGAAATACCAAAAACAATTTTGCACTTTAAATAGTAAATTTACGGAAAGGTATATAAGATAAGTATTACATATTTTATATAAAGTAAAATACGTTTTGTGTAGATGGTAAAAGTATAAAATATAAAATAAATTTTCAAAGATTTGAATCTTAAGAACCCAAAAAATATCAACTTCTGATCTCCTTTTTTATAATTTTACTTTTAACAAAATCATTTGTATCCTAGGACTTACTTACTATTATTTTAAAATTAAACTTTTACTTATACCTAATATATTTGCTGTTAATGATAGTATAAAAAGATTGTGTGTATAAGGATGTACTTCAATAAATTTGACGATAATCTTGAATGTAATAAAATTACAATTTTGATAAATAAAACTTAAGAGATTTTGTCATATTTATTGTATTATTGTAAAGCGTATAAAATCAAGAATCATCTACACATAGATAGTTCAATTGTATGGTGAATTTCGAAACCTAATAGAAAGTTTATGATTTACTTTAGAGTAGAAAAAGCTCAACTAATGTATTAATAAATTTTCACATTCTCTAATTTTGTATAACGCTAAACGCTTTGGACAAAAAACTCAAAATACTTCTAAAATCGTTCTCTATAAGTAAATCATTAACTTTCTTTTCTTATTATTTTTTCTAGAAAATGTTTCGCTGTTCACCATACGATTGAACTATCTATATTTATATGATTTTTGATAATCTATTAAGAATTATTGCCAACAAATAAAAATTGTAAGAAATATTATAAGATCTTAACTTTATTTTAAAGAACTTATTTTTATCATCTAGTAAAGTTTGACTAAATAATAGATAAATGAAAATTGATTTTAATTATAATGCCAAATTAAATTTATTAAGGATTTTCCACAATTTTTTTGATTCTGTGTAGGAACTGTGTAGTATATAGTAAAGTGGTGGTGGCTTAATAGTAGTCTCAATTACTGTGATGCAGTAATTCACAGTCCCAGTTGACTCAGCTGTAAATAAGTACAACTACATAATAAAATTAAATGTTACAATCAAATGTTTCTTCACTATAAGGAAACTTAACGTTCGGAATCCATATAAAATTATTAGATCAAATTGCAATAAAATGTCACGAAACCTCTCGATCCCAGCTGTAGCGGCACTGCAAATAAAAAGTATACAGCGTATAACTTATGCAGAGAAGTGTTTTAGGTTGGCAAAACCTCTCGTACAGTATTTTACCTTAAATAAAATTAAGAAAAATTTCATATTTGTTTTTTTTTTAAATGAAAAATTATTTAAATTGGAAAATTGAATTACAAAATTAATTTAACAAACAAAATAATATACTCAGCATCGAAGATTGGATTCTATATATTATTGAAAAGTAATTTTACGTAATTATACTAAATAATTTTTAAATCAATTATGTATTACTAAGTTATTGAAAAGAAATAAATGATGAATTTTCTTCTTTTAAATTTACTCTTCAATAAAAAGAATTATACATTCTTTAAAGATGAAAATTCTTTAAGGAAAATTAATAAACCTAAAAAGAAAAACAATAAAAATTTTGGTAAATGAAGAAAAAATGGGAGTGACTTATTGTCTGATATTAAAATGATATATAGGTATCTACCTATATTATGTTTTTCAAGAAAATTCATTTGTTAAACATTATAATGAAATGTATGCTATATCTTTACTATGCTACCTATATTTAAATCGACATATTATTTTTTTGTATAACAAGAAAAGCATAAAAAGCTTTGCACAAGCGCAAAATTCAAATAACATAAAAAAAATGGATTTTTTATTATTTATATTATATAGAATTTATTTATGTTACTAAAAAATAATTTCTGAAATATATAAGCTTTTTTAATATTATGGTATGAGAATTTGTGATATTGAAAACGTCCTTGCCTTTCCAGTTTTTTTTATATATACATACATATATATGCCCTTTTTAATCTGCAGGCCAAATATGCAATGGCATCTTTTCGACAGGGCGTGGTGACTTCTGGGCACGAACTTTAGTACCCGAAAGATTCTCATATCAAAAATATTATGATGATGGTGTACAATTGCAAAAAAAAAAAAAATATAATACATATAGTATTAGAATAGATACATATATATATTATATATATATTTAGTATAAATGTGAATATAAATAGGACATTTGTCGGTAGGACGAAATATTTTGGTTTATATAACTTAAAGTGCCATCAAAAATTTATTGTAATAAAAAGAAAATGCTCATTAAATATTTAGTTTAATAAATTCACAATTATTATATATTTTTAATAATAATAAATAATGTTTATTCAGTTTAAGCTTTTAGGTTAAGTTAGTTTAGTTTAATTTTTCATATTTAAGGTTTTTTTTTTTCAAATATTTTCCTTAAATTTCACTACAATCATATTATGTAATAACAAAATTTTTCTGTTGATAAATTTTTTTTTTAAAGACTTGTGAAGGTTTATCCTAATCTCTAGCCTAAGTAAATCAAATGTAATTTTGTTTTTCTAATGAATTAGTTATAAATAAATAATAATAATAATAATAAATAATAATTTTTATTCCAATTAATTTAATTTTCATATTATTTAAAGTTTAAGCTATAGGTAACGAGTTCGAAGATTGTGAAATTTTAAGTTCTATTGAGTTCATCGGGAAAAATTTGTAAGTAAAACACAACGTCGTTTTTTGTTTATTTTTGGCAAATGATTAACAGATGACGAACCAAAAGTCTTCGCTTACTTTTAACATTTATTTCACTGCGGCATTTTTGGCAAATTATTGTTTATTTTTGAAAATTTATTGGAATGGAAATTGGAAAGCTATGTTTTTACTCCGTTTTTAGAAAGTTCTAGGCGTAATACTAATACTACTAATACATACAAATCTCTTCGTATTTTTTTTCTAGTCATCTTATTCTTACATTTCCGTTTACATTACGCTTACAGTTTGTTAAAACGTAACGAAAAAGAAGTCTCTTGTTTGAAGAAATGACTTTGTAGGCGGTTTGAAAACGAACCGCTTTTCTTAAAGGGTGTTAAGACAAAATCATATCATGTAGACGTAGTGTAATAATAAAATATTTAAATGATTTAAATTTTTAGTAAAAATATACCGAAAAATTAATTAAAAAATATGAAATTGTCCAAAAATTGCACATGTTATTTATTATTTACAAACAGCATGTAACTAAAAAACTAGTGTTCTACATTTTATTGCTACAGGACACATAACATACTGTACAATTGGAATATCGCTCAGAAGATGATGCCAAGAGGAAGAAGGAATCCTTGTTGCACCTTTCTATGTCACAAATTGATTTTGGTTTTTAAATAAACTGTAATTTTTATGATTATGTTTCCTAAAAAACACTTTTTTTTATATTTATTTTATTAATTATGTAGTAAGCTATTTAAAATGAAATATTAATAAAAATTTTAGATTTTAATCATTTTCAAAATTTAATATCTTAGAACATGTAGATATCTCGTTTTTTCGTTATATTTTATATTATTTTATAAAACTTAATAATATTTGTAATAAAAATTTAAAAAAAAAATTATATATATTTATACACATTTATTTTAATTTCGAGCTAAATTCGTCGTATAAGGTTTGTATAATTTTTTTGATATATATATAAATGAAATAATTAATAATAATCAATATTACAATAATTCCTTATACAGAAAATATGTTAAAACTTCAAAAAATAGTTATAAATCCAAAATGTTGGTATTCCAAAATATATAGTGATGTTAAATGTGGTACCAATATTTTTTATTCAAAAAATATATTTAACGATAATAAAATTACAAATTGTTTAAAACGAGATCAATCTACAATTTCTCAAAACACAAATAACAGCATTGATGTTAATGTTATAAAAGATGAAACCAATGAACCATCAAATGTTATTATACCAATGGCATTAATACAATTTCATAATCCATTTAGAAGATTTCTAATGCTTATGGGTAATAATATAAAATATGATAAATTAAATATGTCTCAATCATTACCGGAAATAATTAAAACTTATATCGATAATGTTAGTACACAATTAAAAAATAAACATATTAATAGTGTAATAGCATTAGAATCTGAAAAAAATATTATAAATAATGATTTGATCAATAAAAATAATGATGGTGTATTTGATGATGAACCACATCCAACAAAACAGATTATCGATAAAAATATGGTAGTTAGTAACTTAAGAAAATCAAAAATACAATTACCAGTTGCAGAATTGGAACTAAATAAAATTAATAATATGAAATTGATAGAATCTATTACTAATGATAAAGCATTATCAATGATAGGAAAATATTCAAAGAATGATTTAATAAATAATAAATTAGATAATGTAGCTGATAAGAATTTAGAACCTAATCATAAAGATAAAATAAATGAAAATGTATTTAATGAAGATCTGAATCTTAGAGAACAGCATATTGATATTGATACAGAACAAAATAAAATAGATAATATGAAATTGGTAGAATCTAATTCTAAAGATAATACATTAAATATTGATTCTAAAGATGAAAATAGTAAAAATATATTATATAAACATCCATATAAAGGTAAACCGATGATTGATTCAAAAAAAAGTAATAATATTTTAGTAAATTTAAGCTTAACAAAATCAAATATACCATTACCAATTACTGATTTAGAAATTAATCAAATTAATCATATGAAATTGATAAAATCTATTATTAAGGATAAAGCATTATCAATGATAGCAAACTATTCCAAGAAAGATCTAAAAAAAATTTCATTAGACAAAGTAACTGACAATAATTTAGAATCTAATAATAAATTTAATATTATAATTTTTGATGGTAAAGATAAAGACAATGAAAATGTTTTTGGTGGATATCAATATAGAGATGAACTGACAAGCTGTTCAGTTCAACCAAAAGATATTAAGACGAATTTAGAATATGATCAAATTAAAATAATGAAATCAATTATATTCCCTTGTGTAAATACATTATCAGTAAATGCAAATATTTCCAAATCAACTTTAAAAAATATTACAAGGAATAAAAGTTCATTTGCAGATAAACTATTATCATCTAATGTATATCAAAAATCAATTGCACAAGCTGAAGTACTTCGAAAATCATATAAAAAGAAACAACCAATAAAAAAATCAATTTGCTCGAAAAAAGAATATAAATTACCACAAGGTTGTCCAGCTAAAATTCCAAAACCAGAATGTGATCCACCTAGAATAGATTCATAAAATTTATATATAAAATTTTTCATAACTTAATGTTAATTCAAATTCATTTTTTTCAAATTTTCAAAATTACTTTATTATTTCATATTTTAATTAAATACAGAGTACCGTTAGGCAATTTTAGACACAACAAAAAAAATTGATTTATTAATATTAAAAAAAATATGTTGTAAATTTACAGCAATGATAACCAACTATTAAAATTATTACATAAGTTATGTATGGTAAGGTAACATATAAAAAATACATAATATTGATATACCGATTGCACTCACAAAAGCACTGTCTTAAAAAACTCGTGTATTAGCTGAGCAATTCGGATTTTAATTTAAGGGTAAGTTTTTTTTCAGGATTGATGAAGGAAATAGTTTATTTGATACGTGCGAAAAGAACAGCCCAGCAAGTTATGTTTTTGAGAGTTATGGTCAAGAATTCGGCCACTGCAGTTTCTACAGTCAGAAAAAGCAGATAAATTCTCTGAATAAATATCGAGTATCCGACTGTGCTATTTCGTATAATGATTGATCGAGCTGTAAAACGATAATATCACTCGATATATATTTTAATATCGTGTAGTTTTTTGTTTGGAAAATAGTTTTTCATTATATTTTGTTTTGAGGAAAATTAATAAACTGGTAGCAAATTTCCATACATAACAAAATAGCAAATTTCCATTTAATTTATTACTTTTATATTTATCACAACTTTTCATATTAGGCGTTGTGCCATTCCTATCATATGGTGATATCTAGCCAAAAACGGGCAATGTCGCTGCAAACTATCCAATTGTCCAATTTATTCAACACAAAACTAAATGCTTCTTTTGTTAATCGAAACGAAACCTCTTTTAAATTAAACATAATTATTATATTTTTATATACTCATAGCCTCGTAGATAACAAAAAACCCAAGTTTAAATGTTGAAATTACGTTTTGTTACGAAGTTAATAGTCAACTAATCTCTTAACCAGCCTTAATCTTTCTGCTATATTATTTTAAATTATTTTAATTTGTAAACAATTTAATTACCAATGATCATTACTAGCCATCTTGCATGAAATAATAAATTTATGCTTGATTTCACTTGGAATGGAATTGTGAGACTGCAATAACTGCAAAGGCTGTGTTAGTTGAATTTTAATCTGACAGATTGTGCTGCTGGAAATTTAAAAAAATGATTGACTGACTGCGAAAACTGTGCCCTGCCACGATTATTTACCGCACGCTGACCATGACCCTAATTAAGAAAGCTACAGTGGAATAGACAACCGAAAATAAATGAATTATTTCCACTGTTAAAAAAATTAGATTTTATCACTGATTTAAAGTGTTTATTATTTTAATTTTAAAAAAAATACTTATTATCCTATGAATAATGTGTTAATAATCCAACCCGTAGCTTTCAAATGCAGGGTTTTTCACATTGTTTTAAAATCCCTAATAATTAGAAGAAGCAAACTACACTAAAGTTCAATTAATTTTTCATTTAACTACTACATCATTTCAGCGGGAGCGGTATGTAAGACATCATCACAAAAAATTGCAGTATCAAAATCTTGCATTTTTTTATTAATCTTGCATTCTTGCAACATTAAAATCTTGCAATAAAAAAATCTGACAATGTTTTAATAAAAAAATATCATTTTAATAAAAATCTTTTAATACAAAATAAAATTAATTTAAAATTCACTCAAATTTTAAAAATGATTTAGGAGCCATCAATAAGATGCTGTACATGAAAAAATTCAATGAAGAATAATTGCTGAACAATCCGCTTCAAAAACTCAATTTTGCTAAGGATGTCTGTCCCTTTTCCAGTTCAATATGTCATATATTATTTCGTCGAAGAAAATTATATCATGAAAATTAAACAAGATCTTGCATGTAAATCGGTCGCGGAATTAGTATGCAAGATGTTCTTTGATTTTTATGATAGAATTTGTAATGCAAGATTTTGTAATGTAAGCTTCCATACCCAACCCCATTTCAGAAAATGTATAGACGACTTCTGCTTCTGGGATGTCTATTAGTTTCATTGCCCCTGGACTATCTAAATTTTGTTAAGATGAAAATTGAGATCTTTACACAATATTCGCAGGATTTTTGAATCAAAAGCAATAGGATATGATATATGGCTGAAATTTAAATTATGTACTTTGACCGAAAAAAATCTCTGATGTTTCTACAATTTTGACAGTATAATATATTTTATAAAAATTCTATCAATTTTATATACTTAAGCATAGTAAGCTATTCAAAAATAATAAAAAATAAATATTTAAATAATCTTTAATATGAAAGAAACATCGAACATGTAGATATCTCGTTTTCTATAGTTATTAAAATTAATTTTTATAAAACACTTTTGGCTATATTATTAAATTCTAAAATTAAAATGCATTTATTTCGAGCAAAATTAACTCACCAGGTTTGTATAGTTTATAACTAAAAATTTGATTTATTTCAAAATTATTACATTTAATTACATATACCTATAAAATTGAATTTCTTTCATTTTAAGATCCTCTTGAACTCTAACATATTTCAAGGTATTGTATATCCAAAATGTTCGTACTCGGTTATATACAATAATAATAATTTTAATGAAACATTACATTCTGTTAATTATTCAAGAAATTTATTTGGCAATAATAAATTCAAAATTATAAATTATTTAAAACGACATCAATCTACAGTATTAGATAAAAATAACAACAATAATAATACATATCCAAACAAGAAACCAGTTAAAATATTACCAATGGGAATTATTAAATTAAATAAAAATAATAAAGAATATCTTTTAGTATCACATGATCCAAAATATAAATGGAATAAAATACAAACATTTCCTGAAAATATTTCAGATTATATTGTTAATATTAGTAATGGATTACAGAAAAATCATATAACTAATAGTACAATACAATTTGCAAATCAGAAAAAATATAAAAAGGATCAAAATGACGATACTACAGATATAGAACAATACAATAATAATGACTTAAATTTAACTGAAAATGATGAAAAACCTGTTGATAATAAAGGTATGTACAAGGATGTAACACTTACTTTTAATATGCATCCATCAAAAAATCAAAACCTTCGTAAATATCTTTATTCAACAATATCAAATATACCATTAATACCATTACAGAATAATATAGAAAAAGATGAAATTCATAATATTGAATTACCTCATAATGTTAATGTATTATCAGTAGCAGCTAATTTATCTAAATCTAGTTTAAAAAATCACATGTTATCACAAATGCTAGAGAGAAAATCAAATCGTTTCTATAGTTCTAAAAAAGTTGGTCATTTAATATCATGTAAAGTATATAAGCAAGCACTAGAAGAAGCTGAAAAAAGACGAAAAGAAATTAAAGATATGAAAAAAACTATAAAAAAAATAAAAATTTCAAAGAGACATAAATCAAATGAAGCATCACAATGATCATGTATGTTATCATGTTACCGAAAAAATAGATTTTCATTTTACACACCCTCTTAAAAATGGAAGAAATCGTTCATGATTCAATGCTTTTTTCATAAAAACTTAATATACATCAATAAGGTTACCTTTTTTTTAAAATTTTTGAAATACAGTCATAAAATGAAATACAGAGTTAACTTTTAAATCTGAACTAAAAATGAAAATTGTTTTATTAATTTTATACATTTTTAACTGAAATTATTTACTTTATATGTTTAATTTTTGATTATTTACATAAATAATCAAATCTTAAATTTACATTTCCCTGAATTATTGTTTTAGAACCAATACCTATTTGAGAAATCATGGAAATTAACATTTTGCTTTAGTTTATTGTATCGATAATTAATTGTGAACCATGCAACGTTGCTAAATTTAGTTACAAGTATCCTATTACCAGCTAATATAAGACTAGTCGTTTAATGATTGATCTTGCGCAAAATAACGATATCCCCAATATTTATATAAAAGCTAATTTAAAATAAATTAACATAGATTGGGCTATAATTTGGACCTATGGGAGGAATGTATAATGAAATGGAAGAGGCTTATATTATTCTTGTATTCCACACGCAATACAAAATAGGAAATTCTTGATTCTCTATTAATTAAATGTTTAATAGCTGCTAATAATAAAGACTCGTTAATCGGAATATAGAATGAATTAGTTAGTAATTAATCGTGAATTTACAAAAAAAAAAATGTATTTCATAAAATTTTAATTGAAAAAATAATGTTTAAAAAAGAATTATAACTTCTTATAACTTCGGAGGAATTAAATACAAAATTTGCTGATTTCGCCATGTAACTAATAAGTACATATAACAAGAGAGTGAGTGTATAATGGTGCAATTATTTTTTATTTATATAGATTTCTCAGAACATCCCAGTGGAGTTTTCATGAGCAATTTCAACCCCTGAAAACGAAACGTAAACTGTAAACCAATCTATTAAGGAAAGATCACGTCTTATAGTACTTAGGTCAAATTCTACCATTAGTCAATAAATAAGATAATTTCCTTCTATATATATTTAAGCAAAGTATGCTATTTAAATTTTATTTTTGAGTATAAATATAATATTATTATGAAATATTTAATTTTGAATTAATCATCGAATATGTAGAGATATCGAAATTTTTAGATTGTTATTATTTTATTATTCAAAAAATTCCAATTTTGGTTAACATAAAATCTAAGTCTAAAAAATGTTTTTGATTCGTGCAATTCCAATAGAAAAGGTAAATTTTATAAGCTTTAACATTATCTAAATTCCATAATTAATATTAAATATTACATTATATAATTCTATGTTCTTCTTTCAGACTCTATTAAACCGTACAATATTACAAACTTACAGAGCTATTACTAATCCAAAATGTAACGGCTCGAAATTTTGTGTTAATCATAAAATTAAAAATTCAATTAAATCTAATAAAAATTTGAATTCGGGAAATTTATTTAATGATCGTAAATTCAAAATTTTACAGCATTCAAATCCAAATGATTCTACAACATCAAATAACAATAATAACAATAATGATAAAACATTTAGTGCTGTATCCATGGGACTAATACAATTCGATGAAAATAATGAACGATTTCTTATAATACCAATTGATGTTAATCAAAAAACTAATGAAATAAATTATTTACAGGAATTTCCAAAAAGCCTTTTAATAAATTTACAAAAAATTAATAAAGAATTAGTAAATTTAAATAATAATAATTATGTACCAATACGACATAATGATGGAAAAGATGTAAATAAAACATTAAAAGAAGATAAAATCAAATTATCAAATAATATAGAAACAAAATTAAAAACTAAAACAACAACAACAACAACAACACCATCAACAAATAATAAAGAAAAATTTATACAAAAAAAATCAAATAAAAACATCTTAAGTGAAAATATTGAAGATGTTAATATTTATGATAATGTAAGTGATATTTTTGGCTTAAATTTGATGAATAATGCAGAAAAACAAAAAGATCTAAAACAAAAATCATTTTCACGAGTAACACTTAAATTTGATATGGATATGGCTGAATCTAAAAATTTTATAAATAAAATAAAATCTAAAAATTCAAATAATTTAACATTACCATTTAATGCAATCATTGATGGATTTATAGATTTAAAACGTGATAATACAAATAATTTAAATATATTAAATAATTTAAAAAATGAACTGTCAATATCGGCATATATATGTAAAATACCAGTAAAAAAAGATAAATGTGCTAAACCACCAAAATGTAAATTTGGTGGTATGGCTGGTAAATTACAATCATGTGAAGCTTATAAAAAATCTATTGAACGAGCTAATTATTTACGTGAAAAAGATGATGGAATTGCAGTTCGAAGATTTAAAATCATTTTAGGTAGACAAAAAATTATAAAACAAAAACCTTGCAAACCATCCAGGCATAATTCATAACAATTTTATTTGTTTGTACTGATATATATATATTATATTATATATACATATATATATATATATATAATGTCTTATAGGATCAAAACCTATTCTTTTCCACTTTTTAAAAAAAATAGTTGATAATGTCGTTTTATAGATATTTTCAATATCTTTTACTTTAGCAAAAAAGAAATTTCAAAAGTACTTGTAATCAAAAGTACTTGTATTTTTAAAAATAATCCTTTTACCTATTTATAATCGCTCAAAATCCATACTGCACTTTCGTTGAATACCACGAACTTTTGCTATACCAGCTATACTAAATTACTTTACTATATTCAAAATATAACCTATATTTTGATTATAGTAAAATATACTATATTCAAGTATTTCGCATTTTACTCTAAATTAGTTGAGATGGAAAAGATTATATTTTGATCCTATAAGACATTATATAAATATATATATATATATATATTTCAAATATCAAGTTATAAAAATATTATTTACCATTCATGCATAATTAAAAGCATTATAAAAAATATAAATTTGCAGTTTCATTTTTTTAATTATAAGTTTCACAGTGCGCAATTAATTCTTTAGTTTTTTATTATATTTTGGATTTTGAGTAAGGTAGTTTAACCAATCACATTCAAATTGATTATATTAAGTAGAAAATGATTAGAACAATATATTTTTATTGTATTAATAAAAATAATTTTTTTATATTTGTAATATAAAAAAAAAAATAACATAAAAAAAATCAGAACCGTAATTTATACATAATTAAAAAACATCATATTTTTACAATTCTAATTTCTCATGTTTGTCACTTTTCTGTATTTTAAATTCTTCATATTTTTGCTGGAAAAAATTAAACACAGCATCTATAGATGAATATGATGTCCATTCATGTTTTGTATGACCTTGAAAATAATATTATTAGAATATATATAATTATTTCATTCTATAAAATAATACAAAAACTAATAAAAATCTTAATAATTAACCTGCAGAATGTCTTGCTATATCATTATTTGATCCACGTAATAATTCATCTAATGGTTTTGTAGATGTTACCCAATTTCTACCAATTTTTTTAATATAATCACTAGTCTCTTTACTTACTCCAGATGTTGAATGTACTGAATCAGTAAATCCTATAGCAAAAACTTTATTTCGAAAAAATTCTGGATATTTTTTTGCCTTTTTAATTATAAATAAATATTAATGAATTTTATATAATATTAAATATATTTTTTTAATTATTTTTTATTTACCAAATCTAATGTAACAACACCACCATAACTATGTGCTATTATACCAACAGATTCTGGATTTGTATTAATAACATATTTTTCCCAAACATTTTGTGCATGTTCAATTGGTGATTTATTATCCGGAATTATTTTATGATTACGATAATTATCATTTGTATTTGTTATAATTATATCATAACCTAAACTTTGAGCTCTTTTAATATATGGAATTTGTGTACCATGATCCAAAGAATGGTTTATAATTAAACTAAATTAATATATAAATTTATTATAGTATTTTTTTCTATTTAATATATATTAAATTTTTTACCTTCTAGACCATTGACCAGCACGAACAACTCCAGATCCATGTATTAAAATTAAAAGTTTTTTAGAATTTTCTAATTTCTTTTTATTTGTAAATATAAAAGTTGATTGTTCTTTTGGTATATTATTAGGTATATAAATTTTTTCCATACCATTTTGTAATAATAATTCATAAATATGTTCAGTTATTACCTAAAAAAAATAAATAAAAAGAATTTAGTTATATTTAAAATTAGCGGCTAATTGCCAAAATTCACAATTAACTCAACGCACAATTAAACTAATGGAAATTTAAAAAATATAACATGACTGTCAATTTGTGCATTCGGTGAATATTTAATTTGTCGGATACAATAATATAATAATGACTAAAAATTACATACATCACCTAAAGCTTCATAATGTTCTTGACTTTCAAACTGAAATCCTTCTGATCCAGGTTTACCACTTTCTTTGTCAATTTTTTTTAAAAGTCCTTCTAAATTATTTTTAATAATATTTTTTTTTTTATTTAATAATATAAATTATTTGTATAAAATTAGAATTAATCTATACGAACTAACCATCATTAAATGCATAACCAAATTGTGATAATGTTTTTGGAAAATTCTTTGATGACATTGAATTAGTTGATAAAAAAATTGCCTTTAAATAAAACATTAAAAGAATTTTACACATTTGATTTTCTTGTTATTTGTATTACATATAATAAAAAAAAAAATAGGAAGAATCATTTTATTTTATTAAAGTTTATATTAAATATTTTACAACAGTTACAACTGATATTATTTAATTTAGTTTTAAATATTGAAAAGGTTGCTTTATATATTAATTATTTTTTGAGAATTTATTAAATTAATAATTACTAAATTTATTGCTTACTTTTGTTACTAAAAAATTCACTTTTTTGGCGGTATTAAAACTATTTGACAGATAAAACATGTTTTTTTTGTATATTTTCACCTTAGAATCCACATAATCCACAAAATCCACATATTCATAATGAGAAAATAACTTATCAAAATAGAAAAATATACCATCTGATTATTGCGACATCTAGTGTGTAGTAGTCACTTTTTTAAATCAGATTTGTAAGAAAAAAAATTAATATGGTTGGGAAAGATTCTAAAGATATTCATTTATAAGTAGTAGTAGGTCCTCATCCTCACTGCTCCGGTCTTGCTCACTAAGAGAAGTCACACTAACACATTCAGCAAATGCGAAATTCTGGCCATGAATAATGTACCAATATTAACAGTTTTATTTACGAATTACTGGAACCTAAGAAAAATTATTCAAAAAATTTGTTCACGGAACCTGTACACACATCATGTGCGAATGAAATGTGAACCTTGGACGCTTCGCATATCTGCTGTAGCTATTGTCGAAACATATAACATATCTAATGTATAAATTGTCCTTATTCGAAAGATCTGGCCTAGAAAAGGCGTTTTAGTTTACCGGACTATAGATTTTATATAGGCCCTCCCTAATCAATTTAATATGCGGCTGTCTTACAAGTACAGAAAAGTTGCATTTTTGGAATATACTTGAAATATCTTAATAATTTCAAATGAGTAAGGGAATCAGAGAAGTATTCAAAACTGTTGCAATCTAGTTTTTACAAAATTACATGATAATCATCAGAATGGAACCAAAAAAAATATTCTAAACTTTATGGATTTATCTTAAATTTACTAAAATCTGCAAAAACATTTAAAAATCTAATTAAAATTTTGGATATATAATTATAAATATTTATTCAATATTCCATTAAATAAACTAACTTTCTTTAAAATTTTCGACAACAAAACTGAATAACTAAATGTATACTTTGAAAATGGAAAAATTTAATGAAAAATCTTACGAACAGTTTGATTAAAAGTTGAAATGTCTATAATTTTGAATCAAAGAAATCAAATATGTCGTGACGTTACTACAAATGCCCCTTTAAGCACAAGCTGACCCCAAATTGAGCCTAAAAAGAAGTCTCTGCTATATATGTAGCGAATTTTATTTCCCATTCGTTTTCTGAGACAAAAGAGTCTCACCTACGAATCATTGATTTGGGATAATTTTCTGAGACAAAAGAGTCTCACCTACGAATCATTGGTTGGAATAATTAGAGTCGAAGCCGAAGGGAATATCCCAAGTAGTATATCTAGAATCGTTTACGAACTAAAATTCGAAATTATATTTTAGTAACTTATCAGAAATGTGAACATAAATTAAGACACAAAATTCATCGAAATTGATATGTTTACGAACTAAAACTGGAAACGTATGTGGCTCATATTGTTATCTCAGATATGTTTCAGAAAAACGCCCTGAAATTAAGATAGAAAAGTAGAATTAAATATAGAACCTAAATGTTTCGGAAAAACTGAAAATGACACAGAAAATATTAGTTTATAATATTATTTATTAATAATTATCACATCTTTAATGGTTATATAAATAAATAAATTTACATTTCAATCTTTATCTTCTTTTTAAGGTTTCTCTTCTCTTTGAATGTTATAGTAATCATCTTATAATTTCTTCTCTTGCCATTAATGGCTGAGATATACTCCACTATATTCCTCAATGTTGTTTAACCATTCCTAAAAAGACCAACTCTATAATATCATATAATTAATTAATATCAATGTACTCAATTTTTACAAAAATTTATATAAATTTGTAAATTTTTTATGAAAATATTTGAATGCAAATTTAAATTTAGTTTAATTTATTTTATTTTAATTATAATTATAATTAAAATAATTATAATTATAATACCATGCTTGGTAAATAAATAAATAAATATTATTCATTTAAAAAATTAAACACGTTAATCTTACCTCTTCTGAATATTGTAGTCTTTTTAATAAATTTCGGTTCGCTTTTGCGATACGTTAATGTAAGGTTTCTGATTAATTCATTCCGAATTAGCGAAATAAAAATTAAACTAAAACGAAATACTTTTTAGATATATATCAAACAAATAGTTGAATTTCAGTTTGGAATCAAAAAGTTGAACTGGTAATTTGCAGAAAGGGTACACTTGATTTTTATGTTTATATATTATAAAGTATGTTGTTTAATCTGTTATTATTTTTGAATTTAAACTACTTTCATATATTTTACTTAACTAATTTTTTTTTCAAAAAATATTAATTTTTATAAATTTGTTTTTTTTTTTTTATTTATAAAGCTTAGTATGCCTGGTAATAATCAAATTAAAAAAATTAGAAAAAATTTATTTAAATTGAAAAGATCTTCGAACATGTAGATATTATCTCGTTTTTTGGTCGTTACTTTATATCAAAATTATCAGTTTTAATTAAAAAAAAAAAAACTAAATTCTAAAAAAAAATGCCTCTTTTTCGAACAACATTTTCACGCAAAGTATAAAACATTTATGATTTAAATTTTTAAAATAAATATTTAAGTGAAAAACAAAAATGAAATTATTTATTATTTATTTATTTATTTTTTAGACTATATTGCACCTCAAAAAATTACCTACACACCGCCAAATAATTATAAATCATCATAGAAGTTACTGGACAAAAAGACGAAGTGACTTATCTGTTAAATTCCGGCAAAATTTCGATTTATTTAGAAATGATTTTAAATATAAAACTTCAAACGGTTCAAGACGATACAAATCTACAATATCGAGTGGTAAAAATAACAATAATGGTGAAGGAAAATCTGATGTAAAATTAAATGATAACAATAATCCAAATGAAAAAATTATTAAAAGAGAAAATGTTTTATCAATGGCTGTTGTTCATTTACCTGAAAGTAATCAAAAACTTCTTGTTGTACCAATATCTGATAATTTAAATATTGGACAATGGAATAATTTACAGTCGTTACCAAAAAATATTTTGAGTGCTATACAATCAATTGATGAAAAGTTTGAAAAAAATGATATTAAGAATTTAATACCATTTTCTTCTAATATAATAAGTAAAATGTCAAATTATCAAGATGATAATATTCAAACAAAAGGTGATGAAAATATTGAAGATATTCAAATAGATACTGTTTATCAAAATGACAATAAAAGTGAAGTTTTTACTTTTGATTTGAGTGAAAATGTTCAAAAAATTTTTGGAGATATTTCATATAGCGGAATGACTCTTAAATTCGATATGGATATGAGTGAGGCAAAAGATGCCTTTGAAAAATTCATAACAAGAAATTCAAGTTTTCCAATACCTATTAATGCAAACATAACGGGAATCGTAAATTTAGATCCCAAACAAATAAAAGAACTGAAAGCAGATCAAATTTCTGAAAATTTTTCAAATATGATAACAATAGCAGCAAATATAAGCTCGCCAGGTGTATCATCTTTAGACAATACAAATACATCAACAATTATACCATTATTCAAGAGCCCCAAAAGAAAATTAAGTTTTAAAACGGGTAAACTTATGAATTGTGAACAATATAAAAAGGCCATAAAGGAAGCAGAAAAAAGACGAAAGACTTGTAAAACTTGCACTAAAAAGACAAAGAAAAATGATAAGAAGAGCAAATCTAAATCTTCCACATCAAAAAAGGAAAAATCTAAAGGTAGTGCTAAAAAGAAATCATCTAAATCTTCATCCAAACCGAAAAAGAAGGAATCTAAAGGTAGTGCGAAAAAGAAATCATCTAAATCTTCTTGCAAATCTAAAGGTAGTGCCAAAAAGAAATCGTCTAAATCTTCTAAACCTGAAAAGAAGAAATCTAAAGGTAGCGCCAAAAAAAAATCGTCTAAATCTTCTTGCAAACCTAAAAAGAAGGATTCTAAAGGTGGTGGCAAAAAGAAATCTAAAGGTGATGCCAAAAAGAAATCTTCAAAATCATCTTGCAAACCTAAAAAGAAGGAATCTAAAGGTAGTGCAAAAAAGAAATCATCTAAATCTTCTTGCAAACCTAAGAAGAAGGATTCTAAAGGTAGTGGAAAAAAGAAATCAGCTAAACAGAAGAAATCTAAAGGCAGTGCCAAAAAGAAATCTTCAAAATCATCTTGCAAACCTAAAAAGAAGGAATCTAAAGGTAGTGCTAAAAAGAAATCATCTAAATCTTCTTGCAAACCTAAAAAGAAGGATTCTAAAGGTAGTGGTAAAAAGAAATCTAAAGGTGATGCCAAAAAGAAATCTTCAAAATCTTCTTGCAAACCTAAAAAGAAGGATTCTAAAGGTAGTGGCAAAAAGAAATCTAAAGGTGATGCCAAAAAGAAATCTTCAAAATCATCTTGCAAACCTAAAAAGAAGGAATCTAAAGGTAGTGCTAAAAAGAAATCATCTAAATCTTCTTGCAAACCTAAAAAGAAAGATTCTAAAGGTAGTGGCAAAAAGAAATCTAAAGGTGGTGCCAAAAAGAAATCTTCAAAATCATCTTGCAAACCTAAAAAAAAGGATTCTAAAGGTAGTGGCAAAAAGAAATCTAAAGGTGGTGCCAAAAAGAAATCTTCAAAATCATCTTGCAAACCTAAAAAGAAGGATTCTAAAGGTAGTGGCAAAAAGAAATCTTCAAAATCATCTTGCAAACCTAAAAAGAAGGAATCTAAAGGTAGTGACAAAAAGAAATCATCGCAATCTTCTTGCAAACCAAAAAAGAAGGAATCTAAAGGTAGTGGCAAAAAGAAATCTAAAGGTGATGCCAAAAAGAAATCTTCAAAATCTTCTTGCAAACCAAAAAAGAAGGAATCTAAAGGTAGTGCAAAAAAGAAATCATCTAAATCTTCTTGTAAACCTAAAAAGAAGGATTCTAAAGGTAGTGGCAAAAAGAAATCTAAAGGTGATGCCAAAAAGAAATCTTCAAAATCATCTTGCAAACCTAAAAAGAAGGATTCTAAAGGTAGTGCAAAAAAGAAGTCATCTAAATCTTCTTGCAAACCTAAAAAGAAGGATTCTAAAGGTAGTGGCAAAAAGAAATCTAAAGGTGATGCCAAAAAGAAATCTTCAAAATCATCTTGCAAACCTAAAAAGAAGGAATCTAAAGGTAGTGCTAAAAAGAAATCATCTAAATCATCTGCAAAATCTAAAGGAAGTGCCAAAAAGAAATCATCTAAATCTTCTTGCAAACCTAAAAAGAAGGATTCTAAAGGTAGTGGCAAAAAGAAATCTAAAGGTGATGCCAAAAAGAAATCTTCAAAATCATCTTGCAAACCTAAAAAGAAAGCATCTAAAGGTAGTGCCAAAAAGAAATCATCGAAATCTTCTTGCAAATCTAAAGGTAGTGCAAAAAAGAAATCGTCTAAAGGTTCCAAACCTAAAAAGAAAGCATCTAAAGATAGTGCCAAAAAGAAATCATCTAAATCTTCTTGCAAACCTAAAAAGAAGGAATCTAAAGGTAGCGCTAAAAAGAAATCATCTAAATCTTCTTGCAAACCTAAAAAGAAGGATTCTAAAGGTAGTGGTAAAAAGAAATCTAAAGGTGATGCCAAAAAGAAATCTTCAAAATCTTCTTGCAAACCAAAAAAGAAGGAATCTAAAGGTAGTGCAAAAAAGAAATCATCTAAATCTTCTTGCAAACCTAAAAAGAAGGATTCTAAAGGTAGTGGCAAGAAGAAATCTAAAGGGGATGCAAAAAAGAAATCTTCAAAATCATCTTGCAAACCTAAAAAGAAGGAATCTAAAGGTAGTGCAAAAAAGAAGTCATCTAAATCTTCTTGCAAACCTAAAAATAAGGATTCTAAAGGTAGTGGCAAAAAGAAATCTAAAGGTGATGCCAAAAAGAAATCTTCAAAATCTTCTTGCAAACCAAAAAAGAAGGAATCTAAAGGTAGTGCAAAAAAGAAGTCATCTAAATCTTCTTGCAAACCTAAAAAGAAGGATTCTAAAGGTAGTGGCAAAAAGAAATCTAAAGGTGATGCCAAAAAGAAATCTTCAAAATCTTCTTGCAAACCAAAAAAGAAGGAATCTAAAGGTAGTGCAAAAAAGAAATCATCTAAATCTTCTTGCAAACCTAAAAAGAAGGATTCTAAAAGTAGTGGCAAAAAGAAATCTAAAGGTGATGCCAAAAAGAAATCTTCAAAATCATCTTGCAAACCTAAAAAGAAGGAATCTAAAGGTAGTGCAAAAAAGAAATCATCTAAATCTTCTTGCAAACCTAAAAAGAAGGATTCTAAAGGTAGTGGAAAAAAGAAATCTAAAGGTGATGCCAAAAAGAAATCTTCAAAATCATCTTGCAAACCTAAAAAGAAAGAATCTAAAGGTGGTGCCAAAAAGAAATCATCTAAATCATCTTGCGAACCTAAAAAGAAAAAATCTAAAGGTAGTGACAAAAAGAAATCATCTAAATCTTCTTGTAACCCTAAAAAGAAGGACTCTAAAGCTGGTACAAAGAAAATGTCTACATTAAGCATTCAATCGAAAGGAGTTAGCGACATTAAATTTATTCAAAATAATCCGAAATTCGAATGCACTGTAAGCCGACAACCGGGTAATAATAAACTTTTTATATTATGAAATATTATTTCTAATTACTTTTATATATACCTATGTAATTCGGCGTGTTATTTAGTAAACGGAAAATTATACGTAAATTTTTTAAATTCGAATAGCTGTATGAATTAAAATAAAGTCATTAATAAAAAAATGTAAGATTTTTTAATGGTTGCTTCAAAATTTTCCATTTATAGCTAGCGGGAGAACATTGTTAAAACCTAATTGGCAAAGTTATATACCAACACGTGATTATTGTTCAAATGTACAATTAAATAAAATTATTAACATAAATGAGCCAAGAAGTTGCTGCTATCAAATATGTGAAATCCCACCATTAATGGATTTAGGTAAAAATTATTTATCCTTGTTTCAAAATCAGTGACGGAAATCTTAATTTTTACGTTTTTATAGATGTACTTGTGAAAGTCGACTCTGTTGCCATATCCGATTCAGATGTTCATATGTATGAAACTAGTTCAGATTCTAGACCATCTATGTCTTTGGGTCATGAAGCTACCGGAATCATTGAAAAAGTATGTACTAAAAAAAATGCCAATCCTCTCTATTAAACAAAACAAAAACATATATACTAATTTTGGATAAATTTGTTTAGGTTGGGAAACGTGTTACGAATTTAGAAACTGGTGATGCTATAGTATTAGAATCGACAATTACTTGCGGTAAATGTTTTTACTGTAAATCGGGATTTTCTAATTTATGCCCCTATACTTATTTTAATGGTGCTCTTTGTACTCACTGTATCCATCCAGCAAATTTATGTCATAAACTTCCATATGATTTATGTTTAGAACACGGAACATTAACAACCCTTATAGCTGATTCCTATCAATGTTGTAAATTATCTAAATTAGGACCAGGAAATTCTCTTGTTATATTTGGTAATGATCCATTAAGTTTGGGTATTTATATGTGTGCCATAACAACTGGTTGTAGAAATGTTCTTCTTGTCTCTTGCTTGGAAAAATATTATAATATTGCTAAAACAAATGACTGTGGTCAAGCAATTTTAATTAAAAATAATGAAAATGCAAAAGAAATTTGTGAAAAGATTATCTGTATGCTAGATACCTTGCCAGATATAGCGATAAATTGTTCCAGTTCTAGTAAATCAATGAATATTATTATAGGTGCTTTAAGACCGGGTGGTAAATGTATAATAGCTGGATGTTTAAACGAATGCGCAACATTCAATATTTTTGAAATGTTTACAAAAAGTATAGAAATTAAACAAAGTTTTCGTTCATGTAACATGTAAGTTTAACACCGACAGTTCCTGTATACCCGGGATAGAATAAAACAATTTTTTTTTTCGATTTTTTTTTTTTTCAAGGTTCCCTGCAGCTCTTCAATTAATTTCAAATAATTTAGTAGATGTTGGTCAATTAATTACACATACATATCCATTAAAACATATAAACCAAGCATTCGATACAGCTTTATGTGAAGACAATGAGGCAATTAAAATCTTAGTAAAAATGTGCAATACGTAAAAAGAGGTGCTGCATTTTTGGCTTATATTTAAAATAAAAAATTTGTCAACAAAAAAAAAATCTTTAACTTATTGTAATTATTTAATTGATTATTTAAATTTAACATTGATTAAAAAAAAGACTTAAAATATATAAAAGAGTTTATTTCATTTATCCGACAATTTCAGGAAATGCTAATTATAATTTTTATGAACTATATTCCCTTTTTTAATTTCCTTGAATTAGATTCATTTTAATAATATTCATTTGGGAAGGGGTTCATTTAATTAAACTCGTTAATTCTTCTAGTAAATATTAAAATAATAAATATACATACATTTTTTATATTTAGCTTCTAGATTCACTACTTTATCGAATATATGGAACAAGCTAAACAGGCTAATCCAATCTAATTGTATTTTGAAAGAAGAAAAAAAAATAGTTGGTCATCGAGAGAACACAGTATATTTGGAATAATGGAGTACATATTTTATTAGGTTTTGTTATAATATATTAAGTATGAAAAAGATTGTCTCAAGAATGATTTGAATTTGAAGTAGTTAACATACAATTTCATTTATAAATCTGTTACATTTAAAATTTTTATATTTTCAAATTGTTAAATTAATATTTTACAATATATATAATAATATTCATTCAAATCAATATTTATATTGAAAGTTGTACTCAAAAACTAAGATCTTCTGAGATATTTTAATGTTAATGTAAATAATATTTTAGACTTTCTAAAAACAGCATATTCAAGCATTGAAAACAACATTGTACTGTTGAATTTACTAAACTTATAATAATAATAGTTTTTAGTATATTCTACATAATTTAAAATTTAAAATTTGAAGAAAATATTTTCTTTATGTTGGACTGAATTGTTCGTTATACGAGGACAATAAATGTTTGCTGTTTATACTTAGTTTTTGATTACACAAATTTAAAATTTTCCAAAATTTGCTATATATTATATAAATTATAGGTTATTTATGTAAATTATGAAAATAAAAAAAATTTTAAATTTCAAATTTTTACCTTTACTTTTTTAATGACTAAATTTTAAAACTTGCCTTTTTATAATTTATAAAAACATTGAAGACATCTCGAATACGAAGAAATTATTTTTAAAAAAAAAAAAACTAAATAATTTATTTTCAAAGATATTACAATTTTAATTTTTTTGCACTTAATTCGTGTTTATTAGGTTTTGTTGCTGGTTTACGTTTTACATCTTTAGTTACGGTTTTATCTTGCAATTGTGAAAAAAATGATTTAGAACTTTTAAATGAATTGCCATCATTAATTCCATTAATCTGAAATTTAGATACATTATATATATATATAATTAAATATTAAATTATATTTAATTTACCTGTGAAACATTACGACTTTTTATAACATCTTTTAATTTCTCGTTTTTATTATTTTTGCTATTTATTTTTGTATTTTGATTTTTTAATTCATTGATTTCTTTAGCCTTAAATATAGATTTCTGTCTAAGTTTTTTATGTCTTCTATCACGAGCTTTATCAGTTTTTGTCCTTTCATTTTCACCAAGTACATTACCTTTAGATCGTCTTTTAATTTCTTCTGGTGCTAATAATTTAGCATCACTTATAGACACTGGAGCTACTTCTTCCATATTTATAACAGGAGTATTTGTAATAATTTTTGGTTCGGCGCAAATAGGTTTTGGTGTAAAATGAAAATTTGATAAAGCGTCTAATTTTTTAAATAATGATGACATCATTTCTTTAATTTCTTTATGTAAAGGATTTTCTTTTTCTGTGTCATCTGTGGGTCCAAGTTTTTCAATTTCTTTTTGATATTCTTTTTCATAAATTTGTGCAAGTGATTGTTTGCTTTTCTCGGGATCAAGTATTAATTTCTTTCTAAGTTCTTGGGGTGTTGTAACCGGTTTTTCAATTCGTACAACATCATCCCAAGCTTTATCTTTAATACGTTGACGAATAATATCTTCAATTGACTGATTAAATTCTTCTGTAATTATTGGTGGCGGACGGGCTGATGAATCATATTCAAGAACATCTTGAAGAAGTGAATTATGTGGACGTGCAGTAGCAGCAATTTCACCTTTAAGTTGCCATGGTTTTTCTCCTAAGGCTTTCTCTTCATATTCCTCTATACGTTGATGAAGACGTTGTTGACGTTGTTCATGTGATGATTTTGTATTTTTGCCATTATCATCATCATCATCATTGTCATCAGAATCATTATCATTGTCATCAGATTCAGAATTCGTATTTAATATTTTCAAATTTGACTCATTGTTATCTATATTACCAATAGACTCAATATTTTCATCAATTTCGTCTTCATCATCTTCACGGGATATAGTATTTTCAATTTTATTTTGTTCATTTTCTTCGTTATCGTCTTCATCGAAAAAATCTTTATAATTTACATTATTTTCATTACTATCATCATCATCTTCACTAGAATCTGATGCAAAATAATCAATGTCTTCATTTTCGTTGTTTTTAATTTGAGATGAATTTTTATTTTTTAACATTTCTTTTTTATCTTCAATATTTAAAAATGCTTCTAGTTCACTTAATTTGAAAAATTTATCATCAACAACTGATGGTTTAATTTTAATTTTATTCCTTTTTTTTGTCATTGTATCTACATATTGATCGTTGTTATCTAAATTTTCATCAGATTCTTCTGGATCATAATCATTATTATCATCTTCTGATTCCATAATTGGATGATTATTTTCATCTTCTTCAGTTTTATTTTCTGATTCTTCAGAATCATCATTTAAACATTTATATTTTATATACAAATTTTTATCTGATATTGAAAGTAATTCTGATGACGATTGTAGGAATTTTGGCCAAATTGAATCGTTTTTAATTTCAATTTGCTGCCAAATTTGTTCTTCATCTAAATCATCAATTATAAGTTTTGGTAAAATATCAGCAGTAGATTGTTTACTGTGTGAATTGATATAATCGTAAAGATTTTGTAGGAATGTTTTTATTTTATCTGATTCTTTTTGTTGGCAACTTTATATAAACAAAATAATAAAATCACGTGTAAAATTTTCCAGGTTAGAAATTAAAATTTAAGTGTTATAATGTTACCTTAAAAATAATTCTGGATGTTTTGTCAGCTCATTAAATTTTTTCAGAAATAGTTGCATTTCTGTTGAATATATTTTATCCTTAGTCATTTTGCTTTTAATAAATATTTAATTTAATTATTTATTTTCAATTTCAATTTTCAATAAACATCAAACTCAAGAAAAAGATAACAAAAACAACATAAACATACAGAGTAGGGATGGCAAGAAATAATCGATTAAGCGATTAATCGATTAATCGGTCCCTCAAAACATCGAAAATAATCGATGGTTCTATAATTTTCGATTATTTAGTTCGATTGTTGTAAAGTTCCGATTATTTTAGAAAATTCCGATTATGAAAATCTGAAAAAAATTCTGAATTCCTAAATTCATTGCTATTTTTATTTTATTTTGTTTTGTTTGAAAAAGTTTTATGAAGAAAAAAACATAATTTTTAATAAAATAATTAACATTTTTTAATATATATTACCTATATACTTTTATTTTTTTTATTTGTTTACGAATTTCTAAAAAATAAGAACTATTTCACAAAACTCCGATTATTAAACAATCGATGTTTATTTGGACGATTAATCGAAGTTCCGATTATTCTCGTCTTTCGATTAATCGATTATGAACATCGATTATTTTTTCACGACTTTGCCATCCCTAATACAGAGGTAGAATTAACTACACGACAGAATTAGCTACACAGCTACACAAACCAAGGGTTGCAAATAATTATTTTCGAAAAGAGCTAAATTAGTCTAAAAAAAAAAAGTAGAAAAGATCTATATTTGAAAAAAATATCTCTATAATGTAATTAAGAAAATTTATTTGAAATAAAAGTATAATTTGTATTTCAAATCGATTTTATTATTATTTTCCAGCCTAATTATAATCTTGAAACCATTCTTATTAAGTTTGTAAAGTTTCTTGATTTTAAAGATTTATCTCTGCTTCTACAAAAAAAGTTACAATTAGCAATATAGCAACAATCACTTTAAATAAAATTTCTTTACAATATTTTGTTGCTATAAAATATGTGAAATCCCGCCTTTAATTGGTTTAGGTAATTATTATTTTTCAATTGTTTCAAAATCAGCACCAGAAGAAATTTAGCACCAGAAGAAATTAATAGTAAAACTACTTCGGAAAGATGTAAAACAACACTTAAGTATGTCAGTATGGCCTACATTGTATCAATCAGTTCAAAGCCGATTCGATCAGTAAATTTCAATTTGATGTCTTCATATATTGTATATAGAAAATCTATTGAGTGGAAGAATACGAGCTGAGATTGATATAAAATCGAAAGAGTTTGAAATAAATCTAAACTGAAGGAATGAAATTTGACAGCTTCAATAAAAAAAAGATATATATGATTTAGTGGATTGCAATAGGTAACTACTATGTGTTCAGTCTACTCTTAATCTTAATCAGTCGAACGAAACCAATGATCAGTGCTATGAAGCCCACCCTTTAATCACAAAAAGATCGACGAAAAACGAAAAAGAGACATAAAAGATAAAAACCTTAGAGTTTTTAACTCTATAAAATTAACACTATATAAAAAAGCTTAAATCTTTCTTCTACCTTTATTCTTATATTATAAAATTAATAATGTAGAACACTCTTTTATCTCCACCACAAAATTGTGAAAAAAAAACTAAACATCCTGTGTAAAAATTGTCTTTTGTTGCAAAGTTGTTTGATATTTCAAATTTCTTTTATTGCAATCTATTTTTATAAGACTACTACAAACATCAATTCTTAAATTCCCCATTCTTAACAAAGTATTCCAATCTGACTGAGCGAATTATTGTCGACTGGGTCTTATTTTTGTTTTGCTTTTGTTAAGTTTTTGACAACCATCATAATAAAAAGAAAGAAAAAACAATTGCCGGATAAGTTTATTTTAATTTTAAAGTATTTTGGATTAGTAAAATAGAATAGAAATAAATGGGTATTTTAACAGATCCTTCTCTTACGCCAAGAAATCAATGGGCACAACGTTTTGTTAAACATACAAGGAAAATATGTATAATTCTTTATTTAGCTGGAATAATATGGTTTTGCTGTTTGGGACATACGGATTTCAATCATGCAACATATCTATCAGAAAATGCATTATCACCAGGTAAAACTATATTATATTAATTGTTTATTTTTTAAAATACTTTTATTAAATACTTTTTTTAAATTCTAGGTCTTGTTTATTCGGAAATTAAACAAGATTCTGCCCGATTTGCACAAACGCTTCTTGACGAATTAAATAGAGAACGTATTAATCATAAAACAAAAATTCCTTATTCATGGTTAATAGCTAAAATGAAACAAATTGGTTTGGAAACACATACACATAATTTTACATTGAATTATCCTTTTGGTGGTGGAAAACAATTTCATGGAAAAAATATTTATGGTATTTTCAGAGCTCCAAGAATAAGTTCAACTGAAGCTATTGTATTTACAGCACCATATCGACCACCTAATTCAGTTCATACCGAAATAACAGCTAGCATTCCAATTTTATTAGCTTTTGCAGATTTCGCAAGAAGTAAATATTTTTTACAAATCTATACAATTTATTTACAAAAAGTATAAAAATTTTAAATTTTAGAAAAAAATTATTGGTCAAAAGATTTAATATTTGTAATAACTGATCAAGAACAATTGGGAATGCATGCATGGATTGAAGCTTATTTTCAAGGTGGTCAAAATGACAAATCTATTCTAGATGCTGGAAATTTGCCAGCTAGAGCTGGTGCCCTACAAGCTGCTTTAAATTTAGAAATACAGGATTTAGATTGTGAATTTTTTGATGTTAAAGTAGAAGGTCTTAATGGCCAATTACCTAATTTGGATATGTTTAATTTGGTACAACGTTTGGCAATTCGGGAAGGTTTACCATCTGGATATAAACAAACTACAAGAAAAAAACGTAGTGTTAGTCAAACATCTATAGAAGAAAATTTAAAACATATGCTGAGTGCTCTTATAACACAAGCAAATGGTGTTCCTACTGGTAATCATGGTCTATTTCATCGTTATAGAGTAGAAGCATTAACACTTGAAGGTGTTAAACGATCAACAATAAATAATCATAGTAATAAAATACCAGCTGCATATACGCTATTAAAAACTGTTGAAGGGATATCAAGAAGTTTAAATAATTTACTCGAAAAATTCCATCAAAGTTTTTTCTTTTATATTTTAGTTTCAAATGAACGTTTTGTATCAATTGGTGATTTTATTGCTTGCCTTATTTTAATGGCTGGTTCTTTATATATAAAATCATTTTTAACATGGCTAAAAAAATGCAATGATTATGATAAAATTGAAAATGATGATATCGAAGAAAAAAATAAAAGCGTTCCAAATAAATTATCATATTCTAATGTTGGATATGTTTTTGGAATTGCAATATTTTTTGGAATTTTAGCTGGCTACGTTCCAATAAATAAAAACATAAATGATATATTTTCAGTTTATAATATAAACACTGAATTTGGAATTACCTGTGCTTTAGGTGTAATTGCTATTTTAGAATTAGCTTTTCCCATATTCGTTCAATTAACAATGGAAGAATTAGAAGTAAATATGAAATTCAAATTAATAAAAATTATATTAAAGACATTTTTTCTTTCAGCTACTTCATATTTGTACACTACTATATATCGGATCAGTATTAATAGTTATCGGATTATTGAATTTCGCCTTAGGGTTTATTTCATCAATTATTATAGTACCGCTTGCAATTTTATTGGATTTAAGACATTCATCTGAGAAACGTTTTATATCAATTCTTTATACATTCCTAATTCATCCGTTAATATTAACATATTTGTTAGCACTAATTTTAACTTTACGATCATTTCCAGAACTAGATTTGAAATCAATAGCAATTAGAGCAGTTGCAGCTGCTATGGACGGAATAACATTTACTGCTGTGGATTTTATTGTAAAAATATTATTAGTTAACATAATACAGTTTTTAATATTTCTAATTTTTTCCAGATTTATAATAATTGGTTGTTTGGAATTATGTCAATGGTTTATTTTCCAGCTTGGATTTTATTATGGGTGTTAAATTGTGGCAAGAGATCTGCTATAAAAATTAAAATAAATTAATATTAATTTTATAAATTCATAATTATAATAAAATAATGTCCAAATAATATAAAATTGCATAATATAATTTAAGTACTAGTAGATGTGTTCAAAATTGTGTTTTTTTTTATAAATTTATTATATCTAAACTGTTATTTTAATATTATTAAAATGATTGATACGGAAACTTGTAAAATAAATAAAAATCATTGTGGAATCTGGCATAAAAATTAATCCTGTATTATTGTAGTTATTGTTTTATGGTTTTTCGTGTAAATAAAGATTAATTAAAAGTCAGGGATAATCTCGGTAAAGCTAATTACTCCAAAACTATGACAAACTAGTGGTTGCTTATAGCAAAGATAATATAATACAAGAAGATTTCTCATCACATACAAATTTAACGATCAAAATATTTTGTATGGCGGGTTGTAATATTACAACCCGTCATAATATTACACTCATCAGATTACTACCCGCTCTCAAAATATATTTTCATACTCATATTTATATTCATATTCATATTCATAGTCAAAATCAAAAGTCAAGTAAATTTTGCGAAACAGAACAAAAGGAAATAAAAAAAATTCTCTCTGCGTGTGATATTTTTTCTCTTTGTTTGAGAAAGCGTTTCTTCCCTTTTCACGTTGCCCGAACGCACCATAGTTGAAATAAATAAAAATAATTCAGATAATACTTCTTGGGTTTATATATTTTTTGCTTATAGTTACATATTCTACTTTTTTTTAAATGAGTATTTAAACATTACATAATTCGCAAAAACCATGGATCAATTTAAAAACTATATAAAGTGCTTATGGGGTAAAAATTGCCATTCATTCCAAAATCCTTTCACATTGCTATATTAATTAAATCATTTGGAGGAGTGTAAAGGGAAATTTTTAGGAAATCATTTAAATTGATTATACAAGACGAAAGTTTTAAAAAATATGAATGTACATTAGAAGTATTAGCCGCATAAATTACATTATAAAATTTATTGCAAGTTTGCATTGAACAAGAGCCAACCGCTTATCAGAACTTTTATGTTGGGCTTTCAAAACTTTCATTCTTATTAAGATGCACGTAGCACAACTTCTTCATAAAAAGATACATAATTAGGCAGTCGTGTGCGTATCAACGCAACGTAGCTGATGAATTGAAAACGCAGACATAGCTGGCTGATGAACAAAAAGCATATAATATAAATTAGAAAATTAATAAACCAATAACTTTTTATTTTATTCCAACTTCTCTGCCGCATGCAGTCGCGGCTTCTGATCTGCCGGATTTTTTAGTGGAATTCAATTTACATAATCATAAATATGTGTCTTTTTTCTTGTGTCACGCTTAACGCATACATTGAAGGAATTGATATTTTTATATTTTATGTCAATAATATAGTTGTTATATCTGAATAAAACAATATTAATAATAGTTAAAATATGCTTAAATCAATTAAAAAACCAATTTACATAATAAACAAATATACACAATTAAACGTGCATTTTTGAAGACTGCGACGAAAAAGAAGAAGTTCGTTCAGCTCAGTAGCTGTGACGAAAACGTGCCGCAACAATTGTTTCTGATTGGTTGCACCTAAAAAAACTGTTGCAACGAGAAAAATGTCATAAGTAAAGCGGATTTAAATCATTAGAATTTTTATTCAATCGTTTTATTTAAAAAGAAACTGCTGACAATTGATTATGAACTCTAGCTTAGATTTTCAGAATCCATATGCCATAGTTAGTTCTACTTTACAACAGTTAAACATTAATTCATCATTGAATAATTCCAATTATCATGTTAGAAAAATGGTTCTAGGGAAATAAAGTGATTGGTGATTATAGGGGGTTAGTGTTTACAACCAAAACTTATGGCAACACTAATTATTAAATTTTCAATTGGCATTACTGCTCGATTTCTTCCTTTCTGTCAAATCAGTAGCCAAGGTACGTTTCGTTTTTCTAATTTTTTTAATATAATTATATTAAATTCCTTTTAATTCTTTTATTATTCATTATTAAATTAAAGAAAAATGTTTTTTTAATCAATTAAAGTGAAAATTAGTTACCGATGTTCATATAACTCTCTGATATTTAAAGATTAATTTTAGTATTCATGGGGGAGGTTATGTGCCGCTGTGTTCAAACATTTATAAAAAAAAAAATATGAATTCTGTGAGGTTACTTAAAAATTTTTTAATTTAAATTTCAGATGATTGGTAACAACAAAATAATTAAATCCGGTGGCACTGAGCCTGATGACTTTGAGAAGTCCATCGGCCAAGCACTCTTGGAGTTGGAAATGAACTCTGAATTAAAACCACAATTACGTGACTTACATATTACAAAAGCCCGTGAAATTGAATTTAATAATAAAAAGGTATAATACCAATTTATTTAAAAAAATATTTATTAATTTTTAATTTTTTTTAGGCAGTTATTATTTATGTACCAATTCCAAAACAAAAGGCTTTCCAAAAAATTCAAACTCGTTTAGTTCGTGAATTGGAAAAGAAATTCTCTGGTAAACATGTTGTATTCATTGGTGAAAGGAAAATTTTACCTAAACCAACAAGAAAAACTCGCAATCCATTAAAACAAAAACGACCACGATCAAGAACTTTAACAGCTGTTTATGATGCTATTTTAGAGGATTTGGTATTTCCTGCTGAAATTGTTGGTAAACGAATTCGTGTTAAATTAGATGGATCACAACTAATTAAAGTCCATTTGGATAAAAATCAACAAACAACAATTGAACATAAAGTTAGTTTTATTGATAATTTACTGATTTTTTTTATTTACATTACTTTTGAGATAAATATTTAACAACAATGTATTCATTATTTCAGGTTGACACTTTTACATCAGTCTACAAAAAATTAACAGGAAGAGATGTTACATTTGAATTTCCAGATAATTATTTGTAAAATGTTCCAAAAGTTTATTCCTGCTGGAAAGTGGAAAATATAAAAATTGAAAACTAATAAATTGTGTTTTTTTTTTCTATAACATATTCAATCGTCTTAAAATAATGCACGCTCATTTATTTGCAACCCAGCAGTTATGAGTGCTAAAGAGTGGACGAAGATTAATTTTTAGTCATTTTATCATAGTGTTGATTTTAATAAATTGACATTAACAATCGATGATACAAAATACAGTTGCTATTAGTCGCCTATTGCCCCTCACTGGTGAAATGTTCTAACCACGTGAGTCTTCCTTTATAAGGTCGGCAGATTAAAATCCAGTTTATCACTGCTGTTAATTTTGTATGAATTAAAAAGCTACATTAAATTGGGAATAAAGTAATATTTGGAATCGTGAATTAATTTTTATGAAATTAATTTTAAAATGATTTTGCTAACTATATAACACCAATTCCAACGTCCTTAATTAATGCACGCTTATTTATTTGCAACCCAGCAGTTATGAGTGCTAAAAATGGACGAAGATTAATATTTAGTCATTTTATCATAGTGTTGATTTTAATAAATTGACATTAAAAGCGATGGTACAAAATACAGTTGCTATTAGTCGCCTATTGCCCCTCACTGGTGAAATGTTCTAACCACGTGAGTCTTCCTTTATAAGGTCGGCAGATTAAAATCCAGTTTATCACTGCTGTTAATTTTGTATGAATTAAAAAGCTACATTAAATTGGGAATACAAGTAATATTTGGAATCGTGAATTAATTTTTATGAAATTAATTTTAAAATGATTTTGCTAACTATATAACACCAATTCCAACGTCCTTAATTAATGCACGCTTATTTATTTGCAACCCAGCAGTTATGAGTGCTAAAAATGGACGAAGATTAATATTTAGTCATTTTATCATAGTGTTGATTTTAATAAATTGACATTAAAAGCGATGGTACAAAATGCAGTTGCTATTAGTCGCCTATTGCCCCTCACTGGTGAAATGTTCTAACCACGTGAGTCTTCCTTTATAAGGTCGGCAGATTAAAATCCAGTTTATCACTGCTGTTAATTTTGTATGAATTAAAAAGCTACATTAAATTGGGAATACAAGTAATATTTGGAATCGTGAATTAATTTTTATGAAATTAATTTTAAAATGATTTTGCTAACTATATAACACCAATTCCAACGTCCTTAATTAATGCACGCTTATTTATTTGCAACCCAGCAGTTATGAGTGCTAAAAATGGACAAAGATTAATTTTTAGTCATTTTATCATAGTGTTGAGTTTAATAATTTAACATTAAAAATCGATGATACAAAATACAGTTGCTATTAGTCGCCTATTGCCCCTCACTGGTGAAATGTTCTAACCACGTGAGTCTTCCTTTATAAGGTCGGCAGATTAAAATCCAGTTTATCACTGCTGTTAATTTTGTATGAATTAAAAAGCTACATTAAATTGGGAATATACAAGTAATATTTGGAATCGTGAATTAATTTTTATGAAATTAATTTTAAAATGATTTTGCTAACTATATAACACCAATTCCAACGTCCTTAATTAATGCACGCTTATTTATTTGCAACCCAGCAGTTATGAGTGCTAAAAATGGACGAAGATTAATTTTTAGTCATTTTATCATAGTGTTGAGTTTAATAATTTAACATTAAAAATCGATGATACAAAATACAGTTGCTATTAGTCGCCTATTGCCCCTCACTGGTGAAATGTTCTAACCACGTGAGTCTTCCTTTATAAGGTCGGCAGATTAAAATCCAGTTTATCACTGCTGTTAATTTTGTATGAATTAAAAGCTATATTAAATTGGGAATAAAAGTATAATTCGGAATCGTCAACAAGTTTTTAATAAATTAATTTTGCTAACACCAATTCCAACGTCCTTAATGCACGCTTATTTATTCGCAACCCAGCAGTTATGTTGATTTTAATAAATTGACATTAAAAATCGAAGATACAAAGTACCAGTTACTATTAATCGCATATTGCCCCTCACTGGTGAAATGTTCTAACCACGTGTCTTGCTTTATATTTTATAAGGTCGGCAGATAAATATACAATTAATTAGAGCCTACAAAAAATTGGGAATAATTAAAACGAGTTCCAGTATGAAATACGTAATTTTTGTTTTCACAGATAATGGCTCTACAATTTACTGTATTATTAAGTTAATGCAATGCCTAGACAACATAACGTTTCTCTAATGAACTGAAATATTATTTATAAATAAATTAATATTTACAAGAAATAAAAATGCGTTTTTCTTTTGTTACTTTACATACAAAAAATATTTGTAAATTTATTTTCAGTTAGCAATTGTAACTTCAACTTCTACTCCTGGTTCAATATTAATAGATGTAATCTTTTTAACAATTTCTGATGGAGAATGTAAATCAATTATTCTTTTGTGGATCCGCATCTGTAAATTTATAAAATTTTAGTTTTAGATAATTTAATTTTAAATAAATATAAAAGCTTGTAAAACTCGGAGAGCCCAGAAAATTTAATTAATATAACTAGGACTATGAGAGTACGTTTACTATAGGCAGAAATTTTTTAGTGATTACGAAATTATTAACGAAATAACATATTATTTTCAAATCTGCCTTTGGTGCATTAAATTGTATTTTACCTGGAAACGATCCCATGTTTTTGAACCTTCACCACAAGGTGTTTTACGTGTAGTGATACGGAGCACTTTAGTTGGCATGCGTACAGGTCCCTAGAAATGTAAAAAAACAAATGGTTTATAATTGAATATATATATAATGTATATGGTTTAAAATATGAATTTTTATAGACTGTATATTTTATTTTCCATTCAATGTTATTTTGAAAGCAAAAATGCTAATAAACAGTCAAATTAATATTGCATTTATTGTAACTAGGAAAAAAGTATAGAACTTAAAACCTCCAGGTAAATGCCAAGTATTCTTCATAACACTATTTTGCTTACCTTTACGCGAAGCTTTTGATTCTTTGCTCCTTGGATTAAGTCACGACAGACATTCTCCAAAGAACGAACATTTCTGGATGTAAGTGTAATCCGAATGCGATGTACTGATGCAGAATCAGCTTGTGGTTTTTCGATGTCTTTTCCAGTAGCAGCCTACGGACAAGAAATTAAATTAGAGGTTATTTTAACACGTGACGATTTTTCAAATTTAAAGTATAGTTAAGTAAATTTTGCACATTAAAAATATAAAACAAATTTAATTAAAACATACCATTGTATTTAAGAAATTCTCTGGTCGAGGTAATCAATTAATCACAAAAAATTGACCAGCGCTGAACCAATCTCTTTGCAAGGTAAAATTGAAAAGGTTGCCATTTGGATTTGCACTTTCCTGTCTGTCCTGGCAGTCCTGCCATGCCGGTGTCGACAAATAATTCTTATGTTTTGGGTGTTGTCGGTGTTTTATTTTAACGATGCTAGATCTAGATGCCTTATTGATGCCTATTAATAACTTTTGGATCAAGTTGGTGCTAAAATATGAAATACTTGCGGTTTACACTATAGACTTTTTCTTGGACAGCACATATGTTCTGTCTACGAAATTTTTATTTTAATATTTTTATAGCTAATTGCTTTCTTGTTGACGACATGATTGAAAATGAAATGTTAGCCAGAAATGTCTGACATCAAATAGCCAGCGTGTTTCTATCAGATATTTATAGCTAGTGTAATCACAGCGATATATAAAAGTCCAAACTGGCCTATATTTATTCTTTTGTACATCTTTGCAATCGACGTGTGATTGTGATGTGTCTAGGGTTTCTGGAAACTCGGATTTTTACGACTCGGCGAGTACGAGTCCTAAATTTTGAAAACTCGTCGAATCAGAGTCGAATTCAATCTAAATCTAAACTCAAATCAATCAGCTTTTTAACTAAAACTTTTGGTCCTGCGAAGAAATTAAAAAGAAAGTGTTCTCTTAAATAAAATAAACTTTAAAATTACATATACATAGCTTATTTGATCAACTTAATTGTTTTAAATATTTTTTTTTTAAATGAAAAAGTTATCTGTTCGAGTAATTTTGTTTATATTTTTTTCAATTGATCAAAATATTGCTTTTGAATTTACTGGTTTTTGCTTAATATTAAAAAACTTGGACTCGTCCAACACTAGAGTCGAGTCCGTCCCGAATCCAAGTAACCACTCAAATACTCGACGAGTTTGAGTCGAGTCGAATCGAGTACAGACAGACGATTTTTTGACACGACAGATTGAATAAAAACTTGTGCAACCAATTCCAATTATGTGAAAGGTCTTAAATTAAAACTTTTCAAATTCTATCAATTTATTTCAGTTTTATATTCACATTTTTTTTTAAGAAAGACAATTTTTCAGAAAATATAATTTTTAGATAAAATATATTTTGTTTAAAAAGACAGCCTGATAATTACAGCCTGATAAAAAAAATTCTATTGCATTGTACCATATTTTAATAATATTATTTGTAACAATTCAATATAAACATAATTTGTATTACATTATATAATATAATAAATTAATTTATATATAAAAAAGATAATGTATTATTATTTAAATTAATTAATTATCTTTAAGTATATTGGTAAGATCCCTATCGTTAATAAAATTTCATAACTAATATATTTTGTAAGTATAATTGTTTCTTGTATAGTTTCTGAAGTTAATTATAATTTTTTTTAATTTTTAACATGTTTACTGAATATAAACCCATCCTCGAAAAACTGCGAGTGTAGTTTTAATACTCCTTCGAGTGAATTATAAATCCATTATGGCTTTATGACATATGGCCTTAAGACAAACCACCGAAAAATGTATGTAGATTTTTTTTCTTATTTGCTGTGTTTTTTGTAAACTAACAATAGTGCAGAAGTTTTCGGATTTCAGGTTCAGAATCGTAAGAATGTTACATTATTTGTTAATTGGGAATTTTCTATCGTTTTTCTATCAAAAATATAATTTATATGTATTCCCAATTCCCATAGTATTTCCTATTGGGTAAAATAAAAAGGGGAATATATTTCAGCACGACAAATTAGGTATACGGAACGACAATTGTTGCACAGCAGAATATGTATCCAACCCGACAATATCAGAAGTTTGCACGACAATTTTTCACATTATAGTCTTCCAGAAATATTATTCCCTTTTCCATTATACTACAAGAACAAGGTATATTTATTTATTTAATATTAGTATACGCTACATATTTTGCCGTTCAATTACACAATTTGCCGTTCAATTACACAATTTGCCGTTCAATTACACAATTTGTCGTTGAAAACACCTAATTTGTCGTTGAAAACACCTAATTTGCCGTAACGAAAAATGCATGCCATTTTTATTTGGCATGCATTTTTCGTTACGGCAAATTAGGTGTTTTCAACGACAAATTAGGTGTTTTCAACGACAAATTGTGTAATTGAACGGCAAATTGTGTAATTGAACGGCAAAATATGTAGCGTATACTAATATTAAATAAATAAATATACCTTGTTCTTGTAGTATAATGGAAAAGGGAATAATATTTCTGGAAGACTATAATGTGAAAAATTGTCGTGCAAACTTCTGATATTGTCGGGTTGGATACATATTCTGCTGTGCAACAATTGTCGTTCCGTATACCTAATTTGTCGTGCTGAAATATATTCCCCAATAAAAATTATCTGTGGATTTTTTGCATTCGCGGGCACGGTACCATCGGTCCTTCAATCAAAATTGACACTCGAATTTGACATAATTTTTTATTAGACACGTGTTTGTTTATGATTTTGATTTATCTGTTTCATTTTTCCAATAAAAATATATTTGAATCAATTAAATAAATTGCACATAAACTCAATTACTGAAATCTAAAATGGGTAAATTAAATGTATCATTATTACGATATTTAACTCAAGATGACTTTCGTGTACTGACAGCAGTAATAAACCTTTAAAAGATTTATACATTGAATTTTTTAAAAAAAATATATTTTATGTTCATAGATTGAAATGGGTATGAAAAATCATGAATTAGTTCCTGGTCCCTTGGCTGCTTCTATAGCAAATTTGAAATCTGGTGGAGTACATAAACTTTTAAGAGAATTATGCAAGCATAAATTGGTTTCATATGAAAGAGGGAAAAAATGTAAGAAATATAATTTATGTGACAAAACCTAATATATAAAGAGAACCTTTTTTTTCAGATGATGGCTATCGATTAACAAATACTGGTTATGATTATTTAGCATTAAAATCATTAACATTACGTGGTTCAGTTGCATCATTTGGTAATCAAATTGGTGTTGGTAAAGAATCAAATATTTACACTGTTTGTGATAATGAATCAAAACCACTTTGTTTAAAATTGCATCGTTTGGGACGTACATGTTTTCGTAATATTAAATCAAAACGTGATTATCATGGACGTCGTCATAAGGCATCATGGTTATATTTATCACGTATTTCAGCAACTAGAGAATATGCTTATATGACTGCACTATATGAAAGAGAATTTCCAGTACCACAACCAATTGATTTTAATCGACATTGTGTTATTATGGAATTAGTTGATGGTTATCCATTGTAAGTTCAAAAACATAACTTAAGTATATTATTAATTTCATTTTAATTTCAATCATATTAGAACTCAAGTTCATGAAATTGGTGATCCACAGTCATTGCATGATGAATTAATGAATTTGATTGTACGATTAGGAAATAGCGGTGTAATTCATGGTGATTTCAATGAATTTAATATAATGGTGACCGATGATGGTAAACCAATTTTAATTGATTTTCCCCAAATGATGTCAACAAGTCATCCAAATGCAGAATTGTAAGTTTATTTTACGAATTTAAACGATATTAAAGTACATATATTGATTATAGTTTCTTTGAACGTGATGTTAATTGTGTTCGAGAACTTTTTCGACGAAAATTCTCATATGAATGTGCTGGTTATCCAAAATTCTCTGATTTAATTAGAGATGATGATTTGGATGCAGAAGTTCATTGTTCTGGTTATGGATTTACAAAGGAAATGGAAAAAGATTTATTACAGGTACATAAATATATATAACAAATATAAAATTGAACTGAAAATTTATAAACAAAACTATTACAGGAATATGGTATGGAAGAATCTGATGAGGAAATTACAAACGAAGAAATTTATGAAATGGATAAAAATGAAAAATGCTCAGATAATCAAATGGAAGAATATCGTAAACAAGTTGAAAATGAAATAAAATTTACTGAGGAAAATCCAAAATTATCAAAACAAAATGATTCAATTAGAAAATATATAGAATCATGTTCACAATATTTAGGAACATCTAATAATTCTACAATAGAAATTAATAATAAAATCGCTGCAGTTAATAGCATAGATATTGAGAAACAATTTAATGAAATAAATGAAATTCCTAATTGTAAAGAAGAAAAAAATCAAATTTCTAAAGATATATCAATAATAGATAATAATTCTGATATTGATACAATTAGTTCAAATGATTTAGAAACTGATAATGTACCAGAATTATCTGGACTTGATCCAAATTCAAGACAATATCGTATGAAACTTGTGGAAAAAATATTATCAGATGCACGGAGTCAACGATCATATTCAACAGCAGCAAGTACAATTGCACCAAGTTTAATAAAGGATCGTATTAAAAAGAATATGGATTTAAAGGAGAAAAATATAATTCGTAAGAAATGTGTAGCAAAAGGTGAAGCCAGTGCAGTACATCGTCATCGGAAAGAGAATAAAGATGTTGTTAAAGAGTATAGTGGATGGGATTTTTAAGTCATTGATAAATTTTCAAAATACATATATGATTTTCTTAATTAAAAAATGTATATTTTCAATATATAAAATGAAGTTTCTCTAATTTATATTATCTTGATTTCTTTTTTCATTTAAATTGTTTAATAAATTCTATAAATGCAGATTATTTTTTCTAGTTTATTTTTATAATTTATTTATTATTATGAATATTATGATTATTAAAGGCAACACAATGTACACAATATTATCGAAAGGTTATCATCATTCTGCTTTTATTTATATATTGTTAGCGATAATATTTTCAACACCAAACAAATAAACATATTTTAAGGTGTTGGTAATAATTATTTAAGACTTATTATAAAAAATAATATATTCTTTTAATTCTTAAATATAAAAAGTAATAATTCAATTTCAATTTAGTTAATTATTACTAATCCTACAACAAAAAAAATCAATAAAAGAAGAAATAAAGCAATAATTAGAGCTAAGCTAGAGACGAATACTCCATCAAAAATAATGCATTGAATATTAGCATTATTATATATGTATATGAGTGTGATAAATTTATTGTTAATCAAATATAGATATGTTCTTATTTTTCAAATAATCCCCTTAGAGATATATAAAATAAATATAATTCCACAAAATTCTTTTTCAAGAATTTTTATTTTTTAATTTGTAAATTTAAACAAACCCAAGAATTTACTACTGCAAATTTACTTTATTTATTATGTAATTTAAATATTATACTCTATTATTTATTACGTATTCATTACAAACACTTGAATTAAATTGCATTCTTACGTAAATTTAAAACAGTAAAAGATAACGAAATATTTTTTTTTATTTATATTACAAATATAATAAAAAATCATGTATACAATAGATAGTTCAATCGTATGACGAACTGCAAAAACTGTTATAAAAGAAAAAAATTGAGGATTTAGTTATAGAGAATAAAAACTGTATAATTTAAATGAATTTTTTAAAAAAAAATTAAGTGGTTTGTCTAAAAGGATGAGAATATGATATTTTAATTTATACAGTAGTAAGTTGAACATTTCTTTTCTATTGAAAGCCTCAACTATCTTTTATAGTTCATAGTTCGCCATACGATTAAACTATCTATATATAGATGATTTGTTTTTATAAAATATGTACTTGATCTTGAGCTTAGTACTTAATTGTTTATTTTCTTACAAGTTATTTTTATTTCAGTTTCAGTTGTAATTTTATTGTGCAGTAGTTTAGACGCATTTCATTTAAGATTTGTGAAGTTAGATAATAATAAATATTTTTATTTTGTTAATTTTATTTAAAAATATATATTTAAAAAGAAAATAATGGCAAAAGATAATTTAACTGCAGTACTTTATGGAGTTGAAGATTTAAGATTAGTAATTATAAATTGATTTTTTATAAATTATATATATATTAAAATATATTTAGCTATATATAGAAAATAGATATTTTTTTGACATTATTCGGAAATTGGTTATTAAAATATTTGTTTTCAAATATAATTTTAATTTAATTAATTATCTTCTATTTGATGTTATATTTCGGCATTATAGGAACAACGACCAATTCCTGAAATTTCAGACAATGGTAGGTTTATAAGTTTAATAAATAAAAATTCAATAATAAGTTATATTTTTAAATCAGAGGTTCTCCTTGAAATGGATTGTGTTGGAATTTGTGGTTCAGATGTTCATTATCTAGTAAATGGTAGAATTGGTGATTTTGTTGTAACAAAACCAATGGTAATTGGTCATGAAGCTGCTGGTGTTGTGGCAAAAATTGGAAATAATGTAAAAAATCTGAAAGTTGGTGATCGTGTAGCAATTGAACCTGGTGTTCCATGTAGAATTTGTGATTTTTGTAAGGTAAAATGAAAATTTAATAAAAGTACATACATTGAAATTTTTTTATAGTAAACAAAATAACATATACATATATATTTCTAATAGACTGGTCGTTATAATTTATGCCCTGAAATGATATTTTGTGCAACACCACCATACGATGGTAATTTAACAAAATTTTATCGTCACGCTGCTGATTTCTGCTATAAACTTCCACCACATGTTACAATGGAAGAAGGTGCATGCTTAGAACCATTATCAGTTGGTGTACATGCCTGCCGTCGAGCTAATATCGAATTAGGTTCAGAAGTTTTAATTTTAGGTTCTGGACCAATTGGTTTAGTTACGATTTTGGTTGCTAAAGCAATGGGTGCATCTAAAATTCTTATTATGGATTTAGTTCAACAACGTTTAGATGTTGCTAAGAAATTAGGTGCCACCGATACTCTATTATTGGATAAAAATATGCCTGAAAAAGATGTTGTTAAGAAAATTCACGAAATTTTACCATCAATGCCAGATAAAACAATTGATTGTTGTGGTGCTGAATCAACAACTAGAATATCAATTTATGTAATAATGAGATAATTTTGTTTTACTTTAATAGAAAAGACCTAACACTTTGTTTAACGTAATTTAAGGCTACTAGACCGGGAGGCTGTACTGTTTTAGTTGGAATGGGTAAAGATGAACCAACAATTCCATTATCACATGCATTGGCCAGAGAAATTGATATTCGTGGAATATTTCGTTATGCAAATGAGTAGAATTATAATTTTTTTTTATAAATATTTAGATTTTTTATTTAATAATTTTAATATTTAGTTATCCAGCTGCTTTGGCATTAGTTGCATCTGGTGCAGTTAACGTTAAACCATTGATAACACATCATTTTGATATTACCGAAACTGCTAAAGCTTTTGAGACTTCACGTTACGGTCATGGAGGAGCTATTAAAGTTATTATTCATTGTCAACCAATAAATAAGAATAATTAATTTAAAAAAAAAAATATATATATATTTATACCTGTAAAATATTATTTGAAATAAATTTACTAAAATAAAACTTACATTTATGTTTATTTTGTGGTGGGAAGTGAAAAAAATGTTGAGTTTATTTTATTGATTTTGTTACTTTTAAATAAAAATTCAAAAATACATTTTGAATAGAATAGTTTTATTTTAATATTTTTTATCATATACAGTTTAAAATTGTAATTTAGTAAAAAAATAAAAATTTATAATTAAAATAATGTTTTCTTTCAACTTAAATATTTTGAATTGCATAAGTTACTATTTTTTTTATTTACTTATTTAAGAATATTATTTAAAAATGCTCTGAAATCATTTTCTTCAGAATTTTTTCCAAAATGAAATTTGTTTAATAAGAAATTGTGACGGTTTTTTGTATCTAATAAAAAAATTCCTGACTAGCACGCTAGGACGTAAGCGATTATTTTACATTTATCATAAATATTTTTTTAATTGATTATAGAATTACATTTTTTTTTTGTCGTATTTAGGCACTAATAATAATGTACAAAGTTTACATATATTTTTTCATCATCGTTTTTATGTAATTATTTATATTTATGTAAGATTTATTTTATTTTCATGGCTAATAGAATATTTTACAAACAAATTAATTTGTATAAAAAAAAAATGTATAATAAAAAGATGCATATAATAATAAAAAAAAAAAAAAAAAATTTGAAATATTCGAAATAATTTATATTAAACACTACATATTAAAGCAATATTATTTGTTGACATATTATTTTTATTTAGAGATAAAATTTGTTTAGATAATGAATTTTTTCATATACTTTTAAAAAAAAAAACGCTCAGTTATGATTACACAATTATTTTGTAGGGTTTAACCAGATTTCATTTAAAATAGAAATATTTTTAATTGACATACTATTTTTTTGTTCTATTTTGTGTTTCAAATAAAATTAGATCCCATTAAAATAATACATAATTAACCACACATATTGCCTGATAATAAAATATTAATTTTGGTATCGAATTGAATTACAGTTCAAGATTATAACCAAAATTTTAAAATAGAAATATACAACAGTTAATAATACTATAAGGTTAATAGTTCATATTATACTTCTTATTAATAGCTTTGACGTTGATAAACACTTAACCAACAAAAATTATCTACGTCAAAATAATTTTAAAATTTTATTTAATTTCGTTTTATAATTATATTTAATGCATCTTTAAAAAAATATCTAATTTTTTCTTTATCTCTTTATACTTATTGTATTATTGTTTTCATATTAAAAGTCCCTGAATTTGTGTTTTATTTTTATTAATTGTATAATATTTATTTTTAAATAATAAATATGGAAATTTGTGATGTAAAATTATAAAAAACTAAATAAATTTCATAATTTATATAAATGTAAATATATATTAACAAATTTTAATAATTTTATATGTAAATATATTTATTTATAATAATAATAAATTTAAATACAACTTTTAAACGTAAATAAAAACACCAGATTTAATGAAAATGCTAATAAATTATAATTAATTCTTCGAAAAATATATATTAATATATAGTAAAAAGCGAGAGGTTTACTTAAACTTTCGGTTATTTTATCAACAAGTTTTTGTAAGAATTTTGTGCATAAATTTATCAAAAAATAATAATTATAATTTAATTCTACTGCGGCTTTTTTCTTATTAATTATATTGCAATCAGTTTAGATTTTAAATAGATAACAAGAAAATTAATTGAACATGTTGTTTGTCCTGAGATTAAATTCCTTTTGTTTTCTTAATAATTTTGTGACGGTGCAGAAGCATTAAATTGATAAGTTGGATAACGTGGTGTAAAATTACCAATTAATTGTGTATGCTCAGTATCTTCAATATTAGCAATTGACTTTGGTTTGAATTCACCTTCAGCAAAAGTTGGTGGTGCTACAAAATGGAATAAATAAATGAAAATTATTAGTTTTTAATTTAAATATAATAAAAAAGAAAAAATATAAACTTACGCATATTTGGATATAATTTACCACCGCCACCACTATCAGCCATATTCCAACCTAATGCACCACCAGCACCATTTGGTGGACTAGCTGGACTAACTGGTTGTGTTGGTGCCATTGACGGATCTTGTATTGGTAAATCTGTATATGGTGCTGGTGGTTTAAATGATGCTAATGGTATTGTACCTAATACAATTGGTATAGTACCAGTTAAATTTGTATGTGGCCCACTAACAGCAACCTCAACATATAATTGATAATCTAAATCAATTAGACCACAATTCATTAAATTTGATGGCGGTAATGGTGGTATTTCTAATTGTTGTGTCCATGTTTTTGATTCAGTTGCTGGTACTGGACCAACACTTAGTTCAGCTATTGTTACAGTTTGTTTTTTTGTATCGCCTCTTGGTTGTTGTACCCGAAATGTAACAACTTTGCGTAATATAAATTTAACCAAATTTATATGTACATTACTAGCATTATCACATTCACATGTTATCGGAATTATTTGACCAGATACATAACCGGTAACTGGTACATGTGTAATTACAGATAATGGACCAGATGCACAACATAAACAGCAAAATGATTTTTCTAATTCAAGTTTCACTGGTTCCTGGTAAATTAAAAAAAAATATTTAGTATAGAAATTTTTTTAAAGTTTAACTGGGTTACCTTAACTCTGGGATTTAAATTTAAATCTACTGGTGATATAACAGTAAATGCCATTTTCATATCTTGATCAAATTTCCATGGTCGATCTAATGTTATTTTAATAGTATATCGCACATGACCATGTTCACCTTCAAATGATGACGGTAACGTTGGCGGTAGTGCACAAGTAAATGGATAAGTGTGACTGCCTGATGGTAAATCAGTTTCACCACTATTTTTACCACCTAATAAATAATATTGTATTTGAAAATATTCTTCATGCCCATTCATATGATCAGTTTCATCTTCTTCTTTTCCTTCGCTATTTGTAGTTTTACGCATTTCATCCCAATTTGTATTTGCTTCACCAAGAAAACGAATTATAATTCCTGTTAAAAATATAATACATAATCATTAAAATATAATTTGGAAGATTGGAAAATAATGATTCAACTGGTGATTCAAAATCGAATAAAACAAACAAATTTTGGTTCGATTATATATATTTTAATTAGAATTTATGGAAATTATGTATTATATGAAAGGAATTAATCTTATTTGTAGTAAATTAAATCATTTCAATTAATTTTATATCACATTTGATTCGAATTTTATCACCTGATCAATTCTATATTTCACATTTATAGCGGACATGATCACATCAACTATTCAAATATTTTGATCGAAATCACAGAATGATCACATCATCATTTTTAGTTCGGTTCAATATTCGATACGAAATTTGTTTATTCGAATGGAATAGTGAGCCTCTGTTAATTATGAGAATTGATTTAACAATAATTTGTAAGTGTATAATTACAAAATTAAAAATAATAATAATTGGATTTTTTCATAAAAAACTCTAGTTGCTCTATATATACATATATATATATATTTATTATATATATATAAAAACTTATAAATAATTTATACTTGCATACAATTTTAATATAAATCTAAATTTAGATTTTTTACATTCTTATTGAATGACGAAACAACCACCATGAAAACAATTATTATTATATTTTTTAAAATATATCATTGATTGATAAGAAATGTGTATGACACTGCATATAAATTAAGCTGTAAATCATAATTAATTATAATATTATTCATCATTTATGATGATGTCATGCATTCAAAATATTTCGGGTTATCCCTGATAATATGGAGTGAGGTATATACATAAATGTCTACGTTCTATAAATAATTTATTTTTAAATTTTGTACTATTTTACACTTTACACAGAATGGTATTACCTACAAGTTTTCATTCAAAATTTCAATAATTTAACTTTTTTTTTTAATTACTTACCACGAACTTTTTTTGGTGAATCAAAATTAAATGTCACTTGACCATTTACTGTTTGTCCGGCATAATAAGTATTCCATGGATTATCTAATTGAATTTGGCAGCCTTTTAAACCCATTTTTTGTAAAATATTTTAATTAGAACTAATAAATTATTTAAAAAATATAAGTAATAGATAACTTTAATAATTCTTCAATCTGGAATTTCTACAATATTTAAATTCTTTTTATTTAGTGATTGATTAGAAAATACGTAAAGGAATTCGTGTAGTGCACACACCCAAAGAAAAAGAATAAGAAATGCAAATGCAATTTTTTATCGCAAATTGTCAAAATCAAAATGTCAACATTTTACCCAAAACACAATCTTTCCAGATTCGAAAATTATAATAAAAGATTTATAACAGAACAGAGAGATAACCGATAAAGTCATGTTCTTATCCACCAATAACAATTTATATTTTCAATGCGTTACACGAGAAAAATTGGATGTGAGATCCAATTTAAACGTTCCTTGTCGGATTAAAATGCTGCTTGAACGCAAAATAAATACCATATACATATACGATAGGATGTAATTAAATTCACATCACAATGCAAAAGTAATGAAAAACCACCGTTTACTGTATAATAACAACTTTTAAGTCCAACCACTGAAGCTACGGATTTTTTTTCAAATAATGTCTTGAATTAATAAATTTTATTTTATATATTGTCTACATTATTATGAACTTATTAACCTTAGTTCACTTTGTATTTTTAGAGATAACCCGAGTAACTATTTAAAGATTATGTATAAACAATATGTATTATTTTGAGAAAATTAAAAAAATATTTTTATAATGAGTAATTCAACAAGTTTCAATTTAAATTGTAAACTTAAATAAATAAATAAATAAGATTTAAAAATTAAACTTCCAAATATAAATAATAATGAATCTGTAAAACATTATTTTTAATTGTTACCCCACCGCTCACTTTTATTATCAAGCAAAGATAATATTACTTATTTTTAAGATAATAACTTATTAAATATGGTCTTATTTCTGTGCAGTGGGAGGACTAGGAACCTAATCAAAAATAAGTAAAATCCCATTTATTTTTAAATATCTATTTGTTGTCCAAATTTAACCTTCACGTAGACTCGTTTAAAAAATATAAAAAAGAGTTTTAATTTTCAAAAAACTCAAGTGCCTAAATTTTCCCATGTATTTCAATGCGACGGCCTCAATAGCTCCGGAAAGTTAGTTTATTACATTTTTTGGCTAATAAGAAATAGAAATAATTTAGTTACCAATTTTCTATTTTTATTTAAAACAAGTAGGTATTTAGCAACTTTCATATTAGTAACTTAATTAATCATATGTCGTTTACTGATGGTGGTAGCTTAATTTTAATAGTAATTTCGTATTATATTTTCAAAATCTCTTTCCTTCCTATTTCAGTATGATGACGTGACGGCGCGGGAATTTTTTTTCAAAATTTCGAGAATTTCATCTTATGACTGCTGTTTTTTCAAAAAGTATTGAAACTAAGAAAGTTTGCGGTTCTTCGGTTAATTAAATAATTCCGAATACATTAAAATTTTAATAGGTTTGGGGATTTAAGCTAAATTAAAGTATAGATAAATATCTAAAAAAAAAAAAATGATATCTATAATACTTTTCGGTTTCATTTCATATTCCCGCCAATGTAATATGAATTTCGATTGTTTGTAATACGTGTTTTAGCCGTTGAATTATGGTTTAAAACTTAAATGAAGGCATTTAAAATAAATTTTAAATATTTTAAATAAAGGTGATCTTCATTGAATAATGTAGATGATTTTCCAATTGTGTAAATTATTAAAAAAAGGTGTAATCGATTAATTTTTTATTAACAAAAACTTATAGGTGTTTAAGGTAACATTTTATTTTTCAAATATAGTAAACTAACTAATGGCTTGCTAAAATTTAAAAAATACATTCATTTCTGCATCACATTCATCATAACATCTGAATTCTCGATAATAAGTTAAAATTATTTATTCTAGTAAAAAATTAAAATAAAATCAATTAAAAATATATTTTAAATATAATTTATTTTTGTATAAAAAAAAGTTATGTTTATAATATAAATAAAAAATAGAGATTGTTTAAATTTGTGATCAAATTAATCGTTACAATTTCGAAAAATTTATTTAAAAATACAATAAAAAAAAGTAATAAAAAAAATTATTATTTCACTATTATTATTATTTCTTTAATAAAAAAAAAATATAAATTCGTATTAACATTTTAATAAAATTTGTGCTCAACAATATTTTTTATAATAATAAATTTATTTAACTATTTTTTTGTTTGTCAATTTTTAATTATATATTACTCTCTTTTTTTTTTGCATAGATTTGTCAATATCACGAAAAAATTCTAATAAGCAGCTACAAAAATGTATTTAATGTTTAAATATATTATGAATTCAAAATTTATATTTATAGTCATATATTTTTTTAAATATCGATAACATGAATCATTATGATTTTACATATAAATATATAATTTCTTTAAAAAAAAAAGTTTAGTTAAATGTTAAAACAGTTTTTATTTATTAACTGGAGATGTCGGTGGAGCAGTAGGCAATGTTGATAAAGTTGGAAAAAGTTCATCATATGCAGGAGCTAAAAAATACACACATAAATTAAAATTAACTTCAATGGGACATAGCTTTTAATAAGTGGTAATGAATTTATTATGGCAAAAATTTAAAGATAAAAATTATAAAGAAGTGAGAGAGAGATAAAATTTGCATATAACACTTTTTCATTGGTTCTGTTCTGAAAAAGTCGTTCTACTGTCTTAATCGCACATACAGAATTTAGTATGTTGCCAATATTTTGCCAAAAAAGTCATTACCATTTTTTTAAAACCCTATACCATTTTATTTAAAAATGACAATGTAAACTTTAATATGATAATTATCAATTTTTATTTAATTTAATAAATAATTTTGAATTAATTGTATTAATATTGCATATCTTCTAGGTGAAGAGCAACAGTGAATTTCCCTTGAATGCTTACGATACAATTGGCACAGCTGGTGTAATTATTAGCAGAGATTCTTTAATAATTAGTAATTATTTAAATAAAAATGAATCTACTTAAATATACAAATATCATATTTACTATTCTAGTTTTCAAATAAAAATGGTATAGTGGCGATATCCTTTATATTTTTTTTTATAATTACGTAATTCTCTTGAATATGGAGGTGCTGATGATGATAATGAGGAACTATTATTATTAATTAATACATGTGCTGGTATTCCAATAGCATAATTTCTTTCTCTTACACCATATTCTGATATACGAAAACTACTATCCAGTCCATTTCGTTGAAATGAATTTTCACTAATTGTTGAATCCGATGTAATTGAATATAATGAAGCATTATCAGCAAAATATGATGCACGTGATGGACTTCCAATTTGATTTCCACTATTACTACTACCAGTCGAACATATCGAAACATTTTGATTTGGATAATTGTATTGCCAACCAATACTATTATCGGCAACTGATGATGATGTTGATGCTGCTGGTTCTGATATACATAACATTTCTGTTGAACATACTGTAAATGGCAACGTAATTGTTAAATTTTTATATAATCCTGGTAATATAACATCAACTTGTACTTCATATTTTATATGAATAATACGGCTAGATTCAATATCTGTTGGCTGACAAGATGGCACTTGTAATTCATGTTCATATTCACGAGTTGTTTTCTTTTGTATACCACCAGTTTCTTTTTTAAAAATTTTCGTTATTTGTTCACGTTTCAAACATAACGGCTGTTGACTAAAAAATGTTACAACTTGTTTTATCGAAAATTTACATCGTTCAATATGATTACTACTTTTATTATCAACTGTAACACGTAATTTCAATTTTGTACCACGTACAGCATAACTACATGGTAATTCAGCTGATAATGATATTGGACCACCGCCAAACATTAACATACCAATATTTTTAGTAAATTGGTAAAATCCTTGGGGTTGTTGTATTGAATTTTGTTGTAATATACCAGATGGTGGTAATAAACTAGTTTTAATTATTGTTATTGGTACTAAATATTTATCATTAAATGTCCATGGTTTTTCAATAATATATTTTGTTTTATATTTAATTGAACCATAATTACCAGAAAAACTAGATGGTAAATTTCTATCTAAATTATATATTAAATCATATGTATATTCACCAGGATCTAATTCAATTGGACGACCATTTACCGAACCCATTATATAAAGTTCTTCGAGCAGATATGTTTCTTTACCTGAATATATAATAGAACGTTGTGGTTTATCAGATGGTGATGGTGTTGGATGAGATTCACGCCGTAGTATTTCATACCAATTCGTTTTACCTTTACCAGTAATACGAAATTTAATACCTGTACAAAAAGATTTATAAATAAATTGATTTGATTATATAAAATAAATTAATTACACAAAAATATTTGATTATATTTAAAATTTAGAGGATACGGACAACGGAGCCCATATTTCTATTATCTATTTATTATTTTTATTGATAAAAAATAACAAATAACAGCTGTTCGTATCATTCAAAATTTACAATACATATTAGAAATGAAAGAAGTAAAAATTTCTCTTGAATGAAATGTTCCTTGCGTTCACTCTACAATAAATGTCTTTGTTTCAAAGAAATTCTTTTAATTAATTACCTTGAATTTTTGTTTTCTTGGTTAAAATTATTGTAATTTGTCCTTTAATTTGTTGCCCAGAAAAATAAATATTTTCTGGGCTATTTAATTTGATTTTACATTTTTCCGAGTTCATAGTAAAATTTGAACTTTTATTCCCATAAATTTCAATAAAAAACCCCCATTAGAATTTTTGTTATGAAAAAAATTGTATGTGCAAATTTTCGTTATTATACTATATAAATAATAATTATGGATTTTAAATCGTTGATCAAATATTGAATTGTAGATTCTCAATTTCAATTATTCATTTTTATTTCTTGTTTCTATTTAAAATTTTTCTAAGAATACAAAAACTATGATTCAAACTAAAAATATTAAATCACTTTCATTAAATCAAATGAAAAAAAAAAAACTGTTGAAGAAGAAGAGGAGAAAATAGGACAAATACCACTGACAGCAGTGATGATATTTTTTTGAGAATTCTCAAAAGTACTTTTTTTTTTATTTTTCGGACACGAGAGTACTTTTATTCAAATATGCAAAGAAAAAGCATTTGCGGTTAGGTTTCCAGTATATTATATATTTTCATATTTATTTCAAAAAAATATAATGTATGTAATTAACAAAACAGGACATTTTTATTAATATCCGACTAATATAAAATCATATGCTAATAATAATTATATGCTAATAATAATTATATTATGTTTCTAAATTACTTGTAGAAAGCTCAGGTGGATTTTCGTTAGACAGATTTTTCTAATGACCTATGTTTTGTATATGTGACAATTGTTGCTTGATTTAATTAATATCTTGTCTGCAAAAGTGCTGAACAGGTATGAATAGCTAACCGATTACGACAATGTTATTTTCATCTGAAAAGATGCACTCGGACACTGGCAGACGAATATGGAATCGAAAAATATTGGTGAATATCAAATAATTATACTCATTTCTTTACCAGTCCTTCCTACGTATTTATATATAGTATAAAAAAAAAATCCGATATTGATGAATTCCAATAGTATATATGTTTACTTCATTATGCTCTGCCGATGCTCTTGTACTCAGAATTGATAGTTTCTTCCAAATCTAATTATTTATCAAAGAAATATTTTGGCTATGAAATGAATATTCCCAATACACAAAAACTAAAGAATTTGGTGAATTCAATCCGAAAATACTGTTATAAAACTGAAAGTACTTTTTTGTGTCGAAAGGACTTGGGGAGTTTTTAAACCCGAAAGTAAAAAAGTCGGAAATTCACTTCAAATATGACAGCGACAACGACAGTTGATAAACTTTTTTGAGGGTTTTTGTTTATTTTATTGTTCACTTTCCTTAAAAATTCAATTCACAATAGAGATTAGATGAAGATGACAGATGTTGCATAACCATACACTCTATCGCCATTAGACATTTTTTTGGACCACAGTATGTATAATTCAATAACTAACTAATTGATTTGATATTTTCTGATATATCATATAAATTTATTACTAATATAATAATATAGATCCAAATAGATTAGAAAATCTATTAATACTAACTTAATGTCAATAATTCAAATAGTTCCATTTAATGATGTTTTGTTAAGTATCAGTTATGGAATTATCAATATTAGAAATTGTTAGTTTCCCTAAGTACAACTTCTGGTGTGCTTCACGACTTCCTTCCAAAAAGAGGTACTAATTGAATTTTGGTAGTCGTAGGTGACCCTGGGCCAAAGTAATAATTTTATTTCAGAATCATTACTTACACATCAAATGCTTTACAAAAAATACGTATTATTGGGTACCATTGGAGCTTCCAAAGAGTGAGCAAAAAATAATTTCATTAAGTTTTTAGAGAATGGGTGGGTTAACTTTACTTCAAAAAACCCGAAAATCACTTAATTTATTCCGAAAACATTATGTCTTATTTAGGACATACTAAAAGCTTTAACAGATAATTTTCCTACAGGTATATAAATAATCTTTTACGACGTTTTATTGACATTTAAAAAATATTATCTAAAAGTTGTGCACTGTTTTTTTTTTGTTAGAGAAATAATTTTCAAAAATTTGTAATTTATTGAAATGAAACGTGGTATTTAATTATATCTTAATCAATATGACAACTAAAGAAACTAATAGAGATCGACAAACTGGAGAACTTGAAGTCATAAAGGTAAGATTTTTTTTAATTTATTTCTTGTTATATCGGTTTATAATATAGTACCGCAATTTTACAATATGAATTACCTATATATTTTTTACAGTCAATATTCGGTGCAGATGTTGAAGATTTACGGCCAAAAAATACATCATGGAAACCACTTGATATACGAATATTATTGTTACCTTTAAAAGGTTCATCAGGTGAAGATTTTGCATATGCAAAAACTAAACTACATATTATATGTTCCCACAAATATCCAAAAGTGTAAGGTTAAATTTGAATTTCATATGATTTTTTTTTATTTCTTTTAATATAACATTAAAAAGAATTCTTTAAATTTTTATTTGAAAAAAAAAGTCCACCGAAAATTTTTCTAGAAGATTCTAAAGGAATATCAGATACCTTAATTGATGAATTGCTTCAACAACTTCAACTACAAGCGGTTAATTTAAAGGGAGAAGTTATGATATTTGATTTGGCGCATTCTGTTCAGGTTAGTTTTTTTAAAAAAACAATTACGAAAATAATTTAAATATACTTAAGAATTCCCGTTGTTAGGCATTTCTACATAAACACAATAAACCGCCAAAAGGTTCTTTTTATGATGAAATGTTACAGGAACGTCAGAAACGCGAACAAGAACAGATTACAATTCAATTACAAAAACAAACGCTAGAAAGACAAAATCTACTCGAAGAAGTGGAAAAGCGTAAAGAAATTTTTAAAAGTGAAGCAAAACGTCGTGAGCCGCGCCGTAGTATAAGTGAAACAAATAATACAACTCGACGTCATAATACATCATCAGAAAGTTCAGAAAATGCATCACCATATTATATGGTTTCGACGCATATGAACAATCCGAATAAATGTCTTGAACATTGTAATAGCGAAACATTATATTTTCATAAAAGTGGTAGACAAATAAAACGTGGATGTTGTTTAGGACATTCCCAAAAAGGTTGTATAGTATATTCTGGTATTGATTTAAATACTGGACAATTACTTTATATAACTGAATGGAATATTAAATATTCACAAGTTGAAGCGAAATGTTTAGCTAATTGTTATTGGTTTGGTGATCAGAAATGTAATGGTCATAAAATTGATGAATTTATTAATAGTATTGAAAAAAATGTAGCTTATTTATCCCAATTATATCATAAAAATTTAATACAATATCAATGTGTTTTGTGTATGAAACATAAAGAAGGTATAAAAATATGGTTAGCACAGGATTTCGTATTAGGTACAAGTTTATCAAGTATATCATCGACACTGGGTTGGTGTACAGAAGGATCTCGTATGGTTGCTAATGGAACATTAGAAGCATTAATATTTTTACATAATAAAGGAATATCATATAGTTATTTATTAGATTCAACAGTTTTTATGGATAATTCTGGTATAATACGATGTACAGATTTTTCATTAGTACCACATTTAATTGAATTAGTAACTGGTGTTAAATCAAATAATGGTGATTTACCAGCATTAGGTTCATTAATTGAAAGTTTAATGCCAACATTACCATATGAGATGAGAGATTTTGTTGATAAGTAAATATTATATAATTATATTTCGATATATTTTTTAATATTTAAAATATTTTCTTTTTGTTTTTGAAAAGATGTAATTCATATAGAACATTATCAGCATCAGAATTAAGTGATCATCAATTTTTAAGAACTACCATACCATTGGAGGACAAAAAATACAAGACTGATAATATTAAACGGAAAATTGTCACCCATCATATTCCAAGTTCAAAGAAAGATACTCTTGGTGTACCATCCACTACATCAACTGCTGTTGTACCTTTTTTAGTATCACCCTCCCGATTACGTACAGAATTTGAATTGTTAAAATATTTGGGTAAAGGAGCATTCGGTGATGTTTTAAAAGTATAAAACAAATATATATAAATATATATAAATTTATCAAAAAAAAACAATTTTATTTTCGGAAAAAAGGCTAGAAATATTTTAGATAATCGAGAGTACGCTATTAAAAGAATTCCATTACCATCATCACGAAGTCGACAATTATATAAAAAGATGACACGTGAAGTTGAATTATTGTCTAGATTAAATCATGAAAATGTTGTTAGATATTTTAATAGTTGGATTGAAAATGTTACAACAGCAGAGCTCGAAGAAATGGTAAAATTTTATCTTTTTTTTTTTACAGATTTTTTAATAATTGAAATTATCGAAATTTGTATTTAAAAGGATCCTAATCACAGTGATGATTCAAAAAGTCCACAAGAAAGTTTTAAACCATTATCACCATGTCCACCACCAGTTGAATCTGATGATGATGAAAGTTCTTCAGATAATATGTGGAAATACCGTAATATTGATGATTCAGACACAGATGATGGTATCGAATTTATTAATTCTAATGGTGAAATTGCTGTGTATGATGAAGAAATTGATAATCATAGTGAAGATGATACTAGACCATCAAATTCACCACGTCCAAATATTCAAGTTATGTATATTCAAATGGAATTTTGTGAAAAATGTACTTTAAGGTAAAATTAATTGTATTGAATTACAATAACAATAATTTACGGAGCTGGGAAATTCACATTACATTAAAATATTATAGTTAACATTTTGTATAGCGATTTTCGGTTCGTATTTAATTTTGTTTGTATTGAATTTCTACAAAAAAAAAAAATGGTTTGGACTAAAATGAATTGAATTTTATAAATTCCATTGGATTTATTTATGGTATTTTGAATGCGAAGTATGGATTCATAATTATATAATCAAAATTCATTATCGGGTAATAACTTCTCGATATAATCGTTTCATTCACAAAAGCACGCTGTTTTACAGAACATTATTTATGGGTTTTTTCCCATAAAATTTAAATAAACTTTGTTTAAATATTACTATTCATCTCAGAAAAAAAAAAAAAAATTCTTAGGCTGAATTCCAAAATAAAAAACTTTGTACTACATTTGTTTGGGCCGAATTTCCCGGATCCTAATTTATATGTATTCCAAATATATTGTAATAATAACTAAATTACATAATTATAGATTAGCAATAGATGACAATTTATATAGAGATAATGATAGACTTTGGAGATTTTTCCGTGAAATTGCTGAAGGTTTATCCCATATTCATCAACTGGGAATTATCCATCGTGATTTAAAACCTGTGAACATATTTATTGACGCACATGATCAAATAAAAATTGGTGATTTTGGTTTAGCTACAACAAGTTTTTTAGCATTACAAGTAAATGGTAAAAAAAATTATTTGATTTTTCTTATTTTGTTTTTGTTGTTGTAATGATACAATATTTTTTTAGAACAACAGAGTGTTAATACAACTCTTAGAATTGATGGTGGTACAAGTACAGGTACTGGAAAAGTTGGTACAACATTATATGTTGCACCAGAATTAACTGGAAATGCATCAAAATCAATATACAATCAAAAAGTCGATATGTATACATTAGGTATAATATTATTTGAAATGAGTAATCCACCATTTGAAACTGGTATGGAACGTATTAAAACAATAATATCATTACGAAATCCAGCTATAAATATACCAGAAAATATGCTTAAGAATTTACAATGTGAAAGGAATGTTAAAGTAAAATCAAGAATAATTGTTAAAAGAAGAACTCAAAATAATTTAATTTTTTTTTATTTACAATTTCAGATAATTCGTTGGTTATTAAATCATGACTCTTTACAAAGACCAACAGCTGAGGAATTATTAGCATCTGAATTACTGCCACCACCACAATTGGAAGCAAGTGAATTAAAAGAAATGTTACGTAACGCTTTAGAAAATCCCCAAAGTAAAATATATAAACATTTAGTGGCACGTTGTTTGCAACAAGAATGCAATGATCAAGCACTTGAATTAACTTATCATTTAGGTTTAGTTAATGTAAACCCGGTAATCGATTATATTAAGGTAACAATTTTGAGAATGCATTTTCTATTTGATAAAAAAATAAAATCTTTTTTTTGGGTTGTAGACAATAGTATTGAATCTGTTTCGTAAACATGGCGGTACTGAAGTAAATACACCATTACTAAATACGTTCTCTAAAAATACTTATAGCAATAATCCAATTCGTTTAATGACAAATTCCGGTTCTGTTGTAACATTACCAAGTGATTTACATGTACTATTTGCTAAACATGTTGCTACAAATAATATCAAATTAATGCGTAGATATTCCGTGGATCGGGTTTACCGTGACCAAAGAGGTTTAAATTTTCATCCAAAACAATATTATGAATGTGCATTTGATATAATAACACCAAAACCTGGTAATCAATTAGTTGATGCTGAATTAATATCAATTGCATATGAAATAACTGCTGAAATACCAAAACTAAAAGAAAAGAATATTTCCATACGTATTAATCATACAAGTTTATTACGTGCAATATTATTATTTTGTAGTGTACCAAAAACCGAATATCGTACATTATTTGAAAATTATATGGATTACATTGATGGTCGTATAACGAAATTTCAATTTCAATCGTCAGTAACAGCAATTCTATTAAATTCAAAATCAAGCGCCACCTTATTGATTGATTTATTGTTAACTGATATACAAATTGGCGGACGAAAATCATGTTCTGATTGTTCAGCATTGAAACCTATATTGCGTGGAAAAGGTGAATCATCATCATTAGCTAAAGGTGCAATTAGGGAATTAGAGTTAACTATACAATTAGCACAGAGTTTAGGAGTTACGGTAAGTTAATTAGATAATAATACTGAAAGTAAATAATTTCTAGTTGCTTAGGTAAATTGAAACTACTTGCTCTTTGGATAATGTTCTACTATAAAAATAGTTGTTGTAAATTTAAAGTAGAAAGTTTTTTTCAGCATTAAAAATTAAATTTTTCCAGACTTAATTATTATTAATATTTACTGTAAAAATATATCATAATGCACATAATATTGTAGTTAAAGTTATCTGTATTACTAACGTAATGATAAAATTGATAATAATTTTTCTTTTGCAGTGTCCTTTTCGTCTTTTTGCTGGATTACCAATAAGTTATGATCGTATAAGTTCTGGTGGTATTGTTTGGCAAATGGTTACTGATCCCAGATTAAATCGCGGAAATAAATCATCAATTTTAGCATACGGTGAACGTTATGATACAATGTTATTAGAATTTCAAAAACAAGCACACAGTTCAAATGCTAATATTCCAATTTGTGGTGGTGTAAGTGGTGCTGGTTTTTCATTTATTTTAGATAAATTAGTATCAGCTGTTGGTACTGAATTAAAAGAAGTTCGTCGATCTATTGATGTTGTAGTTTGTGCATCAGGTAGTCGTCCACCAATCAAAGATGTTACATATATATTGAGATTATTATGGTCAGCTGGTATTCGAAGTGGTGTTGTTGAAGCTAATGGACCAGAAGAGGCAAAAGATTATGCAAAAGATTTAGGTGCAGTACATGTAATTTTATTAGATGAATGTGGTGAATTACGTGTACGTTCATGGGATAATGAAAGATTTCAAGAAAGTCATGTTACTCGTACTGAATTAGTTAGTTATATACAAAAATTATTAACAACTGATTCTATAAATTTACATAATGATTGGTATATTCGTGTAAGTGGTGGTGGTAATAGTAGCAGTGGTGGTGGATCTCAATCATCATCATATATACAACAAGGACCATCAACATCAAATGCTATCAGTATTAGAAATAATTTTATAAATCAAATGCCAAATTTTGAAGTTAGATTTTTAACACATGAAAAAATGACAGCGAATGTGAGAAAAAGATCGGAAAATCAAGTAACACTACAAATGCAATCTACGCTTACGAAATTCGGTCGTAAAGAACATTTTATTGTAATGGTTGTTGATTTAACATCACCAATTATAAATGCAATTATTGGTGCCATTAATCCTCGTGAATTGTCACAAAAAGAGACTGATAAAGAAATAGGTTATGTTATAGAACGGTTAGTTATAAATTAAAAAACAAAAAATTTTTAATTAATATTTTATATATTATTGTATATAATTTTAGATTTCCTAAACAAAAACGTTATATATCTGAAATAATAGATGATGTTTATGACGAATTATCAATTGACAAGAATAAACCAATTATGGCCTTGTATAGTATAGCAGATTCATGTTTTCGTATTATAATTTGATAAATAATTAATTTTAATTTTATATACAAAAAATAACAAAAAACTATTACGTTTATTATCATAATATAATGTTTAAATTTTAGTTACAGATTTAATGAAAAAAAAAAATATTAAAAAAATACAATTGTAAAAAAGAACTATTTTTTCTGGTATTTCTATAAAGAAAAAAATATATTAAAAATAATAATGTTGTTTTGCAATTCTTTTAAGAAGTTTATATTTTTTATTAAATCACTTTCAGCTTTCAAGGACATGCCATGTCGGTGTCGGGTATCCTATAACCGACATTTTTTTATAAAAGAATTATAAAAAGAAACCTGTATTTTTTTAGCTGATACAGCAACCAGTAATAGAGCAACTATTACATAGTAATTGCACTTGCAGATTATTATTTATTACCCACCACAGCTATTTTTCATAATAATTTTATAGTAAGTATTATAATGTACAAATTTTCACATGTTTAGTTATTTTTTTGTAACCACTTTAATATTGCATAGTTAGAAAAAAGAAGATTTTGTAGAAATAATTGATAAAATATAAAAAAAATCATATTTAGTAGAAATGTTCACGAACCGTTAAGCAGATATAGCTGACAACTCAAATACACTACATAGTTAATTCGTTTGTCATGTCGGTTAATCCCGACAAATTACAGGATGAATTATTTTCGGTTTTTTTGTTATTCATAAAACAAAATCTAATCTATTGATTATTTTTTTTGATCACTCATAAAATTTTGCAGGAGAACTGATATTATATGAGTGTTAATGTTAACCAAATAGACGGTTCCAAGTTCCAATGCTCATGGAGGGTTCTATGAAATAATTTAAAACAAAAATGAATTGTTTGTTATGATAAGCTTTGCAAAGCCATACAGAAAAACAGAGAACCTAATTTTTGATATTAAATTAATCAAAATAGAATAATTTTGATACTAATTATTTTTTTCATGTTAAATCCTAAAAGTATGCAATTTCTTAATTAGATTGTACAAGTAGAAAATAGGTTTCTAAAATATCTCATAAAAAGTCGAATTTTAAAAATAAAATTAAAGATTATTTAATTTAAATTTTGAATCACTGAATATTTAATTAATTTTACGTAATATAGTTTAATTTTTTAAAATATTTATTCTTTTCGGGTTTTTTGTATTGCTTGTTGTATTCAGTATTGTAGTTTTTAAATTCTGATTTATATTTTTAAAAACAAATTGATCTTTTTATGTAATTGGTGTGGTAACCTGGTATTATTAAATTGAATGAAAAAAAGCAATAAGAAGAAAAAATATAAAAATTACCAGGTTAAAAATAAATAAAAAACATTTTGTTTTGTAATCAAATCCGATAAAAAATAAACAAAACATATTTACAAAAACCAGAATTGCGAAAAGTTATATATAAATTTAATAAATAATAAATAATAATTTAAACAATTTTTAAATAAATGAACAAAGAAGTTTGGATTTGTATTTTTTATTTATCAATGAATCATTGCAACCGGCAATTTTTTCTTTTGCAAATAAATGGCAATTTTTATAAAAAAAAATATTTTTACTTCATCAAAAATTTCAATGTCATAAAAATTTATTAGCTTTGTATTATATTCTTCATACTTAAGTTACGCAATTACAATCAATCTTACATTTAAATAAATTATGATCTCTATATTGATCTCTTCAGAGTAATCTTGAATGAACAGACGCAGTTACACAGTGACAAGGCATATAAAAGCCTAGACTTTATCATAATTTATGTAAAGACTTTCAAAGATTTTCAAAGGTTCATTATGTTTGAAATAAGCCACAAAACTATAATTATCAATAAATTGTATTCCCTGAAAAATATAAATATTAAGCAAGTTCTTGTAATGGCCAGCACAACAAGAGCTGCAACAAGTGCTTATTGAATACTACTAAATTGAATTACGCATATCTCTGAGTTGCGGTTGTAACTTGTATTGTCTTATTCTGTATTATTTCGAATTCTATTCTGTATTATTTTTTTTTTATGATATTTCTTTAAGTCAATCAAAAAACTGAATAATTTATTAACCAGTTCTACACTTAAGTCGAAAGTTGCATCATTATTACAGCGTGTCAACCCATCTTCTTTAATGAATGATGTCTTCAAGGTTGTATATGAAGAAACAACCAAATTGTTTTAAATATTTTATGTTGGGCAATGATTTAATAAATGTTCCACCCACAACAAGTGGGAGATGGAGTAAGTCTTAATCTAATTGCATGCAACAGTAATGAGTAAAGTAAATAAAGCAACTTTATACACACAACCGTTCTGCTCATTCCATTCCATACTTCTATATATATTGACCCAGTAACTTATTAAACTTTTAATTGAACGATTTATTAAACTGTCACGTATAATCCACACATGGACTTTAAAATTTCGATAAACGGCGGCTCTGTATTTAATTTAAAACAACAGGTAAACTTTTTTTTAACTATAGTAAATATTTCAGTACATTTCAAAATCTATTAGCTTTGTTGGACTTGAGAGAGATTAACTTCCTGAATTTATATTCTTCTTTACCATAAAAAAATATATTTAATTAGAATACAGATTAATAATATACTAACTTTTAACTAACCATTATATTATGAATGATATGAAAACTCAAAATATTTAATACATAAATAAATACATAAACACAACATCAACAACCACCCAAAAAAAGAAAACATAATTTATGATTATTATGAATTTAAATGTTGATTCTGGTTACAATTCTACTGTAGAAATATTAGTTGAGTTTTGGGTTTCAACGTGTTTGGATCGATATAAATAGTATTATAGTATATAGTAGTAATAAGCAGTGCGTGACCAATATTTATTTTTGTTATATCGATTAAATATTGTAGGGCTCGTTAATGTTACAATAGACCACGCATAAAAAAAAAATTGTAAATTTACTACATAAAAGATATAGTATCTAAATTATAAAAAAAAAATTATATTTATTGTACAATTATTACGAGGGCAATTCAAATAGTATATTTATATTAATTTTTTTTTGTTGTAATTTTGTAAAAGTAATATGTCTACAAAGTGTACAGTTCTATTTGACAATAATCCAAATGCTGTTTATTATAGTGGTCAACAAATTTCCGGAACAGCAGAGCTAATTACTTCAAGGCCAAAAACTATTCGATGTATGCGATTTGAAATTTAAATGAAATTATTTAAATAAACTTAAATATATTTTTTTTTACAATAATCAAAAACAAAATGACTAAATTTAATATTCAGTAAATATTTAATTCATATTTACCGAATATATTAATGAAGATATTAAAATTTTTTTGATAATTATTTAGAATATCATTTTTTTATATGAAATTTATTATTTTGTTGTACAAAATTTTAATTTATATTTTTCAAAATTTTAATATATTTGTTACAATTTTAGATTAAAAATAATAGTATATAAATTCATTTACATCAGTCAAAATTTTTGTGATGATGTCATAGTATTCATATGGAAGAACTTATTTTTTACACTGTTGAATTTATGTGGAAGAATTTATTTTTGAAATAAATATATCTGTAGCCCATGAACCGGAATTTAAAGCAATCACAAAAAATAAATTATATATAGATAATCATGGAATTTTAAGCATAACTTTCATAGTTGTTGATAGTTTCAAATAAACTAATAAAACTACTTTTTAATAAGTTTGAATCCAAGTGGTAATAAAGGTTTATAGAATATCTTTTTTATTGAAAATCAACAAATTTTTTGTTATTTATAGATAACATTTCTGTTAATGAACAGGTAGAATATTTCAAATTTAATTTTGGGACAGGTCTATATAGACAAAATTATGTTCATATATTGAATATAAATGAATAAAGTTGAATATATTTAATAAAAATATACAAAAATACATTAATTATTTATATTTTTAACAATTATCTGGTCACATTATAAAATATTTTCTGATGTGTAAAATTTATATTTAATTATAAATTAAACGATTTTCATAAAAATATTTATATAAACATAAACATTTTTACAAAATAATTTATCAACAGAATTTGTCCTTTCTTTCATTTTAATTAAAATGATTAGAAAATTTAGATTGGAAACATATTTTCAAAGGTGGTTCATTTTAATTCATAATTACATGATTTATTTTCAACTATATATTTTTCATGGTTATTCATTGTCAGGGTCAATGATTAATCTTTTCTTATGAACATTTTATAACAAATATTTTTTGGCGAATTTTATTTTTTAATTAAAAATTATTCATGGATTTCGAACAGAATTAATTTCCTCTTAAATTAACTTCTTAAATATAATATAATAACAAAATGCGAAAAAAATGATTAAAGAAAATTCTATCATTAAAAGATGATGTCACACTTTGCGTGAGAAATTCGTATTACAATTAAATTGATAAATTTTAAATTGAATAAGTTCTGCTGACATATTGACCTCACAATTATTTTACAATGATCTTTACAAATTATAGCTATACATATAACTATAAATGGATATGCTGAAGTACGTTGGTCAGAAACTATACAAAAATCAAACCAGGAGGGTAAAAGTGAAAATGTATCAGAACCATTTACATCAACTGAACATTATATAACATCACAAACATTTGTTTATGGTCAAAGTGGCGGTGGTTCAATAAATTTACCAGCTGGTAAATATTTATTTACATTTCAAGGATTTATACCATCAAATGCTCCAACAACATTAAATGGACAATATGGACAAATTCGATATGAAATAATCGTTACAATTGATCGACCATTACGTTATGATAATGTATTTAAACAACCATTTACTGTAATTTCACCATTAGATTTAAATTTGAATCCAATTTATACGGTAATTTATTTTAAAAATATATTTTCAAATATAATTATTTTATTAATATATTTTAATTCTTTTCGTTTAGAATCCAATTGAAAAGAGAGAAGAAAAAACATTTCTCTGTGGATTATGTTGTGGTAATAATGATCCAATTATTGTTAAAGTTAATATACCATTTAGTGGTTATGCACCAGGACAAAAAATTAATTTTCGTATATTTGTTGATAATAAATCGAATGCAGATTGTTCCGAAATTAAATTAAAATTAATCAAAAATGTTAAATTTACATGTCGTACACCAAATACCAAAAGTCGTTCAAATACATCGAAAATTTCTGAAAAAAAACTAGATGCAATACCAAAACAAGAAAATAAAGAATTTACAGATTTTCTTCAAATTCCATCAACAACACCGTCAACATTAAAATCATGCAGTATTATTGAAGCTGAATATTTATTAAAAATAATAACGAAAATATCTGGACTTCATACAAATATGGAAATATCAATACCAATTACAATTGGTACAGTACCATTGTATATAAGTGCTAATGAACAAGATGGAATTGTAACATCTCAACCTGGTGGACCACAATTTACACAAATTGGTAAATTTTTTATTATAAAATATAAAATTATAAATATATATTTATTAATTAATTTTATTCATACAGCTCCTCCATCATATGAGGATGATGTTAATAGAACTAAATTGTTTCAAAATAACGATGAATACAATAAATTTAATACAAATGTTGAATTTGTTCCAAAATATCCAGTATTTTATAATTTTGGTAAAACAGGAACTAATGGTAATCCACAACCAACAACAAATCCAACATCACCATATTCGCAACCTAATAATTTATTACCAGGTGGTCAACCAATTGTTAATCCAACACCATCACCAACACCATATCCAAGAGCACCAACGAATACAGCTCCAGTATCACAACCAACTTCTCCACCATATCCTGCTGAACCAGCTGGTGTAATATGGGAGAGTCCGGATAATGCAGGTGGTGGTGGCGGTGGTGGAATTGGATGGAGAAATTAATTTATGTTTTTTGTTTTATTTTCATGCAATATTATATTAAACTATATAAAAATTTTATAAATCATGTACAATTTTCTACAAAAATAAAGCTTATACTAAACATGGATTTTTTAACGTGTTGAATTATTGCAAAAAATTTGTTATAAGAACGAATATTCATGAGAGTTTAAAAAAAAATCAATAAATATAAAATTCAGGAAATTGTTAAATATTAAATTTGTGCAACAATTCTTTCGGCTTTTATGGTAATTGAAGTTAAACATGCAAAATGAACTGATAATATCTTGAATTTAATTTGATGTCTCATTTTCAATGTCATGAATTTAAAATTATAAATGCAATTTAATTAAAGCTATTATTAAAAATTATTAAAAACAAATTTTTCTGCACACTGTTTAAAAGTAGTAAAATGTTATTCTAATAAATTGAATTTTGGGCTTCGGTATCATAAAATCTGATATCACAAAATTGAATTTTGCTTTCCAACCTAAGAAATTAATCGTTAGTACAAAAATGTTTTTTTTTTTTGTAAAAATATTTTTCACCTTTACCACATTAAATTATATAAATTAACCTACAATCACAAATGATAGAATGATAGAATACAGCAAATTGTTATCCTACCTGTCAACAGATGTCATTCATTCACTGTATAAGAATGGTGAAAAAAATTACGATTTTTTACTTTCCTTTTATTGAATTTACAATTCATGTTATTGGTATACACGTAATTATTAAAATCAACTAGCGTTTGTTCTTTTAAAAAAACGAACCATAAACGAATTATCTTTGAAATCAATTCTGCTATATGTATTATGAGTGCTCCTCACTTTTTTTACGAACCAGTTTGACGATCGAAGCGAGTAAGAAATGAAAATATTTAAATATGAAAAATAGATAAAAAAAAATATAAATTAACACTTAAGCGGTTCGTTTATTTAACATTTTGGCAGTTGTTTTATTAATCTGTTTAAATACTTTAAAATAGTTTGAAATATTAAATATTTTATCTAAATAATATAATAAACACAACTACAAGCCCGCAAAGTTGTCTACCTGTCCTGTAAATAGAAGTCCGTAAAGTTACTATAACAACATCAAAATCCGATATATTTTATATCTTGTTTTAACAAACATTTAATTACCACTCCAATAACATATATAAAGCATACTTAGCCATTGACCCATTCTGAAGTTATGAACTAACTCAGATAATAATACTAGTTTTTTTTTAAACTGTACCCCAAAATATGTTGTTACTAGAAATGAGGACTGCATACAGGAAAAGTTCCCATACATATTTTTTTTGGTACGAATCATAAATAGCGTGTCAAATGTTTAGTGTACACCCTGTATATATGTTTCTAAAATTACTCATAAATTTCCAAGAAAGCTTTCTATATGACATCATTATTTTTCTGTTTAAATATTTTCTGTCATTCTTACTAATTTTTCATCGTCCTTAAAGCTTTCCGCAATTTAAAGTATAACTTTTATTCGAATGATTTTATATATGTTTTTCATATTCTTTAGTCCTTAGTCCTTAGTGTATTTAGTATAAAATGTATATAAATATTACTTGTAAAATATAATTTTTTTTTATTTATCTAAAATAATTTTTCATGTTGCTTTTACTTATATGTTTTTTTGTAAATCAGCTTAATTATCCTTTATGAAAGTATTTTTTATAGTACATATATATTCAATATTGACAGAAAGGCGCCTATAATATATATATATATATATATATATATATATATATAAAGGATACTTTTCCATATATAGAAAGTTTAATTAAAAAGCCACGCATTTAAAAGTTATTATTTGGTTAGAACGGACTTGTTCAATAGTTAATTATAAATAATTTATCATAAATATTACAAATAAATTAAAAATAAATTTAAATTAAAAAAAAAAAATTAATGAATTATTTTTGAATTGTGGTTGTGTATTAAATATTTAAATTAATTATTATTATTACATAAAAAAAAATTTAAGGATTTTTTTTTTTGGTATAATAAATTTTATGGATTTATCCATAAATAAATTTAAGATAAAAATTATACAAAGTTAGCAAAAAGGCAAATAAAATTTTATATTTTTATATATATGACAATCGAGTGCCTTATATCATTTGAAAATAATGCAGAAGGAGTTTATTATGCTGGGCAGGAGCTTTCTGGCTCAGTGGACCTTGCTGTTAGTACGACAAAAAAAATTAAAGGTTTGTACAAAATAAGTTTTGATTTGTATATATATGAGTCATTTTATGTTCCAGATATTTGTAATACATACGTATATATTTATATATATATATGTATATATATATATTATGATTGTAATAGTTGTAGTAGTAGTACTATTATTTGTTAAAAGCACGTGGAGTTTGAGTAGTTTTAGTTAGTTTACACGTGGATTTTTATTTTATTTACCTTTAGTGTAGTAATACAAATTTTCTTTAAAATTTTCTCTTTTCTTTCAGCAATTCATATAACAGTTTGTGGTATTGCTAAAGTGAAATGGCTTCGAAAAGGTTATACTCAAAATACTGAACGTTCAGTTTGTCGCGCTTATCGTTCATATTTAGCATCACGATCCTATGTACTTGGTAATGAGAATAGTCCATGTATTGATTTATTAGCTGGTGAATATACATATTCATTTCATGTTATATTACCAAATAATATACCAACATCATTTGATGGTAAATATGGACAAATACAATATGAAATTGTAGCTGCTATTGATCGTCCTGGTAGATATACAAAAAATTTCCGATTACCATTTTCAGTTTTACAATTATTAGATTTAAATATTGATCCAATTTATCGTGTAAGTATTTATTTATATATATATTTATAGGATAATTTTATTTTATATATATTATTTAGGTACCATTAAATATTGTAAATCACGAACGATATTGGAGTTTTTGTCGTCCAACTGGTCCATTATCTGTTAAATTTTCAACATCACAAAATGGTTATGCACCTGGTCAAAAAATCAATTTTCATTTATTTGTTGATAATGAATCAGCAATTGATTTTTCTGAAACAATTGTATTATTTTGTCAACAAGTTACATATGAATGTCGTGATCCACAACATGAATTTCGTTATGATAAACATGATATATTATCAAAATCATTTGGTAATGTGTTACGTTGGAGTCGAAAAGTATTTCGTGGTAATTTTCATTTACCATCAATACCACCAACATGTATTATTGAAGATTGTCCAATTCAAATTGAATATATTATTAAAATTAATTTAAAACCAAGAAATTTACATAAAAAATTTAAAATGAAAATACCAATTACAATTGGTACACTACCAATAATATTAGATAGTTCATCACCAAATTTAATTAGATCAACACATAATAATTATTTACGACAATCTAGTATACCAGCTATAATTGTAGAATCATCGGATAGTAGGGATACGGATAGTCCTCCGGAATATGTACCAATGAGTATGATAAAAACTTTTTTTTTTAAATTATATAATATTTATAATTTAATTTTTTATAGATTTACCTTCCTATAACGAGGCACTGGCTTTAAGTCAAAAATTTGTTGATGATAGTGAAGAAAGTTATACGGAAATAAATGAATCAAAAATTTCATATTTTGTTCCACGGTATCCAGTTTATTCATCACAAGATGATGAAAATTCTGATTGTTAAATATAATATAATACTGGAGGAAAATAATTTAACAATACAGATAATCCCAAATCCACAGTTTTTTTTTTGGTACAATGATGACCAATAAAAAGTGGATTGAAATATGATTTCGATGAAACAAATTTAAACAATTAAATTAAGTAAATTGGATTAAATAATTATTAAATAAAATAAATATAAATAAAATTTTTTACATTTTCATATAATGTGCTTAGATAGTTTACTTAAACAAAAATATTCTGTAATATTTTTTTTTTTTAAATTTAAAATTTTTAAATGTTATAAATTAAAGTGCCACATAAAAATTTTACCATTTTGCACCAAAAAAATAAAATAACTTATGAATCTAAAAAATATTTATGAAATAAAATTAAAATTTTTATTAATTAACAAAATTATACAAGAAAACCAAAAAAAAAAAAAAAACGCTTAGTATTACAAAAATATTTTTAATATTCACAAAATTTTTCTAAATCTTCTGTAATGAGAAAAAATAAATGTAATTAAATATTTTTTTTATATTTCAATTTAAAATAAATATAATGTCCTTGTTAATTACTATATTAAAAGTATATTTCAATTGAATTTATATAGGATAGGCTGTATCCTGTATGTGACCACTGTACAATTATTCGCAATCCATCTGGATAAGACCACCGCAATAAGAAACTAAAAACTTTCACATATCATAGAAACTAGCTGTCATGTAACTGATTCAGTTATCCTTTTCAGGTCCCCCGCATTTATTGTTTGATTCCATCTCCTTTAATCAGAAGGTTCCCTAATTGATGGCATCAATTTAAATTCCCATTACAGTGTAAAATTTTTGAATTTTATACCTGAATTTGTAAAATATTAGCATATAGATAAAAATTAATTGTCGAATTTTTATTTATACTTGTTTTTTAAATGATTATTGCAATCTAAATAAGATAGCAAATTCTGCACCATGTGATTAAATATTACAATGAAAAAAAATCGTATAATTAAGTAGAGTTTTATACAAAGTTAACATACGATTCCGTGGAAGTTAGGTTGTAGATAACTGATTTAAAACATATTTCTCTCTTTTTATGTTGTTATCATATTATAGATATTATATGTGTAATGTACATCAAGTAATGTTATATTATTGGGAGACTAAGAGCTTTTAAACTGCAGCGATACAATAAAAGTAAAAGTTGTCCTTGTTAAAATGGTTGTGGGTCAAAAGCATGTTGCTATTCAAGTCAAAATTTCTATTCAAGGACCAAAAGGCTAGGCTGTCTGACTAATAATATTACTTCATAAAAATTTGAATAAATGTTCAAAATGCTATCAAATTTTTTAGATTCAAAGAATATTTATTTCTGGTTTTTCTAAGTTTTACCTTAGAAAACATTCGGTACTAGTAAAACATTCGGTACTAATTTTTTTTATTAGTTCTATTAGAAATTATTCAATTATTAAAGTTGTAATTAAAAAAATTGAAGGATTTAAATTGATTAATAATTGAATAATTTACAATCACAAAATTACGAACTTTTACGAACTTTTACGAAATTACGAACTTTTTAAAGAGAAAAAATTTCTTTCAAGTTGAACTATTTTGGTTAAATTTTCTCTTAATAAATAATATTTGTATTTGTATTATTTAAACATTTTGCTAAATTTGTTCTAAAATTATCAAAAAATATACAGAATTTATAAACCTTGAAGTAAAATTGTATTGGAATTTGATATTCCATATATACATATAATTATTGATGATATTAGAAGAATATTATTTTACCAACTTGCTGACAATTTTTCTCATTAGTATATAGTATGAATGAATGGTTCATTTGAATAGAAACTTTTAACACTAACGCAATACAAGGTTAACACTAACGTTTTTTTTTCGGCAAAATTTTTATTTGAAGTAGTCAACAAAATGTTATATAACATTTAACCATGCGAGCAGTGTTTTATATTAGTGGTGATCTTTAAATCGACATGTCAAATTAATTCAAGAAATTATAAATTTAATAAATACATTTTAATACATTTTAATAATAAAGGCCGCCGCCTAGTTCTGCGCCTGGGTTACGCTAAATGGCCTTTACAAAAGATGAATGAGCAAGTACAGTTCAAAGAAAGAATGAATGTATGCAAAGAAGCAAAGACATTCAATCAAAAGAACTTATCAGACATATTACAGAATGAATAACATCTATTAACATGTGCGGGCTTGGAAGAAGTTAGATTATTAAACGACATATAGGTCGATAAAAAATGGTTTAGGCGAAATTCCTGTCATTTGAAAACAACATAATAAGAATTTATAAAAATAAATTATATTTTAATTTTTTTTTTTTTAATTTTATATTATGTAAAATGTTATCCTTATATATACTTTTAGTAAAATCAATTAAAGTGATTGATTATGGAAATGTTCATTGGAGTAAAAGTAGTGGTAAAACTTCAACTAACTACAGATCACATGAACAATATTTCAATTTGAATTGAGTTACTTATGTTCTTGGTTCAGAAGAAGAAAATTCTTTTGACTTATTACCTATACATCGGCAATATAATCGGCAGAATTCATTGTTCATCAAATGTTCAATTTAAACTTTATCTCAAATTATAAGGTACATCACAATTCATAGTATAAAAATGATTGATTAATAATTAAAATATATTTTTTATATGGTTACTGAAAGAAAGTACTGATGTTACGGAAATTGCACCTTTTTTTGGTTTTGGGCTACTGATATAAAAGCTGAATTAAAAATACCTTGTGGTGGATATGTGCCTGGACAAAAAATACAATTTCAATTGATTGTGTATAATGACTCAAATATTGATTTATCAAAAGCTGATGTCAATCTAATGAAATGTATATATAAAAGTACAGAACCATATGTACGACAGAAAGAAACCGAGGAAGTTATAGTAGATACAAGACATTGAAGTCATAACACCAATGAATTCAAACATACTTTTCTAGTGCCATTTTTACCACCTACACATCGTACACGATTTATGAGTTTTAATAACAAATTAAAGGCGAAAATAAATGTTTTTTTAAATTAATTTACTATAATTTTATAAAAGATAATTACCAAAGAACAATAAATGATTGCCAAGTTTCTTAGAATTTTTTTTAAAATATATGTATTTAAATTTGATCTTTTTAAATGAATTTTTAATTGAAAACTTGAATTGTAAGTGAAAATTATAGCAGCAATATCAATTAATTTAGAAAAATGATTTCAATTAAATAATTATTGTAAAACTTAATATGTTTCTTATTAACTATACCAGTGGTTCTTCACCTTTTCAGAGTCGCGGAACACAAAAACTGAACGTTCTGAATCGAAGTAATAAATACTATTAAAAATATATGCATTTGTTTTAAATTATAATTAACATAAATAAGTTATGATATATAAAAGTAATTAATTTCAATAAAATATTTGTGCTTGCCGAGTTTTGCAGATACGTATCACCAATATCAGGTCTAATGGTTTTTTTTTATATTGGTTAATGTCGATAATCCAAATTCGCATAGATATGAAAGTCGAAAACTCTAACATGATCAAGGTAGCGCAATATCAGTGATCCGTGGAATACTAGTGAAGAATATACGCTAATAACCATTACTACCCGACCATATTAAAAATTCTTAAGAGAAAATATAGTTTGAACTTGAATATTTTAGCATATTTCTCTTAAAATTATCATATGATACTTTTGTGATTGAATTTTGACAATATTAGCCCACCACATTCATGCAAGAAATCCCATTAAATACAGACAGCATGTTTTTTTTATATTATGATGTAATCAAGTTTTTTATATAGACTTGAATATAAAAAACTTAAAGTTAAATTGTATGGAAGATGTTCAGCAAAATTTATCTATACATTGGTATTTTATGTTTTTTATTTAATAGTTAAATACATATTCGTACAGTTTTTATATGATATTTTTTTCATATACCTACATACTTGCTGGCAATTTTTAACCTTAGTATACAGTGAAACGTTCTTTTAAGCGAAAGTTTTTAACATTAGCGCAATATTATTAGAATTATTTATATTTTGGATACAAATTTTTTGTTAGAGCAGTCAAAATGTCTACGGATTGTGTCATAACATTTGATCATCCGAATTGCAATTATATTAGTGGCGATACTTTAAATGGACATGTCAGATTACGAACGGAAAAATCTAAGTCAATTCGCGGTAAATAAAATTACATATTAAATACAATTTATATATTTAATATATAATATTTTAATAATAAGATGGTCATTAAGACGACGAATTATCATAACAAATATTTTGTTTATAGTATCAATGCCGTAATACAGCGTATTACTAAATTTTAACATCTTTATTTGCTTTTCTTTAGATATGTTGTTAGGTGTTATAATTGTATAATGGAAAAATTGTATCATAGTTCTTATCTAAATTTGATAGTGAATGTTTTCAATGCTCTTTCACTTAATTTGCATGAAATATTTCAATTACTATTTTTTAAAATAAATTAATGATTCTCTGTTTCTAAAATTTCTATAGCAATATCAATTAAAATAGTTGGATATGGAAAAGTTCATTGGAGAGAATCTCATGGTAAAACTTCAACTAACTACAGATCACATGAACAATATTTAAATTCAGTTACTTATGTTATTGGATCGGAAAAAGGTGAATCTTTTGATTTAGAAGCTGGAATTTATGAGTATACATTTTCTTGTGAATTACCAAAAGAATTACCAACATCAATGAAAGACGATATTGGTAAAATTAAATATAAAGTAATTGTAACAATTGATCGTCCTTTAAGATTTGATAATGTTTTTAAAAAAGAATTCATTATTTATCAAATCTTCAATTTAAACTTTAATTCAGATAATAAGGTAAAGTAAAATTCATATAGTATAAAAATAATTGATTGATAATTAAAATTTATATTTTAGTTACCAAAGAGAATTACTGGTGTAATGGAAATTGCACCTTTTTTTGGTTGTTGCTGCTTAAGTGGTACTGATATACAAGCTGAATTAATAATACCTTGTGGTGGATATGTAGCTGGACAAAAAATACCATTTCAGTTAATTGTTTATAATAATTCAAATATTGATTTATCAGAAGCTAAGGTTAAATTCATAAAGTGCTTTACATATGAAAGTACAGAACCATATGTTAAACTAAAAGAAAGCGAGGAAGTTATAGTTTCAAAGCATTTTGTTAATATTACACGCCATACCAATAAGGAATTCAAACATACTTTTTTAGTGCCATTCTTACCACCTACACATCGTACACGATTTATGAGTTTTAATTATAAATTAAAGGCGAAAATAAATGTTTTTGGATACTCTACCAAAAAATTTATTATGGAGATACCAATTACTATTGGCACTATACCATTTGATGATTTCGAACCAAGTTTATAATGTTTACAGGGATTCTATGATTATATATTATTTAAAATTATTTTTATATATTTTATTGTAATTGTTTATTTAATATAAAATAAAATTATTTTCGAAGCTATATTTCGAATTATTGCCTAATAATATCAAATATAAAAGTATGCAATTTATAATAATTAAAAGTAATTATTGTCAGAAATCATTCAAGATCTTCAATTTTTTGGCTATACTTCTCTTAAATTTATAATACATTTAATGTAAATGTAGTATAAACATGAACTTGAATGTTTAGGCTATCTTTCTCTTAAAATTATCATATGATTCTTGTATTTGAATTATTCAAAATTTTTGACAATATTAGCCCCACTACATTCACGCTATAGATACAATTAAACATAAACAAAATATTTTTTTTTATGATTTTTAATAAACTTTATAGTTTAGAAACCTTAAAGTAAAATTGTGTTGAAAATGTTAAGCAAATTTTATATATAAATTGTTGTCATTTAATATTCATATACGTACGCATATTCCGAATATGATATTCGTATACGTATTGTTGATTTGAAAAAAAAAAATATTTACAAACTTGCTGACAATTTTCAAACTTTTAGTATGTAGTGAAACCTTCTATTAAGCGGAAGTTCTTAATATTGGGGAGCTACACTATAGTTGTGTATTAGAATTATTTGTATTTTGGGAATAAATTCTCGCTGTCTAAATGCCTACTGATTGTGTCATAACATTTAACCATCCCGATGGTCTTTATAATAGTGGCGAAACTTTAAATGGACAGGTTACATTACGAACGGAAAAATCAAAGTCAATACGAGGTAAATAAAATAAAGTTACATTAAAATTTTTACAATAAATAAATTTAAAAATTAGTTAAGAATGTAAGCAGAATTTATCATGTTTTTGTTCATAGTACAAATAGCTGTCGGTACGGTACGGCCGGCTATGCTTATTTATTCGAAATAGTCTCTTTATATTTGAAGATTTTATGCTTTTAATTATTGAATATTTTGTTAAATATTATTGTACTTCGTTTTGATACGTAAAATTTAGCAAAATATTCAAGTAAAATTTAATTTTGTTTTAAAAGCGTTCCTCAAAGACAAAACAGTTTCGTTTGTTCTGCAAATATTAGGAATTTTATTATAAAATTTAATGATTTTTCATAAAATTCTAAATTTCATAATTTGTATCTCTACATTACGTACTTTTAGGAATATCAATTACAGTGGTTGGTTATGAAAAAGTTCATTGGAGGCAAGGTGGTGGTAAAAGTAGAAAAAATTTCAAATCTTATGAACAATATTTAAATTCTGTAACCTATGTTATTGGATCGGAAAAAGGTGATTCTTTTGATTTTGAAGCTGGAACTTATGAGTATACATTTACTTGTGAATTACCAAAAGACTTACCACCATCAATGAAAGACGATATTGGTAAAATTAAATATAAAGTAATTGTAACAATTGATCGTCCTTTAAGATTTGATAATGTTTTTAAAAAAGAATTCATTGTTCATCAAGTGTACAATTTAAACTTAAACTTAAATGATAAGGTAAAGTAAAAATAATAGCATATAAAAATAATTTAATTGATAATTTAAATTTATATTTTATTAGTTATCAAAAAAATGTACTGGTGCAGTGGAAATTGCACCATTTTTTTGTTGTTGTTGTTTAACTGGTACTGAGATAAAAGCTGAATTAGAAACACCTTGTTGTGGATATGTCGCTGGACAAAAAATAGAATTTCAATTGATTGTTTGTAATGATTCAAATATTGATATATCAAAAGCTGAGGTCAAATTAATGAAATGTTATATACATATAGAAGTACACAACCATATGAAAAACAAAAAAAAGTTGAAGAAGATATAAAAATCAGAACTTTTAATATTATTCCACGGAACACGAACAAGGAATTTAAATCCACTTTTAATGTGCCAGACTTGCCGCCTACAGATCGTACACGTTTGATGAGTTTTGATTACAAGATAAAGGCTAAAATAAATGTTTTTGGATACTCTACTAAAGAATTTTTTGTAGAAATTCCTATTACTATTGGTACTATACCATTTGATGATTTAGAAACAAATTTCTAAGGTTTAAAATTGCCGATTTACCTTTCGATTATACCTAAATATTTAAAATTATTTATTGTAAAGAAATAAAATTATTATTTAAGAGAAATCATTTCTAAATCTTGCATAATAATATCAAATATAAAAGTATGTAATTAATAATAATTATCAGAAATGATTGAAATTGGATAATAAAAGTTATTAAACTGCTTCACATTAATTTCTTATGACCACTACTCTAAAAAATTGACTTTTAATCAATTATACAGCAGTTTTTAAAGAGAAAGTGAAATTTGATCTTCAATTTATGGCTATATTTCTCTTAAATTTATCATATACATAAAATTACAATTTACGATACGTTAAGAGAAAATGTAGTATGTAATAATGTAATGTATGAACTGAACTTGAACATTTCGGCTTCGGCTATCTTTCTCTTAAACATATCATATGATAATGAAATGATAAATGATTATTCAAATTTTTTTGACAATATTAGACCCACCACATTCAAGCAAGAAATACCATTAAATATACAGACAGCATGTTTTGTATATGATTTAATCAAGTTTATATAAGCTTGAATATAATTTTTTTAAATAAAATTGTATTGATAATAATACGCACAATTTATTTTATTTGTATTTAATTTAATATTTCATATACGCATATTCGAATTGTTGAAATGAGAAAAAAATTTCTACCAACTTGTTAATAATTTTGAAGTTTTAGTGTTTAGTGAAACCTTCAATTAAGCGGAAGTTTTTATTTTGGTATACATTCTTGTTATAACAGTGGAAATGTCTACGAATTGTGTTATAACCTTGGATCATCCGAATTGTGTTTACACTAGTGGCGATACTTTAAATGGGCATGTCAGTTTACGAACGGAAAAATCTATGTCAATTAGGGGTAAATAAAATGAAATTACTTTATTAAATGCAAATTATTTATTTAAAATAGATATTTTAATAATAAGATGATTATAACAACGAAGAATTTTCATAACAAATATTTTGTTTATAGTATCAATATCAATGCCGTCAATACAACATTAAAATAATAATAATCTAAATTTTAACTTAGTAAAGTGCTCTCTTCATATCTGAATTATGATTATGAATAGTGTGGTGTGAGTTGTGTCTTGTCCTTGTGTACTACGAAGAGAGTTCAATATATTAAGTAAAATGAAAAATGACGTCATAATTTTTCCAAATATATTATATATTACTATATAGTGAATAGTGAATGAAAGTTTTATAAACAATTTCATTTCATTTGTATGAAATTTTTCAATTACTCTTTTAATAAATTCTCTTTAATAAATTTTTAATAATTTTTTTTTTTTTCGTTATATACTTTTAGCAATATTAATTAAAGTGATTGGTATTGGAACAGTTAGCTGGAGTAAAGCTGGTAGTCCAAGATCAACTCATTTTACAGGCGAGCAACAATATTTAAATTCAGTTACTTATGTTATTGGTTCAGCAGGTGGAAATTCATTTGATTTAGAAGCTGGAATATATGAATATACATTTACTTGTGATTTACCAAATGAAGTACCATCATCAATGAAAGATAAAATTGGTAAAATAAAATATAAAGTAATTGTAACAATTGATCGTCCTTTAAGATTTGATAATGTTTTTAAACAAGAATTTATTGTTCATCATAAGTTAAATTTAAACTTAAACTTAAATGATAAGGTAAAGTTAAAATCATAGTATGTACATATAAAAATAATTGATTGATAATAATATTATTTTATAGTTACCGAACAAATGTACTGGTTTTACGGAAATTGCACCTTTTTTTGGTTGTTGTTGTTTAACTGGTACTAAGATAAAAGCTGAATTACAAATACCTTGCAGTGGATATGTAGCTGGACAAAATATACCATTTCAATTAATTGTTTATAATGATTCAAATATTGATTTATCAGGAGCTAAAGTTGAACTAATTAAATGTTATACATATCTAAGTCAAGAACCATATGAACGAGAAAAAGAAACCGAAAAAGTTTTAGATTTTAAAAATTGTGATAAAATTACACGCCACACTAATAAGGAATTCAAAAATACTGTTCTAGTGCCATTTTTACCAGCTACACAACGTACCCGTTTAATTACCTTTAATTATAAATTAAAGGCTACAATAAAAGTTTTTGGATACTCTACTAAAAAATTCTATGTAGAAGTTCCTATTATTCTTGGTACTATACCATTTGCTGATTTCGAACCAAAATAATATCTTATGTAAAACAAAGTTTCTAATGTTTACAGGAAAGCTGAACCGATTTACCAAACGATTATTTATGTATATTTAAAATTATTTTTATATTTTATTGTAAATTTTTATTTAATTTAAAGAAATAAAATTATTATTTAAGAGAAATCATTTCTAAATCTTGCATAATAATATCAAATATAAAAGTATGTAATTAAAAATAATTGTCAGAAATCATTGAAATTGGATAATAAAATTATATTAATTTCTTATTGATCACTACTCGAAAAAAATTGACTTTCAATCAATATTAATAGCAGCTTTTAAAGAGAAAATTTATTATGAACTTGAAAATTTAGCCTAAATTTCTCTTAGATTAATCATATGATTTTTGTATTTGATTCTTGTATTTTGAAAACATTTTGCAAATATTGATCCACATTCAAAAATTACAATTCAATATAGAATGTTTTTTTTAAATGATTGATTATTAATCAATTTTATTAGTTATTATTTTAAATTTAAATATAAAAATCTTTCAAAATTGTTTTGAAGAAGTTAAATAAAACTTTATTAAAATTATAGTTTTTATTCCATATTTAAATATATTTTAATTATTATTGTGTTCTAAAAATACATCGCAAATTTTAAGATTAGTGTAGTAGTGATCGGACGGCATTTCAGCAAAAGCTTTTAAAGACTATATTCCTACACACTATCATAATTTCTTGTTTCTTTGGTATAAAATTTTGCTTAGAACAGTCAAAATGCCAACGGATTGTGTCATAATATTTGACCATCCGAGTGGTGTTTATAATAGTGGCGATACTTTAAATGGACAGGTCAAATTACAAACGGACATATCTAAATCAATACGAGGTAAATAAAATAAAATAATATGAAAAATTCTACAATAAAATAATAAAGTTGTAAAAATAGATTTAACAATAAGTTATCAGTTTAGGTAAGAAGAATTATTATTTTATTTTGTTTATAGTGAAGCCGTACAGCTTTGTTTATTATTGCAGTTCGCATCAAAAGATTAGAGTAAAATTTAAATTAGTTTTAAAAGCATTCTCCTAAACAGTTTCATGTGCGAATATTCGGAATTTTATTATAAAATTTGATGTTTTTTTTTTTAAAAAAAATGTAAATTTCACATTTATATCTAAATATATTCCAGGGATATCAATTAAAGTGGTTGGTTATGGAAAAGTTTTTTGGAGAGAATCTGCTGGTAAAAGTTCAAGAAATTTCAAATCTTATGAACAATATTTAAATTCTGTAACCTATGTTATTGGATCAGATAAAGGTCATTCTTTTGATTTAGAAGCTGGAATTTATGAGTACACATTTACTTGTGAATTACCAAAAGAATTACCAACATCAATGAAAGACGATATCGGCAAAATTAAATATAAAGTAATTGTAACAATTGATCGTCCTATAAGATTTAATAATGTTTTTAAAAAAGATTTCATCGTTCTTCAAACGTTAAGTTTAAACTTAAACTTAAATGATAAGGTAATGTAAAATTCATAGTATAAAAATAATTGATTGATAATTAAAAATTATATTTTAGTTGCCAAAGAGAATTACTGGTATAATGGAAATAGCACCTTTTTTTGGTTGTTGTTTTTTAAATTCTACTGATATAAAAGCTGAATTAAAAATACCATGTAGTGGATATGTGCCTGGACAAATATTACCATTCCAATTGATTGTTTATAATGATTCAAATATTAATTTATCAGGAGCTAAAGTTAAACTAATAAAATGTTGTACATATAAAAGTTCAGAACCATATGAAAAAGAAAAAAAAACTGTAGATAAGATAAAAATAAGAAATTGTGATAATATTCCACGGTACACTAATAAAGAATTTAAATATAGTTTCCAAGTGCCATATTTACCGCCTACAAACCGTACACGATTTACGACATTTACTTATAAATTAAAGGCTACAATAAATGTTTTTGGATACTCTATCCAAAAATTTTATATTGAAATTCCTATTACTATTGGTACTGTACCATTTGTTGATTTTGAACCAAATTGCTAACGCTTACAGGAAATTGATGAATTATATGAATTTATTTAAAATAATTCTTTCGCATTTATCAAAGAAAAATTATTGTTAAATTCCTTAGACATAATTTTAAAATTAATTTTAATTTTATGTAATAAACGTATTAATCTTTTGATTTTATAATTTTTAAGTTCTATTATTTATTTTTAATTTATATTATAATTTAATCGTTATTTAAAGTATGAATAATATGAATTTAATTAGAGAAATACATAAATAATTATATAAATATATGCTAAATTGTAAATTCGTTATTGATTATGCTTACCACTTACCGACCTACCCTCTTTTATATCATAAGTTTATTTAAGAGAAAATGTTGTTATGAACTCGATCTTGAATTCAAGGTTTGAACTGAAATTTTTTGACTATGTTTTCTCTTGTATTTCAAATCGTATTTGTATTTGTATATTTTGATGATATTCATGCTAAAATTGCCATTGAATGCAGAATGTTTTCCATCAAATTAAATAACTTAAGTAAATTGAATATCGTATTAGAAGCAATAAATTTGTTTTTTAGATTTTCAACATTGATTAGTGTGTAGTGGATAGTTAATATTGAGCAGAAGCTTTTAATACTAACGTACTACCACCAATGGCACATGTATTATAATTTTTTGTATTTTGACAAAGTTTTGCTAGAGCAGTTAAAAATATAATGTCTACTGAATGTGTCATAACATTTGACCATCCGAGTGGTGTTTATAATAGTGGCGATACTTTAAATGGCCAGGTTAAATTAAGAACAGAAAAATCAAAGTCAATACGAGGTAAATAAAATAAAATTACATGCAAAATTTGTTATTTAATTGATGTATTTTAATAATAATAAAGCAGTAAAAATGGATTTAAGAATTAGGTAAATGTTAGTGTAAGAAGAAGATTCAAATTTTTGTTTATATTGTACGAATTGTTATTGGTACGCGTATGATTCAGCTGTGCCTGTGCTTATTTGAACCAGTCTCTTTATATTATATTTCAATATTTTTGTAAACATTACTGCAATCGTACTTTTGCAGAAAAATCAAAAAAAAAAATTGAAGCGAAAATGGAAAAATCTTAAATAGATTTAAACATTACTCAGAGTTTTAAAAGGGAATTTTCAAATGTCAAAACAAGAGTTTAATTTTTGCAAAATATTATTTTAAAATTTAATGAATCTTTTATTATTAAATTACAAATTTCGTCTTTATAAAAACTTCTAGCAATATCAATTAAAGTTGTTGGTTATGGAGTAGTTTGCTGGGGTCCAACTGGTAATAAAACTTCGAGTAATTTTACATCACTTGAACAGTATTTAGATTCTGTTAACTATGTTATTGGATCTGAAGGAGGAGAATCTTTTGATTTAGTAGCTGGAATTTATGAATATACATTTACATGTGAATTACCAAAAAAATTACCAACATCATTAAAAGAAGCTTTTGGCAAAATAAAATATGAAGTAATTGTAACAATTGATCGTCATTTAAGATTTGATAATGTTTTTAAAAAAGCTTTTATGGTTGATCAAATTTATGATTTAAATTTATTCCCAAATAAAAAGGTGAAACATAAATTATAATACAATAAAATATTATATATTTTTATGTATTGCTAATTTATATTTTTATATTTTATAGTTACCAAAGAAAAGTACTGGTTTAATTGAAATTGCACCATTTTTTGGTTGTTGCTGTTTACGTCGTACTGATATAAAAGTTGAATTACAAATACCATGTAGTGGATATGTACCTGGACAAAAAATACCATTTCAATTGATTGTTTATAATGACTCAGATATTGATTTTTCAAAAGCTGTGGTTAATCTAATGAAATATTATACATATCAAAGTACAGAACCATATGAAAAACAAAAAGAATCCGAAGAAATTATAGTGTCTACAAATTGTGATAATATTAGACGACATACCAATAAAGAATTTAAATATAGTATCTTAGTACCATATTTGCCACCTACAGATCGTACACGATTTATGATCTTTAATTATAAATTAAATGTTACAATAAATGCTTTTGGATATTCTACAAAAAAATCTAATGTAGAAATTCCTATTACGATCGGAACTATACCATTTGTTGATTTCGAACCAAGTTTCTAATGTTTACGGAGAAGCTAGCAGATTAATAATACGATTATAATTATTTATATTTAAAATTATTTTAAATAATTTATCAATAAGTAAGAAAAAATATTGTCCAGTTTTTAGAATTAACACACACCACATGAAGAAAGAATTGTACTTTTCTTTATAAAAATAAATTATAACTTTATAAATGAAAAGTTTTTTAATTTAATTTTATTGAAGTACGTACTTCAGTATCCAAATAAAACCCAGCATTTTCTCATTTCTCATAGGGAAAGTGAAGGAACTCAATATAATGTTCAAGAATAATTAAAAGGGCTTGAACTCATAAACATCGTTTTTGTATAAAAAAATAGGATTCTAGATTTCATTTTTACACTTTACTTTCAACAAATCACCTTAATTTGGTAAACCCCTTAAATGTGGTAATAAATTTTTTAATAGTGTGTATGGATATGATGGGAAAACCGATTTTACTTACAATATTTATAAAAATTTTGAAGGTCGCGAAAACTTCGATCAAATAATGATATTTATATTAATAGTGTTTTACGTTTTAGTTTGATTGAGGCTTTCATTATTCGTTTTAATGCTGACAGAAATAATTGATCGAAATTATCATGTCTTTTTTCTTTAGTCTTTAAAGTAAATATATTTTATTACTTAATTAACCTCTAATACTTCTAGATATATCAATTAAAATATTCTATCTAAAGTTTTTTATGGAATGAGTCAAATGTTGGAATTTTTATATTAAAAAGCTACACAGAAGTCTAAAAATAAAAGTAGTATAAAAAATATTTTCTATTTTTATTCAAAGTTTATGTTTCGACAGATTACATTATTTTTTCATAAACAAAATTTGGCGGTTGTGTTTATTCATTAAAATCTAGGGGTCTATCAAAAATAACAAAACTCACGAAATTTCTGTATCGCTTGGCGCATATATTTTGATAGAATATATCTATTCTATCAAAATATCTATCAAAATAAAAGTAATTTACATAGGGGCGTTTAAATTTAAATCGAAAAGAAGATTATGTAGTAAATTTTGCCAAAATATAAAAACATTAATTTTGAATTTTTATATTACCCAAAACATAATTGATTATTTTGTATATATATAATATTGTATGTACATATATGTAAATCTTTCAAATAATTCCTATGTGCAGAATCTTTTTTTTTGTCAATACATTGATGTGCAACTTACAAAAATAGATGATGATGGCATGTACATTTTCCTTTAGAATAGAGAAGCTTTTGGTACGAATGTAGGACATTAATAATTATTGGTATAGCATAAACGTTTGAAACTCTTAAGAAATAATGTCTACTGATTGTGTCATAACATTTAACCATCCAAGTGATGTTTATAAAAGTGGTGATACGTTATATGGACAGGTCAGATTACGAACGGAAAAATCAAAGTCAATACAAGGTAATTAAAAATAATTTCGATAATATAGAAAAGTCTACAGTCTTTTAGTAATCATAAGATAAAAATTACAATAATACTAACCAATTTTGTATAAATGGGCGCCAAGACGGCGACAAAATAAAGCTTTTTATTTTTTTTAACCCGTTCGATACGACGATTTTTTTTTACATGATTCAGCTATAGCTGAATGAAACATAATAATCATGTGTATAGTGAGTACCATCGCCGTAACGAAAGGGTTAAATTATTTGTTATTTGAACAATTCGGTAAGATGTTTTTGATGTTGATTGTATAGTTTTAATTTAATTAAATTTTATATTGGTAGAAATAATAAATTTATAATAAGGGAAAACGTACTTACTATAGTCCTGAATGCATTTGATTATTAGTATAGACTGCTTTAAATTCTTTTAACTTTATACTTTTAGGAATATCAATAAAAATAATTGGTTATGGAAAAGTTTTATGGTTTGAGAATAGAGGTAGAACTTCAACTTGTTACAAATCAGATGAACAATATTTAAATTCACTTACATATGTTATTGGTTCAGCAGATGGACATTCTTTTGATTTAGAACCAGGAATTTATGATTATACATTTACTTGTGAATTACCAATAGAATTACCAACATCAATAGTTGAAGATAAAGGAAAAATAAAATATAAAGTAATTGTTACAATTGATCGTCATTTAAGATTTGATAATGTTTTTAAAAAAGAATTTTTTGTTAAACATACTTCAGATTTAAATATCATGCCAATTAATAAGGTAAAGAATTATCAAATATTTTTTATGTTTAATAATAATAATTAAAATATGTACCAACATGTATTTTAGAATCCGACCAAAGGTAGTAGTGTAATTTCAATAAACACTTTATTTCGTTTATGTTGTTATGATGATGGTGAAATAAAAGTTGAAATTGAAATACCATGTAATGGATTTGTACCTAAACAAAATATACCATATAAATTAATTGTTTATAATAATTCAAATAATAATATATCTGGAGCTAAGGTTAAACTAATGAAATATTATAAATTTCGTACTAAAGAAACCTATGTAAAAGAAAAAGTTAATGAAGAAGAAATACTAAGAAAATATTTTAATAATATACCACGAAACACTAATAAGGAATTTAATGATAGTTTCAATTTGCCAGATTTACTACCATCACATCATACAAAAATTATTGAACTTGATTATAAAATAATAGTGAAAATACTTGGTTTTTTGTATAAAAATATTTACATAGAATTACCTATTATTATTGGTACAATTCCATTAGTTGATTTTGATCCACATAAACCAATTGTTAATATTCCATCAAATTATAATGATATTTATGGTAATAATTCGATGGCTGAAATTTTACCAAACAGAGAATGGTAAAATTATCATATATTTAAAATTATCCTAATTATTTTTAGTTACTTATGTAAAACTTTATATACATATTTAATGTCAAGCTTTTAATGTCATACATTCAAAACATTCAAATAAAATTTAAATTTTTGAAAATTTCTTAAATGTTATTTAATTATCAGTTATTTTGTATACTATTATTTCAGTATTTGAATATAGTGATAATAATTATGTATTACAAATTCGGAAAGAACAGAGTCTATAAAAATCATTATTATTCGCAGAGGACATATAAAATTCAAGGTCTAAACACTTATGCTCGATTTCACAGAGAGAGCTGAAGTGTCTGTTAGAACTTAAACTTCATTTTAACTTATTTTCTGGTTGTTCAGTGCAATTTTAGAGATAAACCTTCCTTAAAATAATCCATATATTACAACGTGTTGTCAACCGGTTGAAGAAATATGAAGAAATTGGTTGTCAACTTGTCCCCACACGATACAACTTGACCAAGTTGTACAACACGTTGCATAATGTATGGACGGCATAACCGCAGATGGGTAGAGATTAAGTTTCACTTTTAACTTTATTAGTTTAAATAAAAAATAAATTCATAATAAATAAATTTAGATAACTTTAAAAACTCATTAAAAAAAACGCTAAAATTATTTACTATTACGTTTCTTTTTCTAATTTTAACGTTTGTTTAACGATTTTTTAAATCTATATAAATTTATTTTATATGAATTAATAATTTAACACGCACACTATTTCAAATATTCTAATATCTAATGTCACATTATTTTTTATGATTCATTTTTATTCCCAATATTTTCTCTTTATCATTCACAATAATTCACATTTTTTTGGTTTACCTAAATTCAGAGTAAATTTTGATTGAGAAATCAAGTGAACTTAAGTTACAGGCTTAAGTCACACAATCGGTTTAATTAAGCTTAAGCTCTCACTGTGAAATCGGGAATTAGATTTACAATTTCAAAAAAAAATTTAGATTTTATATAAAAAATTTTGTTGGAACTATGAAATTTTGTTAAGAGAACATAAAGCTTTTATGATTTTCTCTTAAATTGCTAAAGGATTTTCATAAAACATGAATTTACAAAAAAATATGAAATTTCTCAATAGTATGCGTCAAATTCAAATTGTTATCAATATTTATCATACATAATAAGAGATTCCAAATAATTTATATAAATAAAAATGTATGACTCATAACCATAAATAGAACCATTTTAAATTGTACCAAAAATATTTTAATTTTTGGTAATATTTGATTGTACTAAGAAATTCTTTTAACATAATTTCTAGTAATTTTAAATAAAAATTAATAATGAAAAATGTCAAATTCAGTGGTATTATTTTTTTAAATGTTTGATTGTGGTTCAGGTAGAAAAAATAGGTAATTTATGTAGAAAGTATGTCGAATATTTGGTGGTAATAAAAAATAATTTTATATTTTAGTTTTATAGTACTATATATTAAAATAACAATATGTATATAAAGAAATTATTGTTGATTGTATGTTCAGTTGGTTTCGTACTGTTCTGTTGAAACTATAGATAGATAATTTTTCATAAGTGATATAGTTTTTAAAGTGCCTTTTTGTATTGAAAATTAATTAAATATAAATGCCAACTGTTTGTATTATTACACTTAATCATTCCAATGGAGTTTATAATAGTGGCGACACTATTACTGGACATGTTAAATTACAAACAACAACAACAAAATCTATACGAGGTATGTAAAATATATAAATAAATTTGAAAATTTGTATTTTAATTTGTGAATAGAAACACCGGCATAAAATAATTATTAGAATTCAGAAGATTTATTTATAGATATTCAAGAGATAGTAGACAGAGCATATAAATTTGATAATAATGAGATAATTTATACACTTGTGCCTTTCGTTACCGTCAGCATAATTGAAATCATATTAATTTACGTATTTTTAAATTGATACTTTAATAGTTATATATAATTTGTTCGTCAAATAATATGGCTAAATAAAAGTAATATACTTGCAAAGTTTTCATTACTTCTTGACAAATGTGTTACCAATTATTTAACAATTTCATCTAACTTTATATAAATTATCAAATATCATACCTAATACATTAAATAACTTTTTTTTCTTGGCAGGAATTCACATAAAAGTAAGTGGTCATGCTGATGTACATTGGGAGGAACGTAGAAGTCGTACCAGTAATGGAAAAACTGAATATTATACGGTTCATTATAGAGCCCATGAACAATATTTAAATTCAATTACATATGTTGTTGGACGGGAATGTGGTGATTCTTTTGATTTATTACCAGGAACTTATCAACATACATTTAATTGTGAACTGCCAATGGGATTACCAACATCATGCAACGAATCATATGGCAATATTAAATACAAAGTAACTGTTACCATAGATCGTCGTTTAAGATTTGACAATGTATTTAAAAAACCATTTACAGTCAATCATTCTTTAGATTTAAACATGAATTTAGGATGTAAGGTAAAATTCAACAAAAATAAAATAATTAATAATAAAATTAAACATAAAAATAATTTCTTTATTTTTTCATATATTTTAGTTACCGATTTCGCTCAGCGATTCAAATACAATTTGTTGTCTGTGCTGTTGTTGTGGCGGTGGTGGTGAAATACGTGCTTCATTAAAATTACCATATAGTGGTGTGGTACCTGGTACACGACTACCATTTAATTTATTTGTTGATAATGATTCCAATATTGATATAAGTAATTTTAAAGTGAAATTTAAAAAAGTTATGACATTTGAAAGTACAACACCAAGTCGTAAATGTCGAAATATTTCAATTGATTTAGATACAAAATTATTTGAGACAGTATTACGTTTAACACGTAAAGAATTTAAAGGTTACATTCAATTACCAACATCATTGCCATGTACACAAGTCGGTAAATGTATTCGAACTCAATATTATATAAAGGGTAAAGTATATATGACATATTGTACAAGTAATATTGAAATTGAAATACCAGTTACTGTTGGATCAATTCCATTTATTGAATTACCAGTAAATGATTATAATGATATACCTGTTATTACAACACAACCAACAGCACCACCACCATCACAATTCAGTTTACCAGATAGTTTACCACCAGTTTATAAGACATTAGATTTACCAACTTATGATGATGCTATTCAAATGATAGATAACAATAGTGATGAAGAAGGTCCTAAAGGAAAAAATAATTATAAAAAATTATTACCAACTTATTCAAATAGTAATAGTTATGGTTTACCAACGGCGCCAACTGACGACAATAACAGTATTGCAATACCAAATACAGCTGCAGAGGGAACGTCTTCATCTACCACCGTAACTACAATGTATGGTTGGGCACCATCACAATAAACTTGAATAATATAAACTTAACCTTAATACAATTAAATTTAAGAAAAATATATTATAAATATACTCTCATTATTTTACTAGCCTTATACTTTTGTAATTTTGAAAGTATTTTAACTACTTAATGACAAGCTTTTTGATATTACAAATTTAAAATTTTTGGATTCCAATACAAGTTGCTTCCAAAAATTGAATTTATATATGGTTTTAATTTAGCTCTTAAGAAAAATATATACCAAATTAATTTTATAATAGTATTTTAATATGTCCTAATTAATTGGAATATGCAGAATGTATTTAAATAATAATTTATCAAAATTGTTTGGACATTTCTAAATAAGAAAGACAATATATTTAAAAATTAGCTATTGCTATTATTAAATAATGTAATCATTAAAGTATGTAATAAAGAAACATAAAATCTAAATTTAGTTTTAAATTTTTCATTTTTTACTTTAGGGTGTCCGCGAAACGGAGCTTACTTATTCCCTCAAATTTCAATTAGAATTATCCTTGGTATCAGTTTTATAAGTTTATTCTAAAAATAGCATTCGGATATTTTTTTTGCGATATTTCAAGAGAGTGTTATCAACCCAACTACTACATCTAAAAAATTTAATTGTGGTGTGTTCCAGCCTTGGACTTGAGCATTTCGCTTCTGGTATTATGCTTCATGGTATTAGTATTTGGCGCCATTATTCAATGGTATTTGTTTTCTCTTAAAAAAATGAGTACTATGTAAAAATCTGAGGTCATATATATTTGCTAGCTATTCAGAAAGTTCATTTTTGATGTTAAATTTAGTATGTTTTTATCTATCTAAATGTAACATAAACAAATAAACTTTACAAAATATTTTTTTTTTGTTTTTATACATTTCTCATTTCCATTAGGAAAGAGTAATTTGAATTCTTGACTTAGTGCCTTTTTATAATAAAAAAATGTCAATAATTATGGCTACAACTGAATGTGATATAAAATTTGATCATCCGAATGGTGTTTATAATAGTGGAGAAAATGTCAATGGCAGCATTGAACTGAGAACCACTAAGAGTAAAATTATTAAAGGTAAACAAAATAAATAGCTTTATTTATTATTATTTTTGGCGCCATATTTTTTTGTTTATGTCTATTTATTTGAAAATTTTATACCTAACGAATTGGGTACATAAATTAATTGTTGCTGTAAAATTGAGTTTTTATTTAGGTAAGGTAATGTAAAGTACAAATACAAATAAAGATAGAATTTTGTTTTCTTGTATTGTATTTTTTTTTTTTTAAATTAATCATAAATTTATAATTTTTGGAAATTATTTAATTTGCACAGAGAGAAAAAAGATTGTTAGATAATAAATTTTTTTTTTACTTTTTATTATTGGGAAATTTAATTACTTTCATAAAATAAGTAAATCATGTTGATAAATAGAAATAATTTCTAAAGAACTACAATACCTGGGCTAATTCAATCCAGGTAATATAATAAAAATATTTGAAATAGTCAAATCGCTTGAAATAATGATATCGCTTAGATAGACTAATTTCTAAAGCTTATATACAACATGTTTGTCAAGCATTTTGACGGTTGATAAATCGGTTAAATAATTATTAAAATTTAAAATATTTTAAATTGTATTAAGTTATATATAGTTTAAAAATAAGCTGTACAACCCAAATGACGTTTCTTGACGTTTACTGTTGATATATAAACATTGTGTAAAATATATAAACAAAAAACACATTTTTGAAAATTGTATGTATTAACTAAGTTGAAATGTATGGAGATTTTCAACTAGGTTGATAACACGTTGATATCCAGGTTGTATAATGTATGTACACCATTACTATTTCGCGATCTTGGAATTGATATAAAAAACCTTCTTTAAATAACAAAAATTTAACCTTCTTTAAATAGCAAAGATATTATTTACTGACGAAACTTAAAATAATATTATTTCAATTTTCTAGGAATTTCAATTCAAATTAATGGATATGCTAAAACAAGATGGATTCAACTTTTAAGCCGCGATAAACAACATCGACAATATAAACCACAAGAATTTTCAGCATACCATCAATATATAAATTCGGTTACATTCGTAGTCGGTTCATTTGGCGGTGAACCATTTGATTTAGCACCTGGAACATTTAATCATTCATTTACATATTCGTTACCACTTACTTTACCAACATCATTCGAAGGACAATATGGTGTTATAAGATACGAAATAATTGTAACAATTACTCGGCCAGTTAAATGCGATTATATTTTTAAAAAAGGTTTTACAGTCATACAACCATTAAATTTAAATTTAGATCCTACAATTAAGGTATAAAAATTTATTTTCATATAAATATTTTGATTTTATTATATGTATTTTATAGCTACCGAAACATATGCAGGATTGGGATGTGCCAGTTTGTTGCTGTTGTTGTTGTGGTTGTGGTGAAATTACAGTTGATTTAAAAATACCATTTGGTGGTTATGCACCCGGTCAAAAATTAAAATACCTAATGTCTGTATTTAATAATACTGAACATGATTTAGGTACACCAAATGTAAAATTAGAAATGCGTATAACGTTTGAGTGCCAGAAACCATATCATACAAAACGTCATATTAATACGGCGATTTATACAAAATCATTTTCACCAATATTACGTTTATTAAGTAAAGAATATAAAGATTCTATACAATTACCATCAATATCACCAACAACCACAGATCCAGAACAAATTATACGAATTGAATATTTATTAACTGGTGAAGTAGAAACTGGATGTTGTGCAAATAATATTATTTTAGCAATGCCAATAACAATTGGTACAGTACCAGTTATAGAAAGTCCTACAAATCCAGAAAATGTTATTACTCAACAACCAACAACAACACCATCAATAATTAATCAAAATTATGCAATTACTAATGGCGCTAGTTCAGATTTACCACCATCTTATTTAACAGTTGGTATGTATATAGATTAAATTTAATTTACACAATTTTGAATTTATTATATATATTTTTTATTTTCTTAGCGTCGCCATCATATGAGTACTCATTGTCACTTGCACTACGTATGTAATTTTTTTTTTTTTTTCAAATAATTCATAATTATAATGAAATTTCTATTTTATTAGCTGCACCATTATATGAAGATTCTTTACCAATTGCTGGTGAATTTGAAGATGTCGAAACAGATATATATAATGAATTGAAATTTATACCAAAATATCCAGTTTATTATGATTTTGCTGGTATAGCGTTGCCAGCAAGACCAGATGACCAACAATTACCAACTTATCCTCAAGATCTCAATATTACTGGTTTACCAACAGCACCGCCATCTGACAATGAAGACGACAATGTTATACAAAATGTTGATGCAATATCAACAGAAGCAGTAGAACCAAATTCATCCAGCCATAGAACTTATGGCTGGGCCCCATTATAATAAACTATACGGCCAAATGAGATGCCAATGAGATCGAATTTAAATATAGATTTCAAATCATTTTTTATAATGTAGTTTTTTATGTATTTTTTATATCTAAAGTGGCTTAAAGTTATGTTTATTTTAACATAATTATTTTAATCGAAAAAAGTTTATTAAATAAATGAAATTTCGATAGCATTTATAATTAGTAATTACCAAATTTATATTTTTCGGAATAAGAAGCATTTTTAGCTAAGACAATTATATTAAAAGCTTAATAATTTAAATTTTATAATAATAAAAGAAGCGTTTAAAATTATTTGCAGTTTCTTTTGAATGTATAGAATTTGATATTTATTTAAAATAGTATCCTAAAATTGTGAAGGAGATTAGTACATAGCCCGTGGTGCATAGGTTCGCTATTACTGGTATTATTTATATCATGGTAAAGTTTATGCTTCAAAACAGCTGATTACTAATAAACTATTTCATTGTATTGTACATTAACTTTGTACTTTCTCTTTTAAAATGTATTATTGAGTTGAGAGAGTACTATCTGAATATCTGACAGTAAATACAATCTTTTTACTTATAGTGAAAGTTTATTTTTGATATTGATTCAGTATGGCTTTTCCGACAATTTTACACCTTAATATTTTATATATTTATAAATATTTTTTATTAAAAATATATTCGAATTTTTGCCTTAATAAAAACTTGCCTTAATAATTATGCCGAGTGAATGTGATATTAAATTTGATCATCCGAATGGTGTTTATAATAGTGGAGAGATTTTAAATGGCAGTATTGAACTAAGAACAAATTCTAGTAAAACTATTAGAGGTAATAAATTGATTTTAGTTTCTATTTTAGCGACTGTCACTGCATTTTATCTCGGTATATTTTAAAGTAATAAATTTTTAATTCCATAAAAATTATTCGATTTACTAATTATCTCAAAAATTGTTAAAGTAAATTTTAATTACATAAATCATAAAAAGTTCAATTTCTTTGTATTTGTGTATTTTAAAAAAAAATATTTTTTGGGAGATTCAATTCACAATTTGCACAGTGAGAAAAAAGTTTGTTAAGTTAGGTACTTAAAGTATGCATAATAACAACATAAACAAATCGTAATTATTTAATAATTATAAAATAAAATAATTAATTTCAAGATTTTTTCTTTTTATTTATTATTCATCAATATTTAAATTATTTTTTTTGTATTATATAGGAATTTCTATTAACATTAATGGATATGGTAAAGTTAGATGGACTGAAGAAGAAAGTCGTGAACGAAATGGAAAAACAGAAAATTATACTGTAGTATATTCAGCACATGATCAATATTTGAATTCTGTTACATTTGTAATTGGTTCAGAAGGTGCACAAACATTTGAATTAGCACCAGGAACATATAATCATACATTTACATGTTTATTGCCATCTGGTTTACCAACATCGTGTCAAGGAGTATATGGTGAAATAAAATATGAAGTTTGTGTTACAATTGATCGTCCAATGAATTTCGATAATATTTTTAAACAAGGCTTTACAGTCATACAACCATTAAATTTAAATTTAGATCCTACACTTAAGGTATAAAGCATTTAATTATTAAATTAATTATTACATTAAAATTGATTAAAAATATTAAATTATTTTATATTTAAGCTACCGCAAGTATATGAAGATACGTCGACAGCCTGTTGTTTTTGTTGTTGTAGAGGAGATGGTAAAATTTCAGCTGAATTAAATGTACCATTTAGGGGTTATGTACCTGGTCAAAAAATTGAATTTCAAATGTTTGTTTTTAATGATTCAGATAGTGATTTAGAGGGAGCTGAAGTGAAATTTGAAAAACGTATTACATTTGAGAGTCGAACGCCGTCATGTAAAGTACAGTCTTGTGTATATGAAATTGATTTAAAAATATTTGGTCAAATATTACGTTTAACACGTAAAGAATTTAAAAATTCGATACAATTACCATCAATACCACCATCAAATACGAATCCCGGACAATGTATACGAATTTATTATTTCTTAAAAGGTAAAGTTAAAACAGGATGCTGTTTAAATAATGTTTCTGTAGCAATACCAATAACAATTGGAACAGTACCAATAATGGAAAGTGCTACTAATCCAGCAAATATTATTACCCAGCAACCAACAGCTCCAATTGGTCAAAATAATGGATTTGGTAATGGTGCTAGTTCCGATTTACCACCAGCTTATTTGTCAGTTGGTATGTATAAAGATTAAATTTAATTTACATAATTTTATCATAAACCTTTTTAGCACCACCATCATATGAAGATTCATTATCAATTACTGATGCTAAATTTAAAGATGATGAACGTGATGACAAACATAAAGAGATGCCATTTACCCCAAAATATCCAGTTTATCATAATTTTGCTGGTATACCAACAGCGTCACAATATTTTGGAACATCAGAAGAGCCTTCGGCACCGAACTATGATTGATCATCACGATAATAATCACTATAAAATTAAAGTGATAAAATATACTCTCTAGTCTAGTTTCGTTTCCAGAACTGAAAGAATCCAAATTAAATTCTGGAAATACAGTCTCTTTTTCTAAATAAATGTAACATCATTAAAATTAAATAAATTATTATTTTGTGAAAAACCATGTTATTTAAAAGTTTTGTACTCAATCATTTTCAATGGCCAGATCCGCTTAGATTTCGAAGTCCAAGTTATATTAACCGAATAAATTTTAATATTTATTGTGTCAAGTAACAAATTCGTGCTGGTTTTCGTTAATCCAAATCGATTATTTTCTTCAGTTCCCATTTTATTGGTTACTTAATTGTGGAATTAATACCAATTTTACTAATAAAATGCAAATTTTTTTTAAACATTCATGGGGGTACCCTTCTGCATTAAAGAGTCTGCATTATCCGAGGGTCACGGGTTTAGCATCACTGGCAAAATTTAAATATGGAAAACGTATTGGTTACAATTCTATAAGTTTACTCTTCAAATCAGCTGTTACCATTCATAAATGTATTAAGTTTTTTTATGGTTCAGTTCAGGTTTCAGGGGAGTAACAACACAAGTACAGCTAAAATAGTTGATGGTATTGTATATTTTAACCTTGAGGTTGCTTAAGTATTGAGTTTTTAGTAATTTCTCTTTTAAAATGTATAGTTGGGAAATCAGGAGAGAGTCTGAATAACTGACAGTAAATACAATCTTTTGCTTATAGTCCAAGTTTATTTTTGATATTAATTCAGTCTGGTTTTGTCTACAATTTTATAACCATTTTATAAAATAAATTTTTTTTTAAAAAAATATTTTCGATTTTTGCCTTAATAATTATGCCGAGTGAATGTGATATTAAATTTGATCATCCGAATGGTGTTTATAACAGTGGAGAAATTTTAAATGGCAGTATTGAACTAAGAACAAATTCTAGTAAAACTATTAGAGGTAATAAATTGACTTTAGTTGCTATTTTAGCATCTGTGGCTGCATTTTATCTCGGTATATTTTTAAGTAATAAATTTAAAATTCCATAAAAATTATTCGATTTACTAATTATCTCACAAATTGTTAAAGTAGATTTTTATTACATAAATTTATAAAAAGTTCAATTTATTTGTATTTGTGTAAATTATCAAAAAAAAAAAAATGTATTTTGGGAGATTATGAAGTGAGAATGCACAGTGAGAAGAAAGTTTGTTAAATTACTAAAAGTATGCATAATAAAAACATAAACAAATCGTAATTAATTTTCAAGATAATTTGAATTTTGAAATTATGTTTTAATATATTTTGTTCATCAATTATATTTTTTTATTATAGGAATTACTATTAACATTAAAGGATATGGTAAAGTTAGATGGACTGAACGACGAAGTCGTAGACGAAATGGAAAAACTGAACATTATACTGTAGTATATTCAGCACATGATCAATATTTGAATTCTCTTACATTTGTAATTGGTTCCGAAGGCGCACGAACATTTGAATTAGCACCAGGAACATATAATCATACATTTACATGTTTATTACCATCTGGCTTACCCACATCATGCCAAGGAGAATATGGTGAAATTAAATATGAAGTTTGTGTTACAATTGATCGTCCAATGAATTTCGATAATGTTTTTAAACAAGGCTTTACAGTCATACAACCATTAAATTTAAATTTAGATCCTACACTTAAGGTAGACGCGTTTTAATTATTAAATTAAAATTGAATAAAATTATTAATTTTTTTTATATTTAAGCTACCGCAAGTAAATGAAGATATGTCGACAGCTTGTTGTTTTTGTTGTTGTAGTGGAGGTGGAAAAATTTCAGCTGAATTACGTGTACAATTTAAAGGTTATGCACCTGGACAAAAAATTGAATTTCAACTGTTTGTTTTTAATGATTCAGATAGTGATTTAGAGCGAGCTAAAGTGAAATTTGAAAAACGTATAACATTTGAGAGTAGTACACCATCACGCAAACAACGTCATTCTACATCTGAAATTGATTCAAAAGTATTTGGTCCAATATTACGTTTAACACGTAAAGAATTCAAAGATTCTATACGATTACCATCAATACCACCATCAAGTACAAATCCCGGACAATGTATACGAATTGATTATTTCTTATATGGTAAAGTTAAAACAGGATGCTGTTTAAATAATGTTTCTGTAGCAATACCAATAACAATTGGTACAGTACCAATAATGGAAAGTGCTACTAATCCAGCAAATATTATTACCCAGCAACCAACAGCTCCAATTGGTCAAAATAATGGATTTGGTAATGGTGCTAGTTCCGATTTACCACCAGCTTATATGTCAGTTGGTATGTATAAAGATTAAATTAAATTTACATAATTTTGCGTTATCATAATTCTTTTTTTTAGCACCACCATCATATGAAGATTCATTGGCAAATGATGATGCTAAATTTAAAGATGATGAACATGATGATAAGCATAAAGAGATGCCATTTACACCAAAATATCCAGTTTATCATAATTTTGCTGGTATACCAACAGCGCCACAAGGTGTTGGAACATCACAAGACAGTTCGGCACCTAACTATGGTTGGTCATCACGACAATAATTACTATAAAATTAATATGATAAAAATTACTCGCTATTGTGCTAAATCGTGGTTCAACAAATTCAATGGTCAGTTTCCAGAACTGAAATATTTGTGTATTAAAATTAATCTCTGGAAATAAATTTAGTATTTCTACCTCTTAATAAATGTTACTATACTTTTATACTGTATAACATTTAAAATGTTGCAATAATGGGTGATTTTAAATGGACTTTTTGTAATATAAAAATATTTGATCCTATTTTTGGGTTAATTATTAAAATCTTATGCTTAAAGATATATAATATTAAATAATGAAACTTATATATAAGAAAATTGACTTAAATTTATATAAAATGGCCTTATTTATGTAATTTGTAATGGAAGAATGCTTGTTAATATATAATATGTTTTTTTTTTATAATTATTTACTGTATACAATTGATATAAATACAATATTTTACATAAATTGTTTATAAAATCTTTTTGACAAATAATATTAAAAAATTTTATTTGAAATATTTTGTAAAATTTTATTTGGTTCAATATTAAAAATTGTTACTCAACTAATTCCAAATTCTTGTACAATCGAATCCAGAAATTCAATCTTATATCAAATAGTTCTTATAACAGAGTTTTTAAGAGTGAATTTTCAAATTTAAAAGAGTCATCCGACTATGTAATAATATCCAATTATAACCAAGTTCCTGGTATATTTTTTTTATGTTCAACTTCAATATTTCGATTGATATTTCCACTTAAATCTGTAATATGAGTTTGATTTTTCTGTTGATTTTCACCACCATTTTGTTGAATAATTTCTGGTGCTGATGGTATTTCACTCCATCTATAACCAGGATTATTATTACCATTATCAGATTCATTATAAACATTATTTGGATTTAGAATTGTTGATGATCGATTCACAAATGAATATACCGGATATCGTGGTATAAATTCAGTTCTACTAATAGCATGTTCATCATCTTCATTTATATTTACTGGTTTTGATAATACTGCTTCTTCATAAGTTGGTGGTGCTATAAAGAATATTTAAGATTTTAAAAATCTAATAGAATTTATAAGTATATATACATCAAAACTTACGTAAATCTGATGTATCCGATCTCATTGTATCGAAATTATTATTATTATTTAGATTATCGATAACTGGAAGTGAACTTTGTCTTGATCTTGTTGGCTGTTGGCTAATAACACTTACTAATGGTATATTACCAATAAAAATTGGTATCATAATTCTTGGACTCTGATGAAATCCATGGACTTTTGGTTTAACTTGTATTTCATATGAAATTTGTATAATTTTACATAGATTTGTACAAGTTGGTGGTATCGATGGTACTTGTAGAAATTCTTGAATTTTTTTATGAGTTCTTTTCTCAATTGCACCATTATATAAAGTTTTTGCAACTGTTATTACTTCAATACGTACTTTCGATATTGGAAATTGACTATGATATTTAATTATTTTACGTAATGAAAAATATACACCATCAATTTGTATATTGGTAGCATTATTAATATCAGCATCAATGTAAATTGTTTGACCTGGTACATAACCAGTTTGTGGTAAATTAACACGAACTGTTAATGGACTTGAAGCACATGGACCACACCAAAATTCTTTATTAGTTTCAACTTGTGGTGGCATCTATAACAAATATAAAAAATTATAAAAATTATTGTATATTTATATTATTATAAATACCCTAAGAATTGGTGATTCATAATTCAAATCAACTAATTTCAATACTGTAATACCAACATTATGTGTTTGATCAAATTTCCATGGACGATCAAGAATAATTTTAACTGAATATCGTACATGACCCCAAGTACCTTCAAAGGAAGATGGTAACTGATATGGTAGAGCACATGCAAATGTATAAGTATGAATACCAGGAGGAATTGTAAGATTATGACCTAAAAATTAATTATATTTTTGAATATGTAAATTATTTATTAAAAATCAATTTTGTTTTACCACTATTTGAACCAACCAAATATGTTACTGATGATAAATAATCTTCCCGGCCATAATATCGTTCAGTTTCACTTTTATTATTTTTACCAGATTTACTTTCAGTCCAATTGGTTCGTGCAGCACCCGAAAATTTAATTGCTATTCCTGATTAAAAATAAAAATATAAAAAAAAAATTGGAATTTGGGAGTTGATTTCGATTTTAAACAATTTTATAATTATAATATCAAAAAATTTTTTTTTTGGAAGTAGTTCAAAAATATATTCTGACTAATTTTGAACTTTTTGATAACAAAAATTCGGAGTTGTATAGATTAAATTTTTATACTTAAATATTTCAAATGGAAAAGAACTGTATGAATAAATTAATGAAATCGAAGGTCAGTTTAAATCATTTCATAAAAATATGAGATTTAAAAAACTAGTTTAAGTTCATAAATCATTTTCTACTTACCACGAACTTTTTTCGGCCGATCCAATGAAATTTCTACTTTACCAGTAACAACTGAACCACTAAAAAATGTCCCTAAAGCGTTTTGATCAAATGTAATATGACAATGTAATCCCATCTCTTTTTTCTGCTGTTCTTCAATTCTTCAAAGTTAAATTTAAAAATATTCAATAATAATAAAGTTTTAATTTCAATTAATTTTTTTATATAATATTACAAGTGTGTTATTTGAATAAAATTGATTCATTAACTGAATCATCATAAATTGGAAAATAAATATATGATTTTTTTTTTTGTTGTTTTATTTGCAAAATAATCTTATCTTATCTTAAAAATGCTGATTGTTATAGAGCGTTTTGTATTCTGATAAGTAATTAATTCTACCTTATTTTTATTATATTTTTTTTTTAGTTTTAATGGGAACAATATAAAATATATTTTGATGTAGTATAGAAGACATATTTATGATACCATATTTATATGTAAAAAGACTTTTAGGTTTACATTAAAAAATGTTAGAAATGTGAAGAATTTTCTTATCAGTGTAAATTTGAACTATCATTTTTTTTGAAATTTTTTCACATTTTCAAATCCGGTCAAATATGCCGTCCAATTTTTGAGTTTTGAGGTATGTTTTGAATAGTTTCCGGAGTTTTGAAGTATGTATTTCTTGCGAAACAATAATGTCTCAACAGAACCAACGAAATCCCTCCAAATTATGCTATATCTTCTACAGGTATTGAAAATGAACTAAATAACCTAAAACGAAATTATAGTTTATTTGGTGCTGCTACTAATATAAAAATTTTGATTAGGTACTGGACAAAATCATATTTTAATAAAAATAAATCACTGAAATTGTAAATCGTAATAAAATTTATTTATTTAAAATATAAAATTAAATATAATATTTATAAAAAAAATAAATAAAAATAAAAATTATGGTTTTAATTTTTCACGTATCCAATTTTCATGACTACCAACTCGTGTATAAATAGCTGGCCAATTTTCTAAACCACAACGATTACCAAATGATACAACACCTACAAGTCCCCAAAATTTAATACTTTTATGTGAACTTAGTCTCATTAATGGACCACCTGAATCACCATCACAACTATCTTGAGCAAATTGTCCGCCAGCACATAATTGACTATCAGCTAAATGAACTTTTTTTGTAATAAATTTCTTAGCACATTCTTCATGATTAAAAGTTGGTATTGATAATTTCTGTTTAACTGCACTGGAACGGGCTATATCAAATTTTTAAAAAAAATTAATAAATAAAAAAGTTTCCAAAATAATTTGTTTTATTTTTGTTTAAAAAAAAATAATTGTATGTACCTCGTAAAGTTCTTCCCCAACCGGCTACAATTAAATTTGTTCCTGTTGTTGCCGGTTCTAAATTTACAACTGATGGCAAACAAATTGGTCTAATAAAATCTGTGTATGGTACGTTCTCTTTTAATCTTAATAAAGCAATATCATTATGACGATCTGGTGTTGTATCATTAAAACCTTCATGTGGTATAGCTTCTTCAATATCTATTTCTACAATTGGATCTGCACAATTGTTATTGACACAATCTTCCTCTTTTGATGTATCATATTCACCTAAACGAACTCTAACTCTTTACAGAAACAAACAAAAATAAATAATGATAATTATAAAACGTTAATGTATTTAAAGAAATTATATGCATAAAAAAAATATTTACGATTTTAATGTTATATAATGAATATATAAACAATTCTGAGAAATTGATAAATTTCAAATTAATATACAAATAATATTAAATTTCTTACGAGGTATTAACAAAAAGTTTCACAAAATATTTATATTTGTAATCGAAATTATTTATATTAACATTTCCTGCAGTATGGATTCGTAAAAGTTCAATCATTCTTTCAATTTCATTCGTCTGAATTCAATGTGTCAAACTATGTGTCAACTGTCAACTTAATCGATTTTCCATACAAAATATATGAAAATGTCAAATTTGAAGTTTAAATTGATATTGAATTGATTGATTTACAATTGTACTTGAAGCTTAATTAGTTAATTTTGATTACAAAGGTGAAAGACTTAATCAGAATTTTAGATCGTTATTATTAAATTAAATTTAAAATTTTTTCGGTCAGAATTTTATTGAAACTTGTTATAATTCGAATATATTACATTGATATTAATTGCAATTATTGGATTGTTTATATACCTAGTTAGACAGTATTATAAACATTCCAATAAATTGCAACTAGCTGCGAAAAATATGTATATAAAATATTCTAAATTATAACAAACTTTTAATAAATTTGTTCTCACAAAATTTTAACATAATAATTTTTGTGTAATATTTTGTTAAATATATTTACTTACAATTTACCAACTTGTCTTTCAACAGCACCAGTAACACAATGTGCTGCAGTTAATACATATCTACTATTGATAAGAGAACCACCACAGTTTAATACTCTTTGACCAGTTGCTATTTATATATAAGATAATTTATATATATGAAAAATTATGAATAAATTAATTGAATTTTGTAAATTTTATAATTATTACGTGATATATATTCTAATAATGCCATCCATGGGAATTCATCTATTTCAGTATCATTACCATTATAAATTCTATCACCTGTTCTTTGTTTACCACATATTGGGGTATTTGGTATTAAATTTATTTCCTTATCACGATTAGTTATATTATTCTGAAATGGTTTATTGGTGGTTGTTGTTGTTGATGGAGTTACATTAATATATCCAGTATCTTCATTACAACAAACATAAGGAAAACGACCAATTCCTCCACGACATTGTGATTCTAATAAAAATTTATGACTTGTTTCTGGTAATGGTTGAATTTGTACGGTTTTAATTAAAGCTGGACAATCATAAATTGATATACAATTACCAAGTTTCTGATTTGGATTTATACAATTTACTTTAAAATTTTATTATTAATTAGTTTGGAAATTTTTTAGAAAATTGGAAAAAATTCAAACTTACATTGTTGTTGGGCAAACGACTTGTCAATATAATAGCACAAAAATAAAAGTAAATATTTAATTATCATTGCTTTAATTTATAATAATTTCTGATAACAAACTGAGCTAATTTTTAATATTTCGCGAATTATAAGTTAATTTTTTTTTTTGGTATATTTTGTAATATGCTTCTATATTAAGCAATAATTTTAGACTGATTTAAAATTTTTATTATACAAGTTCTCATCTCTGATCAATATGGTCAAGTCACGAATATAAGTAAAGGTGGTGGGAGCTGTGAGATAAGTAATGCTATTAAATATGAAAAAGTTTATATAGTTGTAATTGATGCTACGAAAGCTTTTGTGTAAACATTTGTAAAGTTTATAAATTTTGATAAATAAAAAAAATGAAACCAGTTTTATTTATAAATTAGTGCAATTATTATTGTGAAAATGACAGACGTCAAGTGTATTGACGGTTAAAGATGAATTGTTGAACGACAGATAATACCAAATTAGTAATTAATAGTATTATATTATATTAACTTTACACAGATATAAAGAAAGGAATATGTTCATAAATTGAATGAAATCTATGAAAAAAATTCATTGATATTACGAAAATTCTTATATCATAGAATTAATTTATCAAAATATGTTAAAAATTATATGTAATATAAAATTTCACAAGTAATTAAACATAATACTATAATATAAATCACCCTTCACTATATAAACAGGAGCGGATTAAGAACCTGGGATACCGAAGCATTAGCTGACAAAAATATTGGTGCATAGTTATTACAAAAACTGGGCAAAATTCTATCAGATTATGGAATCATAAGCTGTTTTGAAAATTAAATTAAAGGCTAGGTGATATTACAAGCAAAAAATAACTATGTCGAGTGTGGATGTAACTCTAAAAGTAACTTTAATGATTAAATGAGGCCAGTGTGCCTGATGTCCTGTTTCTATTTCAGTTAGTTATAATATGAAGTGCATAGTTTACAGAAGATAAATAAGCGAATTTAATAACAACACAAAAAATTGCTCATCATTCTGAGTTTGATGCCCAAAGAATACCGAGTAATCCGGGCCTGTCTTTAAATGAAACAATAAATGATGTTAATTGATGTTGCGATTGTATTTTGGGATTTCCATGATTTTGGGTATGACAAATCTATTGATAATTAAATTAATATTATAAAAACGTTTCTGTTATTTTAATTTCTTATTCTCAAGAGAAAAATATTATTATTTTTTTTTTAATGAAAGCAAGTTTAACGTGCTTAAGTTATTGATATTTTGTTATGCTATGAACTTGATCGACATTGTTTTTAAATAAATCAAAAAATAAATTTTCTTCCTAACTGATTATAATATTAAATATTCGATGAATCCAATAAAAATTAATAAATTAATGAAATAAAAGGACAATAGCTTAGAATGGCTATATCAATAATCCCACAAGAATAACAGATATATATCCTACACGGATTCTAAAAGGGTAATTAGATAATGATGATCGCTGGTCTATAGTCAAAGTGATTACGATTTGGAGATATTGCTCTGAATAAGATTAGTTTTAAATATGATTTAGTTGTCTAATTAGAGCAGTGGTTCCTAAAATTTTATGGTAATCGTACCTCTAAATTTTCTTAAATTTATATAAATCAACACGATATATAGAGTAGCGTCAAGTTAGGTCACATGGCACCCATTTTTTATTATTCTTATAACTTTTTTAATAAAATAGATTTTTAATTCATATAAAGTCATTAATTTTATTTAAAATGAAAAAATCGAGCAACAAAAAACCATATCCGCCAAGTATGGTGATGATATGACACCTTCCAACCTTTCAAGAGGATATCTAACTAAATATTTTTGTTGTCGCATATGTTTCATGTGTTGACAATTAATGTGCAACTGTCAAACAACCAATTCAAATATATATAAAAAAAAAATATAAATTGTTCGCATTTATTTCTGTAAATTGGAACCCCGGTTGGGAACCACTGAATTTCAGTCTATATCTCATCTCACTTAGTTGTGCTTGTACAACAAATTCTTCAGTTAGCTACCAATCACTTTTGGTATTAATTATTTTCCATTTCATAAATTACACTTTTCAATTGGGCTCACTCAGTAGTTCATGGAATAATAATAAAAACCACAAATATTTAAATTATTAAAATTAATTTTATTAAAATTATATTCGTTTTTTTATTTTTATTTGGTTATGTTTAATCTTATCGTTAATATAATTTATATAATTGTGAATTTTATTAAAATTTTATAAATAATTGAAATACATATATAAAAAAAAATTTCTTATTTTCATTTTTAATGTTGAATTTATGATTTCCGCCACATAATTATAATTTAATTCACTGGATTTTATTCATATTTTAATATTTTTGGAATGTTAATTTTTTTATATATTTGTTTGTTGTATATTCTATTAATTTGTGGCGAATTTACAGAAAAAAAAATCATTTTATAATTAATTGTATTTGTGTTTGTATTTTAATAAAAAATAAATATATAAAATTTAAATATTAAATATATAAAAATTTAAATTATTTATCTTATTTATGAAAAATTAATATTAAATTCATTATTATTATTTTAATATAAATTTATTGATCATAAAATTAAATGGTTAAAGATTAATTAAAATTATGTTGTACATTATGAAAATACAGGGCGATACAAATTATAAAAAATATTAATTATTTCAGAAAATAATTGGTTAAAAAAACAATTTTGCTCAGAGATTTGATTAGTCTTTATTATCTCTACATATAAGAGAGAGAGAGTAAAACTTTTCAGAGTCAAGGTCTAGAACACGTCATTTAAGGCAGTATTTTACAATCTTTTTAACATCGCGGATCTTTAAAAATTCTGATGTTTTTGCGGGCAGGCTGTTTTCTAATGAATACAGCAATTACAATTATTTGGAACAATACTGATTTAGGCTGTTTAACACTTTGATTTATAAAATTATATTTCTGAGCAAAAATATTGTCAATGGTTGGTAAATATTCAGGTAAAATAAAAGTTAATTCAATTATTAATGTAATTATTTTAAAATATTAATGGCCCTTGAATTCGTGATATTGGATCACTTTCATACCTCTATAAAATTTATGAAATTATTAATTTTTGTTCACAAAATCGACAAAAATTATATCTACATTTATTTCATTTCAGTTTTAACAATAGTGCCTGTACTTGAACTAGTATCTGATGATGTAGAATCTGGACTTGATTTATCTCTTGTACTAACTTCATTATTACTACCTGTTATCATTTTTTTACAATTATTATTATCTAATTTGGTTAATTGTGGTATTCGCGAATAATTATTTTCATTATTATTATTACTATTAAATTTTTGATGAACCCTTGGTAAATTTGATGAAATCAATGTTTTTGTTGTATTATTTGGTTTTGTTGATGTAAATTCAATTATACCTAATGGTAATTTGTCTTTATCATTCAATATTGTATTCTGAATTTCAATACTTTTATTGGCTGAAAAGAATGTAGTTGATGGTGGTTTTAAACCAGATGGTTTAATATTCTTTATATCATTTTCATCATTTGTCAATTCATTGATAGTTGTTGCTTTTAAAGGATTTATATTATTATTTAATTTATTTTTTAATTTTAATGTTGAATAAATATTTTCTTGATTTTTTGGTATTAATGGACCAACAATTAATGTATTTTCTGTTATTTGTGGTTCTTCATCTTCGGGACAATCATTTGCTAACATTAATGGTGATGTTGTTATATTATTACTATGTCGACGATTTGAGAATCGTCTACCTAATGTTGATATTGTACGTGGCGGTGGTATTGGTGGTATACGTCCACCACAACCATATAAATTATTATATGAGTTAGGTGGTAATGATTGACGTTTAAATGCATCTAATTGTTGTATACAACAATTATTCTCATTAATATTTGATGAAACTTTTGGAAAATTACGTTTACGTAATGTTATTAATTGTTCCATTGGACTTAATGTATTATGTATATTAACATTATCATTTTGTGATGTTATATTAATATTATCATTATTATTTTCAATAAAACTTGTAATTTTTTCATATTGATTATTATTATCATTATGATTTATTGTATAATTAATCATATCAATTGGATTTGATCGTATATAATTATTATCAATTTGTAATTCATTTATATCACTATTAATATGATTTTGTAATGATGTTTGTGAATTTTTATTATCATTATCATCAATATTATTACATAAATATTGTGCATTTGTTATATCAATTTCTTGGCATATAATAATATTACGATTATTTTGTAATTGATTATCATCATCAATTGATTTTAATTTAGTTATTTCAATTGGTTCTTGTCGTAAAATACTATTACTTCTTGCTTGTGGTGTAGCATCAATACCAATACTAATTTTTTGTGGACGTTTTAAAAATTTTCTACCTTTTAATGAAAACGATGATGTTGAACTATTATAACTATTTGTTTTCTTTGAATTTTTATTATTATTATTATTATGATTACTATCATCAATTATTATTGTAGATTTATTATTATTATTATTTATTTGTTCATTTTGACAATTTATACCATTTATAATAATATCCTGTGACATCCAATCTGATACTTTTGTATGTGTATCTAATGTACTTGAACTTATTTGACGTGTTATTTTAAAACCATTTATTGGTGAATGATTTTTATTTTTATTATTATTATTACCAGCTAAATCATATATATTTGATGTTGATTTTTTTAACATCATATCTAATATATAACTATCATCACAATCACCACCAGTTTTAATTGAACGTCTTTTTAAATCATCATCATTTGTACCATCATATGATAAAATACCTAATTTACGATTAAAATTTGTCATTGCTGTTGATGATGATGTTGATATTTTATTATTATTATTATTATTATTTTTCTTTTGACGAAATAAAAATGCTGAATATATTATTATGTTTAATATTAAAAATACAATAATTAAACCAATTAAAATATGTAATGTACTTTCAGTTTTTAATATATCATTATTATTATTATTATCATTTTGATTATTTATTGTATCTTTTGATTGATAATTATTTATTGATGATGATGGTAATTCTGTATTTAATATACCAAATGTTGGTTGTGCATTTAACATATTATCATTATTATTATTTAAATTATTTATAATTTCCGATGAATCAATAATTTTATCAATTGGTTCTTTCATTAATAATCTTAATTCATTAAATGGATTTGATGATATTGGATATGTTGATGATGATGATGAACTACCACCACTAATACCATATTTTTTATCATTATTTGTATATTTACGTAATTGACCAGTTATAATTTCATTATTATAATCAACTGATGTACCACCACGTGGTAATTGTTGATGATGATTAGAATAATGAAAATTTGGTTTTGTTTGTAATAATAAACTAATTTGATTTAATTCATCTGGTAATTCTTTATTCCAATAATTCATATAAATTTGACGATATTTATATTCTAATGATGGTGGTATACCTGATGGAAAATTAATAATTATAAAATTGAAAATGTAAAAAAATAATAATGAAAATTTTATTACCAATATTCACGTAACATTGATTACGTTTATTGAATTCAGGCCAATCAATATCGTAATTATCCCATTCCAAACGATGAAGATTTAAGAATATTTCTCTCCATGGAGCTTTAGGATTTCTAATATATATTTTTTTTTAGTAATTATATTTAGATTTACAAAATTTATAAATTTTATGTATTTATTAATATTTATTTACCCAGTTTTAGCAAAATTTGTCCAATATAACATTACAGCTTCGGATAAAAGTTTTTCTTGTGGACTATATTGTTGGGGGAATGGTCCAGATGGTGCTAATGGAGCACCAAATACAAATGCTAATTCTTCACCAATAATACTACGTGGTAACTGATTAAATTATAATAAATTTAAAATTTTGTAGTAAATTTTATAATATATAATTTAATTATTTAAATTAATTTATTGGAAATTTTCTATATAAAATAAATTGTATTTTAATAAATTTATGAATTATTTTTCAATTTTGAATATTTTTGAATAGTAAATTATTTTTTGATATTATTTAATATAAGTTCAGAAACAGTGCTAGTAAAATTTAAGGAATAGGCAACAATTGTAGGCAATAATTTGTATTATAGTTAAGGTGATCCATAAGACATAGACATTTTTCGGAAAAAATAATGTAAATACTTCATGACAGAAGCAAATTTCTAATATTAAAACGTTTTTTAAATAATGAATGATTATTTTATAAAACACCTTTAATCAGACCCAAACTGCATTGGGTAAACATATTTCAGTTGACGTTGTCGCATAAATGAAAGATTTGCATGACATTTAATAAATATGTGATTTAATGTTCAGAGATTTAAGAGATATGTTTATATGATTTTGGACCGTACAGGGCAAAATAATGGGACATTAAGGCACATATTAAAATTTAAAGGATGACTACTCAAACTATGGACTATTCCTTAAAAAAGGGATATGAATGGTCACCTTAATTATAGTACATATATTTATTTTAATTATTATTAAAGGTTTCAATTATAATTAAAGAATAATTAAAGAAATATTCCAGAACTGACAATTACATTAGATTAAATTGAATCTTTTACCATAATAAAGACTTGCTTTCAGCTCAAAATGGCTCAAAATTTTATAGTTAAAAGCTATATAGAAATAGGATAGATACAATGATAAATTCTATAGCCAAAACTTATATTGCTTTGTAGTAAGTAAAATTTAAAATCAGAGTCGGATTAAATACCTCCGAAGTTTGATAAAAATTGGATACGGGTGTAAATTAATGTACTAATCATAAACATATACGGTATATGTAATATATTTTAAATACATTTGTATCTCCATGCTGACGGAGTTCTTAATTTTGTATTTTATTTCAGTTATTTATAAAGGTACCCCTATGAGCAATTACCTCTATTAGCTAGGTTCTCAAACACGCGCTTAGCGTGCATTTAAAATTATATGAACTATTTAATGAAAACTTTTATAAACTGTATTGAAAAAAAAAATTATGAAACTTTAAACAAATATTGTAAAAATAAACATAAAAAGTGACAAATTTAAACAGTGTTCATAGCATATACGAAAATGTATTGTAACATTGTTGAAAAGCCTTCATAAAATTAATATCTACTATTATATGATAAAATAAACTTTATAAATAAAATAAATAAATTCTCTATTTTATTTAAAATAATAATAATATAGTTAACAATCATATAAATATTATATATATACATACACTAGAATATGGACCAGCTTCACTATTATGACCAAAAACATACATATAACTTCTAGGATTAACATCAGCATGAAATAGTCCAGTTTGTAATAAAGGACCAACAATTCGTGCATCTGAAAGTATATCTAAAACCACATCACGATGTTCATGGCTGGACGCTTTTATTGGATTATTGTAAACATCTGTATATCTAAAATTGAATAAATTAAATACTATATCAAATATTTATATATATATTTAAATATGGTAGGTAAAATTATTTAAATATATACATTTAAAAAAATATACAATCAAGTTACATTTTAAATTATATATTTAATTATAAAATAGTTTTAGTAAAATATATTTTTTGAAGTATATAAATTTTGAATTGTATCATTTTATTTACATACTTTTTTAAAGTTGCTGCTAATGCTAAATCAGGTCGAATTTCATAACGACTTTTCATATATAATCGTAATAATTGATCACGTTCATTTTCACGTAAACCTTCTTCTAATGCAATTGAATCAATTATATGATATGATTCAATTTCAGTAACACCAAATAATAAATCATATCTTAAATTTATATAATAAAAAATATTAAAATTAATAATTAAATAAATATTATGATAAATAATTAATTTATAGTAATTATTATATATTAATTTGCAAAGGATAGGTAATTATGATAAGTATAAGATTAGGAGAAAAATTAAATTGCAATTATAATAAGTAATTTGAAGTGATAGGAAAGATTTAATGTAATTTCGAAGTCAATTTAAATTTTTGAAATAGTATTTGGAAAGTTGCAAAACGTTATTAAAAACGTAACGCTAAAACGAAATAACAAAATTAAATAGCGTTATTTATCAAAATTATGTTACATAACTTTTATATTTATCAAAATTATGTTTTATAAATTAAATTGTGTTACAATAACGGAAAGCGTAACGATAACGCAAACATTTTGTTTCGTTTTTCGTTATACAATTTTCACACTACGTTAATATTATTTCAATATTCACACTGCGTTAACACGCACTGTTCTAATTTTTCTAGATGTCAAACTTATAATTGTCAAAATTTACTAGATTATAACGTTATAGTTATAACATAACGATATCAGAAACGTTTTTTCGTTACATATTTCATTCACGAAATGGAAAAAATATATTATTTCGTTATATCACGAAATGTGTAACGTTTTTTTTTGTTTTACTACACTACTCTTTTGGCAAAACTAATTGATGTCTTCCAAATTTGTTTTCCATTACATTCAATTAAACAAAATGTTACAGTTCCTCCTTATGATCAATTAGAATTTGAAGACATCAATTTGTTTTTCGGTGGAGAAAGACCAAACTGATTTAGAAAACAGACCAATTTTTTTTTGGAAACACTGTTAATATAATTTTAATTTCAATAGAATTAATTCCCTTTAATTGTATATTTTCCAACATTAAATATTATCAAGTAAAGATTTAAATTTTTCTTATTTTAATATTCAATTTTCATTGGTTAGTAATTGCATAAATCTGTCCAATTTACACAATAGAATAGTAAAAATTAATTAAGGATAATTTAACTTAGTTATGGTAATATAATTTAGTAATGGTAATTTAAACATTTATGTACAAATTTAAATGAAACACAGATAAAGGATACATATATATAAAATTCGATAATACCTGCTAAATAAATCTGTATATTGGCTCATTACTTTATACGGTTGATTTGGAATTACATGGCCATCAACGATTGGTCCCAATGATGTTGTAAATTGTGGAAATGATGTTGGTATTTTTAAAAATTCCTGATATCTATAGAAAAATTAAAATCCTGATTATTTATATTCAAAAAATTAATAATAATATTATATTTAACAAACCTTTTCTTTCTCAAACAATTTAATAATTCTTCATTTTCATCAATCAATGGACAATTTAATCCATGAGCTATTTGCATTGTTAGTGTTAATGATTGATTTGATGTTGCCCAATCAGACATTGCTGAACCTGACATTAAAATAGCACGATGAAATAATCCTTAAAATTTGAAATTGAATTTTATTCTCATTCTATATAATTATGTATTTATTAGTTTTCAAAATTGAAAATAAACTCACCGACAGCAACTGGTGATACCATTAGGAAATTAACAAAAGATCCACCAGTACCATGTCCCATTAATGTCACACGATTTGCATCACCATCAAATGAATCAATATTTTCTTTTATCCATTGTAGTGCTGCAATTTGATCTAATAGACCAAAATTACTCACAGTATGTTCATTGATTCCTGGTTTCATAAATCCTGAATGAATGGACATAGAAAAATAAATATAGAAAACCGAAAATATATTTATATGAAAATTTGAGATTAATAAATTTTTGGTAGAATATATTTCATAATTCGCAATGACAATAATTGAAAACCTTGTAAATTGTGACTGGGGGATAAAGTATAGAAATTAAAATTTTTAATTTTAGTTAAATATATTCTAATTTTGAAAATAAAGGCAACTAAGTTATTATCATTCAAAAGGCTTTCTATAAATTAACAAACATTTCATTATTTTGTTTAAGTTGCTGAAAAGAGTATTCAAATTTAATTGCCCTGTTCTGAGCGTACTGATATATACGCGATAACCTTTAGATTTGCTATAAGATTTTACATAAAATCTTAAAGCTTGAATCAGTAATGAACTACTTGACGACGACTTTAAATTTTAAATTACATTGTATGAGTTGGAAGTAACTTATTAAAGTTGCCGTGTTCTTACTTTATATGTGAAATTGATGCTACTTAATGCTACTTGTTAATTTAAAATAAGTGTTCTAATACATTTTTAGCAATATGGCAAATACATATTTGTGTCAAAGTCGTATTTCAGCGCTGATAGTAGACATTTTTCTACTACATCGTCAACGTTGAAGATTGTAATTGCTTAGGTATAAAGAACTAAGTTGTGTATTTTACGCAGCTGTCATTGCGATGGTGGCAGTGACTGTGGCACTGTGATTCTCTTTAAGCTTTTTTTTAAAAAACAATTATTAATTCAATTTTTAATAAATCATGTATGCCATCAATTATATAGGTTTAAGTTAACGATATTAAATGATAGTAAATAATTGTCAATATAGGTCAGATAGTTTTAGTTAGCCCTTAACCAAAATTGTACAAAAAAAAAATTACTTTTATATTACAGTATTCAATAATTTATTACTGAAGTTAAACTGAAAATGGCTTCAAAAATTTTAATTTACCAACCAAATAAAATACATAAAAAATTCTTACCTAAAATTCCTAAACGAAAATTTAACGTAATAACAATAACTTGACCATAACTAGCCAATACAGATCCATCATATGGATTACCACTATTCCATTCATATGATTCACCATGAATATAAACAATAACTGGATATTTTCTAGGTTGATCAAGCCTATCTGAAAAAATAATAATAGGGAAATTATTGAAAATGAAAATTTCAGCTTTTATATTTCATATCGACAGAGATTAAATTCTTTTGTTAAATTTTTTTTTTTTGTTTGGATTTATGAATTTTCTGTTTACTGAAAGTTAAACCTTATAACAAACATAATAATTTATGCAAAATACAAAATCTATCTATACATACCTCTTTGTGGTGCATAAATATTCAAATATAGACAATCTTCATTTTCATTTTTTAGATATGGTAATAAACGTTTTATTTGATCATATCGTCCTTTTGAAAATTTTTTATTTGGTAAATTTAAATCTGGTAAATTTTGTGGACAAACTGGTGGTAAATGTGATGCAGTTTTTAAACCATTCCATTGTAATGGGGCACCTAAAATTTAAGTTTTTTTTTATTAAATAAATTTTTTTAAAATTTTATTTATAACGATAAAAACAAATTTTATATCTTAATATATTATATAAAAACGAAAATAGTCCATTTAAATAAGAATAATTAAAAATGGAAAACCGCATAGCAGATCTAAATGGTGCAGTAGTTGGTGGATAGATGGCGTTGTAAGTAAAATTTATAATAAAATATTTTCATATATATTATAAAATAATTATTCGTAAACGTTTTTATACTGTAGCGCCTCATACCATACAAAAATTAAATTAAAGTTTTAATATGCCTTAATATTGAACCATAACCGTTTTGCGGAAAACCAAGAGGACACCATAACCTCGCTTTATGTAGATGGATTGAACAAGAGCATAAAACCTACTGGTACAAACTACCACGACTCTACATAAAAAAAATTCATCATATACCAAACAAAATAAAAGTGGAAGATTTAATAACACTCAGCAAAAGCGATATAAGAACCCTGACAGGCCCTTAACAGGACATAGTCCTTTGAACTACTACCTCAGTAAATTGGGCCTGGCTGGTATAGACATCTGTCGCCTCTGCCTCAACGACAAGGAGACGATGTAACACATCCCCTGCCACTGCGAGGCACTCGCAAGAGGCAGACTTAATGTCTTAGGCAAAGGTTTCCTTACTTCTGAAGAATTGGGCAATATTGCCCCGTCAAACATACTAGGTTTCTTTAAATCTATTAAATGGTAGGAGGAATAGGGGCTTTAAACGCACAATATATTATTAAGGTCGTAGTGCTCTCTCGCGTTTCCCTTCTAAAAAAAAAAATCCCTTAATATCTCGCTAGTTATTCTGAGATTATTGGTGACCATTTACAGTACAAAATCAATTTTTGAAGGTAAGTATTAATATACATTGGTGATAAAATATTAAATTTAATTAAAACTCTCTTCTTAATTTATTATAGTCACTTTTCTTTTTTATCTTTTCAAACGATTGGTCTATTTATATGCATATTTACGACGTGTTCGTACTGAATTAAGCGGCTGTTTTTTAAATTTCCCATTACTCAAATCAGAGCCTTCCATTCTTTCTAAATTGCTGGTGCACATTTACTATAATGTTAAAATAACGACATGAAAAACAGTTTACAACAGATGAACAGAAAGACGAATACCATAGCGTTTAAAATAGCCCATAAAATATTTACTTTCATCCACTATAAAAAAAAACTGAACAGAACCAGTCAAATTTTAGTATTTTTGTTTTTATGATATAATTTTATTTTTTGTATTATAATTTTTTCTACAAAATTTTTATATAAAACTGGGGATTTTAATGGATTTAAGATTATATTTCATATAATTTTTAAAAAATAAAATTATTTTGAAATTGTTAAATTTTATGGTTATATTTTTTTAATAGTTTATAGCTGGAATTTATATTTGTTTTTTAAAATATTTCGTTAGTTGACATAGATAAATGGATTTTTTTAATATGAAAATAATCTTAATTGAAAGATTTCGCATCATAAATCCGATGAAAGTTATAGTGATTGCTATTACTTAAAAAAATAGATTGTAAATTTTTGAAATTTGATAGTAAAATAAGTAACAGACCAGTAATAATAATGAACGTTTTGTAAATCATAAAATTAGATCATATTGTTGGACATTAAATTAAACGATTTTGGAACATATGAAAAATGAACACGGCATTGGTAATTATCTCACGACTTGCATATTGCAATTACAATATGCTTAAAACAGATAATTCTTATTTCTTAGAACGGATGAACCCAAATATACCTTATTTTCTGGTTCTAAATGAAATAGATAATATTTTTATGTCGTTAGACGATTAGATCAATTTTTTCTGATAATGCCATATATAGAATTCGCATGATGCAAATGTGTTAATGCTATACTTTGCCGAAATATTCAAATTTTGAGGTAATGAGTAAAGATCATAAATAAAGTAGGAGTCTTCAGTGAGTTTGAAACGATATAATTTCAAAATTACACCGAAATATTTTATTTAGGTTAAGTCCTTAAGCTTAATTGGAAATTAAAACCTTATACAACCGAACTTGCTACAGTATGTGTATGAATTAACATAATTGATACCAAAAATACCATTAAAAAATTCTAGTAAATAACAATTTCAACATAATTACGAGATTGATTTAATTAATAGAACCGTAGAAATTATTTACTCATTTAGTTTAATTGACTAAATGGAATCCTTAAATATAATTTGGCTAATTCGGTCTTCTATATCAGTTAAGAAGCTTGGATATATTTTTGATACTTTTAGATGAATTTGGAATTACTTACTAAAGTATAATCTCAAATACTATGCTCCGCAGTTACCTTCTACATTGTATTCTCTGTTACTTGTTGGTTCTTATCACTACAATGAGGTTTTTTTTGTTAATATCACGATTTCAAGTTCGTAAGATCATATCAATTTTATAACATTAAAATTAATCAACATTTTAAATTTTAAAAATATAATCTTTGCAATTATACTAGAATCGGGAACCGATATTATTAAAGGTAATTAATCAAATTCAGTAGTTTCCGACTTTATATTCATTTTAATTGTCATTGATTTGCAGATTTTGTTTAGCTATCTAAAATGAAAATCATAACAATCCGCTGATTATTTGCGTATATCTTGGTTTTGTTGCCCTGTATCACCTAGTATCATACATACTTTGATAATCATATTTCAGTTTGGGGATTGCATGCTGTTTTCAAATTGACACTTAAGTAATTTATATTAACAATATTCATAATTGAAACTCTTTTCAATAACAATTGATTTTATTGTAATTTCAATATCATATTAAATATAAGTATTAAAATTTTCTAGAAAGCTGCTAACCTAAGGTGAGGATAACTTGTAGCTAGTAATTTGTAATTAAAAGATTCTCTGTAACAAATAGTGCTTTGTAAAAAACACTACTACTTTGTTCAGATACTAAGAATGAAATTTATATAATTCAGACTTTTGATACGGTCCTAAAGAAACTACCATCCATAAATTAGCCACAAATTTGGTTCCAAAATTTAAAAATGAACTAAGTTTAATTAAAATCGGATAAAAATTATATGCTAAATCAAATATTCTTCGGAAACGAAGTTGTTCTATATTAGTTTATCATGAACCCACTAAAGTTACTGGTTGCAATTTTCAAGAGCAGTAACTATATGACATAATCATTGAAATCTGGTAACAATTACTCTATGATGTTGGTAGATCATTGGACTTATGAAATATAATTGAGTATTTAATATGGATTTCAAATTTTACTTCGAATACGTCCACAATTAACTAATTTCATCCAAATTATTTTTTTTTGACCACCAAGTCCAATGCAACACTTCTAGTTATTCTAAACACTCGTAATGTAATTAAAAACATGGAATTTATATAAGCAAAATGAAAACTATATAATTTCTTATTCATTTTGTGGTATTCTAATGGACTTATCAAAAATAATATTCAAGCCATGACGAACAACATAAATATTTACATATGTATATAGAATATGAAGGAGTAAATTCCTTAACAATTTTATTTTCGGAAACACTTCCGTTGGACTGACTACTTCGAAGGAATGATTAAGAATTTCATAATTTTTTTTTCTGTTTTGTAATAAAAAAATTATAATTTTTTCTCAATGTTTATATTAACTGAACGACGGAAATTTCATATCATTGTGTTTTTCCGGTAGAAAATTTTTGTAAATAAAATTCAAAATGAAAATCTTTTTGAATGAAAATGTTTAAAAAAATTTAAAAAAAACGCACATTTTTTGTTTCATAATATTTATTTTTTTACGTTAATAAAGAAAAAAATAATAATTATTTTTAGATATAATTCATAAAAATCAGTTTGGCAATTTTCTGTTTCTTGATTAATGATATTTTAAACAAAAATAAATTACAGGTGGCGACACCCAGTCGCACACCAGTACCACTTTAAATGAATTATCTTTTTTTTTAGCAATTATAAAAATTAATTGAAAAAAATATGTCATTAATATATTTAAAAAAAAATAATCTTTCAGAAAAGACCACACCGACAAAATTATGTGAATGACCACCCAAAAATATAATTAATTTAGAAAATTACCTGCTGGCATAAATCTTCTACTACCAACTGGAGCTTCTGCATATGGTATACCCAAAAATTGATCAATATCCTTTAAACCGCTATGTATATGAAAATTCCTTATAATTCCTTTAATTTTACCTTGTTTCAATTGAATCTCTTTCGTATACAATAATTTATTTGTAAATGTCATTGGTCTTTTTTTATATGGATATGGTTGATCATTAGCTAATTTATTATCATTATCTATTACCTCCATATTATTTTTATCATCATTTTGATGGTTATCTTCAATACCATAATTTGCATAAAATGTTTCATATTTTGATGTATCATCATCATGATTTTCTTCATCACTATTAAATAAATCTGTATTTTTATTTAAATTTCTATTTATATTTTCATCATTTGAATTTCCCAAATTCCTTGTATTTCTCTGATTAATCAATTTTGTTGACAATGTCGGTAATTCATCTTGTATATTTGAATTATTATCAATTGATTTGGATTCATCTTGATTAAATAATATATTTTCATCATTTTCATTATGAAAAATTGCTGCACTAAAAAGTGATTCAACTAATCCACTTAGTAAACATAAAAGGAAAATAAAATGACTACTAAATAATTTCATATTTTTTGTCGTAAAAAATTGTTCGTATTCAAAAAAAATTAAAGAAAATTCAATTAATTTTTTCGTTTTTATTTTAGGTAATTGGAAAATTTATGATAATTTATTTTGTAAATTGAAAGACGTATATTAAATTCAAATTATTACGAATTTTCTTAATTGAAAATATACGTAATATTTTCGTAATTATTAATTATATTTTGTATTTTTAGAATTTCTGGATAATACATATCAGATTTAATAATTATATTGGAATTTTTATTTAATTTAAATAATTCACTCATGATAATCAACACTAAAAAAAAGCACCACAGTAAATTTTTTATGAAAATTTATATTTAAAAATAAAATTATATATTGAAATTTTCTTCAGATTATTTTCGGAAAATTTTCACTTAAATTTTTTTTTATTTTATTTATTTATTTTTGAATTTTCTTCTTTAGTATAAAACTATATAAAAAAAATTTATGAATCTCACGTTTTTGAATTGTAATAAATTAAAAGAATATTTAAAAATTTGTTCTGGTATTTTTTATTTTTAAGGACTTTCTATTTTCAAAGTTATTTTTATTGTACATAATTTCGAAATTTTTTTTTATTTTATATCTTTTGCAATTACATATATAAAAAAATTATATTTTTAGATAAAATTTTCATTTTTTTTTTGTTTTTGTTGGGAACAATCTTACAAATACATAATATCTTTTTAAAATTCCCAGGTGATTGAACTTTTTTAAAATATTATTTAGTTAAAATAATTGTTTATAATTTAAATTTAGTTGTTTTTTGTTTTTGTGGTGCACTTGAAAACATTGAAGTAAAACAACCGGAAATTTAAAAATAAGTAAGTAAATATTATTAAAAAGAATGTGAAATATTTTAAAATTTCTATTTATATAAATTAATAAATTTTTCATTGATTTTTTGAATTTAAGTTACACAGTAAAATTTATGTCTTTATTGTACAAGAAACACGGTAAAACTAATGCAAAAATAGATACGACGACAACGATGAAACGACACCGTCACAAAAAAAGAAATATTGTTTTTTTTTTTGTATTATAGCTATATTTTTTTTCGGCAGCTGTTTTTGAGGCTAATGCAGTACCGTTTAGCTACCGTTTGAAAAGAATTTCGTTCGTTGAATATTTGTATACGGTATTCAAATTTATTTTAGTTGCCTAAGCTAATAAATTGTAAAAATAAATGTATGAAATATGGTCTTTGGGCCAGAGTGCAATCTTAAGTACACAAGGATACATCTATAATTAAACAGAAGCAAGTTTTGGTAAATGGTAGCCATCTGTAAGGTGTCTTTTTGGCAAATTGTCAAGGCGAGTGGTTTTACCTCGGTGGATCTACTACGGAAATGATTCAGATGTAGACGAAAATATCAGTCATATGCTCTATGACTGTCGGGAGCTAAGTAAGAGTAGGTATAGAAACCTAGGAAACTATTGATTCAATGAATTGAAGGATTTTGTACGGTTCCAAATCATGGATCTCCTAATGTGTCTCAAATCTCTTAATATGTTTACTGGAGTAACATAAAAGGAAAACATTGTTAAGTACATAATAAGAAATGGGATAATCATAGGCCAAATAATTGGTTTAGAGTTTCTGATCTACTTTGTTTAAATGTTCCTTTGAGTTTTGCCAAGAACGCAAGGTTCATCGTGTATATGTTAAAAATAGCCTTACATTACCATTCTCATAATACGAACACAGATCGTAGAATAAACATTTTCACTACTAACTGAATTATTTGTCATGTTTAGTGAATTTATAAAGTGCGGTGATGTATTAGTAGTATCATTAGACTGTGGTTTGCCTGAGGTTAGTATTAGTATTAGTATTATTAGTAGTATTATTATACGTAGAAAGGATGACAGATGGGCTAGTAGTGTTAGTTTTATTATTATAGAGATTAGTGTTATTTTATGGGATAATTTGTCATGCACAGTAGCGATCGTTGGAGGATTACAATTACAAATGTTTCTCCTCATTTAAAATTCGAATTCTTTAATAGAATAACTTAATTTTGATGTTATATTTATTATTACTCCGCATCATTTTCAAAAGCCGTCTTTTGAGCCGTCTCTAAAATTTAATCAATTTTTTTTTTGGTTGTTAAATATTTTTTTTTTACTATTAGAGATTTAATAAAATTTCATTGAATAAAACAGATAATTTTAATTGGATACTTTAATTGGGACCTTAATTTATTTATTTTTTTACAAAAATATAGTCAAAAGATCGCGATCTATGGCGTACTTATAGAAAAGATTTTCTCCTGATATAAAGTTATTTATAAATTACATGTTTACATTTTTCCTTTTCAAATCTTATAATGAGAGAATTTCGTATTTGTTAAAAAAAAAGATGAATTTATTTTAAGAAACATAAAAAAAAAGCATTTACACATTTTTGTATGCAAAGTTAACATATTTTCTCAGAATAAATTTACTAGAAGATGTGGTCCATTTAAAAAAATAAAAAAATTGAATGACATAAATACGAAAAAATCAAAAGTTTATCTTAATTTATTTATATAAATATAGTAGAAAATATTAACAACTATTTGCTATTTTATTCTTATTATATATTTAAATTTAAATATATTTCAAAAATTAAATAAATAAAAATACATTTTAATTTTATGTCGTTTTTTTCTGTTCATAAAAACATCTGAGAATTAATATTTTTTATAAAAATATTTTGTAAATTTTGTGGAAATCAAAATATTTTTATATATAAAATGATGAAATTTTGAAATTTATTAAAATTATTTTCGAAAACATATGATAGTATACAAAAATTTTGAAAAAAATAAAAATTCTTTTAATATTATGCAAGAATTCTAATGTTTATTACCAGAATGGATGTAAATAAATGAGGTGTTAAGATTTTCTGTTTTAATTAGGTTGTTGACTATTAAATATATTTGCCTATAAAGTAGACTTGTTATAATACAACGCCATCTATCGCCATCTATCTTATATATCACGAGATAATCAATAGAAATGTAACCCCAACAAAAATTCTAATTAGTAAATTTTTTAATGATAAATCATATTTAAAATGTCTTTTTTGTATATAAAATTTCATAGCACACTATTTCTCAGTATTATATCCATTTTATGATAATTAGCATTAATTTGTAATGTATTATTATATTGAATGTTATTCAACGGATTCGTATAGAATCTTCGTAAGTCGTAATTAAAATTCAATAAAATATTATTAAAATTAAACTTGTTAATAGAGAAATATCAATTGAATGGAATTACAGTACTGCCATATGCCAGAAAGTATAGTAGCCAGACATACATTTTAATGTCAGAGTATATAGTAGCCAGATAGTAGATAGACCATACTTAATGACTTAATGTGACCAACAAATTAAACCCTAGGCCTTATACGCTAGAAGGTCTTAAAATTTAATCAATTTTAAAGATAGATAAAATCATATAACTAAAGTTAGTAAAAAATTATTAATTTATTAATTACAAAGCTATTTGACCTGAAATTTACATAACTAAAATCATTGACAGCTCCTATTTTTATTGAACATTACAAAAATGTTTGCATGAAATATTTCTAAAAATAAACTAATCAATTAATTTAATGTACGTTAAAATTCCAATTTTATGATATATTTTCAGTATAATTTATGATTCTATTTTTAAGTGATCTATAAGAAAATAAACAATTTTTTATTCGATCAAAATTTACGTCAAAAACCATCAATTTTTGTTTACCTTCAAATATAATTAATTACAAATTAAAAAGACATGTTTTTTTTTAGCATCATATCATCTTTTCAACTTTGAAAAGGTAAATAAACAGCCAGTACATTAAAGCTATTCGAAAACGAGGGAAGCACATAAATTTTATCTTTATGTTAATTACAATTTCACCAAAAATATATGCAGTAACAACAACATAAATAAACAGCACGCTAAAAATACTGTACAATAGTTTTATCTAAATGGGCTTTTTTGCTTGAATGTTACGTTTCTGTATATTTCCAAGATTTTAAATGAATTGTAGTGCCGATCTAGACCTAGTGTACAGTATGGAATGGACTAATTCAAATGCTTCTACCATTTTTGGTCGAATAGTTATTACCTTTCCAATGTTGACAATACTTTTACTGGATATTTCTCAAATATTTTAATATTTGCTATGCAACGTCATCTAATGTGTTGTTTGACAGTGCACTCTAGTGGTTAAATATTAAATTATTGATTCTCTTTCAAATACCGGGATTTAATATCAATTTCTGTTACTATATTAAAATTTTGTTTGGAAACCATTTTCAAACAAACTTTGACAATTGAAAAATGTTCCCTAGTGAATAATCTTTCAATTTATGTCAATACTGTCTTATGCTCAATGTATCTTTAAAACGTGGAGTCTACAAAGTGTTACAACAAACGGACAAACAAAATATTATAATCTAAGTGATTTTTCTTGTTTCTGAAGAAAACAAAAACTAGCTAAAAATTGAAAAAAACGAAGAGCGGAAAACACTTTGATTTAAAGGGGTTATCGTATCAAAAATCTTACGACATTTTTGGCATCACATCCAAAAATTTTATAAATAAATTCAAAATATTATGCTTTTTTGTTTGTTAAATGCTTACTTAAGGAGGACGATAGTTTTGTTTTTCTGATTTTCATTTCACTACATAAAATTTTGAGCCTATTACGTGAAAATTAGATTATATATATATGTAAATTTATATAGTTCTACTCTGATGTATTCAAAATACATATTTCGGTAATCAGTAGAGTATATAAATGTTTGTCATTTTTTTGTGATAAATTAAATTGAAAGTATATTCTGCATATTTTTAGATTCTACTTTATAATCACATGTGCAATTTTCAAAAATTTTGATATTATGATAAACTATTTTTAGATTTTATGTATTTAGGTAGTGAAGTGATGCCAAAAACATTGGTTTTCCTTATTATTAACACAAAAAAAAAAAACTAGCAATAACAAATATATCACGTTCTTTTAGTTTATTTGCACGTTTAATTTTGAGTTCGTGGTGTGTAAATATTTTTTTTTTGGTCCTTATAGAATTTATAATTTTGTATTTTCATAATTAGGAATTACGCAGACAAAGACGGTTAATTTAATTATATTTATTTTAATTTTGAATTGTTATAATTAAATTTCTGAATTACTATGTGACAATATTTTCATTTCCTTATAGTTATAATTTTCATATTTATAATATATTATTAAAAATTTTCTGTGAAATTTTATTTTAATTGAATGCATAAGTTACTAATACAAAGATTTTTCTTTTTTAAATTAAATATTTATTTTATAATTTCAAACTAAAACAAAATTTAATTATAATTTTATCAACACAATAATAAAGTGGCCTTTGCCCCCCACCCATTATCAAGCTGGATTGGTGAAACGTTGATGTTGTCAAACTAATTTGATAATGGATTGTTATGTTTGATGGTTTGGCAATTGCGTTTGTTAGTTTTTAAAATTGTGGATAGTACAATTTGTCAAACTCTTGATGATTCAAAATTAATTTTGTAATTTATCGGAATTTATCAGAGTTTGCAACAGGTATGGAAAATTATTCTGATCTTTGCGTAATTTAGCATTTGCTTAATTATTGAAAGATTTAAAAAAATTGATATTAAAACAAAACTTCTTGTAATCAGCCTGAGCTTGTTATCTTTATCTCATTTCAAAAATTTTCGTGAATATATTTTAATCGATTCGCCAGCCACTCTTTAATCCAATATAAATGATTCCTTTTTATATTGCTTCCATCTGTCAAAATTTCTAAAATAATAAAATGACAAGCAAAATTCAGTAATCATAATTATAAAATTTATGAATTAATATTTTAGTTATTATCAACTCAAAAATTCAAATAAAGTTTTTCAAAATATTTGACATATTATGGATAATAATTTTCAAATCAAACCTCCAAACGAGTTGTCAAACACATTTTAATTTTGAAATGTTGCAAGCTTTGTTTATTATTTTAAATTTATTTTGAAAGTTTGTAAGAATTTTCTTAAGACCGAATTGAAATAAATTAAAATTGTTGTTAATGATATTATGACACAAAGTCATAATTTCTCAATGGATTCATGACCAAATTATGAAGAATTGTATTAACAATTATTGTATAATTATTTCCCAATTATAAATGGGACAACACTTCGGATATCTTTGGGACATGAGGAATTTATTTAATATAATTCAAAAATGTTGATACTGATCCATATAATTCCAATTTCTACGGACACAAATAAAATCATGAAAATAACTTGCACCAAATTTAATTGAAATGGGATAACATTATTACATTTTTAGAGAATCTTCACCCTAAGAAAATGTAAAGAAAAATTAGTTCCAGTAAAAAAATTTTTTTTTTCGACCGAACTTTCGATAAATACTCTTCATAGTTATGACACATTACTTGTAAAATTTGACCAAACAAAAAATAATTATGGAAATATTTTTAAATTATATAACAATAAATTATTTCTTATTTCTTGCATTACGATCTGCTTAATGATAAATTTCATCTAAAAATACATAATTTTTGAACTTATTAATTAAATAGAAAATTAAAAAAATGTAAATTATATTTTTATTAATTGGAATTTTTCTCAATTACAGGTTAAAGTCCCCGGTATAATAAAATTAATTTGATATTTTATACATTAATTTTTTTTTAAAGCTGATGGTTTTCATTTTTAAAGAAATAATTTTTGGATTATTGCCAATTCACTTAAAAGTAAATTGTTGTTTTATTTTTGTTTTTGATTTACGTGGTTTAAATAAATTGAATTTTTTTACTTTAACACTCTTGTGAACATAAACAATTTATAAATCATAATAATTCATAAATAACATAAAAATCGAAAAAAAAAAAATTCTTGTTAAATTTTTCATATTTATGAGTCCCACCCATGATAACACCGACAATCAAAATCGAAAAACTTGAATATTTTATTTACAATAATTACAATACTGAAAATCAGCTAAAGAAAATTTTGAATAATCAAGAAAATCAATAAATCAAAATTCATTAATAAATAATCAATTTGAGTTTTTCTTTTTTATTCGTGTTTTGTATTAACAGAAACTTTTCTCAATTATTAATGTAATTAAAAGTTTTTATACACAAACTGAGCGTATTTAAAAATGTTTATAATAAAATCTTTGAAATCTTTGAAATTTTAACCATTTATATACGAGTCTAAGATCAATTGGTTGGAAAGAAAGTTTCAACCCAAAATTAAAATTGATTTTAATTTGATGAAGACTTGAAAACACAATTTTATTTGGTTTGTTTGCCAAGTTTTGTTATATAGTTGAATAATTTAACGATTTTTCCATTATTTGAGTATTGAATACAATATTAACAAAATTTAAGCGTTTTCGTTTTTGATTCAATTTTATAAGTTTAGTAGCAGCATAGCTCAAAGGTTTGTTGATGACAGAAAACTCATCCACATATAGATAGTTCAATCTAATATATATAAATTTCAGAATTTCTGAAAATGAATGACAGATCGTAGTAAGTTGAACATCATAAACTGCGGTACTCGATATACAAGGTCCTCAGTTTTGTTCGTTTTCGGTTTAACACGAATGAAGAAATGAAGAAAAATCACATTTACACCAAACTATTTTTCAGTTTAACCCGATTTTAATATAAGATGTGCATTCGAAATTACACTATTGGGGAACTAATTCGAGTGTTGAATATAATGCAATTTTAAATATAATATTTCGAAATTTATTAAGCATAATTATTGCAACAAAATCAAAAATATTTATAAAAATTGACATAATATTTATAAGTGATTTGAAGCCAATCAAAAACAAATAAATGTAAAAAGTTAGAGCAAACGTTAAAGCATTCAACCTGCAAAATAGTTTGGATTTTATTTACTCATTTAATCATTGGTAGAAAACGTTTTTTATAGTGAAATGTATTCCTACTAAAGAGCTTTACATACTGATCTTAATCCTGGTACATATTCATATACCAAAACTCCAAAGAATCATTTATTTTTAAGTCAATTTAATTTAGCTATAAAAAAAAATTACATTTAACTTTTCCTATTCCTTGTTACATAAAAATAATCCGGAGCCAGATTGGAAATAGATGAATTTATATTCATCAATAATTTTATTCGACAATGAGAGAAATCATTAAAGAAAACATATTTTCCTATACAGTTTGTTATAATTTCTTTTACATATTAGCCAACTCTTTTTACATTGACTTGTAGTTTAATATCTTAAACATAATTTCATTATCAGATTTAGTCAAAAAAAAAAGTATATGATTTTCTGTTCCTTTATTTAATCTGATTTTCAGAAAGAAAAAAAAATTAAATTTTACAAAAATATACAAAAAATTAAGCGGATATAATTTCCAAATGATTTTCCAATTTGAAATTATATTAAATAAATATTTGATTTAAATTTGAATTACCATCAAAAAGTGTTTTAGACATTTTAATATTATTTTGATAAAATTTTATAATGCCAAAAAAATAATAATAATCTAGCTATTTAACATAAGTTATTACAAATCGATAAAATAGAAATAATAATGTTTATGCTAATTTAGTTTACGATATTTTAGAATTTATTAACTTCAATTTTATAATAATATTATTTATTTTTGTTTCAAATTGGAATGTAATTTTTAGTTGCTTATTTAAGCTAAATGGAGGTTAATTTTCAAATTAGTAAAATAAAAATTATATTTTATTACCATTATAATTATTGTAGTGTAATTGTATAAATTGATTTTAGGTCTTTTCAAGTAGAACAATTCCACTAAACACAAATCTAGACACAATTTCACTAAGGAAAAATTGTACTTTTTTATTTTTCAAGTGTATTTCAGGTTAAAAATTGCTGCTATATCAAAAACAGTCAATTTCGTTGCCAAATGTTCAGACAACTAATATTAATTAAGTGGTTTAATGCATTTGTTGAAACCTTCTGCAATATTATTGGTTTTATACCCATCTATTTCGTGCTTACTCATAAAAAGTTCATAGGTTACGAGTAAAACGTAATTTCATCTCTACCCCATAAGGACGAAGTAAACCAAATTAATTACTCTTAAAATAATTGATTAAAACTTCATCAACCTCTAACAGATTGTTTGTCATCATTATTTCTAATATCTTCGATTAGAACAAATACAATTGGTAATAAACATTTCCAATTCAAATGTAAAATTGACAATTTCCATTTTATAGACCAATTATTACCATATATTGGTAAACATATTTTTGAAAATGGAATCGGCAGGTTTTCCAAAATTTTAAATTAAATATTTTAAAGTGAAATTATACCAAGAAGAATTTCGTAAGTGGAATTGATCCCTAGTTGAATTGTTCTACCAGAATCTGCCGGTTACCTATAATTTATATAACTATAATTTAATTATAATGTTAATTTTCTAAATTTACATAGAAAAAAAATTACATAATATTATTTGACATTATATATTAGATTAAATATTTATTATTTACAAAATTTTAGTAAATTAACTTTAAAGTCTATAAAAATTTATTAGTACGAGTATCTCTGTATTTATTACGATAAAATAAAATGAAATTTTGTAACAATTTAATTAAATTTAACTTATTAATGTTTACATTAATGTTTTAGTTAGTATGTCTACATTGAAAATTATATAATATAAATTAATGGTTATTTAAATTTTATATTTTACATATAATTTATTGAATACAATTTTTCAAAAATTATTGTAATATATACAAAATAATATATAAGAAAATTTAGAAATTTGAATTTAAAATTTATAAATTTAATGGAACAAAAAGGATTCGATTTAATAATCCCGAGTGGTGTTTAGTTCCAGAGATGAAGTAAAGGTAATAATAATCTCCCTATGTTCTATAAGTTATTTTTGGTAGATTTCTAGTAATTGGTAAATTCCAGGTTACAGGTAGTCCTACCTAATAACTGCAACCATTTTGATTATTGTAATATCTTTAGGAGTAAAAGTATTTCTTAAGTGGTTTTTTATAAGAATAAAACTTACAATATTTTAATTATTCGAAAAATCAGTTCAATAAAATGTCAATAAAATTAATTAACGCTAAAGTTAATTAGCTTTTGAATGCTTAAGAATATTTACTGTTTGGATAAACATCTTTAGCTGGTATGTTTGGTTTTTCTCCATTTATTTGACAATTTCACAATTTCTGAGTAATTTTAATTTATATTGAGATCCCTAACTCTACAAATAACGCAGAAAGAAGTAGTAGCGCTCTTTCAGAACTGTGGTAATTTGTTGATAAACTTTGGGTTACTACTTTTTCTAATCTTAATGTTTCAATTAATAATTTATTGAATTTAATTAATTGGTTCTTGCTTATGGACCTATTCACTTCCTTGCTACAATTTCATTATTTTTCTTACAATTTCTGCTCCTTGTGCTAAGCAGGTGGTTGCTAATCATAAATTAATCTGTATGATGTGTATGTCTACTGAGCTTAATCCATTACGGATAGTGAAAATTTTTCTCCTTAAACTTTCTGTTTTTTGGATTAATTGTGGATTAGAAACTCAATTACTAATCAATTAGAAACGTCACTGAAAGGTTCTTGAAATACTTTTGTCTCTAAAACGAGAAAGAACCACTTTAATTATTCCAGTAATACAAGAAATTTATTTACAAAATTTAATTACATTTAAATTTTATCGTTATTGATGTCATTTGGAAAATTGATTAAACTGTTTTTTTTTTTTTATATTATTATTATTATATAATTCATCAATTACAATTTTCAATGATGAATGAATCTTCAAAAAAATAAATAAAAAAAATTTAACATTAAAAAATGAAATTTACAGAAAAAAAAACTCTTTTAATAAAATATATTATTATAGAAATTTGTTTGATTCGTCCTTCTTTTCCCTTAAGAATCCTTAAAAATTTTCAAAAAAAAAAAAAAAATATTTTAGGTTATGAGATGTCGAATTTTATATACCAAAATGACATACATTATAGAAAATTTTCCTTATCATAAAATGAAAAATCTAAATTTTTCATTTTCTAAATATATAAACCAGAATATATAAAATTATGATTTAGATACTACAGAATTTCACAATTTGAACCAATTTTTTTTTGTGTATGAAAATACTATTCGTGTATAAGAACAAAAATCTCAATTTTCCAATTTTCCAAATTTCCAATTTTATTATTATATTTTGTTTTTGTTTTCATTTATGTTTTTTTTGTTATAAGAAAAATCGTTTTTATGTTCTTGATTTTAGTTTTGGAAAACTTTTATAGATGCTTCAAGGGCAAGAAAAATATGAAATTTTTCGAAAATTGGTTTCAATAATTTTTTTTTTTTATTTGTGTATTGTTATACGAGAGTATGAGAACCAGAACTTTGATGCAGAAAAATAACATTCTAAAAATGAAGGAAATAATAAAGAGACTGAATAAAAATATAAAATAAAGATATAATTTTTATGTATATATATATAAATATATAACAACAAAGTTGTATATAGCCTAAAAGGAAAGGATTATTATGGGAAGATTCTTATGACTTTGTGCTGAGATTAATTTTTGTGGTTTAATACACTGTAAGTGACACATTTTAAAAATGCTTTACTTACCACATAGAAAATATATATATATTTATTATTTTAGTTTCCTTATTACAAGATATAATAACAAAAAAAAAAAAAAAATTAAAAAGATTTTCATTTATAAACATTTTTCATTAAAATTTATAATATAAAATTAAACATTAAAATTATAATTATCTAAAATAGGTCAGTTTAGTGGACAATATCTGTTTAAACAATTTTACATTCCAGTAAATTGTTATAATATCATAATTGATATAATTACAACAAAAATTCCTTGTTCAATAAAAATATTTATTTTAAAATTATTGAAATTAAGACGAAATGTATCATAATGCAATTGGCATCTAGCGATCTACTTTTTGTTACCTTGTTAACGCGGGAATTAAACGATATTATATGAAAAAACAATGTTCAATATGCAACTCTATGTCCAGAAGGAAAAATTATCTATAACATCTGAAGAAAATCAGTAAATGATGAGGAATGTTCGGTCGGATGAGGAAGAAACTGCAAATTCGAACTGGGTATTCCAATAACCTTTGTTACTGGAGAAACTATTGTCCGGAAAAGACTGACACATCTATAGGTAGGTAAGTGATTTCTGAGCTTTTAAGATATTAGGGACACATCCCTCAGTGAAATTCTGCACCTCTTCGAAAGGTTAGACATTAATCGACCATAAATATTAGCAAAATAATTATACAAAATAATGAAAATACAGAAATTTGAATTTAAAATTATAAAATTTAATAGAACAAAAAGTACTTAAGTCGGTTTAATAATCCCGAGTCATGTTTATTTCCAAGATATACACCATATATCTTTTAGGAATCGGTGTGGGGAAGCTGAATTATTCAACCTTAAGGACCCTAGTCCTAAGCTATTCGTCCTGCATTATTTTATTTTTATTGACTTTTTTATTATTACTTTTTCCAGAAAATCCAAGACGATAAATTACAATTCAAAGTTCGAAATAAAACAATTTTGCAAGACAAAATAACAGCCTAAGTGAGAAAGTATTGAATTAAGGAATCTGGTATTTTATTCTATTTATTCGTTACCTTTTTAATACGAGGTCTAATATCAATTTTAATTAAAATTTAGTATGTTAAAATGTAAATTTTTGATAAAATACACATTTACATAAATATTTAAATTATTGCCGCCCAGCGGTTCATTTTTGAATTTATGTTGACACTGTTATACCAAACTGTAGCAAATTTTTAACTCTAGGTCACTTTGATTCAAAAAAAGCTTATTTGTAAATATAGTAAAAAATACTTCAATACATTTTTTTCAATCTACTCGATGGATCCTATACATTTAAGTATATTTAGAGTAAATAGTTTTTCCAGGTCCTACACACACATAATGTGTTGGTGGTTTCATATTTTTTTTTTTGTATTTTTGTAATATTGTGTGTAGTGTTTTTTTTTCACATCCTTTTTTACCAAATATCAATTCATTTTCTCATATCCACACTATTTATATACAAAACACACATTATTCTGGTGATATCTTTGGGCTATATGCAAGATCCTTAAAAATACGATATTTATCCTTGTGCCCATATTCACATTAAAAAAAAAAAAAAAAAACGAAATAACTTTTTTTTTGTGGCGTTCTTATTCGTTAAATGACAATGTTGTGTTTGGCTGTTCAGGATATATGAGAATATCCTTTTTTTTTCTATATTTATGCTATAGGATATTTTTGATATAGTGATGTGTATTTGTATATTCTTTTGGTCCTTTTAGTTAATTTTCTCTTATTCAATGTGATTTTTTTTAGTATTTTTGTTATTTATTTATTATTTTGTATTATAGTTTTTTAATTACCGAATTTCGATAAAAATGAAGTATGTATATATTAGATCCTGTTCCTCTCCGGTCAGGTAATTTTAAAACAGTTTGGAATATTTCTGATTAGCTTGACTTAAACAATAAGTGCACGAACAGAGTGACGGTATGAGCGGTGCTGGATGCTGTGCTGTAGTGTATTTTTATATAAAAAGCAACAACAACCACACTACAGCACAGCTTCAGCACCGCTCAAAGCGTCACTCTGTTCGTGCACTTATTGTAGAAACACAAACTTTATTTTAAATTTGATGATCTCTCGCAAGAAACCTATTTAAAACGGATTGAAAAGTTGGTTGGGTTTGGTATAAATAATGGAAATTCAAAAGTTCGGCCGTGGCCTTAACACATTTTCTTTTTTTTGGTATTTATTATTAGTTTTTTTTTGTTATGCTGTTTTGTGTATTTGTTTCGTTTGTATGAGTTTTATTTTTTTTATGTTTTGTTGAAAGCTTTGAAATTATTATTGTTATATTGCATATAAAAAATAAGACTATTTGTAAGCATAGAATTACACATATTCATTGTACATAAAAAAAAATAACTATTTGCATATTATATACATACATATGTATGTATATATGGCAATAGATAATATGTTCATGATCCTGAAGGGTTGTCATCAGATTTCATTTTATTCTATACTTTAAACGTCAATTGCAATATTGTGTCAAGATGTCTTCAGTTTGTATTTATATTTATTTTTTTGGATATATGCGAAAACATATTTTTCTTTGTTATTTTCGGAAATATAGTTTTGAATTTCGTTTACCAAAGAAAAATATTATATATAAATAAACATAATTTTAATGTTGAAAAACTAAAATTTATTTTTGATTATATTATTTTTTTTATATATACAACATAAAAAATATGCTCATTCCAATTCCAATAACATTACAAAAAAAAAATATTGGAAATTATTTTTGTTTTTTTATTATATAAATTAAAGAATATGATATAAAAATGAGATTACAAAATGATTTTTATTTAATAGAAAATAAATACAAGTTAAATTTGGTATAAAAATAATAGTTTTTTCTATATTAAGATCTAAATAGAATCACAATTCTAAAAGTCGAGGGATAACTATGAAAAAATATAGATATGAGACGCAACTTCAGGTCTACACACAGTATAAGTATTACCGGTGGCGACAATCAAACCTAATTAAAATTGGGAAATCAAACGTACTTAAGATTTAAAATATAATACGATTAAAAAAAATTGTTGTGACATTAACTAATTTATTCGTACCAACTGGACCATAAAATCAATATAGAATCAATAGAAATCTTATCAGTGAGACAACATTATTCTTGAATATCAACAGGACACGTCTGACAAAAATTTCATATGAAAATGTTTTTATCCGACACATTTTATAAAACTGTGAATTTTTAATACGTTTTTTCAGTTCCTATGAATTTTCTGAATAAAATTATGAGATTATACGACACACTTTCTGGAAGTAATAGAGAATTCAATATTTCCTCTTCCCAATTAATATTAACATGTGGATCAGTTGCAGAATCATATAAATCGAAACAGTCTTTATTTTCATAACTCAATATTTTATATAAATATTTTTCAATTTCATTATTTAATTAAAATATCACCTGTCAAACATAATTGACTGACGACAAGGTAAATAGAAAAAATGTAATTTTCGGATGACACAAACTAAGTCAGCCGAAACGGTCTTACATTGCAGTTAATATCATCTTCAGAACTCAAAACTCTGCAGTTAATATGTAACTCTACGAAGTAATATTCCCCAAATTTTCGGGTTGTTCCCCATGTAAAAGCATTATCAGACATATAATGCCTGACGTAGCCCCTAATGTGAAAAGTTAAGCTAATAATAGCTTGGATTTAATATTACATGAACTGCAATGAAAAGTCAATAACATCTATGTAGATGTAGACCATTTTCTATGAGTTATTCCGGTTCAACATTAAATATTACCATTACTTAAATTGAAAATGTGTTATTTTCTGATTCATTACTTGATGCTTAACAACTAAATAAGCTTTGTAACAACTGATAAATGAAACACAATAAATGTTATAATTAAAAGTATTAAGAACTAAAGCATTGCTTTATATACGCTTGCGAAGGTACTCTTCAAGAACTATATAATTAGGATATGCAGTTTGACACAGGCTTAACTGCCTACTAAATTAATATCATTTAAGAAGCATTACATATTGAAATTGATGATTTTCATCCAAAAATTTACCAATAATCATTGACAGGAAAAACCAATGAGCCTCTGAATGATGAGGGAATATTTTAATACCAGTTATTTTAAATCTAACTAATCAATCAATATTATACTCGTCAATTATGTTACTAAATTATATTATTTGGACTTTCATATTACATTTTCTCTATCTTCCATATTCATTATTTATATTATTAATATAGAAAATTATATTTTCCCCAAGTATATTAAAACATTTTCCAATTTAACATTATTAATTTATATATAAACATTTTCCACTTTTTAATAATAAATTATTATTTTTATAGGTCATAGTTTTATTACTCCATATATAAAATAAATATAATATCCTTAAATAATACTTTCTACAGTAACAATTATTTTGTTTTTGTTTTAAATTTTGGTCCTTTAGAAAGTAAAACAAAAATATAAAATATAAAATAATAGAAAAACCACCATAAGTGCAGACAATTGTTATCGGTCAAGTATTACTTAAGTGCTCTCTTAAATCTTATATATAATAATATCAACAAGGATATACACTTTAAAATGAAATATTATTAATGGTTTTATAATGACATTTGATTTGAACCTACACAACGATTATAAAAAAATATAAATTACATAAAAATAATAAAAATTAACAGGTTAAAAATTCATATTACCACACACCAAATTCAAAAAATTCATTGAAAATCTCTTTAAAAGTAAAATTTAAAGAAGAAAAATTGTTTGGAAAATTGTAAGATTTATGGTTATATTTCGGTAAACGATAGCCAAGCAGGGCAAAGAAAGTTGTAAGTTCGTTCACATTTAAATTTAAACTAGGATGAAAATATTTATCTATCATCATTCAAGGATTTGGTTAAAAACCGCTTTGACTTGAGCTCCAGAGGATGGAAATGGAAATGAATTGGTAATGTTGTTTTGAGCACCAGAGGATAGAAAAGAATTGGTAATGACATTATTGTGAATACGTTATCCTAATATTTGATACCGGAAATGGTTGAAATTTTAAGTTATGAAATTTCTAACCACTGAAATAATATGGAGCAGTGGTCCAAGAGATTCTGAGCTATAAAACATGATGCACATTTCCTCGACAACAAATTAAGAAAGTATGCATCATAATATCGCGATTCTGGGAAAGCAGATTTTTGTAATATAATCTAATCTTGATTATACAGCGTGAAATTAAGTTAATTTTCTAAATAGGAAAACTAATTTTCTTCAACTTTGTATTCATACTATTTTAAAATTTAATAAAATGACTTAAATAATTTATATAATACGAAAAAAATTATGCTGCAGTTCATCAAAATTTTCAATTAAACGATTTTTATGTTGATTTTTTTTTATTTAGTTGATGAAAAAAACTCATTTTAATTTAAGGAATTTTTCTAATTAAAATTTTCTTTCCTATGTATAATAATGAAAAGTTCCTTCCTTAAAGTAATGATCTCTTTTATTTGTTCGAAATCCTTTTTTTTTTATTTTTTGTCTATGGTGATGATCAAAATTTTAGTGCAATGAAACGGATGATTAAAATATTTTCTTTCGGGTTTTATTTTCTGTTCATTTTTTTTGCTTTATTTCAAAATTTCCATAAAACTATTAAATTTAATTATATTTTTGCTATAGTGCTGGGGAAAAAACTACTATCGTTTATATGGTTATGTTAAAATGGAATAGCAGAGGAGGGCAAGGAGTTAAAAATGGATTTAATATATCCGACGACGACATTGTATCCTTGACTAACAAAAATTATTATAAGTATTTTTTTTTTTAAAGGTAACAGAAAAACTTTAAATATTAAAGTGTTTTCGAAAAAAAAATTTTCCTTTTTTATTTTTTTTGTTTTCTTTTGGGGGTGGTGGTTGGGAATTTTTTTGGAAATGAAATAAGTTCAATCAATATTTTATCAATAAGATTATCGTTAAAAGCTTTTGAAGAAATGTGAAAAAAAAAAAAAATTTGAAAGAAAGATGGAAAATTTTATTTATCTTGAGGCTGAGTAAAGTGAAATGGAAATTTTTGTGTTTTTTTTTTTTCATTTTTGATCGAAAATAAAATCAGGACTTGAAATATTATAGAAATTAAAAAATTTGTTAGCAATTTTTTTTTTTTAAATATTTTTATATTTACATGTAATAATAATAAAAAGAAAATATTTCTGCGAATTATAATATTTTTTTGGTTTCGATTTTGCGGCGAAATTTCGGAAAATTTATGTTAATTTAAATGAAATTTTTTTTTTTAATATCTTTTCTTGGAAACTTTTATTTTTAATGAATAATTTTTGTAATTTTTAAATGCGCACATTAGGTAACTACGTATAATTAGAATATAATACGATTTTATTTAGGAAAATGTTTAGGTACTTTAAAAGAAAGTTTGAAATTTAATTTAAATATGATTTTTTTTTTTAAAATTAATTAAATTAAAATGATTTTTTTAAATAATCTATTTTACGCCTAAAAATATGCAAATAATATTTGGAGTTTGAAACACGCTCGCGACTTTTAATTAGCATGAATTATTGCTTAACAATTACAATATAATCTAATATTAAGAACAAAACTGAATCAACACTTTCCTATAGTTCCTAGAAAATCTAATTTTCTTTTCGATTTTTGATCTTCGTTTTGAAAATTATTTAATATTCGAATATTGGTTCATAGCGACGTGATCATAACTAATGAATGAATCAACAAATAAACTTACTATCTTTAGTACTTGCCAAGTAAAATTTTTTTTTTGTGAATGGCGAAACTTTTAGGATCTTTTGATGAAAAGAAATCATTTTATTTAACTTGTATTATATCAACATTTTCGTTTAATCTTCAAGAACTTGTAGATTCCAAGCACTAGATGGCGGAGAAGCGTAATGCAGCTTGGAAATATAAAGTATGTACTAAGTTTTGTTTGTTATGACTGGTTCAACGTATATAATAATGAGTTTTATTTATAGGATATGGGGAGATAGTAATTGGGAAGGAAAAAGAGGTTATATGAAAGACTTCATACTGCTTCCCTACACAGCGACATAAAACATCTATTGTGCATACAATAAGTAAGTAAAAGTAGATGTCATTGTTTAAGCTTCTGTAGAATATTAGAAGTTTCCAGTCGGCTGTGTCCCTGACTCATGTAGGAGTAGAAATTGTAGTATTCAACGTTGTTTACTTATGGCAATTCTGCTTAAATTACATAATTTGTAAAATTCTTTAAAATTTATTTATTTTTCGTGTTAATTTTATTTATATTTTTATTAAAAATAAAAATAATCATGAAAATTATGATAATTAGAATAAATTCCCTAAACTTTACGAATTCATATTCACATGTTTTTTTAAAAATTTTATTATATTATTAATGAAAATTCCAATGAAAAATATATATGAAAAAATTTAAACAATTTAACTTTTCTCATTCTCGCTTATTCGTTTTTTGTATTTAATTTCCCAATAGATCATTGACGTTGATTGACATCATATACAGAAATTAAGGGAAGAAAATCTTAAAGAAAATATTATAATTTATGAAAAAAATAAATAAATATATAAAATCGATTTATATATTTAATAAGAAAAAAAGGTATAAATCGAAATTGACAGGTATATGTAAAAAATGTATTTATATTTGTCGTTGTTGTTACCCAAAACCATTTAACCTTAGCATAAAAATTGTTTGAAATGTATGTAAGTAGCTATATGGATATTAGAGGGTATTTTAAAACCAATAATTTCCTTTTATTTATTATATAAAATTTATTTTACCTTATTTGTTTATATCAAAACAGAAAGGAAAATAAAGTTTTTTTTTTATAGTATATAATTTTCCCTTAAAATATATAAACAAATATGTAATGAACGTATATATAGAAACAATAATAAAATACATCAGTGTTAAATCCGATTACTAACCAAGTCAAGTATAAAAATCCTTTAAGAAAACTAAAAAAAAAAAAAAAACACAACTAAAAACATAAAAATAAATAAATGAAATTGTATTTTTTTTTTTAGTTTTTTCATATATTTTATATCTACAGTAAACTATCAGTAGAAATGCTTTCAGCATACTGATAACTATGTCAATAGCAACTAATAAGAAAAAATCGATCAATCTTTCATTTAAATATTTTGAAACTATAGCTCAGTACACATAGATATACAGATTATTTAATGATTAGCAATCAATTGGTTAGTACAAGCAGTACAATTTGTAAGAAATATAATTAATTTGTTAATATAATAATTGCAAGAAACTAAATAGATGTCCAAGCAAAAGCAGATAATAAAAGTTTTTTCAATTAATTGACAAATGAAACTTAAAATTTGAAAGTTTTTTCGTAGTATTACTAATTTCCGTATCAAAAAATATGCATTAATCAATGTACAATACTGAATCAATACAATAGATTACCACTTGTTTCGGGTTTCCCATAGTTCTGAAAATACCGATACTACCTTCATTCAGTCCTCATCTATTGACTCACTATAAATGAATAATAACAACCATTAATAATGAATCCAAGAACCATGAATTACCATAATGTTAAGTACATATTTAAATAGTATTAGGATATTTTATCCTAAACTTTGTATTTGGGGATTTTGCAACTTTACAACTATCTATAATTATAAATAACATATTTATATAACTGCACCGAGTATTTTCTCTTACTCGGTTTTTATTAGTTTTCATTAGATCGAGTTTCTACTGTAAATATAGTTTTTATTTTCTTTCTTTAATTTACTATATATAGAAAAACATTGCCAAAAAAATATATTTTCAAAAAAAAAAGGGAAAACAACAAAGTGGTTTTGTTGTTAAAAGCTTAAATATGTCTTAAACTCTGTACACGCATACAATTTTACATATATATGTACATCTATCTACATATTATTATATCATAAAATCTTGTCCCAAAACTATTTTCCGTAACATTTATATAGCTATAGTCGTCGTTGCTATTTTTCTATTTTTTTTTTATAAAAGTTAGCTATAAATATTTATTATCCTTTTAAATTCAAATATTCAAAGAAGTACAAATATATATATAAAAAAAAACATCCTTAAAAAAAAGGAGTCGAAAATTTTATATCTCTTGTGGTTATAAAAATTTTATATAAATATGTAGGATAACTTGATTAATTGCTAGTTTATATGTTTTGTGTGTTAGTAATTTTTGTTGCTATTATTATTATTACTATTTGTATATGTATTTGTGCGTTATAGAAATTTAATTTTTCCTTTTTTTTTAGTTTTTCCTGCCTTTTATGAACGAACATATCCTTTTATTTTCATAGGTTTTACACATTTATACATTTATATTTGTATAGCAATTCCAAGTCAAATTAGTTAAATTGGTGGATTTTTCAAATTAAAATTGATATTTTACTGTCTAAGGTTTGAATCGTACGGTTTGAAGAACAGAATTTAGTTTATGACATAACTGGAAGTGGACTGCTATTTGTTACATTGTTAAATAATGAAATTTGCTAGGAATATCTCTTATATTAAACGATTACACTACAAAATTTCTATTATTTTTTATACATTTAAAACAGCTCACTTCATTAGTCGTAATGAATTATTTCGCAAGAGGAAATACAATATAGTGTAAATCCGTATGTGCTATAGAGAGGAATGAACAAGCTTTATAATTCGCAGACTTATTTTACTATCTAGTTTACCGAAACTAGACTCTTTGACTCCAGTCAATATATGTCACTGTTTAGTACCGAATCTAAGTTAATATAGCCATACATTATTTATGCTAAACACAATGTCTATATTGATAGTTCACATTAAAAATGAAATAAATATTTTTTTTTGCTTCCAAAATTAATTAACCTATCGTTAAAGTAGTTTTAAACAGCATATTCCCACAATTTTAAGAATTTAATATAAAAAAGTTGGTTATTCTTCACACTAGTACACAATTTTCAGGTTTTCACAAATATTTTGGCGCTATTTTTTTGAATTAGTTGGCCTAAACTCAATTGTTAAAAGTTAGTGTTCAAAAGGCCTTCACATTTTTGAACAATCTTTATATCAAAAGATTAAAATTAAAATATAATTTGTCTCTCCTATAAAATATGATAAATAGGAGTTGAGGCGGTTTGAAACTAGGCTAACGTTATTTATAAAATTTTAATGAATTTCAAGGAAATTTATTAAATTCGTATTTTCAAAAAACTTTTTACACATTCGTTAAAAAAGTTATATAAGGCTAAACAAAGACTAAAGCTGGTATCACAGTGCCACCGTCACCGTCGCATTAGCAGCTGTGTAAAATACATAGATTTATACTTAAGCAATTATATAAACTTAAACTTTGGCGGTGATGGTGAAGTAAACCAATTTGTACTATCAGTGCTGAAATACGACTTTGACACAATTACTTATTTTAAAAGACTTATTTTAAATTATGTAATATTAGTAAGTAGCATCAATTTTACAAAAAAGTAAGGAAATGACAACTTTGAAATCTTACTTTTAATTCGTTAAATGTAATTTAAAATTTAAAGTGACCGTCAACGAACGTTTTTTATGATTCAAGCTTAAATGTGAAGCCGCATGTAATATTCAGCCGCTTGTAAGCTTCTTTTTATTCTAAACTATTACTGAAATATTAATCTGTTTAATCTATTAAAAATTAATTAAACGCAATGGAAATTGATATTAAAATATAAATATTTAAGTTGAGAAACATTTCTATTTCAAAAATTCTATTTGTAATTATAAAAATGTAAAAAGAAAATATTTTGTTTTTCCTATTCAAATATTTGATTTGGAAAATGATTAATGATTGAAATGGAAATGGATCAATTTGATTTGGAAATGCTATACAATATTAAATTATCTTTATATATTATATTATAACTATAAGGTTATTTTACACTAGAATGAATACACCGTAAAATTTATGCATATTTATCATCTCTAAAGTCTAAAGTGTGTTATGTTATGAATATTATTGTATATATGCAAATTCATATTATATACTAAAATGTATATATACATATATTTATGCTACATATGTGAGGAGGTACAAAAAAAAATCATATCCCAAAGACTTATGATTATGATTTTCTTCTCTTTTTTTGGCAACAATATTACATTTTTTTTTATATGTATATAATGATTTAGAAATTCATAACCCAGTGAATTCAAAATTATTATATTTGAGATATTATGTTGTAGGTATTTTATGTATATATAAATATTATGTATTATATAAAATAAAAATTATATAGTATTATTTTATTATAATTTACTTTTATATATAACAATATTTTTTTTAAAAATATTTTAGTTATTATTGTTTTTAGAGTGTTTTTGTTAAAACTAAAGTTTTGTTTTTGGCGAAAATAAAATAAAATAAATTATAATTAAAAGTTATACAATTTTATAAAACAAATGTTTTAAAATATAATTACAATTATGTATTATATTTTATAATTTTTAATTATACTAACAACAAAATTTAATTAAAATCCATTAAAATTTGAATAATAAAAATTATTTTCATTTTTAATATAATTTTGATTAAAATGATTTTATTTTATATAATATTTAATTGATATCTCCGGCAGCCAAAATATGAAAATGCAGACAATAAAAGCGATTTTGAAATATTATATTACAATTATATCATAAAGTATACTTTATATTTTTATACTATGGAATCCGTACAATAGGTTCGTTTATATAGCTGAAGAAATGTGTCAACAAAAATTGATTACATTTTTCAGAGCGTTTTTTGAATTTTTCAGAGAGTTGGTTGCATTTTTTACAATTTAATATGGTAACCTAAATAATATGGTAACACTACAACGTGCAGATTGTGAAGGATATTTATATTTTACCACCAATTTTTGTAACTTTCTTTGATTACAAAAAACAGGAATCAAATATATTTCTATAAAATATCATAATTAAAAAAGTTCTTTTTCAGTATATGAGTAATGGCAGTTCAGTTCCAGCTGTTCGCTTCAGCCAAAACGGTGTGTAAATTATTTATGATTAAACGAATTCGAATATCTACAAACATAAATATCGATTCAAATAACATTCCTCCTTTAAATAATTTCAGCAATTATTTCAATATCCCCGGTCCATACTATTTCATGTCTTGGCATCATAAATTTGCTTGCTATAGCTATATGTGAATTACATAAAAATTTAGTTTCATGAGACATTGTAGATTTTTTTATATATTTTAAATTACTATATTTATTAATTTTTAATTTAATAAATTTAATTATTATTTCACCCATTTAAATCAAACGATATTTTCAAATTCAAATTTAATATCGTAACCTAAATAATATCTACACTACACCATGTAGATTGCGAAGGATCATTGAAAGTTAATTGCCGGTGTGAAAAGACGTTTTAAAATTGGTGCAAAATTTAATTAAATTAAACAATTTACCTCGTTAAATATTAAAATATAATAAAATTATAACGTTTTTAAATAATTATCTAATAGAGAAAGTTAAAAAATTTGATTTTTCCGAGTTTTTCGCTTACTAAAATCGTTTTAAAAATGTGCAGTGAAATAGAAAATTTTTAGTTCCCAAAATATTGTTTAACTTAAAAAGTAATTGTAAAAGCAAATATTTAGATTTTCAGTTAATTTGGAAACTAAATATTATTGTAAATATAGAGGACACAACTAAAATAATATATTTGTATATATGTATATAGAATCCTTTTTAGAGAAAGAATCCCATCATTCGCAGACTCTCTCAAAATCTGTTAAAATAACAAAATTTTATTCTCAGAGTTACAAGTTTTTTTTTTTTATTTTTATAATAATAAAAGGACTTTATTTTTATATTATTAATTTTTTTTTGGTGTGTGTACATTTTTAACGGTGATATGATGCCATTCATTCTAACAAGCACTTGTGAAAAGCTTTTATAAATTTTGTACACACCTTTTGGTCTACATAAGAGTGTTAAGGATGGTTATGTTTAACTTTAAAATAGGTATTTATATATAGTCGAAAGGATTATTTACAATTCGTATTTTTTTTTATATATGTTACAGAGTGTTTCAATTACAATTTAAAATTTTTGGTTAATTTCATAAAAAATAATACCGCAGAACTGAACAGAACGATTTTTGCAGAAAATTGATATATTTATACCTTTAGCAAATATGTCTCACAAGAAATGTGTCTTATGTCCGATTTTACAGTGAGATCTTAAGCCTTTGCCAAGAGCTTAAACTTTGGTTTAAATTATTTTCTGATTTTTCAGTGCAAGCTTAAAGATTAGTCTTAAGTGAGGTTTATTATTCAACTGATTAATTTTCATTCATAATAACATTATTTTTTATTAATCATTCACAATAATTCACAATATTTGGATTAGTTAAGTTTGGCGGAAATTTTGATTGATATACCAAGTAAGCCTAAGTTACAGTCTCAATCTGCACTGCCGGTTTAGTTACGTTTGGGCATTAATATATTAAAATCGGTCATTTATTAAAATATTTTAAGAAAATTTAAAATTGGCTATAATTATTCAGGGCTTATATCGAGGGATTTGAAAAATTCTTAATGTTAAATATTTTCGATTCGATTTTAAACTGTGAATTACACGGAGCACGTACTTATAATTGAAAAGAGTATAAATACTTATCTATATAATTTTAGTTTGAAGGGTAAAGTCACGAGGTATTAAACTATTTTAATCAGTAACTATTTTAGTAATGATTTACGAATTAAGTTATTGCGAATTAACTTTAAGTACACCCTTGCAATAAGATCCAGAGTAATTGCATTATATTTGATATTACTATAAGAATAGCTTCTTGCGAGAGTATAGTTGAAGTTTATTTGTAATAGACTCTAGAATTTAAAACTATACTTACTTACTTACTTACTTTCCTGGCGTTACTGGCCGCTTAGCGGAGTTTAGAACGGTTAATCTTTGCGGTTTTTTCCTTTTTAAACTTTTCCTAATAATATTTTTTTAGGTTGTGGTTATTAGTCCCCAGCCAAACAACGTTTATTGGCTGCTATGGTGTCATTGGATCCAGATGTCGGGATTGTCTCTACCCTGCAAAAATATTTAACATTAAGCATTTTTCAGATCTCAATCGAGAATTCTAGAGCTATGATCTACATCTATATGTTAATTCATTACTGATTAAATAGTTACAGGTTAATATAGTTAAATATTTTTTTTTGTTCTTATAGAAATGATAACTCGTTGAGAACAGTTCAATTTTCAGTTACTCTTTTAGAACATTTCAATTAAATATACCGAATTGTTATCCTATAAAGAATACGGACTGGGGACACCCTGTTTATTCATATATATATCATAAAATGTACGCTTATCCATTTAAGGTTTTTTTTTATTGTAAGTATAGTCAAAATAGAAATGAGATTATTTTTTCAATGTGCTGGGGTTCATAGTAATCTACTATAACTATAACTAGATTTTACTTTTCTAGTTTTCTAGTTTTATATACAATCCCAAGTTTTTATCATTTACCTATATATATATATACATATATAAATATTACTTTTACTATACACTCTGTTACCTGATTAAAATTTTCTCAAGTGCGAATAATATTCCCATCATGATAATATTATTCACAAGGTTTAAAAATTCAAGCTGTATACACACCACCAATATTGAACAAGATGATATTTAAAGCTTAACGGAAAAAAATATCCTTTTTTTAATATTAATTTTAAAAGAATTTATGAAAAACTGGAAAAATGCATTTAGGACAAGTAAAAAACACAGGAAAATACATCAACAGCTCAGACAATTTTATGAAAATTTGTATTAAAATGTAAAATTATGTATATGAAAATTTCGTATATATCAAAATTTCGTATTTGAGAATTTTGGAAAATTTTAAAACGAGGGTGTTACAAAAATTGTAATTATATATTTTATTCGGCGTAGTTGTTGCTGGGATGTCATGGTAAAATTCAGTTAAACCTTTCAATGTGTTTTTAAGTATATATACAAAAGTATTGAGGTATAATATAATTTTAATATTAATTTTAAAATATAATATTTAATTTGGTTATTAAATTTTTAATTAAATGTGTTTATTAAAGTTAATCATCATTTTATTATTGTCGTATATATTTAATAATATAATAATTATTATTTTAGTCACAGCCAAAATTTTTTTAATGATATAGCTAAGTTCTTAATTCCTTTATTTAAATTTTTTTTTTTTTGTTACAAAATGATGGTAAAATTTAATATGAAATTTATAATTTTGTAAAAAATGAATAATAATTATAAAATTTTTACTTTTGAAAATAGTTTTTATATGTCGGAAATATATTTTTAACAAAATTTTTGTAATTTATTGGTTTTATTAAATATAAAGGATTAAGGATTTATATTAAAAGATTTGTAAAATAATTGATTTATCATAAAATGTATAAGATTATTGATATTATTTTCAAATAATTATTATTACAATTTTCAATTTTCTTACAAAAATGATTATTTTTAAACAATTTCCCTAATGAATATTTTTGTACTAGTTAAAAATAAACAATTCCACCCCCAAAAAGAAAACTATTTTATTTTTTCTTCAGTTTTTATTTTATATATTTTTTTTTTTGTAACTTAAATAATCAATATTTGAATAATGCCCTTGAGGTTTGTTAATTGAATATTTTCCTTTGGGCCAAAGGAAAAGAATGAGTTTGATAAATTTTTGTGAAGAAATTTATTCATTTAAAAAAAGTTTTTAGATATTTTTCTTTCTATACATCAAAACTAATTAAATTGTTCAGAAAGACATCCGGAAAGAATGAGTATAGAGAGAAGTTAAGATAAATATATATTTTATATAGACAAGGAAAAATAATCAAATATTTTAAGGACTCATCTTATTTTTATATATATAAAATTTTCCCCAAATTATTCTCTCCACATAATATTTAAGTTAACTTATCAATAAAAGAATCTACAATTTCAATAGTAATTATAATAAATATACAGAATTCCTTCAATGGGAATCTAAATTTTCAATCATTTATTGAACGAACTCATATAAATTTTATATACTCCTAAAAGTATGCAAAAAAGTATTAAATATTTTAAAGAGAAAGCACGCGCATTTATTTAATTTTTCTATATTTATTCGAAATTGTTTTTCATCGAAATGGAAAAATTAATTTTTGTGTTATGGAAAAATTTATTGCGCTGGTCAAGTTTAAATTGTTTTTTTTTTGTTGTTGTTAGAAATTGGCGCTTCAATCGTATTGAAGATAATTTGAAAATTATACTAAAAAAATCGAAATTCTTCGTTAAATATTAAATTATCTATAACTTAACTAACTCTCTGCTTCTCTTAATTTGTTAGATATTTTCCAAGAAAATGTATTGCATATCAATTCAAAATTTATATGAAAATTTAAAATTTTCTCAATCAAATTTCGTATATACATTTCCCAACAATTTTCTCATCGACTAAAAAAACTGACGTCAGTCGTTCGCCGATATTTGCTCTGTTTAGTGACCGAAATTAATCGACAAAACAAAAAAACAAAAAAAAAAATAATAATCGTAAAGGAAAAATATCCTTTTTTGGATTTTACTTTTTTTTCTTGTGTCAAAAGTAAAAAAAGGATATAAATAAATCCTGAAAAAAATTACATTAAAATGTAATCGAATAAATAATAATTCTAAATAATTTTGAATAATTCCGTCGCGTTTTTTGTTGTTGCTGTATTTTGATATTATGAAAAAGGATATTACATGAGAAAAAATGAAGGGGTGGATAATTGTAACTGTAAAACTACAATTAAATTTTTTTAATTATACTTTATATTCTAATTTGACTAAATTATAATTAAATAAAGAAAAAAAAGAGCAATTTTTTGCCTAACATTTTTTTTTTTAAAAATAAATCGTGTCCTTTTGAAATTTCTGCATTTAATTACAACTACATATGTAAAAAAAAGAACAAAAAAAAATATTAAATGTATAAAATTAATTTTTACTATTGTCCTATATAAAAAGGACAAAAACAGAAGAAAAAAAAAATATCGTAAAAAAAGGAAAAATTCTTTTTACACAAAATAGCATAACTATAAAGTCTGTGGTAAAGTGTCCTTGTTTGTAAAAAAAATAATAATAATAATAAAAAGGATATTTTCCAGATAATTTTTTTTTGTTTTTACATCCATCCAAGTGGAAATTAAAAATATATATGTGCAGTTACTAGAATAATAAAGCAGGATATTGTGTGCAAGGATATTGTGTGCATGGATATTACTAAAGCTTAACCCCCCGAAAAAAATTATATTTAATATAAAAAAAAAAATATAACAAAATAAAATAGAAAATGATTTTATAAAAAAAAAGGAAAACACCAAGGATAACAAAAATATAAGGAATAAAGTATATTTAACGGTCTGTTAAGTTGGATCTGTTTGTGTTATTTGGGCTAAAAAACCAATCTAAATATTCATGATAATTTAAAAGTTATTCAAGAAATTTTTAATAAAATTATCTCTTTACCCAATAGCCAACAATAACAAAAAGGTTTTATTATTCCTTAAAGTCCCTAAAGTGTTTTTCCATAAAGATAGTGTATGTAAATTATTAAAAATTTTGTTTAATGATATTTAAGTAATTCTCATCTAAAAACGAATAAAAATGAAGCTAATTTTTGCCATTCCTTATAAAAATACATAATTTTATTTTACAAAAATAATTCTTTATTATTCGACCTCAAAAAAATAGTGTTAATCGTGAAAATACATCAAATTTATAAGTGACCGGAAATGTACTTGTCTGTAAAATCGCGTATTATGAAGAAAAAAAATGAATCTTCATTTAACTAATTTCTATACATAAAAGAAAATAAACAAAATTTTCCTTTTTTTTATACATTTATAAGTGAACAAAAACAGCCCGCAAAATAAAGGATATAATTGAAGAAAATTACATATACGTACAACCCAAAAAATTACATGTCAAATTATTCATTCAAAATGTGGTTTATATATTTATATTTGTATATATATAATTATAATATTTATGATGGATGGAAATAAAATGAAATTTCATATTTCTATATAAAAAATAAAAAATAACCAGTAAATTAAATCCTTTTTAAAACACATCCTTTTACTCAATCTTCAATGAAATTTTGTTGAAAAATTATAATTTTACTTGCCTTGTTAAACTATACTTATAAAAAAAGGTAAAAAGGATGTTTCCCTTTAAAAAAAATAATAATAATAAATTTATACATATTAAGGACAATCTATATTTAAATTGTATATACTTAGAAAATAATTAATTTTATTTGTTAAGGATTATTTTAAGTATATTACAATTAATATCAAATTAAGATATTATGTGTAAACGAACAATTTATGGTTAAATTATAAATTAATTTAATATAATTTGTTACCATAAAAATGGTGTGCATAATTTGTTAATTATAATTCTAAATTGCAAAAATAATATATTAAAAAAAATCTATTATTTTATAAGTGAAAAATTTTATTTTTAATTTATTTAAATATATAATAATAAAAAAATTAAATATTTAATTTAAAATAAAAAAATTAAAATATAATTAATTGATAATAAATAATATAAAAGTGATGATTTATGTTTGTATTATTTTCCAGGATAAAATATTTAAATAAAAAAAAAATGAATATGCAACCACATAATTAAATAAATATTAAAATTCATTAAAATTGGAATAAAAAATTCAATACCTAAGGATTAAGAAAATAATATAATATTATGAATTTTTTTCAATTTCATGATTTAAAGGATAATTGAAATGTGAGTTTGTTTTTTTTTTATTAATTACAATTATATATTTTCAATTATTTCAATTATATTATTAAAATTAATTCAATTTTATTATTTTCTTAAATTTTCCGATATATTTAGTTAAAGTTGAATTACATTGAAATTGTAATTAAAATAAATAATCTCAATTTTAACTAACTCATATTTGGCATATGAAATGTATTTGAACAATTACAATTATTTCAATTACTTTATAATAAATTTAAGGTTATTTTATATTTCAATTACTTTATTCACATTTGAATATAATTTACTGAATTATAAGAAGTAATGAAATACTTTAATTAACTCAAACTTAATGCATTAATGATGTATTTGCAAAAAAATAGTTGTTGAATAAGAATGTAATTCGATTGAATACTTTCTGTTTTACCTGTATCGTGCATCTGCATCATAAATGGTTTTGTGGTTCTTAAGAGACGGTAGAACATATATTTTGTAAATTGCGAGGCGCTAGTACGAAAATGTATACGATACATCGGTAGTTCAATAAGTACACCCCTGAGGGTGTATGTTGCTCAAGCAGCTGTACTGTTTTATGAATAGTACTGGTCTGGGTAGTGACTCATAATTAGAAAAGGAAAATCACAATAAGCCGTATGGCTGCAGTGATAGGGGCTAGTAGTGGTCGTCCCTGTAAAATCGAATCCAATCTAATCTAATTAATGAGCGTATTACAATAAATACAACCAATAAATCGTGTATATTATAGGGTTTCATTATTACTCATTCATCTATTCACTCAGTTCTATATAGTAATTTTAATTTTGTAGGAAAATATTGCATTACTTTAATGAAGTATCAGTATAAATAAATTATTTAAGTAAAAAGTTCAGTTTAATTTGGATTAGTGGTCATACTATGAACGACTAATCAGTTGGCAATGATATTGACTTTAGGCAATTCAAAGTTAGGCATACAATTGAGTTGGCCACAAGTCGATGACATTACAGATAAATTTATTAGTCTTATGTTAATGTTAAATTTGATTCTATCAAACTATTTAAAATTGTCATTTAATAAAGTCAATGCCCATATAAATTTATGAGTCCTCGGATAAAGGAAAACTTGATAAATAATTTATAGTGGTTACATTGATTCAGTGAAACGTGTACAAAGCGATATTTTCTTATGTATTATTAAAAAAGAATTACAATTTAACATGAAAAAATGGCTTGCAAATATAAAAATTATAAATCATATTCCTAGAACTTCTAAACTGTTGCGAACGGAGTATCCTATTTATTAAGGTTATTTAAAATTTATTTATAATAATTAAATATAATTTAACATTAAGTATAATACATTAATACATGTAATAATACCTTTTAATTAAAGTTATATATAAATATAGAAAATTATTTCGGTAGTACTCCGGTTGTTACTACTTTGTTAAATATGAAATATTTTGAATTAAAAGGAACAGTTCAAGGATTTAATAAATTCTAATTAAATTGTATAAGATTTTTACCTTTTTCTGGGGTTAGAGATAAAAGAGTTTGTTAAAATGTTAATATAAAATAATGGAATTAAAGTAAGAAATTTTACTAAAAATTTAATTTTACTAGTCCTACTAATTCAGTATTTTAATAATATCCTTAAAAATTGAATTATTTACAACATTTTTCATTAGTATACTTTGAATGTGTACATTAAAAGTTTTTATTTGTTTAAACATTTTAATTAAAATAATGGTTGTACCGTTGTAGAAGTGTACTATGCTGTGATGCATTAAGTACTAGACCGAAATTCTAGACCGAACCCTCGATGTCATTCTAAGTTGACTTAGCTTTAAATGAATACCAGTAATAAGTATTTATAATATGTAATAAATTGTAATATTAAAATTGGCGAAAATGCTAACGATGCTGACAACATTTGAATTGCTAGGTCCAAATTGCAATAAAATATCACGAAACCTTCTATTTCTGGGATCCTATGCTACGAAGTGGAGTGAAAAATAAAAAAAAAATAATTAAAATTTTGTTAGTCGTGACCATTAACTTATAGGGATCTACTTATTTTAAATTTATATAAGTATTATTTAATTTTACTTTTTTTTTAACAAACCAAAATTAAACTTTTAACTCTACACAATACCAAAATTTATCTAAAATATTATTTAATTAGAAAATTCAAAAGGTAGAAAATCTACATAAAGTGATTTTAATCCTTTTTTATTAAAAGGTCATAGTCAAGGGAACCACTAAATGAATATGGGTATCCTTTTTCTATGCAAAAAAAAAAATTATATTTTATAAATTTTGTAAGACATAGATTTTTTGATTTCTTAAACAGGGATTGACTATAACTACAATTTGCTACATATAACGTTATTTTTTGTTTCATTACATTTACATAATTATACTCTTAAATACAGAGAAGAAAGAATTTTAAAATTTATTATATATATAATAAATTAAATATAAATTCCTCAATTAAGAAGATTTAGTAATATATTAATAATTAGTCGTACAGTGAAGCAACAATTATGAATTGTATGTCACATATTTAGTATTAGAAATATTAATTAATTTTCATATAACATGAAAAAAATCAAATTTGAAGTTTAAGCTAGATAAATTTGACTTATGGTTGAACTGTTTATGGTAACCCTTTGCTAATCAATTTTATCAGAAATGTTCAAAAGTTCTGAATTCTAATGTATTTTGTAATCGAGTACTAATGAAATTACAATCGAAATTACGAAGAATTCTAGCCATATGTAATAAAGTTTTTTTTTTTTCAATAATAGGGTGCAAAAATTTAGCTCAAGGAATTATCACTATAAATTTCTGCAAATATTTGGGTTAAATTTCTTGATATCGTTTGTGTGTAATTACCATAACGAAAAGGAAGCTTGACCCAAATAAAATAGGGAAGATGGTCCAAAATATTTTAAGTTTAAGAATCTTAAAAGAAACCTTAACGAGTTAGAATAATTGAAATATTTGGTATTTTCATAAATATATAATAGAAATTTAAACAAAATGGTTGAAATTAATTTAGTATGTTTTCATTTGATAAGTACTCACTACCATCGTGGTTCGTATGAATTTCGGCCAAAAAACTTTTGAATCTAATTTCTATTTTGTTTGGGCTGAAAAACTTATTTCATTAGGGATGGGACTTCATTTTCCGGATCCTGAATACTATTTAAAATTAAGTACCAATCGATTTTGCAGGTAGCAATTATGTAGGATTTTTGTTATTGAGTATAATTACGTTCATTTGCATTACAATAAAAATATTAATAACGTTATGTAGCATGAAGGTAGTTTACCAACTTTTTGGAAATTTGAATTGTGTATTACAATTCCGGTCTCTGGTTTCATCTATTTTATACCTAAAAAAAATTATAATTAAAATAATATAATTTTTCCCTGTAAATACGAAATTTCTATTTAATATACAATATTAAAAAACAAAAACCACCAAAAAAAATACAAATAACAAAAAAAAGGTTTCGAGATTATTACAAAAAGAAAAACTTTCAGAAAAACCTCCTAAAATTATAGAAATTTAGACTAATATTCTAAAAGAATTATAATTTCAATTTCATAATTTTTTTTTTGCAGACACCTTAAGGTATTTAAAACAAAAAAAAAATTGTTATCTTTTTTTAAAAATATCTTTAGTTCATTTTTTTTTCACCAATTTCTTATGCTCCAGGGAATATGTTGGCAAAATATACTAACATAAATATTAATTGATTTTGATGGTCGTGCTTCCGAATTTTCTTTACAGAAAAAGTGCGTTGTGTTTTTTTTTTATAGATACCAAAAAGTACACAATTTTTTTTTTTAGTATTTCCTGACCCTGAAAAATTTATGGATTTAATTTAAGGATACGTTTTTTTTTATGTATTTAGTATAAGTAAAAACAAAAAAAAAAATTGGGTAAAATTCATGAACTTATGTTAAAAGGGGTTTAAATATTGAATTTTATTTACAGAATTCGTATAAATTTTCGTTAATTTTGAAAAAAAGGACTTTTTTACATTTTATATTCTTCTTTAATAGAGTATTTTTGTTGTTGTTGTTGTTGTTGTTGTGAATGATATTTTTGTTTTATTTTTTTTTATTTATGAAAAGGACATTAATTCGATTTCTGATTGGTCTTTAAATTATTTCATTTTATATTTGTTTTTATGGTTTCGTTGTGTAATATGTAAAGTGCTAGAATTAATGAATGCTGTAAAATTACTTAAAAATTATAATCCTTGTTGCCAGGAATATAAAAATATATGATTTTATTTACAATATTTAATTTTGATGTGTTGTATTTTATATATAATAACAAGTGCAAATGAATTTTTCGATATACAGAGCCGTATTGAGTATACAATGATATTCAATGTGAAACTGTCACGTATAATTAGTGTTTATATTGATGGCTGACATATAAGAGTTTTATATGGAATCACAAATATTTATTTATGACAGTTAATACATAATTCTTTGTTTAAAACTTTTACATTTGATTAAGGTTGTAGCAGCTGACGCAATTACAAATTTGCTCGCGCAACATTATTGCCAATGATTCCGAGTGCACGCACGTGCGTGGCATTCTGGCAGTTACCTTATTACGGATTCTCAATAAAAAAGCATTTCTGTTTTTTATCGACTCATTCATTCCATTTTAAACGCTGACTTTTGCAATTCGGTTAAAAGAAATAAGGAGCAAATAAATATACAATTAAAATATTTTAATTTAAAATATAGAAAATAAATATTAATTATAATTATTAAACCTTATAAGGTATTTGGGAACGATTTCATTGATCTCTACCATTTTGTGAATTTGTATAAATTTTTGTGATTGTGATACAATCACAGTTCTTCGGTCAGCGAGAAAATTCTTTGGCATTTAAATGACAAATTCAAAATGACCTTTCTAAATTTTCCATAAAAAATATTCTTTTTCACTTTACATATTTTGTATTTGAAAATATTTGATTTACATTTACTATTGACAAATCATTTACACTAATTGACATCAAGTTACGAATGTTTACATAAAAATTGACAACAATTGTCAATAAATTATAAATATTTGACATATTTTGAAGAGGTTCAGTCAAATAAACTTTTCGAAACATTTCCTTTTCGATCGTGGAAATGACTAGCCCTTTTTAGTATTACTTGGACATCAATGCTTTATGATTGTGGTCAGGTTGGTCGTGAAATCATAATCTAGGCAAAATATAAATGAAAATGAAATTTTTGATTATTTGCACCGCAATGAAGCATCCGGACTAAGCTGTTTCTTTCCCCTCGACAATACATAAATTGTATGTTTATTAAATTACTTGAAAATATTTAATTATATAAATACTTTTCCATAGAATCAATTAAAATATAAAAACAGAATTTGTGAAAATTCGAAAAGTTTTGTTCTAATTTAGTTACTGAAAAATTATTTATTGACTTAAGTTCTAGTTTTTCTTTTGGGTTCAGAATAAACTGAAAATATAAAATAATTTTATAAGAATTAAATATTTTTTTTTCTCTCTATTTATGGTTGTTGTTTGTGCCGCAAAATAAAAAAAAATTAAAAGGAAAATTATGGGTAAAAGTTTTCCCGGAAAGAAAAAAAAAAACATGTCTTTGGCTCCCTTACAGAACTTTTTAAGCAAACAAACATTTAGAAAATTATTTATTATTATTAGTATATTGCCAAAAATATTCTTTAATAACTAAAAACAAAACAAAAAAAAAATCATTTTGATATTAATATAGCTAGAAAATTATGTGAACTTAGGCATTCGGTCAAAAAAAAAGTATATAAGTAGGTTTTTTTTTTGTTGTTGTTAGAGAAAATTATATTTGGAATGAAAATTTCTAAATGATTTTTCTTTATTTTTCCAGATATTTTATTTTAAACGATTTTTGTCACGCAGCGAAATATTAGGGCAAAAATTAAGTTTATAAATTAAGTTAATATTATACGAGATTTTGTTTCCATTTCGATTTTAGGTTAATTATTTAAGTATTTTATTTTCTATTTTTATATATAGGGAATTATTAATGGTATTATAAAGTTTATTATTTTATTACATTAGAGTAGAAATTTTTCAATTTTACCAATGAAAATTATATGTAAATTATTTATAGATTATAAAAGTTTTATGAATTATAAAATATATTTTAAATAAACTTAAATGGATTTTTGATATTTGTATTATAAATTGTGTTTAATTTCGTTAATGACAAAATGAAAAGGAAGTAAAGAGTTAAGAAATCGTTGAGTAACTATATTTGCCCTGGATCGTTCCTTAAAACAGATCTAAAAATCTAGAACATAATAGAGAGAAAGTCAGGATATCTAAAAATTAACTGCAGCCTTAGAAGTTATCTACACTTTTATGAGTGACATAAAATATCAATTATATTTAAATAGATCCTGTCAATGAATATGAGAACAAAACGGCGGAACTTATAAAATGTAAACTGGTTAGGACAGGGCACTGTCTCTTAGGGAAGATGGCCAAGAGACTGGGGCTCACCACGGTGGATTCATGTAGAGCGTGTCATGATTTGGGTGTAGCGGAAGATGTCAGTCATATGCTGTTGAGCAGAAGTAGGTATCGTATCTTGGGTAACTACCGGTTCGATGGACTTCAGGATATGGTAGGGATCCCGGTCATGGATCTGTTAAGGTTTGTTAAGAAACTAACTACCTAGGTTTGCATATCCAAATGATAATTAAAGAATATTTATTAATTAATTTTTCGTAATCTGAAATATGACACATAAATATAGCTACGGCTTTTATAAGCAATATAATTGATTAAAAAGGATATTATAAATAGCTGATTGGCTAAAGTGAATTAGGGAATTACCTTAGTATTTTTTGAGTGTTTTTCTGATGTTGAAATATAAACCTTCCTTATTAGTAATACTCTAATAATATTCGATTCCAGTGACAATGAACTATATCTCATACATGAATTTGGTATAAGTTCTATTAATATTTTCATTTTAAATTATGGATTCCCGGGATTGGATCCAAATTGTCATTACATTTGTATCTCATTTATGAATTTTACAATTCTACGAATTCATAAAAGTTATGTATGCCTTGGTTATAATTGGGCTACCACCACAACTACAAACACAACTACCAACTTCAGTCTTATGGAAATCAATGCTTTGAGTTATAATTGGGCTACTAAAATTTCGAATCTAGCTGAGTTTTAAATTTTTTGAAGTTGCAGTAAAGTGTAGTAGTAAATTTTCAAAATTATAACTTTGTAACATATTTTAAAATATTTTATTTGGTCTCTTGTCTGGTACAGTTCTCAGACTCCCCATCTGCGCCTTCATTTCTTTTTATTAGGTTCTTTTAATTTCTTTAATTCTTTATATGCCTTCATAGCTAAAAATCCAGCTATAGCTTTTTTTAAAAATTTTATTCACCGACATACTTTTTTTCGATTTATTTGCAAATATTCTTCTCAACATCAAAATGACACTTCAAAGTTACATTTTAGCGCGATTTTGTAGCACAATTATAACTTGTCGCGCTACATGGTAGTTGGTAGTTGTGGTGGTAGCCTAATTATAACCAACCCATTATACATACTTTTCTACCGTTGTACCTACCCTTAACTATTTACAATACAATTTTAAATACTTTGAACTATCTCATGTAAAATATATAAAAATAATTTCTTTTCAATATAATAAATGAATTCCCAAATGAAAAAATTCATTTAAATATAATTTATTTTATAATGTACATAAACATTTTACTGTAAATCTTTTACATAATTTTCATATTAAATATAATTGTGTTAAATAAATTATAATGTAAAACACCCTGTAAAATATTTAATATTATATGTTATTGATAAAATAAATAATAATTTATTCATTTAAAAAAAATAAAAATAAATAAATTTATTTATATACAATAACAAAAACCATCAGAAAATAAAAATACCGAAAAAAAAAATATCTACAAAAAATAAATCGGAAATCCTTTATGTTTATATGAAATTTTTTTATATGTAATGTAAGTTTATGTTATTATGTTATTTTAATGTTGGATTTTGTTTTGTCATAAAAGAATAATAACAAATTTTACAATTGAACAAAGAATGAAATTTTCTCCCTGAATATTTTTTTTATTTTATATTATGATAAATATTATATAAAAAAAAATTTATTTACTTTTAAAGAAAAGCTTCTAGAAAGAAAATTTTTGTTAAAAATAATATAAAATATTAAATTTTTTAAAGGAAATTTATCTTGTTTTTCTGTAGGTACTTTTGCGATTCATTTTGCCAGTTATCGTTTATTCATTGATTAACACTATTGAAAACATTTAATAATATAGTTGATTTTGGTCCCCAAATCCTTGGAATTTACTAAAGGACCCTTAGATAATTAAATCATTTTCCATCCGATTTTCATTGAAATCAAAGTGGCGCGCTTTTTAAAATTTCTGAATGTTTTAATAGAAGTACAAAAATGGCCGGATAAAGCCTGGAGGGCTACATTGTTTTCGAAAAGTTCAAATTTGACGTCTCCATATATTTTATATGGGAAATCGATTGAGTGCACACATAGGTCAAATCGGAACGAATCGAATCGAAAGAGTTTGGAACGATTGGAATTTTGCGAATCCAAACTGAGGGAAATGTCAAGAGAAATGAAATTTGACTGTTTCAAAAATAACAAAAACAAAATATATGTGGTTTAATCGATTGCGATCGGTAACTATGTGTTCAGCTACTTAACCGTCAAATCAAATCGAATAGAATCGAAACTGAACTGAACTGATAGGAACAATGTAGCCCAGGCTTTAGATTTACCAGTCTATTTAATTTGAAATTTCTTAAAAAATTGATTATGTTTTTAACCGACAGATGGCTTAATTATAAACAATATTTTTGTTTGTAAAATCACGAAAATAATTAAAATAATTTGAATTTTTAATGGGAACAATATTAAATTTCCGTCTGATTTATCCCAGTATTTAACCAATATTTTTTATATAAAATAAATTTTCATTTTATCAAATTTATATATTATTTTTAGTTTGTGTGTGTTTCCGGAAATCACGTAAAATTGAATAAAATAACAAATTGTAGACAGGACGGAAGTTTGAAATTCATTAAAATAAATGTATGGCCGAAATTTATAAATATTTTTATTTATTAAATAAAATTATTGATGAAACTTTATTTTTATGGTCCTAGAAATGAAAAATTTTTTAGTAAAACACATTTGTATAACAAATATTTAAAGGACATAAGAGGAAATTAATCAATTTTGTTGAAGTTTTTTTTTTGGTACGTATTTTTCCGTGATAAGAATATATATAGGGTCTAAAATATTGGGATCCTGGTACTCAAGACGATAAATTTGAAATGTCGATATTCAAAAAGGCTGAATAATATTTAGATGATAGTATAATATTTAGCAATTTCATCATTCAGTAAAAAATAGACTTTTAAAATTGTTTATTACAAAACTAGAATTAACTAAAATTAGAGCGGGAAAACAACAGTCAAACTAAACCCATATATATGTATGGTGTTGGTTTGTTCGTTTGTTGGTCCGTAAGAAGGAGGATTCACAAACTAGACGCAGTTATGTCATTTATAAGTCCATTTTCTAATTTTCTTCTTCTGCGGCCTTTGATCCATTTTTCACCCTATAATACATCGACCAATTTCACTTCTTTAATGAAGGCGATCAAGCTAACAGGCTGCAAATCATTTACCTCTAATTGATTTTTTTTTTAGAAAATATCACTTTAAGTTTATGGAGCAAGATTATAGAGGCACATATAAATCAATGGTATTCAACTGATAAGTTTAGAATCAAAGATGCAATTTTCATTAACTGTAATAATCTGCTCCAATATTGTATATGAGGTTGGTTTGTTGGTCCGTAATAGAGACTTGATAATACTGACTGGTACTGACATATAAGACCCTTCTTGATACCTGTCGTTCCTGTATTGAGTTTGAATAACTATGAATCATCTAGAAGAGTGTAACAATAAAGATGTTACGTTAATTGTAGGTACCTCCACATCCACATAATCTTCGTTAAGTCGTTAGACGATTTCATTATGATAAAAATAATAATTATATTACAATTCTACATTTTGTTTCAGCTTTAAGTCTACTTAAGGTCATAAACAATTAATTATTATAGAGTAATAACATTGTTATAAAGAAATAAGCTGATTAATAAACGATATTTTTTTAAAGAATTTCTACTAAACAGAAATTCAATTAGCTCAATATCCTTATCAAAAGATAAATAATGCTTTACTAATTTACAAGAAATAATCTTTTTCATAAAATATATTATCAAAATTCCTAAACTTTTTCAAAAGAATTTTATTTATTCTGAATTTTTTACTAAAGATCAAATTATTTACAAAGTTAAAGGATACTTTCTTTTTTTGCTACTCATCCCATTAAAAATGAAATTTTAATGATGACCAATTTTATTTAAAAAAAATAAAAAAATCTTTTATTTAAATTTCCTTTTTTTATTTTTGTTGTGCTTTAAAATATAATATTCTTTTACAATGAAATATCAGAAAAAACGTAGGGGTAGCCCAAAACTTGTAGTTTGTTTGTACTATCACAAAACTTGTAATTTGTACAAACTCAAATGAATGAAACTATCGATTTCAAATATTACGTGCAGCAAACTAGATCACGAAATTAACTAAATTTCATTCCATTCCTATAACAACTACTATAAGATTTTGCTATACGTAGGCATCGCATACGCTAAATACTTAAATAAAAGATAATTTCAGTAAATAACAATTTTTGCTGTCGATTTTTTAATCATAATATTTCATAGTTATACCATAACTCCTCGTAAAAATGGAAAATTTTGTTTAATTTAGATTTACAGAGTGAAATGTTGTCAGAAAATATATGTTTAGTGAATGCGGGTTCTTGTGATGACACAAGGAAATTTAAAAAGGTTACATCCTTGTCTCAACTTTTTCTTTATCCTTAAAAAAATTATATATATATATATAAATTTGGGCATTAAAAATAATATTTTTTTTTACCCATTTAAAAGAAAAAGACTTGTAAAAATAAATTCTTATTTTAGTAACCAAAAATTGTTTTTTTTTTTTTTGTTATTTTGGTCATTATCCTTGCTCTATATTTTCATTTTGTTAAAAAAATTAAAAAGTAAAAAGTCAACAAAATAATACTAAATTTAAAAGAATTCATTTTTTTTCTTCTGTGTTTCGATCACGTTTAATAAAAAGTTTTTGAAAATGAAAATCAAAAGGAATGAAAAAATTTGGACTTTTTCACAAAATTGCAATTTTTAATCGAATTATTATAAAGTTTTGAAATATTTTTTGTAAAAGGTTTTTTTTTGTTATACTCAGAAATTGTACATATAACTCAATCCTTGTGGAAAAATGGAAGTCAAAAAATTACTCGTTCCATAATAATTACGAAGATTATGAAAATTGGTAAATCCATACTAAAAATTTAATTTCACTCGTGTCGCAATTGAAATAACTCAAAAATTTGTTATAAATATCGATATATTCTTAGTTGGTTTTAAAGGAGTATGAACTGCGAGAGTTGCTCACACATTTTAGTGAGCCCATTGGTCGATACAGTCAAACGCTTCTCACAGTTTTTCGATCAATCTTAATTCTTTAATGAATGATTTAATTTTAGCAGTATTTATTTTGCATTTGTCTTCAGGTTTATTTTTGTTGAATTGAGTGATAATGTCATAACGAATGTCTCCTCCATATACCCACGACAAGTGAACGATGGAGTAAATCCAAATCTAATTGCTTGCTTGCTTGCATATGCTGCGACAATTCTCGTTCTTATTTACGCTTGTTTTCTTCATTTTCAAAATTACTCTAGACTTTCAGTGATTAGAAATACTGTAGAATGATTTAATATACACACAAGCGTTCCGCTTATTCCATTTCAAAGTGCTATATCAATTGGTCCAGTTACTTATTGACTTTACTTATCGATATTTTCTTAATTTTATTCATTATTTCAACAAAAAAAGGCCCTTAAAATATTAACGTTTCGGTAATTGTGATGTCGGTTAAAGAAATCGGTTTACGCTATATTCCATGTTTCTGGAAAAAACTTAGCTTAATTGTATTCTGAGATTTACATAAAGTTTCATTTCATTTACAAACATTTGAAACTATTATGATGTGAACAAACTTTACTTATTTTACTTTAAATGCAAGTTTTTCATTTTATAATATTAAAAATGAATTACAAAAACTTTGAGAAATTTTACAATTATTACTAGAGTGTAGTTAAGTGACCCAGATTACTTTGTCAATTGAACTTCAGTTTTATTTTTGTATACTTTTTGCAAAAATAAAAAAAATAAACTTTTCTTTTGGAATTGATTTTCAAAGCTTTATTTTATCGGAAAAACGTACAAGATTAAAAGAAAAATATAAAGTATCAAAAGGACAATAATAAAAATGAAAAGTTTTTAATGTTGAAGATATAAAAAAAAAGAAACTTTTGAAAAAGAAAGTCTTTTTTACAATTTTATTACATTTTCTTTTTATTAGTTGTTTTTGTATGTGTTTGATATTTTGATTCACACACACAAGCATAAAACCAAATAAAAAATGGACACATTGAGTGGGAAATATTCATTGAAATATAGATTTCTTTTCTGTAAATATTAATATAAGTGTTTTCCAAAACGGACAGTACAGAGTGATTAAAATAAGTAAATAAAAATATTATCATCATCTTTTATTTCTACAGTCCTTGACCTCCTTTACAATTTACTTACAATGACTTCTATCTTGTCTGTTGCTTTCCATTTACTTATTACTTTAACAATTATAATATCCATCTCATGACTAAGGCAGCAACAGTAGCGAGTGATGAATAAAATTCTATTGAATATGAAAACTCACCTTTAATGTTTTCCAATTGATCAATATTCTGTGAATTCTGAATGAGTCTTGGAGTTTGAATATTCAGGCAGAAGAAAATTTATAGGTTAAAGATCCATTTTCCTCACGTATCACGAGAATTCTCTATTGTAATCTCTTTGTAAGGTTCAAAAATTAAAAACTAATATTATTAAAAATTCTACTTACCTCATGGCGAGAACAGTTCTCCACAGTGTTGAAAGGACTCACGAACTGTGCAGTTTGTCACGTCCCAAGTATTTGCGGTGGATGTATAAATTCGAAATGGAACTGTCCGATTTTTGTGTTTGCTTAATGGCATTCTGTATTCACTATGAACTAATAAATTTTTATCTAGAAAATTTATTGTAAAACTAGTAATATCAAAAAAATATTTAGCTATTGTAAAATATTGAAATAGGACAGATTCAAGCTGCAGGACATTATAGATTTAAATATGTAAATTATGTAATGTATAGTTTTTTTTTACATTTCTTTGTGCAAAAGATCCTTAATTAGTCAAAAACAAAAGAATGATAAAAAGAAAAGCTAAAACCACAGAAATTCTAAGAATATCTGTGAAAATTAGAAAATATTTTTTTACTTAATAATTTTCTTTTTAATCAAACAAATAAATTGCATTTTATATGAAAATAGTTTATTTCGAAAGTTTTTATTTTATCCCCAAGGATAATAAATTTAAAAAAAACTGTAGAATATCCTTTTTTATAAAATTTTTTACATTATTAAAATATTATTATTATATATTTTTTTTTTATGTAATAATAAAATGTAAGTTAACTTTTAATATTTTAGTCTATGATGAAATTTAAAAAAAAAAAGAAGAAAATTCTAAGAAAATAAAAAAATAAATATTTTCTTTATATCCTTTGCTATATATCCTTTGGTATAAATATATAAATAGTGTTTTTGTAATGATGTATGTGTAGTAATACTTAAATATGATATTATGTTGGATGTAGTAAAATAACAAGGAGATTGAAGAAGAAAATAATAAAGAATATTATAATAATAGTATTTTTACAAGTCCAATTGGGACACTGAAAATTTTCTTTTTGGTTGATGTAATACTAAAGTTTTTTTTTTATTTTTTATAACTATTTCTTTTATAGTTTTTTATTAATGAAATTTTTTATATAATAAAACACTGTAGTTTTTTTTTGTACATATACAGGGTGATTATTTTGGGAATAGTTGAATTATGGTTTTTGAGTCAGCTTTAAATGAGTACAAATAATAAAATTTTGATTATTTTGATTTTAAGATTATGGAAAAAAGATTACAGTTGAGATAATTTTGCTGATTAGTAACAAATATCTCAATATTAAAAGCCATTAGCTTAATCTTTTCAATGTTTTTGAAGCCATTAAGCCATTAGATCATTTCAATTCAATGTTTTGAAGCCATTAGCTTATTTCAATTCAATGTTATGGTTCTTAATAAAATTAATCGGTCCAATTGCTAACACATATCACAAAATCGTTTTGAGGAGGTCAAGGCTTGATTTGGACTGAAACGATATTGAAGAAAATGAAGAAACGTTTATAAATTTAAAATATTTTTTTTTTGTAAATCTTTTTGGTATTCGATTTGTTGACAACTGTTAAATTTTATAGTCAATTCGTCCTTTTGGTATCGGAAAATGTGAAAATTGTACATCCATAAAGTTGTAAGTTGTAAAAGAACTTAAAGTATTTCTATTTAGGTTCACAAGCCTTTGATGTATATCAGATCTCCATCAATAATCTTAGGATTTCAAAATTCTGTATTTTAGACCCTATAAACTTTTTTCTATGGGATTGTATTAATAATTTACATGATTACAGATAAATATCAAATGAATTTCTAGAAATATATTTTGTGTTGCGTGGGATTCGATATCTTAGAATTAAAGAAGATGAATATTATATTGAATGCATTCGTAACAAAAAATATTTTTAATTATAATAAAGTAGCCGGTTGTCCGGAACATTACATATTCCATTCACTTTTCGAGTATTTTGTGAAATTGTGTTTCAACATTAAATTTGTGGTTTTGGGTATGTAAAGTGCATATGAACGGGTCAATACACCTAGATTTGAATATATATAAATATTACTTAGTACAAAGATTAATTACACTTTATATATAAGTAAATAATAATAAAAGTCCGCAACATTACTGAGAAGCACCCTCTTCTTTATCAAACTTAATTTTTTGTTATCAAAAAAAATTAAATAATACCCAGGGGGGTGATGTGTGCAAAATGATACACCATAAAAATATTATTATTGATTTATCTTTTTATTATTATTATATACGTTCATTTAATGTTTATACCCCAAAGAAAATATATTTTTTGTACAAATTCTATGAGTTAAAAAAAAAAATTGTTTTTTTTTTTTTTATTTTTATTTATTTTCGACCATAAAGATACAAAAATTGCAGATAGATTTTTATTTTTATAGATGATATTTTGTTTTTTTTATTTTATAACCCATCAACTAAATATAGTACAAGCCCTTAGTAAGTTCCCAGGACCAAAAAAAACAACAATAACAACAAAAACAAACATAAGGACTTCAACCAGTCTTGAATGATATCGTTATGGCACATAAGGCACACAACATAATATTATTATTATTATTTATATATAATAATAAAATTATTATAAACGAAGTGGAATTATAATGGAAATTGAATTTTCATATCAGTAAATTAATTTTCTATATAATATGAAAAGGTTCCAGAATTTTTTTTTTTTGTATACTTTTAATTTCCCTCTTGACAAAACTGAAAAATATAATAATTAAATCAAATTTATATGAAAATACATTAATAATAATAATTTTCTGCCATTTTTTTTTGTTGTTGTAGATATGGATCCTTGATAATTGAGGGACTTTTTATATATGTATATAAATTATGGTATCATTTATAATATTTATATAAAATTTGAAGAAAATTAAATTCATATAATTTTTAAAATTTTCTTTTCAATTAGTAAAATATTTTAGAAAATTTTTCATTTATTTTCTATGGCAATTTTAATTTTTTTTTTTTTTGTTTTGGGTGGGAAATCTTACAATTTTAATTGATGATTTTTTGTGTTTGTTCTTGAAATATTTATAAGGAAAATGATTAATTTTATTTTATTATACCTAACTTTTCTTATTTAATATATATTTCAAAATTTAATGAAATTATTTATTGTGATTAATTATAAACAAAATATAATATTAATTAGACTTTATGTATCTGATTTCAATTTTATGAAAATATATTTATTATGAAAGAAATGTTTAGTTCATAAAATAGAAAATCTACAAGCCCAAAACATTATGAACATAAGAAACATTAAATTTACTTAAATAAATAAGAACCATAAAATTAAATTGTATGGTTAAAATCATAATAGGAATATGTATCATTAACAGAAATGGTTTTTCTCTATGGAAATTTTGAAATAAATATATGTCATTATAAATCGTCACTGCAGTTCTTAAGTGTTTAATATGACATTTTTTGGACTTATCGAATTATATGGAAACCATTTTGTTTTATTGATACCATTTATTAGATATTAAAGTGAAAGTTTTCTTCAAAGAGCCAAAATTTTAAATAATTATCAAGGTTATTTGTGCAATATCCAAACTTTATTAGTCATAACCTTGTAAATCTCATAAAAAATGATTCAAAATCAATTTCCACCAAAATATTGAATTATCGGGGGTGTTCATACATTACTCCAAATAATGTCGATCACAATTTGTTGATAAATAAATTAAAATTCATAACTTATTATCCGTTTTATTGTCATTTCATACATTATGTAATGTTCAGAAATGTGCAAAAAACTTTGGTATTAAACCTTAATAATAGAAACTGAACTGACGAAATGTAAATTTAAAAAAACCCGAATTTTTCTATAGTATAATTTGCCTTAAAGCTATTAAATATTGTCTTATGTTTTTGGATTTGTTTAGTAATTTTTTATTCACTTAACAAATAAGTTTCCTTAAGTTCATTATGGTTGGCCGTTGGGTCTTCATTTTTACTTTCCAAATTTAAGATAATAACTTTTTTTAAATTATTATTCTGCTTAAATCTATTCGTATTTCTTTTGAATAGGCTAAACCTATATTTAATTTATCTAATTTGATTGGAAAAATTTTACATTAGGTCGTATAGCTGCAATATAAGCAATCATCCAATTTCCGGTTCATATATCAAAATAACATTAATTATACATCATCTAATGGGCATAAAACGTTACTGCAAAGTCTTTTTTTAGGAAAGTCGCAGTTAAGTTGATAATATATTAGTCAATACTTGATAGTCTGGGACAGTATGACTATATGATGTCATTACGTACTGCAATATTGATGACTATGTATAATATATTAAGTAAATTATAATATAATTGGTAAATTTCATCAAATTGGTTAGATTTTTCATATAATACTATAAATATCAGGCTGCAATAAGTGTAGGGATGAATGTAGTTTATATAACTAGTACAATATAAATAAATATACCAAACATTTTGAAATATAACATTTAATATTATATACAAATAATTGCAAATGTAACATTTTGTGAATGTCATTGAAAATGGAATGAAATTTTGTATAAATGCAAATTATTCAGATTCATCCAGGTGTAATTATTAAATATAATTAATATTCTTGATGGTTAAAATAATTCATTTAAATTTTATTACTTGTAATTAAAAATCATTATTTTAATTTTTATTAATTATAAATGTCAACATGCAAAACAATAATTTTAAATTTAACTAACAATTTTGAAAATTATTTATTATAAAATTATTGTAATATGAAAGTTAATGAAAAGTAAAATAATAAAAATTTTGTATTTTATAAATAATTAATTTCATTTTTATTGTGTGTAGTTTTTATTTATTAATAAATATTAATTATAAATATTAAATAATAAAGTAAGGATTTTAATTTTTTAATTAAAAATTTATTAGATGATATTTTAAATTTAATTATAAATTATTTGCATACTGTTAGGCACTACATAAAATAAAATATAAATATATACTCGGCAGAGCGGGATAAAGTTAGGCGTAACGTAACATACTATCCGTAAAAACATGTCAATGGTTGAACTGGTCGAACGACATTTAAAATCGATTATGCAAGATATATACCTTCTTTTCCTATCCTTAGCTGATGCTAGGTAGAGGGATCTTCCACGTGCTGAAAAAGGAGAAAAACGTGCACTGCGCTATCTAGTGCCAGGCATTCCTCTCTAAGTATCTACTACCTTAACGAACTAAACAATCGAGATAAATCTAAAATAATTTCATTTATCACAGGGTTCACGACATTTACGAGAATGTGTGGTAGCAAAACGGTTTACTGGCCTGTCCAGAACAGGCTGTCTAGGACTCGCCTCGAACTAACCAATCATTAAATACCACAAAATTTATCAAATGAATTTTATTCCCATGAAAATTCAAAGTTAACAATTTTTTAAAATATAATTTATTTAGTTGAATATCGAAAAACTATAAAAATTCTATTAAAATTATATAATAAATAATTTATGTATAGTGAAAAATAAATTGATGTATCAATAAAATATTGAAATAGTTTGAAATTTATTTTTATTGCTAAAGAAAATCACAAATAAATATTCTAAAAGTTTTCAAAAATAAAATAAAAAAAAAAAAACCGATTAAGGTCAGAAAATCAATTTACCATATCAAACTAAATATTTTATATTTATATTCTATAAAAGGGTTTGTAACTAATTGACCGAATACCGAATTGACCGAATTCACAATTTAAGTAATAATTTTACTACAGACACAAATTGACGAATTCATAATCATAGATTTTAAGGCAAATTTATCGAATAATAACACAATTGACCGAAGGTAAAATTATCCGAAAAGGTCATTATATATAAATTAATATTGTTTTCAGTTAACTTGAAATTCAGTTTTTTGTATATAAATTCTGTATATAATCCGGCTAAATGTCCAATTGTACCTTTAGCCGGCTACCTTTATAAAGTTAACTTTTTAATAAAATATACCATAACAAATTTCTACTTAAAATTGGCAAGTTTCCCAATAAAAATATTAATTTGAACATAATTTTTATAAAATAAATTCAAAATTTTTGCTTTAATTTTGTGTCCTCAATTTATTTATATATAAAACTTAAAAAAAAAAATAGTTAGAACTATCAACAACAACACAAATTCAAATAAAATTCATGGCAAGAAAGAAAAAGGATGAAAAAAATAACACTAAATATATTTCTTAATAGTTCACTATATTATTATATACATCACATACAGAGTAATAAATTCCTTTATATTATATATAATATTTATGGTGAAACCAATAAAATCTACGTATATAATATAATCACTAACACCTGAAAAAATAGAATCCTTTTTTTTTGTGAGGATTATAAATGTTAGACATATTATATATATAAATTTTGAAATCCTTTTGTCCTTTTTGTTGACGCTAAAGTTAAAGGAGTGTTATTTATATTTTCCCTTGTATGGTTTTTGGTTATAGTATGTTTAAATATTATACCAAAGGTAAGTGGATTGCTTGTATAGGACCTTCATTTATCTCAGAAAAAGGGCACAAAAAAAAGAGAAAACTGGGACAAAGAAAAAAAAATTAGATTGTGGTATTCTATTATTTGATTGGGATTGTATATATATATATATATTAACATATTACACAACATAGTTTTTTTTTATAGAGTTTTTCTTGTATATTATATTAATCTTTTGGGATTTACCACCACCAGCAACATCAAACCGCCCCTCTCAGTTTCTTTGGGATTTAAAAGAAGTATAGTATATTTTATATCCCGGGTGAATCATGTGGGATTTTATGTTGACATTAAATTGTACGCTTAAAATTTTTATACTTATAAGGATAATTTATATAGTTTTCAAACAAAAACATTTATCTTCAATGTTTTTGTATTGTTTAGCTGTCCAAAATATACAAATCTTTTTTACCTATATATAAAACTCTCGCCAAAGGTGCAATTCAAAAGGAATTTGTCGTTTTTTGTTGTTTGTACATATATGTGTGTGCTAATATTGTAAAAAAGGATGTTTAATTTTATATCGATAAAGTTTTTTAGAAGTACAGTGTGTGTTCTTTGTTAAATTAATTTGTTACCAAGGAAAAATTGTTGATATTAATATAGTTCAAAAAGTAATTTATTTAATTTATTATTTTATTTATTTAAATTAATTTATGTTAAGGATTAATTGTGTCCTTGTAAAATGATAATGTAATGAAAAATTCTTACATTTTGTTCATTTATTTACTTGTACTTCAGTCAATATAAAATTTTCAAGTTGTTATTTGTATTGTAAGAATTTAATTAAGAATTCTGGGGCCGTTTTAGAGTTCCCATATTTAAAAAGTTATCGCAATAACTTCAAAAATCAATTTTTTGTAAGGTTTTCAATGAATATTTTGAATACTAATGAAGAGTAGACGAAAATGGTAGACTCTACTTCACATTTTATAATTATGGTACCAGTAATAAAGAACAATTTCATTCGTTCATTTCGTGGTGTTATAATTAATATCGAAATTTTGTAGTACAAAGTTAAACAGGTACTAGAAAAAGTCCATTTATATTAAATTAGATAGTATATCAGTAATTTTACTGAGCTAGTTTTATTAAAAGTTATATTTTATTGCTATAAGTGTTTCTAAATATAAAATGAATTTCAATTAGTAAACCGTAAAATATCAAAGGAATAATATATCAAATATAAAACCACAACCAATTTTTTTTTTATATTATTAAATTTTCCGAGATACCCTAACAAAATTCTAATAGCTTATCTTAAATTTATATTCATTCTATCTTTTGTAGTTCTTGGTATGTTTAATATTAAATAAATTTACAATTTTTTTTACTATCTAAGTATCTAACACTGGCAAAGTAGATTTCAACAAGCAAAATAAAAATACAAAAAAAAAAAACTTTTAATTTTTTTTTATTATTGGTAAGCTAAAAAAAAGGGTTTAATTTATTTTATACACAGCATTGATAAAAATCACCCTCATATATAATACTAACAATATTTCGAGGTCAAAATCATTCACCCCAAAAAATTTTGTGTGTCCGCTAAGGGATTCAATATGTGTAAAAAGTATCTATCACTATTGAATATTTAATCAAAATTATCCTGAAAACTGAAAATTCAAAATTATACAATAATATCGAAACGATAGAAAAAAGAAAATATAGAATTTTCTCATTTTCTGGATGAATTTTATAAAATCAACATCAGAGATGGTTAAGATATTAAATGGCTACTTACATTATTTCAGTATTCTAGTATGATTGAAGCATAAATATCCTTTTTATTGCGTTTACCGCTGGCACAGAGATTACGTTTGCTAGGTCATCTAAGTATAAAATGTAAACTCATATTTTATCAGAAACCGGAAGGCAGAAGAATGTGGGACAAATCCAGGAATAGAAAACGTGACGATTTTGAACTAGACTTTAAAACCCTTAAATTACAACCGATCGTAGTAAATCACGGCGAGTTTTTGAAGAATTCAAAACTAAAATTGTAGCCAAGAAGAAGACGAATTATATTGAAAAGAAGTTGCCCAACTCTGGCTAATTTATTGAATAAATATTAAAATATTGTAAATACAATTTTTTTTTTATTGAAGGGTTCCTGAATGTAAAAGTAGATTGAATTTTGATTTGATAAAAATTTAATTTAGTTATTGGTTTTCCTAATCTATAAATAAATACATACATGAACTTTCTAAGGAAATTATTGAAAAAATGACCTTAGAACTTATTAAGGAAGACAATTTATAACTTAATGGTTTCAACAAAAAAATAAAAAAAAAAAACAGTTTCGAATTATTGGTAGAATACTATCCGCTTTGTGATCCATTTAGGATTACCAGTATTTCGAAAGTATTTTTTCGGAATATTTTTAAGTAATGTTTACAATTTCATAGTCAAAAGCAAAATTAATTCCAAACTTCAAATATTGTCAGTTGTGAATGAGCATTTCTAATTTAAAATTTAAAATAATTTGTATTCCTCCTTATATTAGTGTGAAGATCACAGCTTTCCAAATTTATATGTTCTTTATTAATAAAATATGGCGAAAAAATTTAACTTAATTTAGTAATAATTTTTCTCGCCTACTCAAAATAGGTTAATTTATACTTCTCGTTCCTCATGAGTAGAATAGTTTACAAAAAAATGACACCAAATAAATTCAGTATTGTTTTAATTTACCGGATAAACTTTTTTATTGTGGATTTGAATTCTCAAACAACATCTCGAATATTTGTGACTCCATCACAAAATTATATTAGATAAATAATGATAATATTTACAAGCAAATACAAGCCCACAAATAAAATTTGATAAAATAACAAAAATTTTTTTACAAATAATGAACGATACCAAAGAATATTTAATAAATAATCAAGGACATTTTTATCCTTGTGTTGCTGATTTTTTATACAGAATTTATTTAAAATATTTTTTTTTCTATTTGGTTCCTTTCAGAGGATGGTAAATATCGAAATTTTATGATTACAATTTTTAATTTATAATATTATATAAAAATATAAATAATTATTCATTTTCATTTTTGTTACTTAAATAAGTTTTTAATCAAATAAATTAATTAATAATTATTAATATTATAATCATTTATAAATCTAAAAATTAATTGTTCTCGAGTGCAAATTTCTTATTAAGAGTTGAAAAAGTTAAGTTTGTGAATAATGAATTCACTCTGTTTGGTTGGTTTTAAATGAGTGGAAACTTCAAGTCATCAAACCAGCTTGAGCTTTTGATAATGCACTAATTGATAAGAGTGTACTAATTGAGTCAATAAGTGTAATCTAAATTTTATGTACAGTGTGTACCAGGTTGAGTTATTTGAACGCTATAAGCGTTTTTAAAGTTTTCTAGAAAGAAACTTTTGTGTTGGACTGAAAAATAATAACATGGCGAATGTTATATTGTGTCCTCCTCATTCATACATTCCCGACAAGTAGTTGTCTTGTTCATTTTCAGAATTATCTTACACTTTTTATGCTTTAGCAATACATAACCGATCCATTTCAAAGTGATATTTCCATTGCAAAATGATATTTCTGTTGGCCCAGTTTCTTTTGACTTTTTAATTTATACGGAGCTGTATAGCATATATATTGTAAAACTCTAAAGAGTCACCTTTTCGTCCTAGAGTTTATCTACTTTCTCATTTCCTTCCATCATACAATGAAAGGTTGGTCCGAAAAGCTTTAAGCTATAACTGCTAATACGTTAACATTCATTCACTAAGCTTTATGGGATTAGAGCGATTGAGTAGAAACCTTTATTTCTGGTTTACATTCAGTTTTATTGTATACTATTACTGTGTATTATCTCAGCTATTCCGCCATCTTTTAAATTGACTTTATTGTTTCGGTTACACACTAATTTCCTAATCAATTTATCTAAACTAGTTTAATAACCAACCGATTTTTACACTACTTTAATTCCACTTATGTTGTGCCTGCAACTAATGTTTGGAATTGATTATTCTATTGATAATTTGCATATATTAGTAGCGTGTTTTTCGTTCTTTCTGTTAAAAGCATTTTTCAATTAGCTCAATTAAAAACATTTGTGAACGCTCATTATTATATTTCTTCTTCAGATAATAAGTTATAGTATAATATAAAATAATTATCAATTTTCCTGCCCAAAATTTCTTTATATTCTTTCAAAAATTAGATTAATTGATTTAAAATTAAATAAAATAAGTTTTTTTTTTAAATATATTATTAATTTAAATAAATTTTAAAATTCAAAATCCATAAAACTAAATTAACTACAAAATTGCAAGAAAATTATATTACCTATAATAAAATTTGATTTATTTCCATTAAAATTTTTATAATTTTCACTTTTATACACTTTTTTATTTTCTTTTTTTCAATAAACTAATCCAATTTGTACTAGCTATATACTACCCCTAAGTGAAAATGGAAAATTATTATTGGATATTTTTGTTAAAATATTCATTTTCAATTTCAGTCAGGTAAAAAATATATAAATTTTTTTATTCACATTTTCACTTTGTTGTTTTTTTTTCTTCTAATTGGCACACGGAAAAGTGGCGAAAATATTAATTAATTTTTTATATACCAAAAATTCAATCTAATGAGAAAAGAAAAAGAAATCATATAATTTAGAAATCTGAATAGAAACATAAAAATAATAAATAACAATAAAAACGAATCATATATAAAATTAAATTTCTTCAAAAATTTTTTTGGTAAATTTGTTAATTTATTATTTGTTTACGGGTAAAAAAAGATAAAAAACAAGAAAATCGAATACGAAAAATAAATTAAGAAGGAAATTATAATTTTTTTTATATAAATTTTCACAAGCACGTTTACAGGAAACCATATTTTCATCGACCTCATCGCCATCATCTAATAAATTTCCGTTTCCTTTAGAAATAAATTGCGGACTGTTTGAATTTGAGCTTTTCGCGATCAGACAGACAAAATTTGAAAACAATGTAAAGGACCATAAAAATAAAAATAAAGAATGGACAAAAATATTTGGTTTTTTTTTGGAAGAAGAAAATTATCAAATTTTCCTTGGATTCCTTTTCCTTGGTTGTAGGAATAATTGCACAAAATTTATTACTGGTTTTTATTTTTTAATTTTATCAAAAGGTTTTTAATAAATTCTCATCCGTTTTGATTTTGCCAACAAGGACATTGATATTACCCACAAGGACAACAATTACACAAAATTTCAAAAAATGTAAAACTTTTGCATTATAAATATAATTTAATTAGCATAAATTAGCTTAAGCAAAATGACATTAGCTTAGCGATATGATTCAAATGTGAGAAATGTGAAAAGATTTTTGTCTACTACAAATATAGATTGTAATTTGAAAATAAAGTATTTAGCTGTTAACCTTATGGACTTTGGACCAGAAACGCGAACTGCGAATTGCTAACAAATGAATTAAGGACTTTGCACATGATACGCGAACTGAGAACTGCGAACTGTTTAATTAATTTTTTTTAAATAAATTTCTTAAATAAAATGCTTAAAATTAATTAATACACATAATGTTATCAAACATTTTTTAATAATTTTATGAAATTTATGAATATAAACAATTTTATTTCTTTTTCTGCGAATTGTAATATTTGGTCGCGAACTGTCAATTATTATTCGCGATCCACTCGAATTAAAAATTCACTTGTTTTTAACCTCAAATTTGTTCTCTTATGGAATACTTATTCACAATTCGCAGCCTCATGCGGAAGATTTGTCAACATTGCGAATATTTGTCAACTTTGTCCATTTCATTACATAAAAAATAGTAAAAAGTCAATGAAAATGAAGCAGAAGTGAACAAATTCCACACTGCCTATGAAAGAAACAAAGCTCATAAACAGTACGACAGTATTTTCTTAAGTAGGTCTTAAGTTAACTTATGTGGACGCTTAATTATAATATGGTCTACAAAAACAAATCAAATTTTAATATGTTTTCGAATTATTAGCGTTCCTTAGTCTGTAGTATTAAAACATTATAGCAATCTGTCAAATCTCTTAATGATATTAACGATTATTGAAAAAAATTGCATAGTCATGTCTTTTATATAGTTAATTTGTGCTCTCCATCATTTCAATTTAAAGAAAAAAACTAATTTATTTAAGTAGATATTAATTAATTAAACTACTCAAAAATTTAATCATTTTCACCGGTTCTCAGTAATCATAAATATAATGTTACAATTTATATAAAAATTGAATAAATCATAAAACTAATAAAGCTCAAAGCTTACACCATCCCAGAATAACTGGCGATATTACAATGTCTAACAAAAATTTTCAACAGAAATTAGCTATTTTTTTTTTTTTTTAACAATGGGTCTTGATGTCACTATCTAAAATTAAATTTTTCCTTACATTTTTTATATTTTTTGATATATTAATTTTCAAAGTAACAAAAAAAAAATATAAAATAAAAATATTTTCTGAAAATTAATGACATCTTAAATCTAGAATGACATAAATGTCTCTGTATATAATTTTTTTTTTTTACTTAATTTGATATAATTCTGTATTTTTTTTTTTTTTTAGATCCATTAATATAATACAAAATTTAAATAATATAATAATAATAATCCTTAAAATTTGTTGTTGTATTTTTTATACGAAATATCCTTTTTACTATACACATGCAATTTATGTTTACTTTAATGATATTTATGTTTTCTGAAAGGGCATAATGACATAGTATAATTTAATATCCTTTTTTTTGTCGTGTATACTTGTATATATATTTATATGTATAGTGCAGTTACTTTTTAGTTACTCATAAACTCTTCCTTATATATACATATTTATGATTTAAGATACTTATTTCCGCTTGATTCAAGTGTATTGTATCATATTTATGTAAATATAACGTTTTTATAAAAGGATCTCATACCCAAAATATTTATATGTAAATAAATAAATTTCAAAAATTAACTAACTAAAACTGAAATTCATTTAACTTGTTTATAACCATTTTGAAAACAAAATATCAAAAATATCAAAAAAACAAAAAAACGTAAAAAACTGAATTTATATAAAGTTCCGCAGAGAATATATATTATATTTGTTGTTGTTATTTGATGATGATGATGAAAAAATATATCGAAAAATAAGGAAGAATATTATATTCAACAAGGCGAACACATATATACAAGGAATAAAACGCCTTTATGCAAATTAAATTCTACTGGCCAGGAAACAATTTGTTGCCTTTGCCAGTTCACTAAACATTCAAAAACAGTATTTTATGAACAAAAATTTCTACCATATAGAAATTGTAATTTTTTTTTATATATATTTCATTATCCTGGACAGAATAACAAATACATATAATATTATTATATACATATAAAAAAATTATATAATATGAACATGACTATTTATGGTTCATTTTCAGAAATGATGTTTAAAATAAATTTCTACTTCATTGCATATCACAGACCATCAACACTAAACTATTAAACTGACCAAAAACATAAAAAAAAAAGAAGATAGCACCATAAAAAAAAAATGAAATAAATTATATTAAATAATTTTTTTGCAAAAAGGACGAAAAGGACTCTTTAAATATAAATTTTCTATATTTACTGTATATGTAATTATTTATAAATTAATATGCTTTATTTAGTACATGAATACAAGAAAATTAATTTATATGAATAAAGAAAATTTTTAGTAGGAAAATATTAAATTATAAATGTTTTCATCATAATGTCCAGTATTTTTTGGGGGAACAAGTTTGGTAATAGAACATAAGAAAATTTAATATAATAAAATTGTAAATTTTGAAGAACATTTACTAAAAATTGAGATGGATGAAGGATTTTTAGGATTTATGAGGACTTCGTGATTTAATTACCGAATTAAATTCGTCTACTTCCAGAAATATTAATAGATGGATGGCACTGTATTTCTTATTGTTATTACTTTCAGGTTACATGTAAATTCGGATTATTTGGATGGTCAAAATTCATATAACTTTCCTCTACTTAATAACTTTTCCATTCTCATTAAATACTGTTTAAAGAAACTCATGAAAGCTAGAAAAAGGATAATTGAGAGGTCTATTTTATTGTTTCCTTTAAACACGGTAGTACTCTAACAGATATTGAAAAGTATACATAAATGAAATAAAAAATTTAAATATACATAAAAAATTGACCTAATAACAAGGGAAATGTTTTAAAGAAGTTGGATAAAAATGATTATACAAAGAAAGTACTCGCTATATGCAGAATACAAAATACATCATTAGGTCGGAATGTTGATAAATACTGTCGGACTTTAACATTATAATCTAATCTAATGGTTATGAAATTGCTGCAGGTTTTTTAATAGATTATTCAAAAAACACAGACTTATTTTAACACCTGAAAGACTTTATTTTAGTACTATAAAAATTAAATTTAGAAATTGTTGTAAATGATTTGAAGTTTTAGTTCAATATATTGTCAAAAATAGCAAGTAAACTTATTAAATATTTGAAATTAATAATTTTCTAAATATAAATTACAGTCCCGAGTAAAAGTAAATGGTGAACTAATAAATAATATCCGATTCACCGACGACGCTGTAGTGTTGCCTACAAGTATTATCGACATACAAGTAATGCTAATAAAATTAAATGATAGCTGTAAGAAATATGGACTTAATATGAAATATAAAGAAAACAAAATATTTTTGTTAATTAGCAAAAGTTCATTTCAGAGCTCAAAATTAATGCTAGAAGGCCAAGACATTGAAAAAGTTAGGAAAACAAAATATTTGAGCACTATAGATTGTAATGCTAGAAATAAAGCCGAAACGATATCTAGAATTGAGTAAGTGAGGTTAGCATTTCGAAATATGAATAATATAAATACATTCTTTAAAAATGATATCAATCTCAAGTTAAAGGTCAGATTGGTGAAATGTTATAAATGACTAATATTCTTATATAGTGTTGAAATATGGACGCTGACGAAAAGGGATACAAAATAGCATTTGAATATTGGATTTACCGGAAGATATTGAAAATACATTCGTGATAGAATTACAAATGCAGAAGTTTGTACGCAAAAATATTAAACATCATAAAAACAAGAAAATTTAGCTATCAGGGGCATATAATGAGGAACGAGAAATATAGGTTGCTGCAAGTCGTAATATAGGGTAAAATAGTAGGCCAGAGAAGCAGAATGAGAAGGTGTAAATATTGGCTGAAGAATATTAAAGAATGGTGCAACATATTCACTAGAGAGATATCCTAAAAATAGTAAAATCGAAAGACGAATTACATCTGTTGATGGCCAACATCCGAAACGGATTGAAACACTACGAAAAAGAATAGAATTTTATAAAACATAATATTTAATTAGGGATTATTGAAAATATGCTCAGTATTTTTCAAAAAAGCTTTATAGAATAATCTTAACATATTCTGCACTATAATTTTTAATTCCACAATTTCTCAATTTCACTCATATTTCAAGAAAAACTTAACTCAATAAAAAAAACAACAACGAAATTGCTGAACTTTGATTATAATCCTTAATTACTTTTTGCCTAAGCAATTAATTTACATATAAACATAATATTTTATGTATACACATAAATTTCAACGAAGCTCAGTATCTCAAAATCATATAATACATAAAATAAATAAAACTGTAAAGATAATAATTTTAAAAAAATAACGAAAATGAAAAACAAATGCAAAAAAATTATTCGTAACAAAAAGGACAAGCTTTAAGGATATATTTTAAAAGGCAAAATACAAAAACATTATTCACATAACATTTATATACTAAATATCTTTTTTAAGTTATATTATTATTATGTTTTTATTTTTTCATGTTGTATTTATAAACAGTTGAAATGTTTATATATGTATTTTATTATAATGACAGCGTTCCTTTTTTTTTTTGCAAACTATTAATTTCCGTCTGAAAAGAAAACTCATCTATATAAAGCAAATGAAGCGCTTTTCATTTGTCATTCATTTTGTATTATTATTATTATTGTTATGGCAAAAATAAGAAAATATAAAAAAATATAAAATAAACTGAAACATTATACCAAAGGGAAATGATGTACAATATTATAATCCAACAAAAGAGCCAGAGGTTTAAGGGGGGGCATACGAAACATATATACCGAAAATAAAAACAACAAGAATAATTTGTAGTGCAGTGGGAGGTGAAAATTGTATCTTGAATTAGGAGACTTTTTTTATTATTGTTTTGAAAATTTCCTTTTTTTATAAGTGTACACAGTTATATTTTCCTAAACGTTATATACAACTAATTTTAAGAACGTTTTGGAAAATAATCCAAAAACTTTTATTGTCTGCCCGTCTGTCATTGTGTTGTAAAATGTTTTTTTAATATTTAAATAATCAGACTCACTTACTAAATACATAATCCATAATTAAATAATCAATAAACGATCAGATTTGAGTTTCGGATAGAACCAATTATCTATACATTTCCGTACGCTGCTCTCAAAGTGCGTAAAAAAAAACTGAAATTTATCACTTAATCTGCTCAGTCGATTAAGCTCAGTATACAGATAATTAATGATTACCAACCACTTGCTTAGTACAAGTGGCGTTATTCACATTTAACTAGCACAAGTAAACTTTAACCTATAAGTTTCTTGCGGCAGTGGTGTAGTGTTAGTGTAATGATACTGTAATGCATTAAGCCCCTATTTTAATTTCTGACCTAAGCATCAATATCACTCTAAGTTCCCGAACAGAGTGCCGCTATGAGCGGTGCTCACTCTGTACTATGAGAATAAATTATAAATATTTTCATATGCATAGCATAAGGTCTGCAGCACGCATACCGGCACTCTTTACGTGCACTTAGTTGATTCAGCTTTCAAAATTAGTAACACTTCTTATATAAAAGTTTAGAATATGTATAACAGTGTGAAGAATGCTAACGTTTGAAACAATTTCCTGATCTATGCTTGCATGTGGATCTGGTACAAGGAATTTACTAGGAAATGAATTAAATTTTTTATTTAAATATTTATCTTACATATCTTTAAAGTGTTCAGATGACGGCTTTTAAAAATCTTGTTAATATGAAACTACTTTGCATTAGTTCAGCTGTGCGTGCACTATTTTTAAATCTTTAGTTGTTCTTTTTTTTTTGTTGGTGTTAATAATTTGTAGAATTTGAAATAAATTTTATATCTTTTTTTCTACATTTCTAAAGATTTCACATATATTATAACGATGAACTGAATATGTCAATATGTATATGGTAATATGAATATTTAATTCTACTTTCTATATTTGTTTTTAATGTTAAATTCTATATACAACAAAATTATTGTCTTGTGTATTAATCAAGATCATAATTAAATATACATAATTGCTCCGATCAACATAGTGTCTAATAATTCAACCATTGCAAGTGTATTAATAGCATATTAGATAAGGGGAGTAAAAAGTCACTTAGCTGTTTAGTAAAATTTTTGTGTTTGAAAATCCCTCAAGGCATTTATAAATTTCCAACTTCATAAGTTTAGATTTGAATATTTTGTTGTTGTAGGAATTAAAATATTTATGTATATAACTAATTTTATCCGGAAATACTCATATTTAAGTTGATCTCATAATTAATTTAAAAACTTTTTATCTCATGAATTTTTATCTTAAAGGGTAAAGCTGTGCCACGTGTACTCAAACTTTTCTAATTCCAATCATGAAATTTTTTTTTGAGATTGCATTTTTAAGCCCATCTACTTTAAGGATTAAATATTATTTTTTTAATAAATCCTTAAATATACTCATATAGTATTTGTTTTTAATCTTTTTTTTGTTGGTGTCCAAATTGACATAGAATAGAAATAATCGTATACTTTTTGTTTTGTTAAAGTCTTGAAAGCTTGGAAGTAAAATACAGTTTGTTTTTTTATGCTTGTTAAATGAGCATTAAATAAGCTATTTAAAAAGAAAAATTAAATATTATATATCTTATGAGTGTACAAGAATGTTAATGCTAAGAGTTCAAATTTTAAAATGATTAAGGATTTGTTAGGGTTTGTTGAGGCACAAAATCTAACTCATCAGACACTCTTGACAGCTGTTAGAAATTCCTTATCCAAGTATTTTATCATTTTCAGGGCAATAGCTTCATACTTGCAAGGAATATGCTTTGCGTTCCCGTGTTCACATAAAACTTTTTCTGACTTATATTAAGTATAGGCTTCTTAACTTATACTTGAGGCCTTTTCCGTAGATCTGAGGAATCTTGGGAAAGAGTTTCGACAGATTTTACCAGTTTTTCATATACTATACAGATTATATCTGATTTTTGGCAGATTATTCCAGTTTGTATATGAAAAACTTGTATAATCTGTCAAAAATCACTCCAAATTCACAATTCTACGATCAACAGAATATGTGACCATGTGAAAGGTGTTTTCCAATTTAATGTTTTTTTGTACTTTTGCAGAAAAATTACTCAATATTTTTTATAATTATGTCATACATAATAAAAAACATAACTTTAATGTAAATAATAGTTCTCCAAAACATGAAACACATAATTATTGTAAAAATCTAGATTTAGAATCATAATTATTACAACTATGTATCCTGTATAATATTAGGAAGTTATACGAGTAGGTCATATAAAATTGACATGCGCAGGTCATAAATTTAAATATAATACAAATTGTTAAATAATTTTATATAGTTTTGTTAATATTTTAATATATTTTTCATAAACAATATGAAAAATATTATATTTTATTATTACATTAAATAAAATTAAAATTTTATTGGAATATTTATATTCAAATGGTCGGACGGAAATAATAAAAATAATTTACATTTTACGATTATATTTTAAACTTTATTATGATAATAATGAAATTATTAAAATTCATTAAAATTCTTGGAAAAATGTTTAAAATTTCATTTTATTGTTATATATATATATAATAATAATTAATGAAATTTAATATATTTTTGCCACCTCAGAGAAACCTAATTAAATAGCTACAATAATGATATTCATTAATAAAATTTTGTATTATATTTGATATTTCCAGGTGCTTAAAATAATAAAATTTAATTTATTGATTTGGAAATTGTGATGATTAATAATGAATTCATAAAATTTTAATTTTAAATCGTTAATAATAATTCAAAATTTAATATCTTAAGGATCTATGTAATTTAATGTCAAAAGTATGAAACTTAAAGTATTGGTGAAAAAATCTCAACATAAAAATAAATGAAATTAGGTTTTGAAATTTGTATTTTTAATAATGTAGAGTTGTGATTGCAGGAAAAATTAAAAAATAGATTTTTTTTTAACTTATTTTTCCGAGGATATAACATAAAATATTCTTTCTCCTTCACCTCTTGGAAGGTGTAAAAAATGCGTTGCCCAAGTATCTTACCCTATTTCGGGTAATATCTTTGGGCTACCTCTTACGTTTACAGTTGTAGCATTTTTCATATTAGTGTATGACAGGTTGACAGGAAGGGTATGACTTATGTTTATATTTTGCGACCTCTGCTACAGTTTTATAATTGTAAGTTATGGATTTAGTAGATGATTAAATACGCTTAAAAATTGGCAATTGAACTAGAAATTTTTGAATGATTTGAAATACGTGTAGGCGTGCGCAGAAAGAGTTAACAATTTTTATACGAAGGTCATGATAAACCGATAGTATCACAAAACTTCAGAATATTTTTTAATCGGATATTCGAAATCGAAATTCAAGAAACAAATGAAAGATTTTATAAGAACATAGCGTATAATTTAGAGTTCTTTATAATATTGGCAGCAAGTATTTTATAGAATATTGAATGACTGTAAGAACTTGCAGATAGCGTTTACGTCGTATTGACAATCAGATATCAACCGAATCGAATTTTGGGATGAAATTAAAAATATAGGGGGAAACTTTACACTTTACAAAACGATCTAAAGATTGTGTTGAAATATATTTGTCTAAATTAGTCGAAGTATTCCCCAACTGCTCGATAACTTTTCGCATATTACTAACATTATCTGTCACAATTATAGTAAAGAAGCGTTTCCATAGAGAAAAAATTGCTAAACATGGAAGATTTAGTTAAATATTTTTCTAGAATGGAAAGCTAAGAAAATTTACTTTTAATTCTGGTTTTTAATTTTTGCGGCATCTACGCACAGGAAACTACTAAAACCGACCCTGTTTTATAATATAAAAATATATAATAAATATAAAATATCTCATAAATTTCAATTAAAAAAATTTAATCTTATTTTGTCTTTTTTTAAATAAATGTCCTTGATAATACTAAATAAAAAAAAAAGACTGTCATTTTGAATAAAATTCCAACCAAATATATTCAATCCAATCGACAAAAACAAAATGAAAACAATTTCAATTTAAATAATATATAATATTTGTTCTTCATATTTAATATATTCATTGTCCCTGACCGGCAACGATAGCATAAAATAAAAATCAGGATGAAATAAATCGATCTATATAGTAAAGTTAAATTCACATTTATCAAATATAAATATTGGAATTTCATCATTTTGGTCTTATTTTTTTCCCATCTCATCTTTTTTTATGCTCATCACATTTGAATTCCAATTTTGCTGATGTTATCCTGTTTACAAATACATAAAACTAACGCACACAGACAGATAAAAATATGGAATTTTCAGTGGTTTTTTTTTTATATATATATTTATTTATTATAATTTTACTGTTGAAATAATATTTCCTGTGGGATATTTACTTATTCAATTTTATTGTATAATTTAAGGATAACTTTTTTCATAGAATTTTTTAAAATATAATTTATGAATTATGAAATTTTTATACTTTATTATTTTTGTTGTTGAATATTTTGTTTAGCTAAGATTTAAATTTTTCTTGTATAGATTTATTATTGAGGTCTAAAAGAATTAAATTGACAGGTCAATCTCTAATACGAGCACTTGTAATCATTGAAATATTTAAATTAAAATATGTTATAGGGTCACGATATTTCTAAGAGGGTTAAGTTTTATCATCTACAATCATGTCAATCGATGACCTATATCAATCCAAGTATAAAAGTGTTTAATTCATTGAAATCGGATAGAAATTGGTCTAATTATTGAATAAAAACCAATTTAGGTAGTTACATTAGTCCTCTATTAAGTATCAAGGATTTGGTTACCAAAATCCCGGAAGGCTTAACTAAATACTTCAAATATGGACTATACTAGTGATAGCAAGGCTAGAAACAGAAGGGCAAATTAAAATCCCTTCACGTCAGGACTCAAAAATTAAAGTTCATTGGTGAAAAATTCATTAAAAAAAATCATAAAAATATTAATTTTTATGAAATTTTACAATAAAATATGAAATTTTTTTGAATAATAATTTTTTTTCACAGTAAAATCCTTATAATATCCTTACAGGATCATCAACAAGAAACAAATATAAATTTTATATTATTTTTTATTGTTTTTAATTGTTTATTCAAAAAGATATTAAAATATACAGAGAAAATGTAATGAATATTAATAATATAAAGTCCTGTGTTTACGCAATGTTTAGCATAAAATAATGAATTTATTAAAATTCAAAGATATCTGAAGAGTAAACGAAAGATACTATCTTAAACATAAAAAAAAAAAAAATTACTGACTGGATTTTCGAATTTTTGAATTGTATTATATTTTTGATTAAACTTAAATTCCGTATTTCTTTTATGTTTTGTTTATGTTTCCGTTAAAATTCGATAATTCATTTTTAAAAGGTATCCAACAAGAAAGAAAAACTTTAAATTCTTTTAATTCCTCTGTGTATTTATATATAAAACGAAATAATTTCATAAGTTCTTTGAATATCTATTAAATTTGATGTAATTACAGTTTGTTCAAATAACTTAAATCTGTTTTTCAATGATTGTCAAATTATTGTAAATTTATCTATGAAAATTTGTCTTCGAATCATATTTAATTTGCAAGGATTAAATTTATTTTCAATTTTGGATTCGAAAGAGAGTCATTATAAAAAGTAATCGATACCGAATTTGTCTCATTACAGATGGCAGTATAAAATATTTAATATAGGTCGTAGATGTATTACTTTAGGAGGATATAATTAATTATAAGTAAAAGTGTTGCTCTTAAAATATGAAAATAAATAGTAATCTGTCAAAATTGTGAGCAATTGTGGTAAAAAAAGGTAAACAAAACAAATGCCAGATAAACGTTACTCCTTGGTCCACTTGTCTTAGAAGACCAACTACGATTTCTGCTCAACATTATAATATGCACGAAGTAAAAGTTAGAGTTTGTCAGTTCTGTTTCATCTAATCAATATCAACTTTCATTGTTAAACCAATTTTGTTTTGAATATTTAATGATGGGTTTTGCTATTATACATGGCGAATCATTGCAAATATTTTTGTTCGATGTATGTTTACTTTTCGTAGGCCCTCTAAGAAGCTTTACCCAAAAGCCCAGTGATTGTCCTAACTGGAACTGAACAAGAATTTTATATTATTTAAATAATTTATTTGTTTCGTTAAATTTGTCAGTTGGAATTCTTCTTTATGAAAAAGGATATTTTACTATTATTTAGGGACAAAATTATATGAAAAAGCTATACAATTTACAGGAATTTATTCTATTGTAACTTTTCGTTTGTCGTTAGAATTTTGTGTTTCTTTTTATGTTAAAGGATTATATTTTCAGGTACACATTTTATATATACATATTGTTTTTAAAAGGATCTACACATTTTATAAGTTATTATTAAATTTTCTATTGGTAGAAAATGTAAAAAAACACAAACACAAATATTGTATCTCAAAGGAAATTTTCATTTAAATTAATTTTGAGTTTATATTGTTTTTTTTTGATACATAAATAAATATTAATTTTGTTGAAAATGTTACAGTAACCGTGAAACTTTATTTTCCATCTTAGTTAATAATCATTCAGTTTACTAACAAAACTAAATCTTTATGTTATGAATATATTTGCATACAATTTTATGTTAAATTTTTAAAAAGTTTGTTAATAATTAAAGAGTACATATGGGAAAAATTACATCAGTTTTTATATATATTCAATAAAAAACCAATTTTTAATTAATATCAATTTTATAAAATTTTCAACTATTTTTCAGTATTGTATTTTTAACAAGTTTTACTTTTCTATGAGATATAAAACAAAAAAATATTCGTTTTTATATTGAATTTCAAATTTTATTGGAACATTCTTTGCATGATGTTGATAGGTATGCAAAATTACAGTCTGTAAAAATTTCGTTTAATTGGTTTCCATTTTTTTTTATTGTTTTCATTTTGCAGAATTTGTTACATGAAAAAAAAATTTGTCCAATTTAAATAATATAATAGAAAACAGAAATTTTTTAATGGAATTTTCCCGAAAAAGAAATCCAATTACTTTTTAGTTCATTTTAAAAAGCGTTTGAAATATTTTAATAAATTAATATCTGGAAAAAATTACTTAAAAAATAAATTTAATTTTTATAGTAAAGTGAAAATGTAATTCAATAATCGAGAGTGTTTCAATATTTAAGTGAATGCAATTATTTTCTACTATAAAAGTTCTGTAGCCACTAATGCAGGTGAATGAAAATTTAAACCTTCAAATTTGACAAATTTAGATTATTAAAATATATTTGAAGCTGTGGTAATAATTCAGATAAAAACTTCATACAACTTCATAAAATATTTCATTATTGGAAAGTTTTATTTAATTTTTAGCTATAAAACATCAGAAATTACAAAACAGCATACTCCAAAGAATCTCAGAATATAGTAATGCCGTCTGGTCAAAAGCATATAAGTCATTTTTTAGAACTTTTCAGGAAAGCTTTTGTAGATTTTTATAAGTGATAAAATCAATTTGCTTTGGTGGAATGAATTTCAAACAAATTGACTTATGTGTTAATGGTAAAAGGACATGTGAAGACTTAGGTGAAAATAAAATTATTTTTCTTAAAAAAAATTACTTATGTGGTTTTTCCTAGACGGTGTAGATTCAATATCACCACATCAATTACGATTAAGCAACAATATTCTTCTAAGTAGAGTTCTTTAACATATGACCGCAAACAATTCCTATAACTTACATTAATATTAGGTAATTGTCATTTCCAGTTTCGGTTTCCGATATTTTCCTGATTCGAATATATCGGAATCCAAAATCTTATTTACTACTATATATAATAATACAATACTTAATTGAATTTAATCTAAATAAAATCCCTTCATCAAATTATCATAAAATCTATAATTATTTTATGTTGAAAATGTAATTTTTTTCTGTTTCACAAAAGCATCTAATTAAAATAATATACTTGAGAAAATATAGAAATAAATTTCGTAAACTTTTAATTTTTTTTGTTCCACGTAAATATAATTATGCTACAACTACAACAATATATAATTTTTTCCTTGAAGATCCTTTTAACATGAAACAAATCCAATTTTCTTATTTTTCTTGTTGTGTTTCTTTCATTTATTATTCATATAGAAACAAATAAAAATCACGAAAAGAAGCATAAGAAACTATAACAATACAATTATCCTGGTTTTATTGCTGTTGAAGGTCATGAAAATAAATTTTTATATTTTTTGATATCATGAAATGAAATTTAACACAGGCAGGCAAATCACCAAAACAAAAAAGGTGTAATTGTACGTGCTAGCACCGTAATCAATGTCTCTTAAATATAAATTTTATATTTGGTTTTCCATCGTAAAATAATAGTAAATGAAAATTAAATATTAAAGGTAAAATGAGACAAATAAAAGACTGATTTTTTTATGAAGAGTTATGAAATAACTATAAAATCTTGTGATAGAAAGATTAGGTACACAAAATCGGAAATACTGAAATCAAAGTTTTTGAAAATTTCTGAAGTTTTAAACAAATTCCGTATTATGAATTACCCTTGAATTAGAATTTCTTTTTAAAATTTTTATTAACAACAACAAATATAAAATGTTAAATAAATCAAAAAAAAATTTAGAGAAAAATGTCCTTTTTAAAATTTCTCCTTTACCATAATTGATTAAGATTGATTTAAAGCTAAGTGAAATGATATTTCTTTTTACATTAAATTATTTTACAATGACATTTATTTAGTTCGTTCAATATTATAGATGATTCATATAACTCAACTCTCTGAGTGGAACAATTAGGATGTACTTTGAAAATAGAAAGAAACTGGGACTCAATTGTATTGAAATATATTATTTTAATACCGTACTATTAAATTATTTAAATTGGTGTGTTTAAGAGTAATAATTAACTGGATTAATAAAATTGTTTCTTTTGTAATTCATTAATTGAAGAATTTCATCTGCACAAATTGATTTTTCCTATTATATATTAAATCCTTAGCGATTGATAACATAAAGGAGATCTTTCAAATTGTTTCATTATTTGTTAATAATTTTAATATAACAAACAAAATTTACATAAGTTTGATTTGGTTTTGATTAATCAAAGAAAACGATTTTAATTTACATAGAAAAGATAAATTCATTAGCATTAAATTCATTGAATCCTGTTGCAACGTTGAATAATATTGAATTTTCGTTTACAAATATAAAAAATGAATCTAAACTTAATTTGCTGTTTTCAAATTTTGTTAATATTCTTAGAGAAAAATTAATGTTTGTATGATATTTGGTTGAACGCAGTTTTCCATTGAAATCAGGAACTTTTAACTCACTAAATAAATAATATAAAATATAATAAAATTACAAAAACTTCTAAAAAATTAATATAAAAAAATCAAGTCATGATTAAGAAGGGACTAAATTATTTGGACAAGTCATATTAATATTGACAATTAATATTATTATTTTACTTTCATGTTCTTTAACATTAAAATCATTTATTATTTACAAAAATATGTAATTTTAATGCTAATTTATGAAATTGTTAAGTAGGTTAATTACGGAAATTGTTTTTGATAAATGAATTCATTAAAAACTATATAATAAAATATAAAATTGAAATTAATCTGATGAAATTTTATAAAGTCATGAAAACTAAAAGTATATGAAAATATCTGTAATTTCAAGTGTATTAATTGTATATACAGGTTGGATACTAAAATAGTTCATATTTGAAGTAGTATTACAAGCACTTTCTTGAATTCGAACCAATTTCGACTTAGAAATTCATTATTTTCGGGTTCGGTTTTATAAAAAAAAGTAGTATATCATATTTGGATCCAAAGGTTCAGAATGTGTGAATGGAAAATGATGATTCATAAGTCATTAGATTAAAAATTAAATTTTCTTAAAATGACCTATAAAAGATTTCAGAATTCTACGTTGTTTATAAACTATGAAATAAATTTAAATTCTAAAAATACTTAGCTCCTGAGAATTTTTTCACTATAAGTGAAATTATTACTTTACATAAAAAGTTGATCGATTTTATTACATGCCAAATAAAGAAAACCTCATTAATCTACCTATCTCGAAACGCTTTTGACTTTTCGGGCTTATAGTTTAATTACCAATCTAATTACATATAAACCATACTTCTCCGTTAATTCTGAAGGTAATTGGAGCCAAATCGGATGCAACTGAACCAAAAAATGATCTGTAACTTGAAAAATGTGAGGGTTTATTCCGAAAAACTGCCCATATATTGTTTAGCTTCAAATACTACCACAAATAGCGTGGTATACTATTTAGTGTCCATATTGTATAAATAATGCATGGATTTGGATTGGGTATCAAAATTAGAATTTCGGTTTCTATTATGTATCACGTTTTTAATAATAATAGTAGTTCAAATATTCTAATTTTTGAAATGTAATTTAATATTTTGTAAATGATTTAAATTTTTCAAACGTAATATAAATTCAATGAACTTAATTCTCTGCAGATTTTTGCAATTTATTTTGTGGTGTAAAATGTTCATAATAAAATTTCATTATTAATTCATGAAATACTAGAGAGATACTTTATCTTTGCTCTACAATATTTATGCAGTACTTTTGTGTTGTTGTGTTGCTGTTGTTGATACTATTTAGAGGTGTACTATTCATTTTATTATAAAAGACCAAAATTTTATATAATACCAGAATTGAAATTTTTTGATATGAAATTTTACGCCATTACAATTTTTTGGTTTTTGATACTTTTACATTATATAGAATACTGAATACGTAAATGTTTTATATATACTATAGTTATGTATCAAAGCATAACTTTAATATACATATTACATATTCATATAAGTTGCCAGTTAATGAAACATTCAGGTTGTCAGGAAAATCGTGTTAATGGCATCGAATAAAGGAGAGAGATTTTTATTTTGTTGATATATTTCTATATATATGATTTTATAAAGGTTATTTGTGGTTGAAAGAATATAATAACGACAACTGCTGATATCATGAACAAAATGATTTTATTTTTATCATACTAATATTATGAGTGAATAAAGTCTCAAAGCTAAATTTACCTCATAAAATTGAATATATATGTCATGTGTCTGTGGATAGTTATAGTATGAGTTTATATATTGTATAATTTTTAGTATATTTAATATACAGGGATAATCATTTTATATTTTTCAAGCCATCCTTTTAATATTAAGGATTCTAGTTCCGATAAAAGTTTAACTAAGAAACGATAAAAGTTTGACATTTTCATTTATTCAGTTAATTCGAATTGATTGTTTAGAGTTTAGACTTATTAATAAATTTAATTTTTTAGAGTTCTTAAATCATATATAACTATTAGATAGTTATCATAAGTACAAATTTATTTCTGTATGGTATCCAGAAAAACTAATATTTTTCACAAAGTAATCATTGCGAATGTAAGAATTATTTTGTAATTTATTTCAAATCAATTTCATATCTTGATGAAAATTTAACTATGGGAATCTTTACTGGAAGAAAACATCAGTTAAATCAATATTTGTCTGTCAGATAACTTTCACCAAGCTGCGTAAAACTCAATTCATTACATAACTAACATTTGAACTGTCAGTCAGGTTATTTGAAGTATGAGAAAAATATTGAGAAGATTTTATAAAATTGTATAGATTGTGTTAGACTTTTAATTCATATTATAATCCAGATAGTAAAACTTAATAAGGGAAAACAATTTCATAAATTAATTGGAAATAATTCAGTAATAATAAATTAATATATATTAATAATTAATAGTATTATTTTTTGACTGTTTTACCAAATACTTGTCAATTTTCATATTAATGTCTTATAAAATGATGGAATTTTATTTACCATAATAATTTTATTTTAAAAAAGAAGGTTTAATGAAGATTTACTATAAGGACATTCTGTATTATCATTATTATAATTATATTATTAAATGATCATAATCGGTCTAAAAAGTAGATAGCAACTCAAAGGCAAACTTTAATAAAATTTATGGTTATATTTTATGAAATAATAATATGCTCAATTATTGCTATATATGTAAATATATAAATACGTATATGGATATATCTAATAACTCTGCTACGTGTAGTGTGTAATATTTATTATTAATACGCGTAAAATTTATGTAAAATTGTATTTATAAAATCTATTATTATACAATTTTCATATTTTATATTTAAATATATTCAAAATTGTAATTATAATATAATTTTAAACTAAAACAAATATAAAATTTAATTATTTAAAAAAAAAATCTAAATATTCTCTTTATTATGTTACTGTCAAAATCCGAAATTTGTTAATAATAATATATCTAACTAGTTCAAATAAATATATAAACTAGTAATTAATTTATTAGTTTTAAAAAAAATTAAAATCATTTATTAAGTTCCTTTAAGTTCTGAGCAGTTAAAATATTAATTTTAACGAATCTTCATAATCATTAAAAAATATATAACTAGTTAACTAAGCTATCTAATTTCCTCCAAATTAGCAAATAACGTGATATCCATCTAATGACTGGAACTACATTCCTGTAAGTCAAGGGAAGCGTTTTTTAATTCTTAGATTTGTAAAGAAAATGTCTAAGGACGTCCTCACACTCACACATAGTAAAACCGAGCTCTGCATAATAATTTGCATGTTTACAGGTAATAATTGCCTTAGGTATCACTTAAACAAGATCGGAAAGTCTGAAAATGTCGGTTCTGTCGGATGATAACTGCGGAACTCATCGTGATTGCGAAGCTGTAGTGCGAAAAATAAAGCAGTCTGGGTATCATAATAGATTTCTTTAAGTCGTAGTGTTGAGAGTCGGCGGTTCGTACTTTTGTCTTAATGACACCATATTAACTAGTTAAATTAGATATAATGTAGTTGTAACTAGTTTTCTGACAATTGATAAAAACATCGAATCATATTTGTTGAAAGAAACTAATTGAGAATAAAATATGTGCACGGAAACAAGTTTAAATATGATTTTATTTTTAACCGTATTACAAACTATCCAACTAGTTGAAAATTCAACTAGTAAATTATAGTTATAAATACACTACCTAATTCATTTTATAAATATGAATATTGTTGTTATAAACATTACAAAATAACTAGTTTTTATTAGTTAAATTGTTTATTGCCAGATTTTAATTCTAAACTAAACTAATGTATAAATATTAAATAAAATATATATTACTAGTTTGTATTTGTATTATGTATACTTAGTTTGAATTATGTTATTATAATTAAAATTTTACTCTTGCTAATTTAACATTAAAATTAAAATATATTTCTATATTATAGTAAAATATATTTTTATATATACTTTGTATAGATATGTATCCTAATTAGAGTGAAAATTTATTATGTTTAATATATTTTGAATATGTTCAACAATTTGACCAAATGCTATACAAAAGTTGTTGGCTAAAGTTTCTATGTTAAATTTTGAAATATAAAACTTTTTATTTAGGTAAATATTTATATTAAAATTTTTGAGTTTTTGAAATAAAAAATGAAAATATATATATAAAAAAAAAACCGAAAAACTTTTAATGAAACAAAAATGACATGAAAACTATAGAGAACACGATAAACATTTTTGTTTGTAAAGAAATTGAAGAGTGCTAGTTAAGTTAATTAAAACTTTTATTTGTACAAATAAATAAATTCTTCTCTAGCTATCCTAAAACAAAAATTTTTTTAAAATTATATTTACTTAATTCAGGGATGTAGAAACTTTTGACTATATTGACTATAGGAAACGAAACTTATTTCAACATATAAAATGTACGATATTTTGACCAATTCGAAATTGTAATTAATTATGCAATTATTGTTTCAAAAGTTAACGAAATTTTCATGTAACCAATTTATATAAATTCTTAATAGTCTGTTGACATAGACAATAAATTATATAGAAACTAAGTTTAAGATTTAGAACTATATTTCATTGGCTGTATTTTAGATACTAATTTATTGAGAGACATTAATAGTTCATATTCCATGCCATTAGCACGCTTTCTTAATTTAATTATTTTGTTGTTTTAAGTTTTTAAGGCTCGAAGTAAGATGTGGAAGATAAAAGTAGTAGTAGCGTTTTTTTTAGAATAGCTAACTATGAGCCCTTACGTATGTGGCCTCCTGTTAATTCTATTTTGTTAATTGCTTGTATTAAGCAGTAATTCTATTTTGTTAATTGCTTGTATTAAGCAGTTAGAGTTCAATCTATTAATTTTTGTTTTGTTTTCGGTGGATGGAAACATTACCAAGCTTAATTCAATGCGGATAGTAAAATTATTTGTCAATATATAGACATACTAACGACATCTGCCCTTACAATCAATCGGAATTTTTTTCAGACTTCCTTTTCCTGGTTAACAGCAAGGTGAAGCTTGTGACTGAAATTGATGAGAATTAGTTACTAATTTAATAAGTTATCAAAGTTTTCAGTGATTTCATTACTTCATTTTTCAAATTCAAATTGCCATATGTTCCATGAATTGCTTTAAAGGAACTCTTTGAATGGTTATGATAGTTTCAAGAAGAGTGCTGAAAATATGTGGTTCGTAACTAAGATTTATATTCCGTGAGAATTGAATCTAATTTTACTACATTATATAATGTTATTCTTATCAAAAAATAAGTGAAATGTAATTACACAGCTTACAATTCAGCGATTTATTCTTAAAATATGAAATAAATATCAATTCAAATGGAATAATAAATAATTTTCAAAATTTCCAAATAGCATGTTCACCTTTTTTTTTATATAAAATTATGGAAATTCAATCAGAAATAATTAATTTCGAAATTGAAATATGTTCAAATAATTTAATATTTAAAAACATTAATAATCTGATTGTAAGTTCATTTATTTATTTTTAATCGTATTAAATATTTTAAATTTTAATTAAATTATTAATGTTGTTATTTAATTCTTTACAAAATACTACATGAATTTGAATTTTTTATGAAATGTAAATATATAAAGGTAAAAATATAAATAAATAATTAAATTTGTATAGCACTTTAACAATCAATAATTAACTTTGTTAGGACTTTTTTGTTGTTGCTAAATCATTTAACTTATTAGGATTTATGTTAATGGTTACCTTTCTGTCTATCTGAAAACTTGGTACAACCGTGTCGATAGAAATTAAAATAATATACTTTTTTATGGAACATTATTTGTCATTCTGACATTATTAGGCTTTTAGAGACGTATTTTAATTTAAATGGACACCGTAGATAAATTGTAAAAAATTGATAATGATAACTGAGGGTGAGTAGAGTGCTATCCTGTTATACAACAGGCCTCAGGTTCCACTCCAGATATATACATCGATTTCGCTTTAAGTTGATTCAGTTTTAAATGGGTAATAGTAATAAAATTTATAATATGTATTATTGTGGTTATAAAACTGGGAAAAATACTAAGGGTTGGAACCATTTGCTGTCATAAAATAGCTCACTTTTAAAAGCTTATAGCTTATTGTAATTAAATATTTCTTCATTATAACAAAACTTACGGTTCTGAAACTATATAAAATTAAAGTAAGTTTAAATTGCAATAAAATATATTATGAAAATCGAAAGCCATGGCTCGAATTCGGCTGTAGCTCCATTGGAAAAGAAAGATAAAAATTAACTGTGGTTACTGTAAAAAGCCAATAAGTATGAAACTAATGCACAATATTATTCAAATTTTCAATTTACTGAATTTTAAACATTTAATTTTTGTTGTTATTTATAATTTATTTAATTATCATTAAAATTTAGAGATGATTTTAAGTTTTGTGGTAAATTTCAAAATTTTTAATTGCTGCCAAAATGAACAAAATATATTTAAATTTACTAAAATAAAAATAAAAAAACAAAAATCATAACCTCAAAACCGATTATTTATATAGGCTTTTTATGTATGGAAATAAATATCTACTTTTACCATCAAAAATGAGTTAGTTTTAGAATGATAAATTAGATTCTCCTTGGTAATCGTATATAATAAAAAATATAATAAAAAGATATTATTTAAAGAAAATGTATAACATTTAAATAAATAATCAGAAAGGTTTTTTTTTTGGTTCATGTTCAAATTAATCACTCTGTATAATCGTATTCTCTTATGGTCACCCTTTTTTTCGGTTGATTAATTTATATAAATAAGATTGTGGAAGAAGGTATTAAATATGATAAAACAGAAAACTAAAATAATGTTTATAATTAAAATGAAATCAACTTTGAATTTTTATCGTTTATATTAATTTATATAATATTTATATATATATATAGGTAGTTTGACGAGTCCAATTACATAAAATATATTTCATAATCTTTAATACAGGTTGAGTCAAAAGTTATGCACCAGTGTAAAATTATTTTAAACTTATACGATTTTAATTTTAGGTATAAAAAATAATATTTCATAGATGAAATTATTAAGATGGGCTTTTAAAATGCGATTTGCATAAAAGCACTTAACAAATATGTGACTCTATCGGCTCTGATTTAAGCTTCGATGTTGGACATTACATACTTCGAGATAAAAACCATATATTTCTTAGAACTTCGAGTGTACTTGCTATCCAATTAAATTGTGAATTTCTTAAAATAATTCGTTCTTCACGAGGGAGATTTTGTGACCGACTTAATATGCGGTGGCCCCGGCCTTATCACAGTATGTGTCCCCATAATATCGTATTGCTTGTTGCCATTAACTGTGGCAAAAGTAGAACACGGTAATCCTTCAGCGCTGTTGATGTGTAACTGACACTGTTGAGGAACATGAGAGTTATTTCTATAATCTATTTCTATATTTCAACTTCTTCAAGTATTATTAAACAAGTCTTCGGACATATTAAACTATTAAACAATGAGTAAATTAACTTTATATATTTTCCTGTAATATAAAAAGTTTTTATTTAAAATGTTACCTATTCATATAATATATTCCACAAAATGATTTGAAAATAATTGTAAAATATCAAACGTATTTAACCACTAATTACTCTCTGAATTTTTTGTTTTACTAAATCTATAAATTCCTACCGACATTTTACAAATGTTTACACAGTAAAAAATAAAAATAAAAAAAAAAATACGGGTACATTATAAATATTATATTACGTTAAATACAAGAGAAAATTATTGTTGTAACAAAATTAATTGAAATCATTTAATTTGTTACATCACAACATAAAAAAACATAAAGATACTTTTACTATATATTTGAATTTTTATATGGTATTTAAGAAATAATTTCCTAAAAAATTGTAATTTATGTTGAGGAAATATAAATATTTCAATCATTTTAAATGACTTTGGTTTTTGATAATCAGGTTTTTAAACTGATAACAAATTTAAACAAAAAAAAATATCTTTTCAATACGGATAAAGGATATAAAAATAAATTTATTTACTGATGCCTCCCTACATTTGAATTAATCATCATTATGTATTACCATTTATTAATGATTTCTTTATTTGCTTAATGTTATATTATAAGAATAAATTTAAATAATTTAACTTTCCAATGACTTTATAGACCAAATCGAACCTTGGCTTTGAGGTAGGATTATTTTTAGTTTTCATTTTAGTTTTAATTTAAGTATTATTTTATACCGAAGTCAATTATTAAGTCTTGATTAGATGGTTTGAGGGGAGAGAGAAGAAAAACAAAATCCATCTATCCATATAGACCACGAGAAGTCCGTCATACACTCCGCATGATTACTTTGCTACTCTCCGTGCATGCAATTTCAGTTAATGAGTATTAAAAGAACCATTTCTTGGTTGGCAGGTGTAAGAAAACTTAAATATTGTAAAGTGGCATTAAGGGGGCTGCGACCAGTCAAAGCTTCCCTGTTAATTACCTGTAAGTAAATTACAATTTTAGTTTAAAATAATCTTTGCATATGAATATCTCCAAAGTGTCACTAAATTCAGGTCTGGAGAACATTGAAATGACGAATCCAATCGATTAGATTAGATTAGAGTTACAGAACTGGGCACAGCGTTCTCATATGTTACTGCGTCCATTACTGACATATTGTGACTTTCTGTTGTCTTATAGCTCTTTAACAAAGTTTAGGTTGTGGATAAACCTGAGAGTGTGTTTTATAAGGCTGGATGTAATGTCCTGTGGGTTTAGGAACCCCTTGTAAAACTGTTGGAGTCTCTTACTAGAAAGCCCTGGGCATTCATGTAATATGTGTTTGTAGGTTTCGTAGTGCTCACAGCAAATTCTGCAGATGGGTAGTTATGATTTTACATAGTAGTTAAGCCGATAGTGGCTTGTTAAGAAGCCATTTATTAAACGGATTTGCTTGATTTTGAGGTTTAGGAGCCCGTCGTTATTTTTCTACAGATTGTGGGGATGATTTTTTCTTAACGTAGTCAATAACTTCTAGTTTTTATTTTATTTAACCGTGTGTTGTTTTCCTTATAATTTATAATTAAAATAAAGGAAAAAAAAATCAATTGTTTTCTCTATATAAATATACATTTTATTTATTTACTGTCCAATTTTCTATATCTAAAAGCTAGCCATACAATAAAATATCTGCAATATACCTAAACATATAAATAAATATATATTTAATGAAATTACAGTCTTTCATTGTATTAATTTGATTAAAATACTTAAAGTTCACAAACATAAAAACACAACTTTTGCCATATTGAATCGTAAACAGTCCATACAGAAATAACATGTTGTTCAATTTCATATATATGTACATATGTCGTGTTGCAGGATGACATAGTTATAGCATAATATTTTATGTATTTTAACTTTACGTGGTAAAATAGCATAAAACCAGGTATTTTTTTTTCGTTCATTTTAATTACTTTCACCAATTGCTTTCTAAGCAATTTAATAGTTTGTAATATTTATAAAGCTTTTGTAAATATTCTTATATAGTATTAAATGCGGTACAGATTTAAACGTATATAAAAAGGATATATAAAATAAAGAAAATATTCAACTTTTTTTTTGTGTTAGAGAGAAAAATGACATTAAATTTGTCCACATACATTTATACATAGAAAATTCAAAACAAATTGAAATGAAATCTTGATTTCAAAATCCTTTTTTATATTGTTTGTTGTATAGTAAGATTTTTAGCTTTTCAGGATATTTATTTTTTATAATATTTGTGGTATGGATGAAAATATTTTACTTTTGCTAAAGTAGAATTGATCTTTTTGTTTAAATATAATTTTTTTTTCGCTGTATTTTCTATCAATTTTTATATATGTATAAATATTTTTCAGGATCTTTTTCTTCATTTTATTTGATTTGACATTTTGACTTTGCTGCTTAACATTTTTAGTATAAACACAAATACAATCAAGAAGATATATGCAAAAAGGATTTTTATATTTAAGATTGTATTTGTGTTTTATATATAAAAAATATGGTTATATAGTTAAATAAATATAAATTTTATTATTTTTGTGCTTTTGCCATTAAATTCTGTAAAACCCAGACAGCATGCTGTTAAGGATATTTTTTTTTATATATACTAAAGTAAACAAGTCGACCAACAACAATACAAAACAAATATTTTATATAAAAAATGTGAAAAATTTCTTTCATTTATTCAGGATTATGGCATGAATTTATTATTGAATATTATATTAAACTATGCCACAAAATTTTTGTCTTACATAATACAGAAAAAAAGATGAAAAATCCATTTCAGTTTTACTTTTTTTTTTGTATTCATTTTGACTTCCTTATTCTGGTTTATGAGCTTTATCATGGGTATATAATATGTAAGTCGAACAGGAAGATCAGATCTCTTATTATTGTTGGAAGATTTATAATTTTTTTTACTGGAGTTAAGATATCGTCAGCCTAGTTTTTATCTAATTTATAGGATCAATTTTGTATACAAATCAAGAGTTGTTCTGTAATGAGTGAGGCTTCGTAAGCTTTATAAGTCTTGTTACTACCTGAAATAAATTTCATGTGAAAACATTTCAACAAATTTGAAATTGGTTTGAAATTTGGTTTCGTTTTTCTAAATAAATAATATAAATTATTACCTACTTTTTTATACTTCTTCGATAGGTCACAGATGTAAGCGTAAGGCATTTAGACACTATTCTAGTAAGACTATATAATTTTGAATATTCTATTGAAGTTTTGTAGTTATATTAATTTTATATGGATTCGGAACTAATGAATTAATTATAATCAGGAAACTTTACTTTATAAAATGCTAATAGCTTTGAATAGCAACACCTTATGTTGCACCGAATGCCGAAAGCTAATGTCAAATCTTAAAATTTAAGCAAATCCGCGACATTTATTATTTTCAATCTTATTTGAAGTTGATTCTCTTAGAATAACATCGATGTCTTATATTAAAATTAAGTCTCTGACTTAATACATCATAACATAAAATGAACGGGCTGGGGAGTCATTGAGTCGGAATCGGTAGTAATTATTGTTGTTAAAAGTCGTAGTCGGAGTCGAAAATAAAAAGCCGGTTCCGAATCCGACTCCAAAATATTAAATTTAAAATTTAAACAAAACCTACTCGACCAAAATTTATTAAATTAAATATTTTTGTAACTAAACCTAAATTATTCACAACAACAAAAGTCTGGCACTGAAATTCAATAAAAATCATATACATGTAAATTCTATACGTCATGAAGCTGTCAAAAATGTTCAAAAATGTTAAAAAATGTTCTCGGTCCAACATCTAATCAGTTTGGATGGTATGCACCCTACTCTGGCCAATCGATTCGTAAATATTCTCTTAAAAAAAATATTATCTATCGAAAAATCTTTCTTGCTCAACTAACTAGACGTTGAGCAAGATCAAAATAGGGTGATGATATATAAATATTATTTCTATTTATTAAGATTAAATAATATGAAATGTAAATAAACTATATTTTTTTTTCTTTCTCTAAGATCTTTTATTATATTTTATTTAGCTGATTTTAGTCAAGTAAAGATATTTTGAGGTAGGAATTCCCTAGATATTATTATAATACTTGCAACTTTATATTAAATAAACCAATGTGCACAATTGTTTGAATATATAGAATACAAAATTGTCTAGAGAGAGAAGAAGATATAAATTTATGTAATATTAAGGATTTGTTATACTAAAAGATTTTATATTGTTATAATTTTTTTTATATATATTTTTCAGATGTTGAAAGCTGTCTTGTAGTGTGCTTTAGTTTTTGCCTGTTGTTATATTGATAAATATGTTAATAAAATGATTTGAAGAGTTTCTTTTTTCGTATAAATACTTTAAAATTTAAAATGAAATATGTTTTTATAAACCGTCTTTGAAAAAAAATGATTTCCGCTTACTATGAAAAATGTATTCGTATTCTTTCCATTAATATAGATTAAACTAATTATTCTCTATATCTCTAGGGTATTTAAACTCTTTGTAGCAAAGAATTATTCGACATATATGGTAAAATAGTTAAAAGGAAATCTTTGTCTGGGATTGTGAAGCGATAATAGGAGCATTGTAGTTTAGTTATACAACAGACTTTAGCTTTTTGATACCGTTTAATTATAGTGCATCGTACGGTTCAGTTCTCATTTGAACAACAAATCGAATATAATACAGTGTTCATTCGATATCACCTAAGCTGATTTGAAATTTGTAAAAAAGGTGCTTTTGTAAAATTGTTGCTTTTATCGAATTAAGTAGTATAAAATTATTAATTTCAAATAATTAGCGAAATTTTGATGGCAGAATGTTCCACCAGCCCCAGACTATGATATCAGTTAAACTTGCACTATTTTCAGGTAATATTGAGTTGAAAAGGGTTTCTATAGGTAAATAATCATCTTATTTATTTTTACGCCATTTCCAACATATTTTAAAATTCCCAATTTCTGCTGTATTGTGCACGATTTTCTCTTAATTTTGTCCATTCAAACCAAGATTACCAAAAATTTCTTATAACGAACATTAAAAATGATGACTATATCAGGAGTTGCTTATATGGAAAGTTTCTTATATTAAATGTGATTATATCGGGCGAACACTGTATTGTGTTAATAATTTCCGATAATCAGTTTTTATGTAAGCAAACAAGTCTTTATATTTTAAGTGATTTTAATGATTCTACTTTCTCTGTACTGGCACTCGTTCACTATCGGTTCAGTTATACCCCAAATAGAATTGAATGAAATTTCTTACTTACAACTGATTTTTAATTAAATATTTGAAAATATTTTAATATACATATAGAAAAAATCCTGTTTAGTCCTTAAAAGATCATTTAAAGATTGATTCTCCTGCATACAAAATTATTCAATTTATTTATAATTTTCGTTTTACATATTTTATTATTCAATCATTTTTTTGTTGTTGTTGTTGCCAGGAATCACAAGAAAATTACCATAAAATTAAATTTTTAAAACCCAACTCCTACAAATCATTTATTTATTTTTTTACTTATATGTTTCTGTCATCATCTTAAAAAAAAAAAAAAAAAATTTTACCTTTCTTGCATGATAAAACCGAAGAATTTTCTCCAAATAGAATTTTTGATTTCTTTGTTTGAGGGAAATTTCTCAAAGTAAATATACAATTTAAAGATATAAATATATTTACCTAAAATTCCTTTTGATTTTTATTCAACTATATTATAATTAAATTATCCACATGTGAATATTAATATATTTATATAAAGTAGATTTCAACATATTTTTTTTATCTTCCATCTTATTTAATATAAGAAATTTCTGAATTTAACATTATTTTACGTACGATGATTTTTATGTGTATGTGTATAAATATTACACATACGTCGTTTTGTAGGATAAGAAACCACGTGGAATGTTAAAGGAATTTAAATAAATATTTTGTGGTTTTATTGGAATGAGTGGTAAAAAACATTTTTTTTTTTTGGTTTTACTGCTGGAATATTTGATGAGTATTAATTACAATAAATTTATTATTAAATTATTTCAAGGAATACATTAAAATATTATATTTTATGTTGTTGCCAAGAGCATGAAATTATCCTGTACTGAAAATGGAATTTATATTATAAGTTAAATTATAATTAACCCTTTCTTGTTTTATGATCAGGTTGTATCGACCAGTTGATATTATAGCCGGGGATGTTCTAGGTCATTACTTACAAAAAAAAAGAAAAAGAAAAATGGAACCGATCGTCCCTTTAGTTCGGATTGCATAATAATTGAAAAATAAATTTAATATAAAAATTTCTTATTCTGTAAACAGGTTCTTGTTTATTTCAACATTGTGCACGTAATTCAAATAGTTTAGTAGCCACAGGACCAGCGGTACATATATTTACTATACCGATTCGAAAAGTTTATATAATGAAGGGTTACATCGTACTATATTTTTGTAATTATATATGAGTAACGTAATGAACTGTTACCTCCAAATGAATAGATGTATTAGGGCACAAGATCTTAATTAGTGTATGCCGTTACTGACATTCTTTAGTGTATGGCGTTCCCGACATTAATTTAACACAAATTTACCACCAAATAATTGAACCTGTATAACTTTTCTTGTTGATCATAACGAAAAATACTAAAATATTACAGACAATTTTCGTCTATCCGTTTATTAAATCATATTCAACAAAATTTAGATACCTCTTCAATAATGAAATATTTGTTATCAATTTTTAACACAAAATTTATATTTTACATTCCCGGGAAAAAAATATTACAATTTCCCGAAAATAGCGATATTAAATTTCAATTTAAATCCCGGAATTTCTCGGAAACCCAACAGTTTGCAAAGTACCAATACCAATATCATATCAATAAATTAAATAATAAATATATATATTTCAAAAATTATATTTTTCATTCAATTAATATTAAAAAAAATTTTCATCATAAATAATAATTTTCCATTATTTTTCTTTCATTATTATAAATGTCAATGAAATATGAAACAAAATAAATTTTGTTAAAATTACAATTTACATAACGAAAATTTCTTCAAGTCAAATTTATTTTACTTACTGTCTTTTCTTACAAAATATGAGAAAGAAACTTGTCTCTAAAAATATCAAACTTGATAAATTTTCATATAAATAATAAGTAATAATATAATTTCCAACATAAAAAAAATCTGTTATTTTTTTAAAAATATTATTCTTTATGTCCATCAAAAAGATACTTTTTTTTTATTTAATTTTTATATATATTTTAATATGTCAATTTAAATCGACATTTTTGAAATATATTTTCATAAGAGTAATTTAATATTACAATTCCATTTATATTTATTTTCTATAATTTTGTACAATAATGATAACTATTTTTTGAAACTATATGCAGAGAAGGACACATTATTTTCTATCTCTAGGATACGATCAAAATAAATTTATTATTTATAAAATTTTCAATATTTATGTATATGAGAAAAAATATATAATACCAAACTGCATCCGGTATTTTCAAATTTATAATATTTTATGCTATAGTATTGATTAGAAACGTTAGTATACAGGATATCCTTTTATTGTGTTTTCCAATTTTTTTTTGTATTAGTAAATATACATTAATATAAAAAAAAATGTTATTTGTCAAAATATTTCAAAATTATGTACCACAAAGCAAACAGGGTGGCTTTTTATAAAAATTAACTTTAAATTGAGTATATTTATTTTGAAATTATAAATTTCATATAAAATTTACTGAATTTTGTTAGGGAATATTTAAAATGAACTAGAGATAAAAAATGTCAATTTTTTTAATTACTAAATTAAATTTTATTTGTAATTTATTTATTATATAAATTTATTATTATATTATAATTTTGTAACTGAGATCAAAGCAAATAAATATTTAGTTTTTCAAAATATGTAGGCAAACTTTAGAATGGAATATGTAAGGAAGCAGGAAATGTGGTCGCTTTGGAAGAGAATTATAGACAAATAAGTTACAGAGTTAGTAAAGACATGGAAAAGAAGCAAGTTGATCGCAAGGAAATGAAAAATATGGAAATGTCCACGAGGATCACCAGTTTTGTAAAGTTAAATTATTACGATTCATAAAGTGGAGAATTGGTTATAATTTAATTAATATGAAATTAATGACATACCAAGTTTAACCCTTTAGATGATGTGTAATTGAATAGATAGATTAGAGAAATAACTTGCTTATACCAAATAATTGGACAGTTTTATGCAAATCTCTCTACAACAACCCACATAAAAAAATGTTTATTATTATAATCGATTCGTCTAGGATATCAAGGATAATTTAAATAAATAAATAAATAAATAAGTTAAAGTGGTAAATAAAAATTCTAAATGCAATGAAGTTAAAATAAAGTTTGAATTCAAATTATTAAATGGAGCATTACTCGTGGAATTAATGGACAACTTACTAACAATTATTATTAAATTAAATAACATATAAGAAAAATTATTTGTTCGAATTTTTAACAAAACTAAATAAAAATAATTGCATAATTCTTATTACAATTTGTAAAATGTAGTATTATTTAAAATTCTGTTAGCTATAATGTTTGATATTTCATAAAACATAATATAAAATTGTAAAATTTTACTTTAATAAATAAACAATATTTATTTCCTAAATACAGTTTATACACAATAGTAAACTTAACATCCTTTCCAAAATATGAATTATATACAAGTTTCTAAATAAAACCTATACAGAACGTATTAACTTATACGAAATATTATTATACATTTTATATACAAAAATTGGTATCCGTATAGTCGTGTCATTTTGAATCATAGAATTTGTAATAGAAATTTATGAAATATGCAGTCTCAGAAGAGAGACATTGAAAACGATATTGAAAAATATTGTAAATAGGCAAGTTTGTTATATGATATGCGAAATCATCTTATGGGATATGTTATTTAGTTTCATATAATATTTTATCATACTTACATATCCCAAATGATTTCCCAAGCCAAAAATAATTCTATTCTTGTTCTTATACTTCATCATCATCTTTTACATTTTGTTGTACGTGTATTTGTTTTCTTGATTTGTAATATTTTAGTCAAAAGATCATAATGGGATAATCTAGAAATATATATGCATATCATGGATACATAGATCCTTTTTTTCTTCGATATATAAACTTATAATGTTCAGTCATAAGGCAATAAATAATTTTTACCCTTTTTAGTTTTTACACTATATATACATAGAGTAACTAATAATGTTGGATACATTTTCCATATTAATAGATACATATATGTATAAAAATATGCAGATTATAATAATATTTTATAGAAATAAGTTTGTGCAAAGGACGTGGAAACTCGCGTACTATTTTATCCAGAACTATTTTATTTATATATTTTACGAGGAGTTATGGAATATATCAGGTTAGGTTTAGAGTAAGGGTGTGCCACGCACAGTTCTAATCACTGTAACCATTTGGCTTATTATTTATTCTAATTATTCTTTACTACGCAAGCCCGCACTGTTGATAAAATAGCTGATTTAGTGACAGTCGTCAAGTTTCCGAAGGAGTAATAACATAGCGTTCGAAGTGTCGAAATCGCATATACATTAATACTTCACATCCACGTGGATTGACTAAGTTGTTTAGGTGCTGTTCGAGGATACAGTGACCCATAAGGAAACTTACCATTGCTATTGTTTTATTCCTATGCATTTGGTGGAGCTTTGATGCTTGCTTTTTTGCTGGTTTAGTCATAGAATAATTATGGTGATGTGTTGTGATCGAAAAACCTGGTTAAGAAAGGAAAAAATATAGAGTTTACGTAATTAATTTGGTATACAGGATACAGATTCAATTTTTATATACTGATTGGTTGGTTTAAGTGGCGAGTCCCCAGCAACACGCCGGATGACTCCAATTAGCGCATAACCTTCGTGACTAGGTTGTTGAGTTAGATAAAATATAGCTAATATATAGACTGGCTCTGGCCAGTGCAGGTTAATTTCAAATGAAGTGCACTATAGTCTTTTTCACATGCGGTACTTTACAGCTGCGACATGGTTAGTTTAATGGGATGCCCAGTCTGGCCGCATGTTCACCGATTGGCCAGTGCCCCGTATACACAGCTGTAGTAGTTCTAACTACGTCCTTGAGCGGCACAAGTTCTAGTTCAGAAAGTGATACATCCAAATTGGAGCCCCTGCTTGTTAATTTGTCAGCATATTCGTTCCCTGTGGTCTAGTCATACACTAATAATTTAATGTTGTTTAGTTTCTATTTTATATTGGATGTATTCTACAGATTATATATTAGTATTTAATGAAAATCAGCTTACATGTGAGTTTCATCTATTGTAAAATTTGTAGTCAGTAAGTTAATCGGGTTCATATTATATAAAATACATTCGTAATTTATTTGAAATTTTCGACTACATTCCTTAAAATGATATAAATTCCTAAAAGTTTTTACAAATAACCGAGTTTTGAGCAACTACCATTTTCTATTTTGTGTAATTTAAATGAGGAATAAGAGAATCGTAACAAAACGAAAAAATGGACCAAAGCATAAACCGACAAACATATAAGAATAAAATATTTTTGGTTGGGTTCAAAAAGGAAATAGAAAATTATTTATATATGTAATAATAATAGTGAATTGGATGTTGTGATGCACAATTTCTGAGATTTCAATTCATAGATATAAAGATACAAACATGAAAGTAATTTCATGGTAGATGAAATATTCCCATTAGAGATATAAACATTTTGCCAGGAAGACATGAGAATAAAATAAAATTTAGAATTTATTGTTATAAATTGGACTTTTTATATGAAATATATATAGAATTATTTTGTATAATTTTTAATGAATTTACTTTTATGATTATTTTACAGTAGGATAATCATCAAAACAGAACATAAATATTATTTTCTAGTTAATATAAAGTAAATATTTTTTTTTTGTTTTTTAAATATTAAAATACTTATTGTTATTATGATTATTCTCAAAAGGTTTATGTTTTCAAAAATTGTTTATAATAATTGTCATAGCAATGATATAACGTCAGAGAAGTGGTTTTTGTGACCTAAATATGAATAAATATAATTGTATTTTGTAGTTAAAAGTCACTCAAAAATAAACTATTTATATAAAATTAACTGGCTCTATATAATAATTTAAAAAATATTTTATTTTAAATTGACAAATGATTGAAGTGTTTTATTTATTATACAATTTTATGATAATTTGCTGTATAATAATAAATGTATTTTTAACAGCTCTAATAGAACTTTAAATTGATTTATAGAAAATATCGATTATTAATGAATTTGATTATTAGGACAACAAATTAACTAAATATAGACTTTAAACTAAAATTGAAGAGTATAATTTATCTTGATGAAATTGTAGCTATTCAAACAATTTATAATTTCATGTTTTTTGAGAAGTACCAACTTTCTAATAATTTTATAGTGAAAATATTCGTAATTATGTTGTGAACATTTCAATATTTTTAATGCTTGGTGTAGCGAATGATAACACTTGGTAAATTTTTCATCATTATTTTTAATGTTGGTACAATTAGAACTTTTTACTTAGTCCAAATTGGATACCCATATGCAAAACTGGTTCTTTATACATAAACTTGTAAGGATTTTCGATTAATTATTGGGAAAATTTTGTTTTTCATAACTACATTATTAACTTGTTGTTCGAAATTGAGTTCAGGATCAAAATGTAATGCCTATAGATATTTTATACTTGATTTTGTAAAAAAATTGGTATGTTAAAAAATTGGTTACATTTTTTTTTTGGAAGTATTGATTTTTATTTTCAATTTATAGTATAATATTTTCGTTACGAATATATCATTCATTCCATTATATATAATATTTATTGAATGAAGTGCCATTCTATATAGAAGGCTACACTGCTTGTTATATTTCGTTCCGAGAATTTCAGTAATATTTTAATTAATTATATAAAAATAAAATATCATATTGAAATAATTTCATTTAGAATGAATAACGTTGAAGTGCGGGTAAGCTTATTATATTTTTGTAGTAATTAGTATTATTAATGGAAATATTTCCAATCAAATGTATAAATAATAAAAACTTATTAAATTTCAAATAATAGCCATATAAAATTTCTGATTTTATCAAGATAATAATGTAATACCTGATATAAAACATTTTTAGATACCGATATTCCTTAATTGAATAAAATATTTTATTTTAATGATGGAAAATTGAAAGAAACTTAACTTAACTTCTTAAGGACTTCTTAATATGGTAAAATTAATTAATAATCAATTATTCTATCATTCCTAATAAATCTCCAAATTTAATATATAAAAAATTTCGCTATTCTGTTACAGAAGTTTTGTAATGACAGAATGACACGTAGATAACTGCAATTGGAAAGGAAAAGAAAAATTTATATAATTCTAATAATATAATTCTTTAAATCATATTTTAGCCACAATAATTCTAAATTGTCCATATAATATAACAACAAGGACATTATTTATTAAATAAAAAAATAATCTATAAAACTCTGCAGGATATTAAAATTAAATACAATATTTTCTATATTACTCTATGAATAAATAAATATTTCTTTCTATATTCTAGTGTAATCGTATTAACTTTTATATGTTTTCTAACAATATTGATAATATTTTGTTCAATTTTCATTCAATTTCATATTTTTTTGGAAAATTTATTTAAAAAAATAATATTTATCCTAAATTTTTCAATACATTAAATATTTTGACTTTTAATTTTCTTTTTGAATATATTTTTTAGAAGGTTTCTATATTCATTTTTTGATATCTCATTTAGAAACTGGAATTAATTGACACTAATAAAAACAATTTAAATATTAGAAAAGATAGTATGCAATGATTGGCGTTCATATTGAGGTAGCTTCATTGAAGAAAAACAATTAAATGATAAGCTTTTAACAGCTGGGTTGATATTTACAACAAGTTTATTGATGTACAATACTTTACACATAATCGTCTGTTTAAGATAATGTTTTAAACGTCGAAATTTACACTTTTCGAGTAATCTTTTGAAAAAATGTAAAAGTAGGAGAAATTTTGCTCGTAATTACGAATAAACTTTTCTAATATCCTTTTAAAGATTTTTGACAGATTTGTGTAGAAATCCGTAATTTTCGGGCCAATAAATCAAATATTTTTCCATTTAAATATAATTATTGATTTTATTGGAATGATAATTTAAATTTAAGGAACTTTTTCAACTAATAGTTCAAATAGTTACTATTAAAATAAAATTCTCATAAAAATTCAATTTAACCTATAATAAATATTGACTTTATGAAATTCTCTATATAAAAAACATATTCTTACAATTATTATTGTTCGTCCTTTTTATTCAACGGCATCCTTCCAACCGACTTCTAATATTTTATTGAATCTATGCAAAATAATAAAAAAAAATACTTAAAATATCTCTGGAATCTATCACGACGACATTTATATACATTTTTTATACCTAAATCTACATTACAATAATTCTAATTTTCTTTTTATATCTTATGATTTTCCATTTTATATTATTTTCATTTTTCATAGAAATAAGAGATTCTTTCACAAAATATTATAATAGTAATTTTAATATAAAAAGAAAATGGAAAATAAAAATAATATTTATATTATTCAAACATTTTTTATATATTATATAATATTTCATCCTTAATATATTTTAAAGGAACAAAAATATTATTTTTCTTAATTTCATATATAGAAAAAATATTAAAATTTTCCTGGCTGATGCTGAGACCACAAGGATATTATTATTATTAAAAGGATATATGAAAACTTGTCCAATTTTATGATGATTTTTTGACATGGCTTTAATATTATTTATACAATGTTTTTTTGTTATGTATTGTATATGATGACGGAAGGAATTTCGTGTAAGGATCTATGGAAATGACATTATTTTAGTTAAAATGTTTTTTTAAAAAAAAAAATCTTATTTTTAATAAAATTTGTAATTTTTATTTTTATGACATTTCTAATGCATTTTTTTCTGAAATTATTTTTATTTTATAATTATATAAAATATGTCATTTTATAATGTTTTATATTATTTTTTAGAGCGCGCGAATTACAAATGTAAAAATAATTTTATTATGATGGAATTGAAATGACAATGAATAAAATATTATGTTTTTGGAAATAACAAATTAAAGATTTTGTTGGAAATTACTTATAATTTTATGATAAGAATTAGAAATATATTATTTTCTAACCACTAATGTCTAAAGTAAGATTTTGACATATTAATTCGATTGAAATTTAAAATTTTTTCCAAGCTAATAATATTCATAAGTTTCTTATAGCTGCTTACGATTAGAGACCGAATTTATAAACCAAACTTAAATTAAGACTCTCTTACGTGTAGATTTTCTATTTATAAATAATATTTAAAAGATTTTTTAAGTAATGCCTAAGTGAACTTATTAGTATAATTGTGATCTCCGTATACATTTTTCGATTTTTATTAATTTTATATAATAAATAACTTTAATAATTGTACAAAATATCATTAACCAAAATGAATTTATAAAAATATACATGACCTGAATAGTAAATATGGCCTCAATTCAGTCATGCTATCTCAGTACTACCAACAAAATAAACTGAATTGAAAGTATTTAAGTATGGTTTGAAAATTATTAACACATTTAGTCAAGAAATTACTTCAGTTTTGTGTAAATGTGGTTCTTTTACAAATCGTAAAGTTCTTTTAAGGTTTAATTATGTCTTGAATATAATTTGTGAACTTATTTGAAGGAAATTATATCTATTGGTTATGACTGGGTCTCAAGGTTATTTAGAATACAAAGAAAATGAGTTAGTAAGTCATACTCTTCAGGGGGTATAGCGAGAAACTTTATGATGCAAATCGAGACTGTAGAGTTATATTTTTAATGGTATTATTAATGATAATGGTAACAATTAGCAATATTTACGAATTAAAGTAATACTTCAGCCCATAAGAGTTTAATATTTTCGAAATTAAATTAAATTATCTAAAATTTTCTATAATTATTCCCGAATTTCCTCTAAAACGACATCTTGTTCTAATAAATATTAATAAGAACATTTTCATATTAAACTTGATCAATTTGATTATTATATATACGAATATGATGAAAATTTATATGATAATGTATATAAGATAATTTTACAACGTGAAATATACGTGATTTTATGTTTAATGGTAATTTTTCTGTTCATCGTTATTTTCTTAAAGGAATGAAAAAAAATAAATAAATAAAAATAACAAAAAATAACTTTATTTTTATATGTTCAGATAAACCAATTTAATGTTATTTTTTTTATATTTAAATTGCATAATAAAATGATTGTGAAATATTACAATTGTAAAAATGAAATGATTATGAACTGATTTTAAATGTATATATGTACTCATTATATTACAGTAAAATATTTTTCAGTTTTATTTATGTTGTAAATGCGTTATCTATAAATATAATCATAAATTTTATTGTCAGTGTGAATAAATGGTTAAAGAGAATTATTTAAGAAATAATTTAGTATGTAATATAATTATCCTTCAATTTAATGGTAAAATCCTTGCAACGATAACAATTATATACATAACGATTGTGTTTATATTATAATATATTTTTTATTTGGTAAAATTTTTTTAATGATTTATAAATGAAAATTTAATTTAATTTCTTTAAAGATTAAATATATTTTTTTTATTAGTTATTTTAAGAATTTTGTTAATTTTGATTTCAACAATTACTTTGTTATTAGCTTAATTATACGAAAATTTGGCATTCAGTAATTTAGTAATATCTAAAATAATGTTGAAAATATTTCGTTTATTAAATCTAATAATTTTAATGAATTGTTAAGCCGTCCATATATTATGCAACGTATTGTCAACCGGTTGAAGAAATATTAGCAAAATGGTTGTCAACTTGCCCACACACAATACAACTTGACCAAGTTATACAAAATGTTGTACAACACGTTGTATAATGTATGGGGCGCATTAGAATTATGGTTATACCACGTAGGGAACAAAATCATATTTTATAACCGGATACTATTTTGAAAGTGTTTGGTAAGGTCTAGTTTTTTGGTTAATGAATCAGTATATATTTGATCATCAGCTTATGCTGATGTACAAAGAGAGCTCAGTGAGCAATATTTCTTTTTTGTTGACCTTTGTTCATGCGTCTAGGTAATAAATAAATAATAAAGGCAATGTAAATTAGTAAATTATTATTTTTATTCCACTGATTTTCTAAATATATTTTTCTTCTGTAATTCTAATTGATTTTATACTTTTTTTTTTAATATTTTAATTTTTTGTAAAATATTCTTGACTAGAAATACAAAACAGCTTAAGTGAACTTAAGCGTGAAATTAGTTATATATGCAATCATTACCCTTTCAACTTTCTTCATATGAAATATAGTTTTAAATCCTAAAAGCTAAGTTAATTATTTCGAAATACCATATAACATGATATTTTGTCATAGTTTAGTTTGGAAAAATACCTTATGTTATATAATTACAATAATTTCAGATTTTATAATGTCGACTTAAGTTTGATTTACATATTTTATATAAATCTTAAATAAACTTTAGCTATCATATTTTATTTTTGAACATTGGTAACTTTAAAGCCGCCTTAAACTATTATTGCAAAACTATATAAAAGAAAAAATCTTAAGTGACTTAAATTCACTACAGGCCAGACTAATTTAAAAATATACAAAAATAGTTTAACTTTGAAAATTAAATTTTGAGAAGAATTGACCAAATTGTATAATTAAATATAATTACCAGAACTTAAATTTATTTTTAAACCATTTTCATTAACTTCCATAATTTGCGTCAACATTAAAAATGTATTTTGTGAAAAACTATCATTTTAGACTTATGTTGTTTTGAATTTATAGTTACGAGAATTGAATAATTAGTTTGCAAAATTTATAAAATTTAATTTCCATACGCATTAAATTTTTTTTATGTAAAATTAAATTTTTGTTTGTTGTTTTTTTCACTTTAATTTATTAATAATTCTTTTATTCACATTTATTCCCCTGTATTCGAAAAACGATTCCCATTAGAGAAAATTAGTAACAAAAAGTTTATAAATATAAAATTTATAAATTATACATAAATAACATTCCCCAAGGATTTTCAAAAAAAAAAAAAAAAATTATTATATTATTTTCTATTATAATTGACAGCCATATACAAAGGTATCCTCTTTGCTCAAAAAAAAATTACACTAATCCTTGTGGATATTGAAATTTCCTTTGTGCGTATATAAATCCACAATCAATTTTCCTAAAAATAAAAAAAACAACTGAAATCCTCTTGATTTACGTTCTTATTCATTATATTCTCCCTGATGGTATCAATAATATAAATAATAATAATTTTTCTTTTATCCTTTGTGTTATGTGCTGTTATTTTTTTTTTTCGTTTTTACGAAAATGATAAATAATAATTTTTGGCGGTCAAAAGGATTTCAGGAGATTAGATGCTCCGTCAAAATTAGGAATTTTCTTTATTTTATTTTTATTTTTCAATGTAAAATGATTATTATTTCAATGAAAATATCAAAATTTATTAATGATTGGTATTGTGTTGGTCAACAAAAAAAAAAAATAATATGACGGAAAATTTGTATGTAAAAAGGATCAAAAAATTGAAAAGAAAAGATTACACACAAAAAAAAAAATACAAAAAAGGAAATTTAAATTATATATTTGATGTAACGAAATGTACGTAACAAAAAAATAATAATAATGACAAAATAAATCCCAAATTCATTCTGTTCTGCTGGCTATCATCACCGCCGGATAACCTTTTTTTTTGATTGTTTCCTGAACCTCATTTTCTGGAAAAGTAACAATTTTTTTTTTTTTTTTTGATTTGGTTTATTGTAGTAATGAAATTTTTATTATTTTGAATGCCTCTAAACAAAATAGCACATTTAAAAAAAAAAAATATTTTGCGACACTAAATATCACCTGACCCCAGAGATTTGAATGGCAATACCGAGTATATGAACATTAAAAAAAAAACTTTATTCAATGTCCTTTTTTTCAGGTTCATATACCTTTTTCGTATCTACAATTGTATATGACAATTACATAAATAATGTACCATTATTTTTACTGTAGTCCAGAAATTTTGTATGAAATTTTCTTTTTTTGAGGGTAGGTGCGAAGAAAATGATTTCATTTTGATGGTTGGGTATGAAGAAAATCATTGCAAAGAAAGTTTTCTTTTTTAATGTTATGAAAGGTAAAAAAAACTTTACGAATCTGTTTTATATTTCTTCGGGTCCCTACTCTTAAATTTTCAGTTTTTTTTTTCTGTTGTTGAATGAGTGAGGTACAAAATTGATGTTAGTTTTAACATTAAGAATGATTTTAATATAATTTTAATTTAAATCATACCACAAAAAATTTTACTTTATGTTTTGAGGGTTGGCTAATGTTTCGTTTCTGTATTTTAAATGTGAAATTATTAAAATGAATATCACATTATAAATATTTACATTGTTTTTGGTTAGTTGTTTTTATTGTTGATTTTGATGACTATAGGAAAATAGGAAAATAATTATTACGGTCGGTAATTTTTTTTTCTTTTTTGGTCCATTTTTGTAATTAAATAAAACTTAAAATTTATATGAATAAATTTTCAAATTAATTAAAAACATTTTAAGAAATAAATTAAATAAATTATTTACGTATTTATTAAATAAATTATAGTTTCAGAAAATTTCCAGAAAACTGACATTATTCAGAAAATATATAATATTTTTTTTTCAACTTCCTGGAGTAAACTACTAACTTTGATACATATTTTTAGAGAGAAAAGTGACACTTTTGCTGCCTGGGGGATAAAAAGTTACTTTTTATTCTTACGTGATTAAAAAGTTATTGTCTTTTTTTTCTAAAATCACTTCACATTTTGGTGATAAAAATAATAATTAACCTGGTCTCTGGCTAGATTTATATTTTCAGTTTTTATTCAACTTTTTATTTCAATTTAATTTTCAAATTAATTTAAAACTATATTAGCTCAAAGTATTTAGTCTGTAGAATATATGAAAAATGTGCATTTCATCCGGAAGTACCAAAAATATAGTACCAAAACATGGGACTAAGTCGTTAAGTACATTTTCATCTCGAGTGAGATTATTTCGCTGGATATCGTTTAGGAAGTTCCTTTTATTTCTCGTCTTCGTCATGGGAATTAAACTGTTTCACTTGAGCTGAAAAGACGCTGTAAAGCCTCTTGCGCCGTAATATCTCTTTATAATCCAATTTAATATGTAGCCTTTTCCAATTCTAGTCGGTTGAAAAAATAATCAATTTTCTAAATGAGGAACTCTAAAATATTGAAAATGGGTCAAATTTTTAATAAACAAATTGTGTTATCGTTTTCCTGTGAGATATTTGAAAGAGCTGTAGTAATTTCCATCTTTTTGAGATTGTTTAAAACAAAAGCATTTCTCATATATTTCATACTTCTTGTTACATCTCTATATATTATTATATAAATAATATTTCCAAATTTCCTTTATAACTAATTTGCAATTAGTTTTGAATTTTAAGTTATTCAACATAAACTGTATAAAAGTTATGTATAAAGTCATATTTTTCCTAAAAAGTATATTGTAAAAGAAACTTTTAAATTAATTTTAAGTATAAATTTCAATATAAAATCCTTTTAACTACAACATATTGAATAATTACCAATAACATTTTGTAAATATTTAATTATTTTTCTTATATCCTATAAAATTATTTCATAAAGTTTATCAAGTTAGTAAAGTTTATAGAAAATTTGAAGTATATTCGTAATTTAAACCAGGTAGATTATTTCAACAAGTTTTTTTTATTTCTGTTGAGTTTTCCAAAATGAAAAAGGATACTTTTTACCTGAACTCCTTCAAGGCATTAATTAAAATGTTTTTTGTTATTTTATGTATAAAGCAAATGAAGATGAAATGAAATTTTCAATACGATATAAAATGATTAATTGAATTGGCCAAAAGGCTTGACCATAAATATTCTAAATTTGTTTTTATATTTAATTTTTTTTTGTTTGAAATAAATCTGATGATATTTAACAATTAGTCAGTAAAATTATTTTGAAATTATCGATTACAAGATGAAATTTACGAGAAACAATTTAATTGTAAGAATTTTCAATTTACAATTGTCTTGTATAGTTTAAATAAATTGATTTATGAATGAGTGAAGATTAAGCTATAGTTATAAGTTAAACTACACTGTAAAGAAGGCTTATCTTAAAGCTAGTACTGAGAAAGAAGAAATGAAGTTACATATAGGTTTAAGCTCGAATTGTGAATCAAAAACCCTGACAACAAAGTTAAGTTCTAGTAAACATAAGAAAAATGAAGTTCGAAGTAAAATCTGTGAAAAATTTGGTTCAAAGTAACCAGAAGGTTACTAAATGAATAGAAATGATTATTTTAAGAAAACATGTTTAATAATGCATTACAATTACAATCTTTAAATAGTCGTCCTTGACTACACAAAAAAATGCTATTTTTAGCATATGCAAATTTTTGAATCAATACTTTTTAAAATTTCATATTTTCCAAGATTAGATACAATATATTTATGCTTATGCTTACTCTGAATAACATACAACTGATAAAAATCATTTATTCTTATTTTAACATTTGAAATTATTCTATAAATACATTTTTTTGCTATGAACTGAATTGTTTTGCATTGGATTCACAAAATGAAATAAGTAAAATGTTATTTAATATAAACAAATATTTCCATGGCAGTGCCAAAGTAAAAAGTACAAATTGTTCAAGTTATTTTTCAATATGGTTTCGTAGTTAAAACCAAAACTATTCAAAAATAATTTTATTTTTAAAATGCTAAAAAATAATTAAAAAAATGATTTTGTAGGAATTGCAGCAAAAAAAAATATTTTCTATATCATATTTACTTTAAACTTAGATTTGCTTATGATACCGAAATCATATAAAAATATAAAGTGAATTTTCATACCATTAAAATGAAGAATATTAAATTGTGGTAATTTAACTTAAAACTTATGTCTTACATTAAAAGGATTTCTTCAACACTGAATACTAGAAATATACATCTTTTATTTCGGTTAAAAAAATATGACCCACAATTTTATCTTCTATATCAAGTAACTCCTTTCAGAACTAAGAAATTTTTGTTAAAAAGAAATAAATTTAAAACCATTAAAATGGTAATTTATGTTAATAGAGAGGCAGCGTGGAGGTACAAAACTTGGAAAATTTATTTACTTAAGGATGAATAGAAAATTGGGCGTATAAATTTGTTTACAATAAATTTGGCGTAAAAATTATACTGGCCCACTTAAAATACTAACAAACAAAATCTTATAGCTGCTGCTGCTGCTGAAATCGGTCGAGTTTTATAATATATTTTTATTTTGTTTATTTGGTTTTTCTTCTTTTTTTTTTTTTTGCAATATATTATTTTTCTGATGGAATGAAAATTTGAAAAAGGATTGACACTATATAAATAATACATATATTTTTTATGTAATCATCAAGAGAGTGGGCAAACCTTCTATGTTGTCCATTTTGAATTTTAATTTGTTATTCATTTCAATTTGAATTTTATAAAAAATTTAATTTCTTAAAATATATTAAATTTGTATATGTGTGAAGAAAATTTTCATGAATTTTATATTATGAAAATTATTTTTGACCTGTTTTCAATCTTACAAAATATTACTAACATTTAATTTTTAGGTTAAATTTGGTTCGTATGGTTTTTTTTTGTATACATCCGTTTTCTAGAACTTTTTGAGAAGGCAAAAAATATTTTTTACTGGAGTTTTTGTTCGTTTGTCTATTTGTCGACTGGAAATTATTTATAATTGATATTTAAAATACAGTAAAACTGATAGTATCAATAATAGTCTTAATAGTTTTAATGACTGTAGATAATGACATTCGAAATTTTATGACATTTCAGATGATTATTAAAAGAATTTTAACTTGACAGTTGTCAGAACTGATAGCCTATCAACTACATAAATTTCAGCTACTAAATATATAGTACCAAAAATAAAAAAAAATGTAAATTACCAAAGTCTGTTAGCAAAATTCCTTAGTACTATCTCAAAATTTAAAAGACTAATTCCTTAGTACGAACCTTCCCCTCCATGTACTGCGACCCACAGAGCTCTATTGTGCCTACCCTACTAATATATGGTCAGTTATTACCCGCAGGCTTCTTTAGAAGCGTAGAGTTTTTCTGACGACCGGACCCCTGATTTCGAGAGGGCTCGCAACAACCTTGTAATCACAGAGAACCGACAGTCACTATAATTAGACTTTCCGATTTTGTTTTAGTGATACCTGAACAGGCCAGTTATTGAACGTAGCTCGATTTTCTTAAGTGTGAGGACTTCTTTAGCTCTTTTGTTTGAGAAATCTAGAAATCGGTGAGGGGTAAGCTCCTTTTCTAGCTGAAAAGTCTTTATTACTCTCTAGAACATAATGTATGTGTATTTGTATTGTGCTCTTAAAGTTTGGGTTCATTTTCGTAAAAAACTTACAAACGTTTACAAACGTTGTCGAATTTGTTGCAAATATTAAATAAAATAGCCTATTTGTATGAAATTTATTGCAATGATCCATCCCAGCAATCTTTATACTCTTCTGTTAGCAAAAAAAAAAAGGTGTTACAAAATGATTTAATTTTTTTTTTGTCATCACTTTTTTGTCAAGTGAATTTTAGAATAATGAAGAAGACAAGACACAAACTAAAAATACTTTTTTTCGGAGAAAAATCTCACAGGTTAAATTCTATATAAATAATATAAAATTTAATACACTATATAAAAAATGTGTTTTCTAAATGTGTGCATTTTGTAAATTTAAGTAGTTAAAAAAAGGATATTTTCTTGTTTTCCTTTAATATCCATTAGATCAGAGAAAGACAAATAACAGAAAAATCTTCTTTCCTGGAAAATGAAATTTTCTTCAGGATAATAATATTTTTTATTTTTTTTATTTTATTTTATTTTATTTTTGATAATGTTATTTACTTAGTTTTATATTCAAGGAGAAGTTCTTCGTTCTTATCCTTTTTTTATTTTTGGGTATCCTTTAATACTAAAATGCTGCAGTTTAAATTGCAAATAAAAAAAAAAAAGAAGAAAACGAAAGAAAATTGAGAAAATTTTGTACTTCAAAGTGAATAGAAGTTAAGTATATTATTTTTTTTTGCTTCTTAAAATAGTAATTGACAGGGTGATTGAAGTGATGATTGGTTTGCCTGTAGGGTATGTTAAATGGATTTATTATACTTGATCTTCGTCAGATCAGATAAAGGAAAAGTTTTTTAACAATAATTAAAGTACATTATGGTTAGAGTAATTTTAAATTTGTTTGATAAAACAATTTTATACCTAGTGTAACAGTATAACAGTTACATAAACTATTATACTAGAATATTGTATATCGAATGTTGTTCCTCTACGAGAAGACTTTAAATTAATAAACAGAGTAGGATAGACAAATGACTTTGATGTTAATAACATCGAATATCGTATTTATATCTAATACGTCGATTATAATGTCAATGATATAAAATGCATCACGAAATACATCAGGCAGTATATCACGAAAATCAATATAAATTAATATAAAATATAAATAAATAATACCATGTTCACACTTGAGCCTATAACCTGGTTATAGAGCTATATATCATAATATAAACATGATATTGATTTATTTTTCCATACAAAAAATTTGTCATTCTATATTGTAATACCCACTTCGAAATGAGGGATTGACTGGACAAGGTAAAAGAAAATATAGATTCATTTGTAATATTTCGATATTATTGATCATTTTTCAATGAATTTTAACAACCCTAGACAACAATTGCCAATCTTGTTAATCAAAGCAGCTATGATATTATTGTTTTATTTTCAATTTTGGCAAAGTATTATTAGAATCATTAATTTTAATTTGATTTTTTTTTTTTTGCAATTATTTTATTTTCAATACCAGCTAATTTCAAATTTAATGTCAAAATATATTAAGTATTTTCAGTGTGAACACCATTTTTTATACCAGGGGTATAGAAGCCCATAACCAGGGTATAGAATCTAAGTGTGAACATGGTATTACGACTGATGAAATTAAGATTAATATATTTCGAAAAAAAAAAATATAAATACGTATTAATGTCAATCGATAATTAATAAAAAGATCAAAATATCGATTAAAATTTATTCAATTTTGGAAAAATTGTATTTTTTCAATATAAAATTTCATATTCGACATTTTCTCTGTCCGCATTTTTCTTAACTGTCATTTTTCCAATTAACATTATCTACGTCACCTATAAAATGATGTCCAATATACTTGAAAATTGAAAATAATATACATAATTCAAAGATTTTTTTCATTTGTTTTGAAATCACTCTGTAAATAAATGTTGTTCTTTAAATTTAATATCCATAAAATAAAAATAAAATGTTAAAGTTAATTGATTCATGTTACCAATGTAATTGTGCAAATATATATATTTTTAAAATAGATTTTTTCACTTTTTCGATATAATCATTCCCATATTAACAAAAAAAGGAAAATATTTTAATGGTGATTTTTTTTTTCATTATTTACATTCAAACACCTTTAAAATAATTGCATTTTAAGTTTTATTTTCCGAGCAATTTTTTTTTATATTTTTTTTGAATTTTTAGTGGTTTTTCTTTAACTGTAAAAGGTAAATTTTTATATATTTTTTTTCGGTATTTTGTTTTGATAATTTAAGCGTTAAATTTGAAAGGTTTTCATTTTGGTAATCTGAAAATAGAGTACAAACAAAAATTTTGTATTTGAAGAAAATTGAAATTTTAATTATATTTTGACAAAAATAAACAACATTTTTTTTTTTATATAAATATTAATTATAAAAATTCAATTAAAAATAAATTCGTAATTAAAAGAAAATGTTATTGAAAATAAAAGGATTTTATTTTCAAGAATTTTCGATATAAAATTCCATTAAAATCTATTATTCACAACTCATTCTTCTGGAGACTATATAAATAACCACGTAATAATTTCTATTTAATTTAAAATTATTATTTGTTGTATTCGTTAGCAGGTCCAATAATGAAAGATACAGTATACTTTATGTTCAGATAGTTTATTCTAATAAATTAGCAGTCTATAACCGACACCCTGTAAATAATATTTATAATACATAATTTTTTCCACATATTTAAACAGAAATATTGCCAGGAAAGAGGAAAAAAATTATACAGAATGGATAAACAGGATAACAAAAATAAAAAAAAAAATAAATAAAAATACAACAAAACGGAAAGGAATACAAAAATACTTGGAAACAATTCAACTCTGATGGATCGATATTAAACTATAAAGTTGTATAAATTCATTTCTGATAAATTTTGTTGTTGTTGTTGTTATTGTTCGTTTCCTTATTGCGATTTGCTCTGGCCGTTATCCATTAAAATAGTTTTTTTTTTATTTTTTGTAAATATAAAATATAAATATACATATATATTTTTATATCTGTTACATTACTGTTTTTCTAGTACATATATTCATATATAAAACCGAATATAAGTCGCGCAGCAGAACTTTTGCTTAAGTAGTTTTATATAATGGGAGTTTTTAAAAGTTAACAGTCTTGAAAATGATAATACACTTGTAAAGCCTTCCTAAAACCAACGCGTTTTTTGTAGCGCAAGCCGTGCGGAAATTCGCATAATATGGCAGACTGACGCATTGGTTTTGTTTTACTTTTTCAATCCTACCACGCGGCAAAAAAACGCTGTAAAAACGCGCGGAAATCGCGTTAGTGTGGGCAACTTTATAAGCCGCCATGTAATTAAATGTAGGGAAAAACGCGCCACGGATGCGGGAAAAACGCGTTGGTTTGAGGAAGGCTTAAAGCTGTCCATACATTCTTTATGCAACATGTTTATCAATGTGCTTGACAACTTGGTTTAGTTGTGTATCGTTTGTGGGCAAGAGTGTAAAACAAGTTGACAACCATTTGGGACGGTTGGTAAATCGGTTAAATAAATATTAAAAAATTTTAATTTATGTAGACAGGACGGATTGATAGTTGTAAGTTGTTGTATGGGATAATTGTCAAAATTACGTTTCACGACGTTTTATGTCAAAAAATACAAGTTTTTTATATGATTATGTTAAAAATATTTTCTATTGATTAAAATAATATTGCATTACAAAATTACAATTAAATTTCACCTATAAAACAACATATTTTTGATGGTTGTATAATATCATTTGTGAACTTAGTTGAAATATGTCAACCCTGTTGACAATTACGTTGTACAATGTATGGACAGCATAAAGAATTATCTAGAATAAATTAAGTAAAATTTTATAATACATTTAAATTTGATTTACTTTTTAGCTCCATCTCGCCGACAATAAATTTTCTGGGTTCGTCTAGGTTCTGATTTGTTAATTCCATGTATACACAACCTAGCCAATAATTTACGAAAACATTTCCTGTTAAATGCCAATGTTTACAAAACGGACAATCAGACCGACACCAAATCATTAACATACATTTATTTCTAACTAAATAAACTTACAAAAATATATAAAAAAAACATCTAAAAACACGTTAAATATAAAATAGTAGATTTTATTCCAAAAACTAGGATGAACCAGAAAATTTCTTTAATTTTTTTTTTATTTTATGTTTATTTCCCTTTTTTTTTGTATATAAATGTAAAAGAAAATTTTTAGTTTTTCTGATTCTCGTGTTTGTTAATATTGAAAACTTTTACAAAACTGCGAAAAACTATACAATCGTTTCAAATAAAAAAAAATATCCTTTTTATGTATTATATAAAAAAAATACTTTTACACGGAACAGAAAAAAAAAACATCAACTTTTGTATCTTTGTGTATCTCTAAAATACTTTAGTGTTGCGCAAAAATAAGAAAGCAAAAAAAAAAAAAACAGAAACAGAAACAATTTCATATTTGTTGTTGTTTGTATATATTATGTTTGTTGTTGTTGTTTTTTTCATGTAACATGAGTACAGGATTACGGAAAGCATTACGTCTAGATATCCTAAGGATATAAATTTTCCATTTATTTATACAAATGATTTTTGAGAATATTTTATAAATAAACTTTATATGAAAAACAAAAATGTTCAAATTAATTTCAAAATTTACTATCTAGTCGAAAATTGTCTTAACAAAAATTTAAATAATTTAGATTTAATGGATTTTTTGTTAACCAAATAGAATCTGTATTTTTAAATTACTAAATTACGGATTAAAATTCGGATTCAGCGACCCAATTTGAAAGGAAATACGAAGGAGATTTTTATATTCATTTCCATCCATGTCATTATTTGGACTTCACTGTAAATGTTGTAACGTTAAATATCTAAATATAATTTTAAACTATTGTCGATCAATTAATGTTCAATATAACTTTGAGATTTTTGCTCTATACTTAACGATTTCAAGGATTTTGTAATCGTTTTAACAATTCCACGGATTTGATATTGATGGATCTTTATACGACTACTGATTTATACGATTTATTATTAGATCTACATTAGGATTTGTGTTTGTTGTAATTAGGCGGTAAAGCTGCTCATTTTTATATAATCTAAGTTTTACTAACCTTCAAAAAGTGAGGAATATATTAAACCAAAGACCTACATCATCCCACAGTTAAAGTTTACATTTAGAATGTAATTTTTATACATGTATTACCTTAATTCCTTAGGTTTTTAATTATTGACAGCAAACTTCTTCACTCTTATAATTCTTTAATTTAGTGGATTTAAGGACAAATATATAGGCTCTTTTTTACATATATATTAAAGAAAAATGGCTTCGTCTACAAATATCATAGAAAACATATATTTTTATTTTTACTATATTTTTCAGAATTTTTTTTATATATAAAATAAATAATTATTACAAATTTTGTGTTGAAGTTCAAACTTCGAACTGTAACACCATTCAAATGATGAATGTTATATATACGAAATTCATCGGCAACATAAAAAATACAGAACATTTACAAAATTATTGCTACAATAAATTAAATGTATAATTGAAACTAATAATCCCCATATTTTCTATATAAATTATTCTACACATTTACATTGGTTTCGAAATGATATTAATGTTTTTCTTGTATCTTAAAAATGAACTTTTTTTTTTGTTGTATCTTTTCTAAAAAAAAAAAAACTTTTTTATGTAGAGCATAGAATTTTTGAAGAAAAAAAAGAAGAAAAAATCAGCAACAATAACAAAAATTGCCTTTAGACTATTTTGAATTTTTTTTTTCATCTTCTGTTGTTTTTATTATAGTCTTTGCTCTAACATAAAACCATTCTTCAAAATTTTTTTTTCATCGCCACACTCTATACATAGCCTAAACATTATATTTTTTCTGCTATATTTGCTTCTTGTTTGGTTGTTCCAGAGTGATTATCTTTATTGGAAATCATTGTACAATATCAGTTTATAAGGACTAAAATTCCTAGTAGATATACAATGTATATATAGAAATTTATATTGTACTCCCAGTTATAGGGCATTATAAATAATCATACTGAAATATACAATAACAAAATTTATAATATATAAAGTTATCTTGATAAATATTACAATGATGGTAGTAGTACTACTATTTATCGTTTATGATCCTAAGAAAAAAAAGAAACTGCATTGAAGATAGATAGATAGGAATCATTGAAGATGGTTCATTAGGATGTTATCATCAATACTATTATTTTATATATTCATTTATTTCCTATTTTCTATGTACTATGTAAAAAATGAAAAAAAAAACATAGTATTCAGTAATTTGAAGGTTGTGCAATAGTTTTATATTAATAGGCTTTTTTAAGTGCCAACAGTTCATGGTAATATACATTTTTTTAAATACATTCTATATAGAGACCATATTTGAAAGACAGTGTAGTACTTCTTACGTTATCTACCTAAGAAAAGAAATGAAATCTGTATTGTTTTTCATGGTGATAAGATAAATAATCGACTCTAATGTAAATTGTAGATCAATTATTCTATCTTAAATATGTTAAATATTCAGCAGCATTTTTAATATTTATATTTTGATGTTTATTATAAAGAATATTTTGGACCTTGTAGCAAAAACCTTAATTCATTAGGTATTCAGCATCCTTATCAACATCTGCTAATAATAACTATATAATTTGAATTTATAGATAAAAAACTACGCTTATGAGAATTATGTAGAATTACGTCACCTCTTGAACATTTGGTTGTAAAATCGACCTATGTCTCTCCTGGTTCTCATATCTAGCAACTAGCAATCTATTGTACGCGTTATTTTTGAAATAACTTAAATATGTTTACATTTACTGGGTTAAAAACAAATGAAAAAGTTTACAACGGACAGACTGGCGCTAAATCGGTAATATAAAGATTTTTTTTTTGTTTCCATTAAAAAAGTTTTGAAAATGGATTTTTCTAGGGCCTTTTTTCTATTAGATTTGATGTATATAAAAGACCATTTTTGTAGAGATATTATATTTATATAAAAGACGAATGATTTTTCTTAGCGTATAAATTTCATTTAATAAAAGATTTAAAAACAATAGCGAAAAATTGTTTCACAAAATAAAATTACATAAAAGTTTTTTTTTTGACTGATTCTTTATGTACATATTTATCTATAAGGATATTTTATGGATAATGCAAAATGAAAAAAATATATATTTAGTTTCTAATGCTATATAGAAATTCTCTTAATTTTAAAATACTTAACCAGAAATTATGAAACATTTAAATATTTTGTTTTGAGTACAAAAACTACATTTTACATTGGTATCCTAAATTGAATTGTAGTTTAAAGTCCTGACAAGGAAACACCAATTCCTTTTAAACTTTTGTTTGGACCTCGCTACGAAATTCAGAATTTTTACAATTATTCTTTAAATCTTTTCCATTGCTACTTCAATTTCTATTAAGCATTTTTCAGAAAAGAAAAAAACAAAGCTAAATAAACTTAACCATTATTCAGTATCAACTCAATGTGAATGTAAATTCAACTATTAAAGAAATTCGGGACGTTTTTTTCCGTTTTAATGGTATGGAGATTTCAGAAATTTCTATTCAAAATCATAAAAGGCAATAATTTTTTTTGCTTTTACTTTCTGATTGTACAGAAGCCAAAGCGAACAAAGTTGATAGAATTTATATATATAATATTATAGAGATTAGAGAGGTAAAATCTATAGACTTACGCACTTTTAAATGGCTCTATGAGTGAAAAATGAAAAAATAAATGCCAACACAGTGAAAGTCAAAAGAATTTTTACAAGAAGCCATTGAATAATTATGAAGTGTTGTAAAGGAAATATGAGTTAAAAAAATGAAAATTACTAAAAGCAATTTAGAATGGACTATTTCAAAGTTTTGTCGGTGCATGACGAACTGTATGCAATTCAAAACTTTCAAACTAAGCTCAACAATGAGAAATTGAAAGTTATTTGAGTGAATTTTCTTTTCCTCTAAGTCAGATAACTTTAATAATGTATAAATTTTATGATAAACGTTTTCACAAAGATCCATTTTAACAATCTCCTTGTTTTAGACTACACTTTTGTTATCAGTACTTATATAATAAATATAAAAATGTACCAAGAAAATCATAAAACAGGCCACAAAATGTGAAGGTTTCTTTTATTTTTGATTTCATTTTCCACCAATGAAAATATTGTAAAACCTACAAAATATTAAAATTTTCATTTTCTTCTTTTTCTTAATATTTTTTATAATATATTTGTGTGTGATAATAGATCATTAAGAGAATAGCTTTAAGATTATAAATTTAATAGCTTCAAAACGTAATAGGAAAAGATAAAAAAAAAAGAAATGTTTCGTTAAGAAAAATATTATGAATTTTCATATTAATATTCTAAAAAGAAAATAGACATCAATAATTCATTAACATAGATATTTTTTTATAAATCACTTCCACAAAAACAGTTATTATAAGATCTAAAAAAACATATTTATATTTTATGTAATGAAAATTATAAAAGAAAATTACAAATTTTAAAGTATTTTTTCATTCATTTTTTTTTATATATAATTTTTGATAGAAAATTTTTAATAAAATTTATGATTTTCTTATAGTAAATTCCGAACATATTTTTCTATCTAAAAAATTTTCAATTTTTTTAAAGTTTATGGACATAGAAAATTTATGATTGCACTTTAAAAAATTCATATAATATATATATGTATGTATACGATATATAAAATATAAAATTTGTGAAAGATTTACTGAATTTTGATGCAATTCCTGATTTATATATTGAAGAAAATTTGTAAAAGGAAATGCAATTTTTCTTAGAAAACTTATAGAAATTGGATTTTAAAGAGCCAAGAGGAAAAAAAATATTTAATATTAATATTAAATATTTCAATATTTAATATTGAAGTAATATATTATTTAATATATTTATTTTTTTATTTATGAAAATCATAAATTTTTGTATTGAGACATGAGCACGTCGTTTTTGAAAATTAATCTTAAAGTTTAATATTTTTATTTTCTAATGTTCAAATTATTTATTTAAGTTATTTGATAAATTGGACAATGTTTAAATTTGTCTGAGATTAAATCGTGTTTTTATTATTCTTTGAATTAATGGTTTATAAGTTTCAACAGATAAGAATTAATGTGTTGTTAGAGTACGTATCAGAATCTATAAATAGATTTTAAAACCATTTTTAATTTAAGAATAATGAATCAATTTTTCAATTAATTTTCTTTACTTTGCTGTCCAAAATTCAATAAATTGTAATCCTAGACCAGGGATGGAAAAAAATTAAAAAAAGAAAAATCAAAACTGCAAAACGTGTCACAGTTTTTTTAGTTCTTTAAATTGTAAATAAAAATAATATAACTTTATTTAATGTGGACGATGCTGTTGTTTTTTAGCAGCTACTTTGTTTATTCTTGGAATATAGCACGAAGATTTTAAACCGAAACATTAGGCGCTCATTTCATTTCCAAGTTGATTTTCTTATCGTTGATTTTACATATTTCATAATAGAAAATAATTATACGGATTTAATAAAATTGCTTCAGCAACTAACTTCATAGAGTTGAACTGATCTCTGGTAACGAAATTCATTCAAAGATATTAGATTTTAAATTCTAGTTTCAATTCTTAGATTTTGAAAATCACAATTAATTTCCAACTTGAGCTTTAAATTCAAAAATTTATTTTTCCATACAGCAAGTTTTTTGAAATTCCAGCATTTTCATTTTCAGGTTATCTAATTTTAGCCTAATTTTAACTATTCGATTTCAAGATTAATATATTTTACAAGTATTTCCTGTGGATTTGCTATAGTCGCACGTTTTCTGATAAACTACACCGTGTGTCATAGTTTTGCCATCCCTGCCCAGACAGTACTAGATATAATAGACGTGTTTTTATGAACCCGGCTTTATTTACCAAGCATTGATACAAAAGTAATATATAATTTGCTTATGCTGTGGCCTGTAGTGTCCAATATAAAGTGGCTGTATAACAGTAACATTAATAATATAAAAAAGTCTACATTTTATAGCATAGTTTATAATCTGGAATTAGATAATAATTAACAAAAATTATCATCTCATCAATGAAAAGTTTGATGTGATGATATATTGAGTACTTATGAGTACGTACAACTTTTCAGTACATACTCAATTTTGAAAACTCTATTTGCAATTGGTCAAATATCTCAATTATGTTTATTTTTTTGTAGCTTATTTAGTTTGAAATTTCAAAATTAAAATTTATATTATGGTAAAAGCACTTGATTATATATCAATAATTGGTGCTTCAATAAAATTTAAAAATGATTTTATATGCGAACTGAAGATTTGTTAGTAAATAATGAACGTATAAATTTGAAATTATTTTGAAATAATCGATATAATTAATTAAAATTTTCAAATTCTATGAAACAGTTTTTTTTTTAGTAATTTACTAAGCATTTAGAGTTAAATTTATAAATATTAAATGAAACTTGAGTTAAAATATTTTATAATTCTCAATCTAATGACTAGCCTTTGGATGGAATTTTGTTAAATTATAAATGCACTTTATGTGAATGCAATAATTCGGATTTAACTCATTAACATTTATTGGTAGTTAATTTATTTCATTTTTTTCAATATTTAATTTAAATTCCATTTTGTTTGTTTTACAAAAGTTTTTTTTTTATAAATATTATAATTATTTTAATTTTTTAATGACAATAATTATTTTTTTATCAAACTGCATGACATAATGAAAATTTAAATGTTTATTAAAATAATAATTGTTAATAACGTTTTATTGAAATCTTAATTATAATTATATTAAATGTATTTCATTACTGAATTTATGTCCTTATATATTCCTATTATATTCCTTTGGCTTTGACATTACTTTGATTTCATTTACATTTTTTCCGGTTAATTTAAATTTGTAATGTTTTCGGTCCCTTGTATTTGTTTGGTTATAAAATTATCACAGCTAGCTAGAAAAGAATCAAAACCGAAATTCATTAACATTACACTATTCTGTGGTATATCACTAGGTACGGCAAAAATAAGTTATAAAGGAGTAGATGCAATCCTACTGGGACAAATATAGAACAACTGAGACGCCAAATTAATCCTACCTAAACATTCAAAACAAAAAACACATGACTTCTTGAAACCTGAATAAAAACTGTCACCTAATGGAATTTGTTCCCAATAATCTTTGCAGAATATGCTTAGAGGATGAAGAATCGACAGATGACATTATTTTGCCAATGTGAATGATTCGCTCGTACCATACTCCACTGCTTTAGAATCAATTGCATACTCTCTCAAACACTTCATATGTTTCTAATAATTGGGGTATGTAACAAATGGGTCAGTTGTGGCTGCAGTGTTTCTGCGACAATATCATAATTCTTTTTCTACTATGTTCAGTAAATTTGCATTCGATAAATTATGATTTCGGTCAATGTATAAAGAATTTACATTCATTCAATAATAATAATAATCATTGAATAAAATTTGGCACCTTTTCAAACTATCACATTCGAATATATACAAAATTTTAGAAACAAAAATTTAATACTTAAATTCTGCTTCATGTTTTAATAAGGCTTACTTTGGCATTTCGCAAATTTTTTTGGATTATTTGTATATGGTTCAAAATTTAGCTAGTTAATAACATTTACATGTCGTCGATATGTAATTTTAATTGTATAAAACATTTTTGATGGTTATTTTATTAGTGGTAAGCATGTTTCAATAAATTGTAATTTTAGCATGGACGAATTTGTTATAGTATTAGAATTGCATTTAACATTGAAAATGTATGCAGAATGCAATACATTATTACAAATTGATTTAATTTTATTATATGTATGTAGTTATATTATGAAAGTACTAATGAACTATGGCACTTTAAATTTAAACATATCGCAAGTTTGTATCATTATTTCTATATGTATATACAAATAATTTAGATTTAATTTAATTTTACATAGTTATTAACTATAAATCAATAGTTAAAGTTCAATATTGAAAAGAATTTATTTACATATAATATTTTTCTATAAACATCATTGAAAATTATGTTATTAATGTTCATTAATTTGTTTTAAAAACATTACAAAAATTATGTTTTTATGTATATTGTAATTTGCTGTTCATTTATGATTCTGATATCTTATTTAAAATTTAATGTACAATAACATAATATAAATTAATTCTAGATTGAATTACAAAAACATAATTTTTTTTTGTTATTGAATTAAATTCATTGTAAATATTAATGTTTTTTTTTATGTATTTAATTTTTATTAACATTGACAGTAATTGAAAATTATATATCGAATATGAAATTTTTTTAATTTATATTTCATATTTTTGTAAATAAATATTAATTTTAAAATAAGTTTTGTTTAGAGTAAATTTTTATGTAACTTTTGTAATCAAATATTTTGCATATTTACATAACCAAAAACTTTTTTTGTTGCATAGTTCATTTTTCAAAAAGTTACAAAGTTTTTAGTTTTGTAATTTTGTAACGAATTTTTATTTTTTGTGTATATTTTACTATAAATATTTTCATAATTTGAAATGTAATTGACAGTTGAGTTATATTGGGTCTATAAAAATTACAAAGTTTTAGAAATTTATAAAAATATAATAAATAAAATTTCCATTCCTTTTAAAATTTTTGTTATGTAATGTTTATATAGTTCATAAAGTTAATAATTATGTCAAATTTATTTAGGACTTTATAAATAGGAATGACATAATGTTCCCGGCAAAATGTTCCTGTCAAACATTACGTAATACTAGAAATACTACTAGAAATTTATTAGTTATTTATAATATTTTACTTATGTAATTGTTTACAATAATTTTATTATATAGAAATTTGAAACCCCTTGATTTGATGTATGTAAAAATGTTGTTTTTCCTACTTTTATTATTGTTATTATTTCTTACATTAAAGTTTGCCGAATCACCTTTATGTAGAATCAGATTCTTTATTTAAGAAAACCGAATTTTTGATAGAAAATAACTATTATAAACTCGGAACTCACACTAAAGAGATCAGAAAATGGTTCCATCGATATATTTCATCTTGTCCAAACATTTTCTTATAAGCAAGATAAATAAGTGACTCAGTATTAAATGAGTACTAATTTACGAAATGTAATTTGATTTTGATCTTAGTAAAAATGTTAATGATTTAAAATAATTTCAGACAATCACTAATTAATAAATCTACGATTCGGGTTCAATATAAAATTAGTAGGTCAAAATTCCATCCAAACGTCTGTAAACGGTTTTTGTTAACAAGACGAGGTGTGTTCAATCGATATGTCAGTAATCGGTTACTGATGGACAAGAAAGTATGCTATAAGCTTGGAAATACTCAAAACGGGTTTATGCAGGAAGTAAAACATCTTCTGTGTCACAGCCTGTGTCCGTCACAGACAAAAAGTAGCTCGGAAAAGCAATGTATTCACATTTTTTATGTAATAAGTTGTCACAGGTAACCTATTGTAGTAATATAGTAAGAGTCTATAAATATATCAAAGTTTATTCATATAGAAAATACCTAAAAATATTTCATTAAATAATTTACATAAATTTTAATCAAATTCTAATGTTTAATTAATGCCACCACAATCTAAATTGATATCACACAAAACTATTAAAATAAATCTTGTCTTTTAATATTTAAATTTTTTAATTTTCCACTTTGTATAACAATTTACCAATAATTGTAATAATATGATAAATATTCAGTTGAAGAGCCAGACAACTGCATTTTTTTTATCATTATTCCAATTATCCTACCGCAAACCAGATCAAAATTAAAAGAAATTCACCCTTTCTATCTTTGAGTGATACTGTTTCTTATGTACTTTATATTTTTTTTCATATAATTCTTAATAATTTTTAATCTAGAAAAAAAAATGAAATTATTTCATGATTAAATTCATTTATTTTTTATTATCCTTTATAAATATTTATCATCATTATCACAAATTTTGCTTTCATGTTCTCTAAAATATTATTCTCAAAACTTTATTCAACAATATTTTTTATTTTTTTTACTTTCAGATATATAAAATGATTGTCATTTACTGCACATTAAGGACTCCATCATCTAATTTCTTAACGAAATCAAGTGTGTCGTAAAAATAGAAAAAAATTATAACTATTAGAGTAGAAATATTTTTTTTTTGTAATCATCTTTTCCATCTATATTCCATATTGCATCATATTAAACTACTACTAGAATACTAACAAAATTATAGAAAAGAAGATAAATGAATAGAAAAAAGAATCATCGTTAAAATCTCACCCTTAAAACACTAAGACAAAGTATTGTGGAACAAAAATTATACAGATTATATAGTCCTGTGGTGTAAATATCTACAAACAAAATATAACTATTAAAAAGGACGACGACGACGACGATAATTCCCACCCACTTGAACAAAAAAACAGAAAAATATTGTTAAAATTCCTAAAGATAATCATTTACATTTTTCTCGGTGTTGATTATCTTCCAAAAATATAAAAAAATAAATAAAAATTAAATAAAAAACATAAAAAATAAAATAAAAATATAATAAAATATGGTGATAGCGATATTATCCTCACTGCAACACTTAATAGTTACCACAATATTTTTATCATTATGTATTGGAGGTGGTGGTGGTATTAGCAGCAGCAGTAGTAGCAGCAGTAGTAGTAGTAGTAATAGTAATAGTGGTTCATATTCAAGTGGCAGTAGTAGTAATAGTAATAATAATAATAATAAAAATGAACAATTACCACCAACACTATCATCTCGTATCGTTCATACAAAATATGGTGCCGTTTCAGGTGTAATTGTTCAATTAGAGGGACGTCATTTAGATCCAGTTGAAGCATACAAAGGTATACCGTATGCATCCCCACCGGTTGGTTCGTTACGATTTATGCCACCAGTTACAGGTGCATTGTGGTCTGGTGTTAAAAAAGCTGAAAGGTATGTAATTAATTATATGTATATACATAAAATATATAAATATGTTAATTTTTTTTTATGTAATATTATACACGTATATATTATGTATAAAAATTCAATTATGGTTTTTGTCGTATGTAGAAAGGAAACATACATTATAATGGAAGTGTATAAAAAGGAATATGTTGAAGATATGTTATAAAGTTAAAGACTTATATGTATAAGAAAATTGTTTTACCGAAAAGATAAATAAAGTTTTTATGTAGTTATTGAAAAATTACTTGTAGATAATTGTAACAAATAAAAATTAATTGCTCAAAGGATGGAAAATGGGCAGAGAGGAAGTAACATTGAAATTATTTATCTAATTCTATGTTGTGAAGTCAAATTGAAATAAGAAAAAACTTATGAGATTGAATTACATACGTATAAATATGTCAGTTAACGTATTACGTAGGTTTTTTTTATGTTGTTAATATTGTTATTAATGACAGTAATTGTATGATATTTATGTAATTTCTTATAAATATTCTTACAGTTATGTGTTATCATTTAAATTTACCCGTAGAATTTTCATATATATCTTATATTACTTTGTCTAATTTTGACTGTAACGAGTAACCTATAAAAATTCTATGTAATACAACAATTCTTACTAAGCATGCAAAGTATAATTGCTGTTAGAATTGTGACACACAGAATTGTCGCTAATTTCATCTAATATATTATGTAAAAATAAATTTTTAAATAAATAATTTTCGTAAATTTATATTAATTACATTAATTTAATTTTTTATTTATTACATGTAGTTTTTAAATTGTGTAATAAAATGAAATTTTCAAATCATCCCAACTTTGAAAAAAAATAATTATTTATAATATGATATAAATCCAATATACCAAAAAACTGTGGTTATGGTGAAAATATATCAGGTCTGTTAAATATATTAGTTGTGACGTGAGACATTATGTATACAAAAGGAAAATAATACTAAAACTTAATGTTAAAGGAATGCATTAAGTGGAACGCGTGATATGGTATGCTAATTACATAACGTGTATGTTATGTTGGTTGTACTACGTATAAATGTTGTCACTGATGTTTTTCTTTATAATACAAAACTTTATTTAAATTATTATGTCCCCATGGAAAGGACATTATAAATTGAATTATATTTAAGTTATAGAGAATAGCATAATTTTAACATAGTATACTACAGAGAGTTAAAAGCTGTTAATCTAGGGGTAGCCTGAAACTCGGAGTTTTGTAATAAATAGCGGTTTGTAGTAAATGTACAAAATTTCAGATCTATAGAAAATTATACTGAACAGATTTTACATAATTATCAGTCCACATATTGCTGCCATAATTCATTAACTTAACTCGTATGTTCTGCATTTTTGAAATTTTCTCGAAATTTCTTTCTATCATAATCATTCTATAATTCCTCGTAAGAGTACATAATTTTTATAGGTGTCAACTATCCGAACTATATGTAAAACATTATATAAAAACCGATAGAAAACCATTATAATTAAAATGGTGTGCATAAAATTAATTTGTAAGCGTGCTGCGCTAACGTGGCAAAATGACCATAAACCAATTATTTCTTGATCGATATAGAGGAAATGACATTTGGGAATAATTAGCTTTTAGCTATTTTCTATGCGGTGGGGTTAAAGTTTATTACTTATTATAATTTATTAAGTTTTCTTTTTATAATTTTGCTTCTTTTTTGTATTTATTTAGTATAAATAAATTAAACTGTATAAGTCGAACTCGAAACTATAACATTAGGATAACTATGAATATTATGTGTCTATTGGGATTTATTAAATTTTCCTAATAATTTATTTGAATATAATTATAATAAATATATTTTTTTTTTATTGGTTTTTTTTTTATTAAATAATCTAATTTTCATTAATTGGTATTTTAATATTGAATGGTTTATAAATAATACTAGGGAAATTGGGAATTTGATAATTATTATAATCAATATTGACTTAGACAATTGTGGTTAATGAATGATATTGTTTATAATATACTTTGAATATATAATAATTAAATTCTTAATATAATTATATTTATCTTTATAATCAAATTTGTCACCACTTATTTGTGGTATTTAAATAGAATATTTAGTGGATTTAATTGAAGTTATTAAATTTTGATAAAAAAAAAAATTTAGATAAATTTTAATTGTCATTTAATTTATAATTTAATTTCTATAAATTTGATTATTAAAGTAATTTGTAATGCATCATACAAGTCCTGCAATGACGTTTGTTATCTAAGGCTGTGATGTTCAACATTTCGTGATTTTGTAACATTTCCTGCTGATAATATTTTTCGTGGAACAATATTTTTAGAATCTCTTGCTGAAGTAAAATGTTTAATGAAAATTAAATTTAATAAATATATTAAATTTGGGTTGTTACCTGTTTTTCATTACAAATATCATTAAAAGTTGGAGTGATTGTTGTAATTTGCAGCGTCAAGTTTTGCATATAATCTTTTTGTATAGTTAGTTTTTGTGGCAATATAAATTGTAAAAGATTTTTCACACTTATAAGTTGTAACAAATAGCTTTAGATGTTTAATTGCTCGCTTTGAAGCCAAATATTCTGAATATTGCATGAAATAAGTTTTGATTTCAATGTGAAGTCAGTTGAAATATTTTGTTTTGTTCTACTTCTTTCATTGGTAATTGAAATATTTTGCAATAATATACAATAAATAGGTTTTGAAGTGGCTGAACAGATCTGATAAATGCTGCAATAAATATTTTTTAAAACTTCAATTAATTTCACAATTGTTAATAATAACATAGAAATTTACATTTCTTTAATGTTTCACGAACACAGGTTGAAGAACACTGCTCCAGCGGATCCACTTTTTTATTTTTCTTATCTTAAAAAGCTTTTCCGGGATTTTTTGGCCGGTAATTATCAAGAAAATTTATATATTCCACGAAGAAAAGAAGTAAAATTCCCGGGAAATAATATATTTATCAAAACAATTAATTACTGCCTGAATTATTGCTGGGAATGTTGTTTTTGTTATATGATACATTATGTTTGCGTTGTAGTTAAATGTCATATTCATTCCTATGGATACACCATTTCATATTTAATACGATTGTGGTTATGAACAAAATAAATTTTCGAGTTTTCATCATATTAGAAAAATTTTAAAGCATAAAAACTTTTGTAAAAAACTTAATTTGATTATTTCTTCTTTGGCGAGTTGACATCAGTGAATTTTTACATTGTATTATTTATCTTTTATGTTGTTATTTCGGTGCAATTTTCTATTGAGTGTAGTACAGAGTAATATAGTTAGTTCATCATGGCAGATTCCCTATGGAAATATTTCGCAAAACAAAAGTACGACAAAAAAGCAAAACAAAACATTTGAAAATTATTTTGACTTATATCTAAAGTAATTTAATTGCCAATTATATTTTGACAATTTTGTTATATTTTCAATAATATTTTGTTCTTCTTTTTGATAAAAAAAAGTTGCTACTATTATAATTTTTAAACATTTTCATAATTTTGGCTATCTTACTTTAATTTTTTTTTTGAATTTCCCGGGAAATTTATTTTAATCATTTCTCTCATGACCTGTTCATGGCAGAACAATAAACCAGGTCATGAGAGAATTGATTAAAATAAATTTTCCGGGAAATTCAAAACAATTTAACTAAGATAGTCAAAATTATTTAAATTGTTTTTAGCTAAAATATTTAAAATGTAAATAAATTCAACATCAAATTAATGTTACGTATAATGCCAAAAAAGTCATTATAGAAAATAAATTTAAATTAAGAAAATAAAATTCTTTAATGTATTAATATGGTATCACTTCAACAAGATACCATGGGATTCAGAGTCATCCCTAAGGGTTGCGTTATGTTTACTATTTGTATATGAGATTTCGTTTCTACGAAATTATAATTTACGAAATTTGTTAGATATTTCATACCATTCCATTACGAAGAGTTTAGGAAAAATAACATAAATTTGTCAAATTATAAAATTCCATTCGAAAAAGGAATTACTTAAATAAAGTTTGCTTTTATTAGGTATGTTTTTAAAGCAGATAATGCTTTACAGTTTAACATTTTCTATTTGTCTGTTATCGTATATTCGCCACTTTAAATCAATGCATTTCTAAAGCTAAAATGTCTGATTAGTTCTGATTTTAATCCTGGAATCATTCGTACTTTATAAGACACTGAAAGTTCCCAAAATTTTGTTTAATTAAACAATTATCCATCCGATTTTGGTGAAGTAAACAATTATGAACTTAGGATGAAACAGATAATCGACTGACATTAACTATAGTCTATGCCAAACCCCAGTTTCATTAGAAAAATAAGCAAGCTTGAAATTCGTTTTTAAATATTTCCAATTAATTAATAATTAGTTTTTAAAGAAATTGATTTTTTTTTTGGACTGACTGATATTAACCTGTCAATCTTATCTAACATTTTATTTTTGTTTTCAATATTGTATTTCATTTAAACTGAAATCATTTCATTCATTCAAATGTCAGGAAATTTATTTCTGATTAATTTTACATTATCTTTATGTATACTTCACATATCCTTGTAGATGTCAGGAAATTTATTTTTATTAAAAAAAAAAACTCTTCTTATTAATTATATATACAAAATATAAAAAAAAACTTTACTCTTTAATTATCCAAAAAATAAATGTATCTGAAATGTTTTACATAAAATTTTTCGTTATTTTAGATTTTATTATATAAATGAATTAAATTTGATTAGAAAATGTTATTTAAAAAAAAAACATTTTAGCAAATCAAATGATTAAATATCAAGATAAAATATTTAAGGATTTCATATTACGTACAGTTTAATTATATAGTTAGTGATGTTTATGGATATATTAAAACTTTGTATACTTATAAATATTGTAATTAAAATGTAAAATTAAATTATACTTTTCTTATATAAAATGAAATTTTCTAAATAGATAAAATGTGGTTAGCATAAAATTTAGTAATAGAAATAAACGAAGCAGATGATTATTTTATGTAGATATAGTAAATATTAATAATTAACACTTTATAGACTACAGGGTTATATTAATATGTTAATAATTATTCAAACATTTTGTGAAATATAAGTCATTACTATGTGACAAACAGAGAATGTCGCTAGGCATAGTAACAGGGCACTGTCTCTTAGGGAAGATGGCCAAGAGACTGGGGCTCACCACGGGGGACTCATGCAGAGGATGTCATGATTTGGGTGTAGCGGAAGATGTCAGTCATATGTTATGTGACTGCCCTGCATAGAGCAGAAGTAGGTATCCCATCTTGGGTAACTACCGGTTAGATGGATTCCAGGAATTAGTAGAGATCCCGGTCAGGGATCTGTTTAAGTTTGTTAAGAATGCGGGGTGGGTATGTGACAAACAGGACATACTCATCAATTCACCCATTAAAACTTGAAATAGGTAAATTATATGCAATGAAAAAATCATTTCATTTACACTAATGCTGCAGCGGTTGCAGTGTACTGCAGTGTTCAAGACTTAAAACATATAATTGAACTCCTGTATTTAGAATGTATACAGAACCAAAAAAAAAAAAACGTAATGGCGTTTATGACATAGACAATTTTACAAAGAAAAGGAATGATCATTTAATATTCATTTTCGAAGTATCAGAAAGTATCCTCTCAAGGTTATATGGTTGTCAAGTGAAATAGAGCAGTTATTGTTTAGAATATGGCAAAAATTGTTTGGTAATATTAATAGTTAAAGTTTTGGTAAAGTTAGTAGCTTATCCAGTAAAACTCTTTTTTGTTAAGTTTTTATAGATTGTAAATTTCGAAAAATAAAAATTAAAAATGTTATCCTTTTTAAAAATCTGCTCTAAATTACAATACTAATTTAACTAATAACAATTCTAAATTCAAATTAATTTTTAATATTCTTTTTTTTAACAATTTTTTAATATCTTTTATATATATAATTTTTAAGACCTTTTCGCTTTTTCAATTAAAAAAAGTAAGTATCTCTTTGAAAACTTTCTATTTAGTTAGATTTTTATATTTTCTTTGTGGTATAATAAGTGTTTAAACGATTTTCTACCAAGATTATTATCATTTCTTCTTTCCCAGATATGAAAATAATATATTTTATATATACAAATTTTTGCTATATCCAAACACTATTTACCAACTTTTTCTCATTTTTGTTGTTCTTTTTTTTATTCAGACGTCAATGTTCTTTAATTAGTTTCATCAATTAGCTTTTAATTATACTTTTGGTGTCATATTATTATTATTATTATAATTTTATAATATTTTTTTTTATGTAGATGAATTTGTTATTAGTATTTTATTATATAAAAATCACCCTGTTTATTTCAAATTAAAATTTCTCATCAACCTTTAGGGTAAACAGGAAAACTTTTAAACCTTATAAAATAATAAGAAATATTCTGAAACTACTAACAAATTCTGATATGCACTTTTCATTAATATATATACAGTGCAGAAAGAGAGTGAGACGGAGATAACATTAGAAAACTAATTGGATTTGAAATAAGACCTTCACCTTTTTCAACTTTTTCAATTTTTTTCTTCAGGAAACTTTGGATATTTTCTTCATTTATGCATCATCGTAAGAGTCTACTTCGGTTAGTCATTTTGTATTTTTATAGTATATAAAGATATGTATATATATATATATATATAAATATGACACTGGATACTAAGAAATTAAATTTTTTTATTCTGGAAAATACATCAAAATTATTTTAATGTAAAATGTACTTTTAATAATTCTGATTGTTAACGAATCTTAATGTAAAAATGATGGGATATGATTTTATTAAAAAAATTGTGTATTACTCAATGCTTGGAGCGAGTTTTAGTTGACGGTTAGTTCGTGTTATTTGCCATGGTCTTTTGCAATTATCGCCAATTTAAGTAATATTTTTTTTTTGAACAAAATTTATATTAGCTAACTTCTTTAGATCTGAGCGGTTTGAAAGTTCGATTACGTTATACGACTACCTTATCTTATCCCAAAGGTTCAAATAATAAGCCACCGATAAAATTTCCAGGACGACAAGAACCGGTTCATCGCTGTTTGCCACCATTCACTTTTGTAAACGCTAGCATGGATGAGGTTATTTTAAATTCATTTCGTGCCATTAAGGATATGTATGGTTTCCGTACGTCTTTTACTGGCTAGATTGTTTAGTTTGTTAATGTAGTAGTTATCAAGGGCGCAATACCGACTTTTCTCAATTGTTTCTTTTCCGTTGTGAACCATATTATATCTATGACATGTTTGGTTTGTACGGGATGCCTAGTCGTATGGTGTGCTAGTCAATAAACGAGTTTCCAGTATATAATTTTAGAAAGTTTTCTATTTTTCTTGTTGTTCTGCTCACGTACTGAATTCCTTCTAACTATCATCATTTAACGTATCCCAATTATAACCGAATTTTTAAATATTAATTATATTAAAAATGGGAAAATGACTTATGTGTATTATTCAATTCTGTCAAAATTGGACTTAAATTGAAATTATGTAAAAGTTTCTTTCTAGTATGTATCTAATTTATAAATTTCAAGGATCTAATATTCATACGTTCTACGAATTTAAAAGCTTTTGAATGCAATATGTAAATTTGATTATTTTCTAGATAATGCTCATTTTATATGTAAAAAAGTCAAGGGAATCCAAAAATTTTATAAATATATTTTTTTTTAGAAAGGAATTTTTGTATGTTGTTTTTGAAGTTTATGCAAATTATATACACAAAAATGATCATTGAAAATGCATGTTTTTTTTGTTTACTTTTTACTATTTAATATATATACGAAAATTGAAAACAAGGAAACACTGCAATAACAATTTCCTATTTCTATGTAAACATTTACGCTTGATGCTATTAAAATGAAAAACTTATAATGTTTAAAAAATATTTAAATATACAAATTTCATTTTTCAGTTTTTAATTATAGATAAGATTTTCAATATTTAATAAAATACTGGAAGTCTGACAAAAGTTGTAATTTTTCCAATACAAAGTGTTACAAATTGAATTTTTCGTTAGTCAACTTTATATTATTTAAAATTTTCATTTAAAGGCTCTTGCTCTATTTGACTATATAGAAGTTTACTATTAATAGGATGTCATATTCTAAAAATATTTATTTATTTCAATATACAAATCTTTTGGGTATACAAATATTGAAATATATTACAAATAGATATTGGCTAAAATCCTTTATTGTGATATGGTTTGGTATTATTTTTTTTATGTAGCCTTTCTGTTTATTCTGTAATGTATTTTTATTTTATATATAAAACAATTTTTTTTTAACATTATTTGCCCATATCAGCTTTTAGTTATTCTCATAGGTTATTGAAAGGAAAAATATGTGTCCTTAAGGATATTAATTTTAAATTCCTAGATATAATTATATATCAATATAATGTTTACAAATTTATATTTGTTAAATCCTTAAATATGGAATATTAGTGGTTGTTATTTTATTTATAGAAAATTCTGTAGACTTCTATTTCAGTGTAAATAGGAATTTTTATAGTGTTAAAAAATATTGAAAACCGAAAAAATAAACAAAATATTTTGTAATTATTTAATATTTATTTTATATGTTTATCAATTTGTGTAGTTGTGGAAGATTATAAGGATCCTAATTATTGTTTCTTAACCAAATGATAAATAATTTAGATAATTATATTGGAAGTGTTATAAGGGGTAGTTTTCCTGGAGTTAAATACAATAAACTTATTGGAACAGAACTGGTAATGCAGTCACTATCTTTTCATATGCAATTAAAATTAAGTTTCTTTTTTTAATTGAATTTTCTATCTCTTGATGTTTAGCTTAAATTAAAATCCATTTTCAAAGAAACGTGTTCTGTTATGAGGCTTATTGGGGTCCTAATATCCCTTTTTATTATTTTTATGAGATTTATTTTTGCAATGCTGTCTGTTTCTTCATTTTCTTCAATTTTTATATGTACTTCTTCAAATATTAAAGCTAGAAGTGTTAGGTTTTAAAGACAGTCGCAAACTAATATTCATCCTTGTTTGTGAGAAGTTATAACTTTCATAGTCAGGAAATGTTCATAAAAATTAAATTATGTTGAAAATAAAATTCATTCCGTATGACTATGCAGACTCCTCTTAAAGATCTGTATAAAACATACTTGAAGAAATAATATTTAGATGAAATATGAAATGATAGAAAGGAAAATTTCCGATTGATGTTTTCTATTTTATAAAATTTATAAAAGATTTAATTTATTATTAATATGAAAACTAATACAAATATGAATTAGTACTACAAAATTTTCTAATAAAGTTTCCATTCGTTAATATGTGATTTCGGTAATTTAAATTTTGTTTTTTTATATATCGTTTAGCTAGTTTTTTTGACAATTTAAATTAGAATTTGATAACCTAAAAACATGATTTGTATTTGACAATGATAACAATAAAAATTGAATTTAAATTATTTATATTTTACACATTTGCATATAAATTTTTTAATAAATGCATTAGTTTTTAACATTTAAAAACACTATTTTATTCTAATAAACCACAAATTTCTGTATTTGAATTCTGACAAATTTTAAGACTTCATAGGAATCTATGACATATATAAATAAAATAACGAATATAAATTTTATATGTATTTACCAGCCACGAAAATAAAAAAAAATAAAAAAAATAAAAATATAAAATTATCCTTAACTAAATATCCTCCCAAAAGAGCACATGCTGAGATTGAAATTTAATTTCGCGGAAAAATCTAATTTTCCTCTTCATATTGGATTTATTTTCTAGAAATCGGATTTGTATACATTTATTGTATATATAATATAAATACATAATATACTTATACACATTGGTAATGTGGAGTCCTTCGAGGGCTGAAAATATGTTTAACGTATATTCATATTTTTTTTTTGTCTATTTTGCTTTTATACTTTTTCTTTCCCCCTTTTTTATATATTCCTTTAAATCCCCATTCAAGTATGTATGATGAAATTTTGTGTGTTTATGAAGAGTTAGGGAATCATCAGTTTGAAGTGTTGTAATGGAAACAATTTATTTAAGTTCTTATTTTTAAGATATTTAAGTTACCAGTAATTTTTATTCAAACTTTTTTAAAGAGTTTAATTAAAATTCGTAATTTCCGCTAATCTAATTGCATATTTTCATATGAAAAATAACATTTTCCGATGTAATAATGTCGTTATTACGTGATCCCTGAATTACTAGTTACAAAATTTAATATTCTTCTTCCTATTCACTTCAATATTTATGGTTAGGATTGAATTTTATAAGTAAATACATTCATTTTTTCTGTACTGCCTTCTAATATCTTCTTCTATTCCATCTTACCACTTTGAAATCTATTGTGCGCTAATTTCATTTTGTGAAATCCATCGGAAATGTAATCTAATGACTGCTTTAAATTTAGAATTATATCTTAAAATTTAATCCTTAGAAATTGGTTGACATTAAAATATTAGAAAAGTATTAAATGAAAAAAAAATATATAAATAATAAAGTCAAAAAGTAAACATCTGGTTTAATCATAAAAATTTTCATACATAAAACTTGACATTTTATAGAATTATAGAATTTTTAAAACAATTTTTGTATGTACAAATTGTTAAAAACAAAACTCACCAGATTTTTAAACCTTCACTTCTCCAGCCGTTTGAGAAAACTAAAAACAAATATTTTTTTTTTTGTTTTGTATTTAACTTTTATTTTTATCCTTTATCTAAATATGATTTTATTATAAAATGTTCAAAATAAAAAATATTTATAAAACTTTATGTGAAAAATTGATAGAGAAAAAATCTTGTATTTATTTTAAAGAATCTATAAATTTAAAATATTGAAAATTTTCTTCATTAACATTAATTTTAAAAATTAAAGATATTTAAATTAAACATTTTGTATTTCCTATTACTGGTTAATATTATGTAATATTGTTTAACAATTAACATGTTCACGACTACACTAATTTGTCTGTAGCAAACTTTTCAAACCAAACACTAAACTTTAATTCAATCTTAAGGACTTTGCATTTGCACATGATACGCGAACTGCGAACTTCGAATGGCGAATATTCGCAATTCTTGATATTTCTTTCACATGAAAAGCGAACTGCGAATTGTGAATATTCCATACAAAAACAAATTTGAGGTTAAAAACGAGCGAATTTTTTATTCGCAACAGTGTGGATTGCGAATAATAATTGACAGTTCGCGACTAGATATTTCAATTCGCATAAATATTTTCATAAATTTCATAAAATAATTAAAAAAATGTTGATAACATTATGTTATGTGTATATTAATTAATTTTAAGCATTTTGTTTAAGAAATTATTTAAAAACAAAATTAATTAAACATGGAATAATTGATTTGTTCGCAATTCGCAGTTCGCGTATCATGTGCAAAGTCCTTTATATGATTCAACCGGTCGTTAACGTGTTAAACTAAACCATCCAACATAAATAACAATTTTCTATTTAATTCATTTACAATTTATCAAATTAATTAATATAGCACCAGACATACAAATATATACAAAATCCTTAAATTCTAATTTATTTTTGTTGAAATATTATGCAAATATCCGAATATTTATTAAATAGTCCTTTTTTTAATATGTTTTTCTCATTTTGGTTCTTCTATATCTAAATATTTATGTTATCATAACATGCTAAAAACAAAAAATTGTTTTAAAAAAATGAAAATTGTTTTCCTTAAAGTAGAAAGTTTTCAACCAGCACACATTTATGTCATAAATATTTGACTAAAATGTCTGGGAAAATTTTACAAAAAAAAAAAACATAATTGAGAAAATTTTAAGATGATTATACGATAATGAAAATAAATTGTTATTTCTTTTAAGAATTTTGTATTTATTTTTATGTATCTCTGGCATATTAGTTTTATTTTATGTTGGATATACGATAAAATCAAAATGATGGGGTCATATTTTCATACACAAAACAGATTTTACTATTATAGACGAAATCCTTGTTATATGTACTATAATAATTATATAATCGTATTTTTATAGTAACCAAAATTGTTGGTATTTTTGTAATTTCAATGAATTTTATTAGATTTGTGATGACAATTTTTTTGAAAAACAAAAATGCAATTTTACGAACGTGCAATATAAAAGAAAATATTCTAAAAATTTTAAGAACATCCAGAAAATAAATATTCTACAAACAATGAACATAGAAATTGTTTTGTTTAGAATATAAACAATGATTTTATATGCTTTCTATGCTTTTTATGTATATGTGCCAGAGATTTTCACAATAAATTTATAATTTTTATTGCTAGAAATTATGTGATTTATAAAATTATTTGATTTAAAATATTTTTAATTTAATTTCCATTCAATAGAAAATTTGATAGATTTAAAATTATATTTTCAATATTGATTCTATAATGATAAGAATTTCGATAATAATAAATCATAAAATATTAAGCTAACAAAATTTTTGTTTATGTTTATTGAATTTTGAAAATTAATTATACTAAAATAGTAAATAACAATAAATTTAAGTATTAAAAGGTACAGTGAATACATAATCTCGAAACGTACTTACCTGAATCCAAAAACTTAAAGGATCTGTTTAATGTGAAAATTGGTTACAATTTGTTGTCTTATTGTAATATGAATTTAAATTAAAAATTATTGATTTAAAACTATACTGATATGAAACGTTGCAATGAAATATTTCACTCATTTGCAGTTTCTTTGTTCGAAATACTCTTTAACTATTTTACAACTGATTTCTAGGAACTACTCGGAAAAAAGAAATAGTGATTAAGAATTTCGATATTTTGATTATACAGTATTTCAAATAATTAATCAAGATTAAGATTAAAATTTTTTTGGTTGAACGTGATAATTTCTAGAATGCAATTAGTAAAATTGCTTTTCTGTAAAAATATTTATCACTTATTTTTCGCAATAATAAAGTTGCCACTAAAAAATACAAGAAAATACATTTTTAGAAAATCTTAATTCCCTTAACCTCTAACGTCTAACCAATATAAATTCCACCTTCTCTAACCGATATAAATATATTTAACAACAAATACGAAGCTTAATTCCTAGAGGCAAACACATAAAATTTGCTGGTTGCAGGAATACAAATCACCTTAGAAAAACAATAAAAACCCTGGAGAAGTCACTTAAAAATAATAATTTATCTTGTCCTAATAAATTAAAAAAAAAAAAACTGAAATTTTTCACAAAACTTCAGGAAGCTAGAAATTTTTCCGAGGATTTACGGGGAATAAGAAAACTGTAAAATTTTGTAATGGAAATGATCGCTTGAAAATTGTTCAAATCAATTTTTTTTTAAAATTTTTTGTTGTTTCTGGAGTTGGGGAATAAAATACTTTTTTAACAAACTCCGAGTTTTCTTTTGAAACACTTTTAATTATCAGTTTTTTTTAATTCAATTTAATATGTTTTTTTTTATAATATATTTTTGTAGAATTTATTTAAAAATACTGGAAATATTTGTCCTCGAAATATCCTTTTTTCATTTATCGATACATCATTAACTCCTGCGACATTGGATTTATTAATAACGAAAAGTTAGATTTATTTTTATATTATGTGTGAATTATTTATATAATTTTATTGAAATCTATTTTAGAATTTTTGAATTAAATTTTTTATTGATTTTATTCTGATTTTGTTACTTAAATTGTTTTTAGAATAAGATTTTAGTTAAAAAAAGTTTCATATAAAATTCTTATTAATAATTGATTTTATTAGAATTTATTTTAAATATTGATTCTTAGGTTCAATTATTTATCAGGGTCTTAAAATAGTTTTATATTTAATTATGTTTACAATATCATTAAACATTGATTATCCACGGTATAGTACACTGTGAAATAAATTTATCTAAATTTACAGTATTAAATTACAGTATTAAGAAACTTATTGGACCAGAACCGTTTTGCGGTAAACCAAGAGTACACCATAACCTCGCTTTATGTAGTGGATTGAACAAGAGCAGAAAACCTACTGGTACAAACTACCAGGACTCTCTACATCGAAAAAATTCATCATACCAAACAAAATAAAAGTGGTTGATCTAATAACACTCAGCAAAAGGGATATAAGAACCATGACAGGCCTCTTAACAGGACATAGTCCTTTGAACTATCACCCCAGTACATTGGACCTGGCTGACACTGACATCTGTCGCCTCTGCCTCAACGACGAGGAAACGACGGAACACATTCTCTGCCACTGCGAAGCAATCGCTAGGGGCAGACTTAATATCTTAGGCAAAGACTTCCTTACTTCTGAAGAACTGGGCAATATTACTCCCTCAAACATACTAGGTTTCTTTAAATCTATTAAATGGTAGGAGGTATAGGGGCTTTAAACGCACAATAGATCGTTAAGGTCGCAGTGCTCTCTATCGTTCCCCTTCTACAAAAAAAAAAAAGAATCCTAAGATGAAAGTATTGAACGACGAAAAACTTATTTCCATTTCATTGAACGTGTTAATTTTCTTGTAAATGTCAATTTTCTTAAGGACTGTAAAATTTATTTACACCGTTTAAGTTTTTTTTTGTTTCAAATTTAAATTAAAATAATGATTTCACAGAAATCGTTTTTACATAACTTTTATTTATTTACTCTAAGTTTTCGCCTACCCCTAGGTTAACAATTTTTTTTTGGTATTTACATAAAATTACCGAAATTTATAATGTCACCAAAACAAATATTTTTTTTTCCTATGAATAATTTTATCTTTAGAGCATTATAATATCGATTACAATTTATTCAAAAATAATCCTTGTTTACCGTATAAATCTATTTTTATTATTAAATAATTTGGTATCAAAGTATATATAGAAAAAAAAAATCTGGAAAGGTTAACTAGTTGTCCTTAAAATAACCAAAGGATTCACATTAAATTTTATTTTTCTAAAGAAATTGTTCTTTAAGGAATATCGTATTCAAAAACAATAATTATATAAAAATATATACAAATCCTTTTTCTTATAATGAGTGTCTAGTATTCGGTCGGTGCTATTAGGTAAGGAAATAGCAATGATTTTTAGTGCCTCATAGTAGAAAATTTATAATGTTTAAAATTTTTATGTATCTAACTCTTACGGATAATAACAAAAATTATTATTATTATTGAGGACTAGGGTATTTATTTTTAAAGAAAAACCTTTTTATTATTGTACCCTATACATAAAAAAGGACCTCCTTTTATATAAAAAATTTTTTTTTGGCACTAATTCAACATTCATTTTACGAATTTGTTTATGGGATTTCTAGGCGCAACATACAAAAATAAAAATAAAAAACAGTTCCGGAAAAAATGAAAATAACTTTAGGCTTTTCCAAAAAAAAAAAGAAAATTTAAATATTTTATAAAGAGAAAGAGAGAAATTTTTTTTTTACGTCAATTTTTTTTTTGCAGAAATCAAATAAATGAATAGCTCCATTAACGTTAAATAGTACCGGAAGCCATTTAATATTAAACCATTTATGAATTGTTAAAGAAAAAGAATTTTTCTTTTTAAGATCGCATTTAATTTTATGATAAGTTGACAGGATATATATGAATATGTATTTGTGTATAACAGTGTTTAGAAATTTATTATAAATATAGAAATAAATTATTATGTTTTAATATAAAACAGGGTGTCAAATAATTGATTATTTGATGCTATAAATAGAAAATTACAAATATTATATTCGATTTATTTGTTAATTATGATAATTCCTCATTTCTTACTAATTTATTGGTGGCTTGGATCAGAAATTGATGAGAATTAGATAATCAATTACCAAATATAATCCTTGATTCAAAAATTCATATTCTATTTATATTATAATTCGCTATATACCAGCAAAAATTAGTGTTATATCAAAATCCATTTATGCACTTGTGATGTAATTTAATGAAGAGTTTTAGCTCAATGTAATTAATTAGTAATCTTACTACATTTCTGACAGATAATTGATAGATAAATAACTTTCAGCATTAGAACATAAAGAACTGTACAAATTAATTTTGCAAGTATATTCATCCAAATTCATCCCGTAACGTCGTTTCCTCAATATTGTTCTCCGAAAAATTCACATATAGTAAATTTAATTTTCGTTACGCAGCGGAATTGTGAGCGAAGAAATATGAATTCGTTCTTCCTTTAATGAAGATACCAATTTTATTGCTTAATTGGAATAGTTATTCATTGCTTCTTCTTGAATATTCATTAGAAATGTATTAAATAAAATAATTAAGGATAATTGAAGCTAAGAATTTAAGAGAAATGCTAAGTAAATTAAAACTAAACTTTTGTGGCTAGCAAAATGTTGAATTTTTTTTTGAAATAATTTAACAATGTATTTTGCTTTTACACCGTATATCATTTTACGACACCCTGTTTTTTAAAAATAGTTCTCATATCATCATTCAGGAAATAAATAATAGAATTTGAAAGGATTATAGCTTGAAGATATCCTTTCTCATAAATATATACCGTATATATATTTATAAATAAAGAAAAAAAAACCAAAAAAAAAAAATATTTATACTTATAAATTTCCTAGTCTATAAAATATATAATCAAAGGACAGAAAATTTCTAAATAAATTTCATACCGTTTTTCTTTTTACTCTCTATATACATACATAATAATAATATATTAATAATAAAGGACTTTTCATATTCCATGAAAACTAATTATGTCTAAGCATTCATTTTAGATTTGATTTTGTTGGGTGGTAAAAAAAAGAGGAAGACGACTATTATCATTATTTTTATTTTTTTTTCTGTATCATAGTTATATACAGTATAATAAAACATAAAATCATAATTATTTCTATAAGATTGTCGACTACAATTATAAATATAATATAAAAAATTGAGTTAATTATATCACCATTTATTTTATCCTCGGGGTATGATAAATTTATTATAATTTAAAGAGTTTTCCTTTAATTGTTGTTGTCGTCGTCGTAGTTACAAATTATTAAAATGACGAAAAAAAAAATTGTAATTTATATATTTATATGATATAAATTATAACATCCTTTTTAAGGACTAATATTTATTATATAAAATTTCCGTTTCTTTTAAATACTCTAAAGCCTATAATTTTTATAATTATTCATAATATATAATTACTGTTTTTGATTAATAGATTTTACGAGGAATTATGAAATAAAAATGATGTAGTGGAAAATTACTTTAAATCATATTTGATTTATGGATGGGAATTGAAATACTGTTTTAAAATAATGGAATCTTGGTCTAGCCTTACTCTATTTCAATTAATTCGGTATATAATCAAGTTAACATTATGTTGATTTGATTGAATGCCGAATACTGAGAAAATAAATGTGTGCGCTCCGCTCGCATTTCTGTCGCAACAAGAAAAAACTTATTATCTTTAAAGTAGCTATAATTTTTTGATCAATTTCGCGACCCTATTTCTTTTATTTGATTGATAATGATGTCTTTATACTGCACCAATTTTAATTCACTCTATCTAGGTGTGACTAATTTGTGATATTGTAGCCTATGGATCGTTCCAGATTTAATATTTAGCAATCGGCAAACATAATTCCAGAACCGTTGGTATATTAGTTTATCAATATCAACAAGACAATCATTGAACCTTAACTCCAAACAGCTTTACAGAAGGAATACTCAAGTTATTATTGATTTCCGATAAGGTTTTTGTATGGAATCTTAGGTCATGATTTTACTTTTGATAAGGAGATATATTCGACGCAGCATCCTGATTCAAATTAAAGCAATTCTGTTGATACCACTGAACGCTTTTTCGATTTTACAGCAGTTTCCTGATATTTTAATATCCATTTATTTCCTGGAAACAAATTTTCAATAAGAAAAACACCAAATTATTAAAATTGTTTTTACAAAAAAAAAAAAAAAATTCTATTAATATGAAAAACATAAATTTCTTATCTATAAATTCCAATTCATTTATGATAATCTTACTTTGAACTTTATAAGAAACCCTTAATTTGAAAATAATATAGTATCCTTTAATCCCTATAAAATTGAATATCCCTAATAAATCAATCAAATTTAAAGGACATTATTATTTTGTAATATCTTTAGATACGTATATACATTTTATAAATATCTATATTAATAATAAATATATATATAAAAAAACATTATTGAATTTATAAATATTAATATTTTAAATAATTTTACAATTTCTTTTGAATTTTTATAATCATATCGGTTGTTCTTAATCCAAATATTTAAATTTCTTATATCAAATTTCAAAAAGAAAAGAAGCAGCAAAAGAAATTCGTAAAAAAATATATTTTATATTTAAATAAACATTATTGAGACAGGAAAATGCCAAAAAAAATTCCAATAGAAACTCACTTCAATAAGATAAATTCTTAATATTACCTCTATCGTTGGTAGTACCATAAAAGTTACAAAAAATTTCAGATAAATCTTCGTAAATCTTTTATTGCCAGTTTTTTAAAAATATTTTTTGTTATTAATTTTCATTAAATCTATGAATTTTATTTTACAAGTAAAAGTATTGTATTTATATTATTTTACATTGGCATCACTGATTTTGACATTTGTTATTTTTTTGCTGATAAATGATACAAATCTTAAACCAGTTAAATTAATATTGTCTTAGTTATAGAAATGTTAAACTGCTGTATAAAATTTATAGTTATTTTGTTAAACCCCACATTTTCTTTTCAATATTAAAGATTGTTTTTGAATTAATTCTCCTTCTCAAGATTATATAATTGAATTTTGATTTTGATTTACTTACTTCTAAATAATTTTGTATATATCGAATGTGAGCTTGAGATATTTGTAGTAGAGATGGAAACCACAGAAAATGGTTTTTTTCTTTGGTTTTGATGGTTCATTATATCTCGAAAATTATGTTTGGCTTCGGTTTTGTTGACAGCTATATAAAAAGAAGCAAATGTCTGAAGTAAAAAGAGCGTACAAAAAACAACAACAAATACAAAATAATTTATCGTATTTTTAGTGTAAGACTTTACTCGAAACCATCTCATTTTCCGTGGTTTCTTTAGTTTGTTAGTATAATTAAGACAGAAAGATCACAAAATGTCATTTAAAGTTTAAAAAATATTCTATTCCATCTAGCGAAGTCATCTAAAAATATTGTCCACGTACACTTATGTCCAATTTCACAGCCAGGGTTTAATACTTTACCAAAGTTTAAACTTCATTATAACTTATTTGTTCAGTTTTTCAGTTCAAGGATAAAGTTAAACCTTCCTTAAAGTAAGGTTTAAGTTAATCCTTAGATGGTTTAAGTTAAACCTTACTTAAGATTCACTTTTGACAATAGTTTAAACACACTAATAGAAAATAAATTTTTTATATAGATTTACATACTCAAAAAACTAAAATCTTGAACTTAGTCTGCGTTCAAGATTTTATTTTTTTGATTATGTAAATCTATATAAATTTCAATGACACATTATATTTTATAATAAACTCATTCATATTCATATTCATTCACAATAACGTTGTTTTCAATTATCATACTCACAATAATTCATATTTTTTGGTTTAGCTAAGCTTAGGGCAAATTTTGATTGAGAAACCAAACGTGCGAGCATAAGTTTTAGGCTTAATCCACAAAATCGGTTTAGATAAGTTTGAGCTCTCACTGTGAAATGGGACATTATTGTTTTACCACAGTGATAGTAATTTGGTATGTCACAGCATAGCGCACTAAATCAGTACACCATTTTTAATAAATATTTTAAGTTGTTTTGTATTCTTGAAGTTTAAATTTGGCTTTTACAAGCTTCAATTTTTGATGGTTCATAAAATAGTTGTAGTTTTTGTAATTCTTGTTTTTTAATGGTTTCTAGTTTTGAAAATTTCGTTGTGGTTAACATAATTTTTTGATTCTATTCAAAAGCGGTTTCCATCTCTGGTAGTGTATATATACATAGTATTATTATATGGTGGAATATTTATGAATATTTTTCTGTATTTACTGTGCGGTGTATATCCTGATTACAAAGAACGAAAAGTGATACTAGTATAGAAAGGATAATATTTTGATTTCAATAAAATTCTTATAAAATTATCATAATAATTTTATGTATAAATTATTGTATATACAAATGCAAACTTTAAGATATTAATATTTTAAAAGTAATAAAGTCAATCATAGAATTTCTTTAGAATTGTATGAATTATTTTAATGTTTATGTGTATATATATAAATATCGTGTATAGCATAATTATTTCTGATTTTATTTAGATAGAATAATACAAGGTGGTTTCTTTTGTAAATTATTTAATTGTCATAGAAATCATAATTTTATAAAAAGAATTACAAATTATGCTGCCATAGAAATTATTTAAATTTTTTGATTTTAGATGGAATAATATTTTATGCAATTAATAACTTTATAAAATTGGGTAAGAAATATACAACTTTATTAATTTAAAGTTTCAATGAGAAACATTTTGAACATAAATGAATTTTAATTGAAAATTCTTGAAAATAAAAGTTAATTGCATTTTTAAAGTATTTATACGATTTTATAGTTTTGAAATTTTTGCTCAATTCAGCTGCAGTTGCTGTTTATTACTTTTCTTTTAAAAAATCAGAAACCATAAAAAATAAAGAAGAAGTACATAAGGCAAAGTAAATGAAAAAAACAGTGCCAACTAATAACCATCTACAGAAAATCATTTCGTCTTCTTTAGTAGAGAAGATTCTACTAAAAACATCCTTTAATACTTAATATAATTCCTTGGACACCTTGTTTCCTTTGAGTTTACTTATACGAAAAGACACTAAAATATTCTAAGAATGATTGAAATTGGTTTTTACCATTAAAGTTTTTCCCTTTAATATTTATACTAACAAATTTACTATATATTTATAAATATATTTACTATTTACTGATAATTTGAATCTAAATCTATTTTGAATTTTTCCCTTTTATTAGCTATACATTATGTTCAATGAAATCCTTGATTATTTTCCATTACCGAAGAAAAGGCGTACATACAATTTTAATATTATTATCCTGTATTTATATTTTTATATATAGTAGAAATAAATCAACTGAAAAGAGAAATAGATGTAAATCAAACTAGCAAATCAGCAATACGGATAGAATAATCTGATGATATCTAGAGATATATATTGTAGAAATTGTTGTTATGTAAAAATTTTCATTTAAAAATTCAGTACCCTTTGGCTATATATGACATTTGTAGAGAGTCAAATATTCTGAAGTGATTGTCAAAATTTTCATGCTTTTTGAAACTGAGTGTTGTGAATAAAAATGCTTTAACAGATAATTGAATTACCCTTTTATTATAGAAGATAGAAGAGACACATATAAAGAATATATTGAATATTAAAGTTGTTAAATGGAATCAATTTGATGGAATTGTTGTATTGATAGAAAATAAGTACGAGGTATAAAATAACAATCAATCATTTTGAATTTGATTTTATTTTTTTGCTGTTTTGCTGTTGTATAGTTCAAATTTTATTTGTACATTTTTATTGAATTGTGTACTATAAAAATATTGTAAAAAATTGAGAAAACGAAAAAAAAAATCATTTATTTTTATTACAATTTTGTTTGTCTAGACTTTTATGATTTAAAATAAATATTTAAGGACGAACAAATAATACTTAAACCCAAATTCAAATTTTTGAAGAAAAAAAAAAAATTTCTGAAAATTGGTTTTAATTTTTAATTTAAATTGTATTTTTAAACAAGCTATTTTTAAATCTTTTGAACTTAAGTAGAAGAAGAAACATTTGTTACTGTGCCTCCATACGCAGAGCACAATACTAAACACATCGTATTACATTCTACGTAATTGGGTTCAAGCAATTAAGCCAATTAAAATGATATTGTTTATGAAAACGTTAGGATAGATCGATGTGCAGTAGAAATTTTTAAGCTATTGATCGAAGGGCATAATAATTTGATTGATTCTTAAATCAACCAATGCACAGAATTTGAATAGAAAATATTGACTGATCAAATTTGACGGACTAAAGCTCAGAATTGGGCAATATTAATTTATCAATATAATTAAATTAAATTTTATTATAAATTTTCCAACAAAATAGCATCAGTTTTTTAATATTTAACAAAAAAAAATAAAAAAATTTTCCATCAACATTAAAATATAATTTATTAACGCGAATTTACATTGTAATTTTTTTTTTATTTTTCTTGGTATTAAACCCATTTCTAAAATAAAATTATCCTTAAAAAAATTGAATTTTCAATAAATTTTCATTGAATACAACGAACAAAGATATTTTATTTTTGGCATAATAATAAAAATATTTTTGTTTATATTTAATTTTTAATATTTTCTCTATTAAAATGTGAACATAAAAAAAATCCTTTTTGTATTGCGATCGAACCGCCATCAATTTTTCATATTGATAGATTTGTTACTGTCATTAAAATAACTAATGATTTCGTTTATCCTTTTTTTTTTGTGGTTTTCTTTTTTGTTGTTGTTGTTGTTGTTGTCGTCTGTTTCACTTTTTTGCCATTATTTCTTCTGTTTTTTTTTTCTGTGAATATTTTATTTTGATGGCGAATCCTGAAAATCCTTTTGTGGTTGCCTCTATAGAAAAAGAATAATAATACAAAAAAAAAAAGAAAAAATCTTTGTGGGGTTCCTTTTTGATATTTACAAAAAAAAAAAAAAAAATAACAAAAAATATTATTGTTAGTATTAGTGTATATCAATACAAATACATATACGTATATAATTTTTTTTGAGCTTAAATGAATTAAACATCCTTGGTTCGTAACATCCTTTTTTTTCGGTTAGGTAATAAAAGGAATTTTATTAGAAATATTATAAAAATGAAAAAAAAAAAAAAATACAGATAAATATATTTCAAGATTACGAATTTTACACAAGAATATCCTTACACGTTGATTTTTTTGTTATAAAAATATAATTTTCTTGATGAAATCAACATATTTTTCCTGGTAGTAGAATTTTTTTTGTTGTTATTGTTCTGGTTGTTATTGATTCTTTTGCTGTGACGGAAAATGTAATAGGATTTATGAAACATGGACAAAAAAGGACATTGAAATAAAGAGAGTGTATTTTTTTTATTGTATGTAATCCTTACTAGCTCGAAGAGTTTGTCATGAAAATATTTGTGTAATCTATTCAAGATTTGATACATTGACGATATATACATGATGATATGTTATCAGATTACTTACATTATCGTAGAGACAGCTAAGTTTTGAGAGGTTTAGACTAAATTTTAATATTATAAAAAAAATAATATTTCGTTATAAATTTTATAATATTTTATTAAATTTTATTTATAATGCAAATTAAATATTTTTATTATATAATTACAGATTTGGACCAGTTTGTCCACAACGTCTTCCCGATATTGCTAATGAAACGGCTGCCTTAGATCGTATGCCACGTGGTCGATTAGAATATTTAAAACGTTTATTACCATATCTACAAAATCAATCTGAAGATTGTTTATATTTAAATATATATGCACCAATTCAAGGTAAGTAATTAATAATTACAATTACATCTGACAAATAAATCTCAATATTTATCGTACACCAAAAAACCATTAATACTGGACAACACGGACAACACTTTTATAACATCATTAGGGCTAATTATATTTTGTAGATATTATTATTAACAAAATGCTATACAATTAAAATCACAGTTTCTCTTTTCATAAACAATTTTTGACCTATTTTAAACTACTTAGATTAATTTTGCTGTGATGCTACGATATTGTAATTAATTTGGTCATTTAAACTCATAAATCACTGGAAATATAATTAAATTTGTACCAAAATTGTTTAATAACAAAAATGAACCTTAAAGGGTTATTTAAATATCAACAAAAATGAAAGGTTAAACACTGTTTTATGATGGAATTATAAAATGCTTTTTGCAGTTGTAACTTAGTTAAAAATATTATTTTTGTAGTGGTTTTTTTTCGTGATAATTTTTGTTTTTGTTTTATGTAAAATATTAGTACAAACTTAATTAAATTGATTGTCATTATGATAAGAAGAAATATGTACTCTTTTTTAGTACGATCAAGTTTGTCAAAAAAAATGTTGTTTTTTATTTTTTGAGGTTAAAACTTAACGAGTTTAAAAGTTCATAAATTAACCAACATTTTATTATTTTTAATGGAAATTTTTTTATAGTTTTATTTTAGTGAATCTATGTTGTGATAATTTGTTGTTCTTTTTTGTCATTTAGTCATTAAAAGTTTAAATTTCCTATTCAGTTTTTAATCAAAGTTAACTTTTATGCATTGTACTTAAATTTTTAGTAAAAGTAATATAAATTTCATAATTGCATTAAAAGTATGATTAATTTTTAATGTATTATTAATAGAATTATTATCAGTAGAGGATTAAACCGGAAAATTGGATAGAGAAATTAAAATAATCAGTTTAATGTTAAAGAAATATTGAAAAGACCTGAAATTTCAGAATCAACTATTAATTACCTAAAAGTATGCAATTGTATAGAAATAATTGTATCAACTATTATATAATATCCTAAAATTTGAACTTTATTAGTTAATTTAGCAAATTAATGTTTTGATTGATTGATTGATTCTGTGGAAAGCGATAAGATGAACGCACTTAGGCCAGAATTAACCGCATTGTACTCTTCAAACTCTAAATGTAAATTTTCCAACTCAAACCCCCAGCTGCATACAGTTCGTTCATGTATAGTTTTAGTAGGAATCAAACTTCTTTGTCTCAGTCTCGCAGTTGCTTGAGACAGGAACAGTGACACTGAAAGTATTCAATTATCTACCGTTCATCTCGGCAATTTAATCTTTTAAATGTCGAACTATAATTGGGAATGCTTAACTCCTAGTCCGACCCTGATTATTAATAAAATATATTTGAAATTGTTTATAAATACTCTTACATATACATTTAATAAATGTAATAATAAATATTTTAATTATAATTAATGAAAATTTAATTGAATATTAAATGTAGTTTTAAATTATAATGAAAATATTTTATTTATTAAAAAGTTTTATTGAAATCTTTTCTTTTTTAAACAAATTTAACTCAAAATTGTAATATTTATGTCACAATTTTAGTATATGAATTTTATTTTTAAAACATTTTGTTAACACTTTATAACACTGTTATCGTACCGGATACATTCCCATGATCCTTGAATAAATATTTATATATATTTTTTTAGTATACATAAAATTAAAAATAAATAAAAGAACAACTATAAAATTTATCATATAGAGCGGAAAGTGGGTCAAAATAAGATTCCGAATTATACGTAATAAAAAAAATATATTCCTGGGTGTTCTAAATTATATTAATCTAGCAAAACTTCATCAAGAACATTTTAAAATTAAGGACAAATAATATAATAATGTTAATAATGTTATCCTGATGTTTATATCTGTTATATAATAATGAATAAATAAAAAAATGTTCATAAGTTTCATATAAGAACAGCTATTTAAATTGTATGGAATATTAAAGAAGGAAAAATATTTAAAGAACAGTCTGTAAATTTTAAATAACCTTTAATTTAAGGACATATTCAATAAAATTATATTTTCTGTAGATCAGAAACTGTCATTAGTTGCTCTTTATACCTTATTGGGATATAATCATCAATAGAGTCAATTTAAGTATAATCTAGCAATTAAAACATTAAACTATAAGCAAGTAATTATAAGTAGATTTTTATTTGATTTAAATACTTTTTTTTATAACAGTTTATAAAAGTGCAGACCAACGTATTAAATAGACAGAAAAATACTAAACAAAAACACACTATACATAAATAAAATCATCTGTCAATTTTATCCATTATCCTTCACAAATCTGTTTCAACTGTGACTGTTACCATCACCCACAGACAGGCTATAATATGAAGCTTTTTTGCGCGTTAAACCACAAAATGTTGAAGATATAAGTATAGTAAAATTCATTATTATATTAGTTCTCTTGATGTTATTCAAGGATATCATTTAGAGAGTAAAAAAAAAATAACCATCAGACCATTAATTTAACAGCCATTCTAGTAAAACTAATTAATTTTCCTTATATTATGTAATACAGAATTAGCCATTAAAATATCATTATATTCTCATACCCCCAATAATATCGTCCTTATAAATACAATGATAAATTATGATTTTATTGTTTATATGTATTTATGTTTTTTATATTAACAAATTTTAGTTTTTCTTAATGAGTTTTAATTTTTTATGTAAAATTTTTGAAGCGGAAATATTCAAACGCCTAAAAGTATGCAAACAGATATTAATGTAGTATAAAAATATTGTTGTTGAATATTACAATTTTATAATTGTGTAGTAAAAATTATATTAATAACATCAAAAGGAAATTTTCAAAATTATTTTAATTATCTGTAATTTATTTGGCAAAAAAAAAATATGTAACACGAAACTACATTAAATATATATAAATAAATTGTATTCTCCAATTAAGTGAAATAGTAAAAGAAAAACACCATAGAAATTTTAATTTTGTGTGGGTTCTATCATTTAATAAGCGTCTATCTTTCGTTTAAAAAACATGTTTTTTTTTTAGATATTTTTACCCTTAGAATTTTAAAAGTTGTACACGAGCAAGAAACCATAAAAAATTATCTATTTATTTTGTTGTATGAATATTAAAATAAATCGCAAAATTAAAAATTCATTTTATTTTATAAACAGACAATTTAAATTTTAATAATTTTGTATAATCAAATAAAATGTCTGTCTGTCATCTACACACGGATAATTCATCGTAAATACTTAATCGTGCAATACAATTTGATTGTCGCAGCTTTGCTATCGAGCACATCTGGAAATCTCTGCTCGATATGAGCAGTCGAAAACGTTAATTACTAAATACAAACCAGTAAAAGTAAGAATGCAATGAAAATATAGTAATTCAAAAATGCAATTGTAATTAAAACGAATTCTATATACACCAACCAAGTAAATTTTCATGTTTTCCAAAAATTGATAAAAAATATTAATAAAAATTTTAGGAGCTCATAAAAAACCTTTCAAATCTCAGTGCTTTGATTATATCTTCACAGTCTTCCTAAAAAAATTGATGGAAGTTGTAAACCTTTCAAGTAACAGTCTCCACAATGATAAAAATATTTCGATATTAAAAATTATTAATTATATAATTTAAATATTTTTTAATTTCGCTCTTGTTTTGGTACGCAATCTGTATTTTATTATGCAGTAAAGCTTATTATTATCAGGGCATCTGCAAGTATTCATAATTACTGCAAAATTAAAATATAACTGACAATTTTGTTATTCTTTAATTGCATATTAAAAGGACGACAATAAAAATTCTTCACGATTAATTGTTCACAATAAAAGTTCCTTTTGGTAACGTTCAATCGCCTTTAGCCTCACTCTATTAACAAAATTAATTGTGTATTATAAAACAGTTTATTAGCATATTCTTCTATTAATGAACCCAAAAAATTAAGGATACACCTCATTACGTCACAGTTTAAATTTTACTCTTACAGTGTATATTGTTTTTTTTTTACTTTATTTGACAAATGATAATAATTATAATTGGCTAAAGCTATGCGAACGTTACGCACTCTTTAATATCTTGTAATTTTATAAATATTTTTATTATTTTTAACAACACTATTTTCATTAAATTTTCCAGTAATTTTTATCACATCATCATCATTGTTAAATATTTATATTGAAACATTTTCACAAAATTTATTCAAACCGAATAGTAAGAGAGGTGTAGACAATTAAATTGATATAGCATCGTCTGTATAGGTTTAATGAAGAAAAATTATATCACAACTGAAATTTCGAAAGTTTAATTTGACGAAATTTTGACTTTTCTATATCCGTTTCAAAAATTTGAGAAAATTGTTCGAAGCCCAGTCTCAGCAGATCTATTTTTCAAACGATTCAAAATAGTAATAAGTGATAGTAAGAACAGAACAGGAACGCTATTTTTTTGTTGTCCTTTTTAAAAAATTTCCAAGTCTGACCTTTCTGGGATGTAAAATTTCACGAACACCAAAAGGATATTGCTCAAATAAGGTTGATTTTAACGCAATTTGATAATGATATATAAAAATAGATGCAAATAAATAAAGTTTACAGAAATTTGGAGCTATATGATGAAAACGCAGGCTTTATGTCCGAAAGAAGTTGACATTTTTGAAATGTTCAAAATATTGAAAATATATGACGTAAGATCTTATAAATTGGATATCTTTTCATCTATTACTCCTAGTGGAAGCACTATCACTTGGCATCTTCATCTTAATTCAGTTCTATTTTAGAATGTGAAATTGTATTTTTCTAGTCATTGTCTGAATTCAACTCGTGATCATCCTAATTCCACTCTAACACCATTCTAGTAATGCTGTCAGGTTTTTTTCTGATGGTATGTCCGATCCATTTCCTGCGTCTCTTACTCTGTTTTACAATTGGTTCTTATCTTGTAATGTGTTATGATGTTTGAAATGAATACCTGCAATTTCTGTATGATGTTATTCGAAATTAGCCAGATTTATATACCAATAAAGACATCAAATATAAATTGCCTCAAATTTTAACACTGGCCCGCTTTTGCATATCAATTTGTAATAAGTTTCCTTAAAAAATATTTCCTTCAAAATTTCTAATTTTGTCTTAATCAAAATATATCGACAATCCTAGCTGAATCACAAAGCCGATATGAAAAACACTCTACTTATAATTGGCAGGATTTTTTATATATTTTCAGCGAAATTTTTAAATTACTGTGACGAAACAAGAAGGATATTTTATCGTTACGGTTCGTTAACGTTCTGAAGTGATGAAATAAAAAAAATTAAATTATTTTAACTGAATATTTTTATTTTTCTGTTATTGTTTGTTGGTGTTGAAAGGATAATTTTGTTTTTATATGTATTTGTGGAATGAGAATAAAATAATATTTCATTTTTGTTAGTTACATTACTTTAAGGTGCTCAGCCCATAGATTATTAAAATACAAATTTACAAAAAAAAAAGAACAAAAAAATATTTACATTTTTGTCTGCTTGGAAATCTTGTTGAACTTATTCCTTAATTCCAAAATTTATTTATAAAAAAAAAAAAACCGAAATTAAATTCTTCAATTAAATTGGCTAATATTTATATACATAGAAATTGTATTTTTTATGGTTTAGATTAAAAGAATTAAGAATTATATTTATTATAAAAAAATGAAAAGGTAAATACTGTTGAAAACTGTGTAAAATTGGGGATAAAAAAAAAATTTTAATTTTTTTTTTGGTATTGCAATTAAAAGATTATTTCGGTTTTTTCAAGAATAATTTTTGCTTGTGGGCTTTATTAATTTTATGGTAATTTTATAAATATACCAAAATTTTCTGTTATTGTAATTTATTCAATTTTTGTTTGTTGATTTTTAATTAAAAGAAAATAATGATTAAAAGAAAATGATAAAGAATAAAAAAAAAATTTTAATAAAAAATTATCTCTAAAGAATTAAATTTTTCTGTTTATATTTCTTTATAATTGGAATTTGAAGTATAATTTTATCTTAATTTCTTTATAATTGGAATTTTACATATTATTTAATAAGAAAATCTTAAAGAAAAATATTAATTCCATCCAAGCTTTTGGTTAATTTTGAAGTAGAATTGTTAATTTGATAGTATCCAAAGATTTTGACTAAAGATTTTCTAGTTTTTTGAATCCCAGTGAAAATTATACTTCAGTGGGATCAATTTTCTTTTGTAATATCAATTTTAACAGTACATAGCTTCTCTGTTAACCACTTGTGGTTTAACACGAATCTAACTTGTACAAAGTAAAAAATCTGTTAAAATACCTAACTATTCTAAACTACAAAATAAGTGGAAGACAATCCGAATGCCCTACATCTCTTAGACTTCAAAGTAAGAAATAGGAACATGTTCCACACCTCATTCTTTAAATAATTAAGAAAAAATTCAAAAATGGGAATGTTAAGTATCTAGAAAGCATTACAAAAGGAACGAAACAATATGGAATTCAAAAAATATAGAGTTACATTAAATGTTTCAGTGTTTTTCAAAAATTACAAAACACTGGACAAATATTAGTTTTTATTAATCTTTTTTAACAATTTTCATTTTGTTATGACAGATTTATTTTCGGCAACATTAATTTGGATTAATAGCTTTACTGTTAAAAATCTTTGATTCATTTTCAGGTAAACCAATACCCATGAAAATTATATCAAATCCAGGCTATTTTTCTTTTATAAGATATTAAAATTATCAGTTTTTATCCTTAGTTGAAATAATTTTTAATTCATTAAATATTTTTTTCATATTACTTTAACAAAATGTTTTAATAATTAATAACAATTTATTAATTTTAATTATTAGCTAATCTATATTTTTTTTTTTTATAATTTTTGTAAGACAATTAACATTGAACATTATTAATGATCGTCTAATAAATTATTATTTATAATCAAACCAAAAAAAAAAAAAAAAATACAATTTTCCTTTTAACAAATTATTTTAGGTCCATTAAAAAAAAAAACACAAAGTATTCACCACCACAAATAACCATAAAATACCTTTTATCTAAATTACCTTGAAAATTTTTATTCAATAGAAAATTTCAGGTAAAATTAAATCTTTAATTCAAATCCTTGTAAATTTACATAAAAATTCTTAAAGTTTTTTTTTTTTATGTTGAGATTCTGATGATAATCTTATTTTTTATATATTTTAAATAAACACGAAAAATTGATTAAATTGATTTAATTTTTTTATTTTTTTATTTTCGATTTCTTCTTTAGAAACGTAAAATTTATATTTATAACGCCTGGTTACGTTATATATTACCCAACTACTAATAATACTTTGATTATGGATCATTTATCTTATTTAGAATTAAAGGAAACATAACCTTAAGGAAACTCACCTTCCTTAAATTATTTATCAAAAAAATAAATAAATGTGAGAAAATTTATCAAGTTTTTTTTGGAAAATGGGTAAATTAATTTAGTTTTTTTAAAATCAGAACTTGGAAATTTAAGTAATTTATAATTTAAATAGTAATTGACATCCCACCTCATAGATTTTATTAAATTAAAGATAGAATTGTTAATGAGAATTTTCGACCTTACTGCAATGGAAATGTTCTGTTGAAATTTTGAAAAACCCATTCTGAAATTATAGCCAGTGGTTGTTATCCAGGCTTGCTTAGGGGCAACCTTTTTTCGTGCAACAGTGATTTTTTTGTTAATCCTTTTACCATCTTTGGTTATAAAATATTCAAAGTATGTATAGCATAAAATTAGTGATTATTACAAATATTTCATATTTGGTGAATGTGAGTAAGAAAGACTTGATTCTAAAAGCGATACTGGTGCACTGTAGATTATCACTGAATTTAATGAGTTGTCTACATATAATGATATATTAATACTCTGATCTGTTGGTCATTAAAAAGTAAACGATATAATAATGAACACGCTGAGAGATTGCGTCTTACACTGATATTAATTTGATAGGAGGAGATACCTTGAAGCATCTTTTGTGCCACTGACCCTTCCGTACGTTGTAAAAGATTCAAATACTTGGAATATTATTGTATGACAAATCTGTAGGAGGCTGGTAAAGTGAAGCCAGCCAGTCAGATTAAATTCATAAGAGAATAAGGAAGGATGCATTTTTGTGCTGTAATTGTAAGTATCCTTGGACTGGCTGTAGAACTGCTCAAAATACCCCGCAGTACATGTTAGCCTTTAGTCACTCTCCACTCAAACCAACCAACCAATCCGATTTTCACTTATTTTTGATAGTTTATTTGAAAAAACATTAATTAACTCACATTCTGACAGCCAAATTTATATTGTACACTGCACGAAATTTGATTAGAACTTCAATCTAACCAAAAAACGTTTACAGACCTTAAATGTAAATAAACTATAATTACATAATATTGTTAGCAAAAAAAAAAAAAAAAAGTGCCGGAGAAGAAAAAAACTGCAGTTTAATATAAATTATTACCAAGAAAAAAAGCCATGTCGCAATCGTTACACAAATGACTCTTTACGGATATCATATCAAATATAGCTATAAATTTTACTTTCAAAACTTTCTAAAGTATTATATCGTGTATACATGACCTCCTAAATAATAATATTGATGTGAGGCCAACAAAAAAAATAACTTTGCTATTTCGGTATATGTGCAATCACCGCATGAATTCATGTTGTACCACTTTACCAGGTAAGAATAAATTTTTATTGGCTTCCCCCAAAAAAACCAACTAGCTATACATACAATTCAGAGATGAGGATTATTTTTCGGGGTTATTTATGATTTGTGGATTTTGTCTATATATGTGAAGACATTTTTGTTTTTTTTACTAATAAAACTTTTTTAAAAAACAATAATGAAATAAAAAAAAAAACCACCATTTTTTTTTATATATTTGGATATAATTCAGTGATTTATATAAAATAAACCAACAAATAAAAACCAATTTCAATGTTGATAGCTTTAATAACAAAATATTGACGGGAAAAAAAGAACCATTTATATAGCGAAATATAGGAGGAGGATATGTTGCAAGGTTGGTGTATTTTTCATCAATGAATTTGATACCAGGAGCCTACAAATAAACTATAAATAAAAGTTTTACTGCTATATATAAAGTCAATAAGTTTATATGAGTTTTTTCGTTTTTTTTTTTGTTTATATGGTAGCGATGATTATTTCCGGATTAAGGGTAGCATCGACGGTGACATTTTCTTTTTTTTTGGTTGAACTATAGAGATATGAATATGAATACAATAAACCATTCAACGATTTATTATGGAAATTATTTTGTATTTGGATATATTGTTTTGGTGGATATTATTTTTTATGGGTTTTATAGTTAAATATTCTGTTTACTCTGATTTTGTGGCGGCGGCAGCGGTGGCAATTTTATGAATCAATATTTATTATTCATATATATACGCATATAAATATGTAATTTACCAATTCCATTTCCTTTGATTTTAATGTTGCAAAAATAATTGTTTACGGACTTTTAGATATTATTGAAGGATATTAATGGAATTTAGGTTAATGGAGGCTGCTTTTTTTGTTAAATTTTCTATTTTTTTTGGTGCTGAAGGGGAGTTTTCATAAAAACTATATATTGTTTAAAATTATATAAAGATATTGACTTAAAATCAATTGATTTAATTATGTGAAATAGAATTTTATTTTTGGGAATTTTATAGAATTTTAAATAATAGATTTGTGATAAATATAAAATTGACTTCATAAATATAGAATGGAAATTTGTTCAATACAATTTTAGTTATTTAATTAAATTGAATTGTTTTGTAAATACATAGTTCAATTATAAATATTAAATATTAAGTTTAAAGTTTAAATTTAATAGCTATTTAAAAGGCCCCATACACTATCACACATGTTGTCCAACATGAGTTGCACAACAATGTTGTCATGCAGATTTGATCGTATGTGGTCATGTTTGTCGGTGTGACACACAGTTCGTCATGCGGTTTGATAAAAATAAAACAAATTTGATTTTTCGGCATGTATGACAACATGTGTGACAGTGTATGGTACTGTTTGTCACACATTCGTCATTCTTCAGAAAAATTTTGTAAAATAAACATGGCGACAGTATTAAATATTTAATTTTGGCGAGATTTTTGTAATTTTTATCGCGAACATCCCAAATTGTGGAAATTTGAAAGCGATGTATATAAAAAAAGAGTTTTAAAAAATATTGGATATAAAAAAATGTTAGAAAAATGTAACGAAATCGAGCCAAATGCAAATTTAGAAATGCTGAAAAGAAAACTTAATAGCATAAGTAGTTTATATAGGTGCGAATTGAAAAAAGTTTTAAAAAGCGAAAAATCATGTTGCCGATACTGAAAATATTTATGTGCCTATACATTATGGTATTTCGAGGAATTAAGTTTCCTGAAAGACCAAAAAACATTAAACATAAATTATTGTGTGTGTCAATTATTAAAGGACACACAAAAATCTCCGACCTTTCGCTTCAAAGTTTAATAATAAACTGATGTTTGACAACATGTCTGACAGTATGTAAAAAAAAACTTTTTTGCGTGACACACCAAGTTTGATAACATGTGTGATTGTGTATGGGGCCTTTAAAGATAATATAGTTTTTTTTAAAAAAAGTGACATTTAAATTAGTTTTGTATAAATCTTTTAATAATTTTAATTAAATAATTTTATACTACATAAATAAAATTTCCTCATTCCTCGTATAATATCAATAAAAATAAAATATTTTATGTTTTTTATTTATTTATTTTTATTATTATATCGTGTATATAAATAAATTTTTTGGAAAATTTCAACTTGTAACCAAGAAACCATAAAAATTTTATGGTTTTTTTATTATATATATATATACGGTATATATATGTATATATATATATATCCTTAAATCCCCAAACCAAAATCGAAAAAAACAAAAAAAAAAAAAATAACCAAAAGAACAATAAAACAAAATCTAAATCGTTCAGGGCAAGTTTTAGGAAAGATGGCAACCCATATAAATTTATAAAAGAAATATCCTCGCCATCCTGAAATTATTGTTTTATTTACCAAGAAGAAATTGAGTACCAACCAAACAATAAACACCAAAAATGGCAGGCTTTAATTTTTTTTAGATACTTTTATTATTCAGTTGAAAAAGTTTCGTTTTTCTTAGTCTGTTTTTGGGAGTCTGTTCGTCTGTTATTCATTATTCACCGGAAGGGGTAGAAAAATTCAAACTAACGAAATTGAAAGCCAAAAGTTTCTAGTTCCTAAAAAGTTTTTAATTGATTTCGATTCTCGAATCCTTTGACGTTAATAATTAATTAGTAAAACAGAACTTCATTTCCCAAATTGAAATATTTTTTGAAAGAAGTATGTAAAAGTGCCCAGATTAGAGATTGACTCGCCAATCTTATCTAATTTCATTTTTTATTTAGAGAGTGTTTTTGAATTGTATTAAAAATTGTTGTTGAAGCTTTTGTTAAATAATAAAAAAATGTTGTTGTTTTTGTTGTTGTTGTTGTTGAAGAACATTTAATGTTCACATATATGTACTCATATTTAACAAATAAACATACAAAAAAAAACATTAAATAAAGAATTATGTACATAAAATATGTGTAGCAGAGCTTCTGTGTATTAATTTCATACTTATGGGAACAATTGCTTTCTACATAATTGAAAACAGTTTAAATTTAATAGATATTTTTATGTTAAAGTGCAATTTATGTTAAAATGTTCTATAGTAAAGCAAGCGAATACAATTTTGATTGCATTTTGACACTTCTTGATTTGAATTTCACATGCCATAGGTTTAACGTATTGAACAACTTAGAAGGATTATATTAAATATCAAATTGTGTGTAGGGACAGTAGAATTGACAGATACAATCATTAAAATTGTATTTCCCAAAAAAATTGATAAAAATAAAACTGAAGAAAACAATGTAAAAGTATTTAAGTCTAATGTCCTTTTTTTTTGTGTAACGAAATTTCGTAGAATTTTTTTTGTTTTTGTTTATTATTCTTACAGATAATTTGCAAGAATATTTATATTTAAAATATGTAAAACTAGGTGTACTTAAGTAACATTTATATGTTTTATTTTGAAATAGCTTTATATGAACGATAATAAGACCAGATATACAATAACAACAACAACGAAAAGGACTTTTTGAACAATTTAGTTTTATATAATATCCTTAAAATATGAGAAGACTATACACACATTAGTAGAAAAGAGTAAAAGTCACTTGAGCTGAAATTATTTCCTTTTCAATTCACATTATTATTATATATTTTATATATATGTAAATATGTATATAAATTTTGATATGTTTGTGTGGATAAATATTTATCAAAAAAAAAGGATATAAAAAAAATACAAAAAAAAAAAAATGTTCATATTAAATTATCTTCTTTAGAGAAGTGATATACACAAATATAAATGGTACTTGGTTAGCCTATTTCTCATTATTTACGGTTAAAGTATTTCTTATCCTTTTTTTTTTTGTTGTTGTATAAGGATATTTTTCTTTTAGATTATATATTTTTTTTTTTATAAATTTTATTTTAAATAAAATATTCATATTAAATTTAATATGTACAAGTTGTCAGTGGTGGGTGAGGTGAATTACAAATCTAAAATTGAAATTTTGTAATTGTTTCTTTAAGGATTTTCTTTTATTTTGGAAGTTCAGGAAATTAAATATTTCCTTAATCTTTTATAATATTTGAAGTGAAATTTGTTTAATGGAATTGTAGTAAATATTCACATTCAATTAAATGGTGAGCTAATGAATATAAATGTTCATCGTATTCCCAAATTTTTAGCAGTTTTTAATATAGCTAAGTCTACAAATATCAAAAAACTGCTGTTTCTATAAATTTAAAAAGAATGGCTCAAGTTGACCATTTAGTAGAGCTATTACTTATACTCGTAGTATTTTTTGTTATAACGAATTGGTAGAAAGTTAAGGAGGATTATATTAAATTTAGAAATCTCAAGTCGGATAATCACGAAAATCTTATCCTCTCAAGTTATTTTGCTGTTTTGAACAATATTTAAACATTTTCTTATTTTTATTAGTTCTGTATTTCACTGAAAATATTGTAAATTTCGATATCTATAAATAGCAACATAAATTTCTACTTAATCTTCAATACATTAAATTGAAAAACAATGGAAATTTTAATATTAATTCAGAAAATCATAACCAAATTGTCAGACGATCCTAAAAGACTGTAATTTTTTTGTGGGGGAATTAGGCTTTCGAAGTTTCGCAACATTAAAGTGAAAGTTCCTTGTATAAGTAGTGAAAGCTTACAACATAAGATTTGTATTTAAAATACTTAACTAATACAAAACTATTGGTACCTATCAGAGTTATTACAGAGTTTTTCATCTTTATAATGCAAGTTTTCATTGTATAAATCGAGTTTTCATTTTTGTAAATTTTATTTTCATTTTATTTTCATTTTAAATGAGAACTAGATTTATACAAATTAAAATAAAATTTATAAAAATGAAAACTCGATTTATACAAATGAAAACTCTGTAGTAAAATAATAAAATTATCATTTCTAACAAACTCCATAACTTAAAAATAGATTCGGACTTGAAAACAAAAAAACATTAATAAATAAATGAAAACATAATTCTGGTATCTGTACTGTTTCAGTTTCAGGTTTTAGGTAAGGTAGATATATTAATAAGAAAATGGCAAAAAAACAAACCATTCCGACAACGGATGATAAGGATATAAATTTATGAAAAATATGAAATTAAAAACAAAACAAAAATATTATTTATAAAGAAATTAAATGCGAAATTTTTAGAAGGTTGATTTTTATGTTTTTGTATTAACTTGAATGATTTTTAGCTTGAATGATTTACAGAATTTTAAAGGAAATATCTAAAATTTATTTATTTATTTTTCGTTTTTCATATTATTATTTTCATTTTGAATTTATTACGCGCTATTAAAATTTTATTTAATGGATAAATTGATGTTGTATAAATGTGGTTAAGTAGTAAATTATGTATCTAAAAAGTCAAATAAAAAAAAAGATGAAAGTATAAATTATTAATTTATAAAAAAAAAAAATATAATTATTTAATAAAATTTTAACTTTAGGGATAATTATTTTGTCTGTTCTTTATTTTAGATGAAAGTTTATTTAAAAATTAGAAATATTTTTTGTTTTTTAATTATTTTTTGATATCTTGTCTAATTCAAACAAAAACTAAATTATTTAATAAATTATTATATTTTTGAATAATTTTACATTGGTAACATTTTTGGGATTATTGTTTTCTTATTAAAAAAAAAACTATATTACTGGAAATGTGGTTTTTATAGTTAATATGTTAATTGAATAGGTTTTTTTTTTCATTTTACATCGATTTAACTGCATAGAAAAACAAGCAAATCGGCCTGTGGAAGAGCGGATCGTGATTCACCTTGTCCGTACCGTAGACTTCAGGAGCACGACCACATCCCTTACTTTCCATTCCTTTGGAAAACAGACTTCTTTCATACACTTTTCATCTAGCAATACTTCACCACATTCTAACTATGTACTTAAAATATCATTTCAGTTGATTACTTTTAATGTTTATTGTCGATACTTTAAAAGCCAAACAGAATGTGTGGTTGTCGCTGTCGTTTGTAGTCGTGTTTTTCGCCAGCAATGATTTCGCTTCTTAACTTAACACAAAAGAACGCCACGAATAACAAGTCTGTCATAATTTCAAAGTGTAGTAGTTTGTAAAATTTTTGATATTTTCAATAATTTAAAAGTTTTTTAAACTTCTTTTCCTAATAGCTTCTATTAATTTGTCTTCCATTTTCTTCAATAAAAAAAAAACAATAAAAATATATGTCAAAACACCGCGACAAGCGAAAATATTAAATATCAATTGAAATACAGCGACAACGACAGACGACATCATTGTAGTTCAATAATACGATATTTATGTACTTTTGATTTCTTTTTTGACTTTTCACGACGACAAACGACAGCGACAACCGCACTTTCTGTTTGGCTCTTAACACAATTTTCAATCCTTTTTATTTTTGAAAAATTCATCATTGAAAACGTAAAAAAAAAACGTTTTGATTTATTTATCATTTCTAAAATTGATTTTTCTATTCGTAATTAGATAAAATACAACCATTTTTTTCATCTAAATAAATTATTTTTGTGTAGAAATTAAATTTTTCCTTTTAAATCTTAAAATTTTCTACAAAAATCAGCCATTATAATACAAAACCAACAATAAATTTATATACATATATATATATAGAGAAAAGCCACAAAAAATCTGACAATGTCATGTTTCTGACAATATTTCAGAAAATTCAAGGACTCTCTCTCTACCAGACTGGAAAAATGGGTTTTACCAAAAAATTAATAGAAAAAATTTAATATTTTCCATGTTTTTTCTTGCAATGATAATTAAAATCGTATTCTCACATAATATATTTATTTCTTATCTTTTACGTTTAAATTATATATAAGAAAGAAAATATAACGCCGTCAAAAATAATAAAAAAAAACAACCCCATCAACAACAATAACAACATAAATCCCAATTTGATACTTATGCTTCAATTAAAAGGATTTTCGGTCATGTCAAGGATCATTAATTGTATAGAGTAGTAGAAAACGAACACAAATTATCTATGAATTTTTTTTTTTTATATTCTGCATTAATTTTGTGTATGGTTAATTTCTGTATTTTATTTGTGTATAGAATGTTAAAAAAGTAAAAGTTTTTTTTTTATGTTTTTGTTTTGTTAGCACTTAGGGCAAAAAGTTAATTATTTTGAGGTGTTAATTTTCGCGCCATACTGTAAAATATATGTCGGTCATGTTTACACGTTTTTCATGTTAATTTTTGTACCATGTAATCGCAATAAATTTTAATTTAAATTTTCTTGTATATTTTCAAAATTATATTAGACTCTAATGATTTTTGAAGGATTACATAAAAATATTAACAATAAAACTAAATGAAAATTTAGTATATTTTTAAAAGTATCATAAAATTTTAATGTTTATCAATAAAAGTAAAATTCATTGTATATAAAAACATTCTGAGGTATCCCTAACCATTGAAGGTTTAAAATAATTCTGAGAATTACTAAAAGCAATGGCAAAGTTATACACGGGAATAGTCACGACAAATACAATTAGGAACAAATGCAAAACTTGGCAACACGGGTAAATTAAAAACGGTTAAAGTGATATCTTCATATAAGAACTGGGATGGTTGGACAAGTTGTTATAAGGTTGTAGCGTTCGATTGGAGGGTACAACAGGCTAACTAAAATGTTTTCTACATGCTAATGAAGGAGTTTAGAAGTTCCCACTCATTAAAATCCAACGAGCTAAAGTAAATTTATAGTTTTTTTAGTCACAAGATAGATAAATATTTAGATTTTCCGTGGAAATGGACTTTAGTTTTGAAATATTGATTTTTATGTTTTATTTGAAAGTTAGCTTAAAAAATCATTATTACCTTAGTGTTATGTTATAACATTGGTGTAAAATTTATTCCAGTCTGTCCTTATACCAATTTGATCCAATTTTGTATTTCAATTTATTGCAAAGGAGATGAGTTTTTGTGGATTTACAATTTCTAGATTTTCAAATCTAAGTAGTTTTATATTGTAAATTGGATCGTAATTGATTTTATGTTCAAATATTGACAACAAATTAATCAAGTTAATATTTTAATATTAATTTATTTTTGTTTTATGTTATCAAATCATCAGCTGAGAAATTGTTTCTCATAAACCAGATTTTCCATTTTTTTTACTTACGGTACATTTTTTAGAGTTTCCGGACCAGATTTTTCATTTGAACTTATCGAAATTCTGGTATTTCCTTTTTTGTTGAGATATTTAGCATGTTTTTTTATAATTTATATAAAAAAAGAGATTATAAATTATAAAATGTAATATTTTACTATGAATTGAATAGAACTTAATTGTTGTATATTCAAAGTAATTAACGTAAATTCAAAACATTTAGCGTACATCCCAATATAAATTTGCTTCTTGTTATTTAAGTGACGTTTACTGCAAACGAATTGATTACAATGTCTTTAATAATTTCTAAAGTTAATTCATCCGAACTCTGGAAACTGTTGAAAATTAATTAAAATTAATGCACCAACATATTAAAAAATTAAAATATTAAATGTTAAACTTCTCCAGCTGGCGATATTCACCCGAAATGATGTTAACTATAAAAATATATAAATATTATTTAACAACTTACATGCCACGAATAAATTTGTAAGAACAATTTTACCCTAAGAACAATTTTACCCTATGTGCTGCGAGCATTTGTTAACTTTTGTCAGTAGGCATAATTACATTACGCCACTGGCGTTCTCGACTTTATATATATAAAATCATATTTGTACTATATTTCACTACATATATGAAAAAGTCTACAGCCTGACACGTGCGATGAGTTTCAATTATCTTTCTATATCCGTTCAGGTAAAAATATACTTTAACTTTTCAAAAGATTTTTTTTTATTTTATTTTGCATTTGAATGTTTGGCTTCATTTTCTACTTCAGAAAATAAATATCTAATTCTCATAAGAGACTTTTTTTATAACAAGAAAACCGGAAAAATCTCTTTAGTGTATACTACTTCAGGAAGACGGTTGCAAAAGGATGTAATATAATTTTCATATAATTTATATATATACATCAGTATAGAATTTCTTATATACTGAATTTTAAAATTTTTACATTTGTCTGGGATGGTGGAGTGTTGAAAAACGGAAAACGAAGAAAAACTGGAAAATAAAAAATGTAGTTTTATGACAAAAAATTGAGCATATTACATGCTCGAATGAGTTTCTTCATCAAAATCATCACTAATGTATTATAGTAAAATATATATTTATTTTTTGGTAGTTTATTTTTTTATATATTTGTAAAAACTTGTATTTTCTGAAATGTGAAATTCACAGAAAAAAAAAATATTTTTAATATAAGAATTTTTCGCAGTCACTGGTAGAAGAAGATTAAAAAGAAAATCAAAAAATTTGTACAAGATAGTGAAAATTTTAATATAGTCTGTTAAAGGATGTAACCATATAAATAATTCAGAAGGTTGGTAAAATGAATTTTTTAATTGAAGACCAAAAAAATGAAATAAAGAAAAATCAATGCTAACTTGGGGGTAGCCAAAACTGAGAGATTGGTTAAAAATTTCAGAAATTTACTATTTCAAGACTGTATTCTTTGTAATTGATCTCAAATAAACCTAAAATTTTGGAGCAATATTGTATAAACTATCGATCAGTATAAAACTGTGTTCAATTTTTCAAATTTCTTGGACATTACTAATGTTTTTTTATAATTTTGACACTTTAATAGCAACGCAACACCATAATTATACATTAACTTTGTAAATGAAACTGTATGCCAAAATCGAATAAAAAATATTTTAAGCTATTACTGGGCACAAGAACGCAAACGTGAATTATCTTATCATCCAAATTATATCAACTTTTCGTTAAAACGAAATAATTATAAAGAAGTTACAGAAATTTTTGAAATAGCTAATCGGAATTTAAAATTATTATCTAAATAAATAATTTTTTACCAATTTCTTATAAATAATTGCTATATAACGTTTTTAGAATTTATAATATGAAACCATATAAACTTCGATTGTGAATATAAAATCGATTTAATTTTTATCTAATTTACAAATCAAAACTTCAAAATCATATTTTCAAATATTTGTTCACCGCAACTTATAATAAATTTCCTTTTTCATAAAATATAAAAATAGTTGATTTCAATAGTTCGTGTTCGTAACGACATAAAGAATGAAATTTTCGAACTAGCTAATTTTATATTAATTTTAGAATATAACCAGAAATCAATACAAGAAAATATTTTTTTTTAGCATTATCGAAGGATACGCTTTGCTAGTATTATTCGTGAGGATATCATAATTTTCATTATATCGTGATTAATAATCTAAAATCAAAATTTAATCACAATAATGAAAAAGGTTGTACGTTTAAAATAATAATCTGAAGTATTTTAAATTAAAATTCTGAATTTTTAAACTTCCTATTTGTAAAAAGCTTCTGGAATTTGAATTTATAGAATTTAAGTTTTCACATTTCACATCTGAAATATTAACAAATTGTTGATTTGTCTGCGAATTTTAGGGTTGAAATTGGTTAAATTAAATATGTAATACATTAAATTTAAATGATTATTGTTACTAATGACAGTATAATTTAATATGTTATTAAAAAATGATTTAGGCCGCAATAACCATTCAATCTATTCAGAAAAATAGATAATTACAATTGTATAATTACAATTGTAGTTTTCTATAATAAAATTAAATATTATTATTATAAATATCATTACATTCTAATTATAATTATATATAATTATCCACTATATAAAGTAGAAACAAGAAAAATTATTTTATATTGTAGATAAAAATGTGGTACTTTGTAAAATGCTTAATGAACGGATTTCGTATTTTAAAGTTGAAAAGTTTCAGCAATTAAAAATTGTAAAATAATATAACCATTTTTTATATATTTCTGTTGCGATGGAGATTTTCAGGAAATAACCAAAAGTATAATTTAAATTGTAGTGGCACAAATAATAAATAAAATACCTTTATATTTAGGTAACACTACCATTTTTTAGGAAGTAATTCTTTCTGCTTCTCATTCCATACTTTTCTATAAATGAAATTGTGCTTGTAACCAAGAAGAATTTATATACAACCAATAATGGTAACCATAATAATAAAGTCTTTAAAATGATTTTTTTTCTTTGCATTTCCTACGATAAATATTTATTTATATATTATTTATGTTTCCTTGTACACATTGGTTTGTTATTTTTGCAGAAACATTTCGTGTCCATAAAAAACTTATATTGGGAACATGGAGGTAAAAACTAAATTATTATCTGCGATTTCTGGTTATATTTAAAATTTATTTTAAATATTATTGTATCGGAAGGAATTATATTTTTTCGTTCGGGTGAATACGTTTTTTCAAAGGATATGATGAAATAATAAATGAAAAATTATTATTTGTAAATAACATTTTTTTAAAGATTTCGTGTTAATACGAATATATTCATGACGAAAATTTAGTTAATTATAGATTTGAAGAAATTCCGTAAAATGAATCACATTCAAATTCATCGTAGAGACACCGAAAAGAATTTTGTAAGATTTATCAAACTGCGTAAAGTTAAATGTTACTGTTGTAAAAGAAGACAGAATTATTAAACTATCATGTAAAAGATTTAAAATATAATCAGTGTACATGAAGTATGTTGAAGGTTATAATTTTTTTAACCATATGATCGATATATTGCATGAACGAAGGAAATCACGGATAAGTAATGAAAAATATAACTTTTTTGAGCTGTGATTATCCATGTTAATAAATCAAAGTAGTTAAGATATTATATAAAACATTTTTTATTATAAACGAATTCATTAAGCAATTTAATTGATTTCTTACATAATTTGAACTAATACGTTATTCTCAACACAAACACTTCTGTGGGACGCAAATGGTTGGTTGGTTTGAATGAAGAGAGACCGCATGAACCTGTGGTACCCTAACTATGACGTTTTACCTACTATCTTTAGAAAATATCAGCCCATATTACCTCCAATGTCTTCAGTTATATTTTTCTTGCTTCAAGCAGACAAATCATAAAATAACATTCGAAAAATTTAATTTATTTATATATGACAGCGAGGAAATGACACAAAATGTGCTACAATGATTCATCTTCCACTTCACAAACCCTTAGGCATACCACATACATTCTTAATAACGTATGACCCGTAACTCTAGATTTAAGTAGTCTTACTTGTTATTCATATAGAGTAACTCTGTTAATTGAAACAACAAGAATTTATTCTCTAATTAAATAATCAATTCTGGTATCCCAGACGAATAAATGATTTATATTTTTAGAATCTTTTCCATTATTTTATTCCCTATCAATTACGCTACTATTCCAATATCCTGGCATCATTTATAAATATCAAAAGCCGTGAGATCAATCAATTTTAACAAGTATAGATCATAGATATCCCAGAGTCAAATTAGATTTAATGTAGATTATTGTTACTCAAAAATGATTTTATATTTTGAAAACTATATTTACAATCAAAACTTTATTTAAAATCAATTTTCTGTTGATTGTTAAATCCAAAAATTAAGTTAAAATTTAATTATTTCAAAAATTTTAAATAAAATAAATTTTAAATAATTTACCTAAAATAAATAATATTTAAATATATAAAAATCCTATATTTAACAACATAAATCACTACCGGATTATCTCTATTGGTAACTGAAGCAACAAAATTATTGATAAAAATAAATATATTATTTATACATTATTACGTATAAAAAGAACATTCACAATTTTCCCTTAAGATTAAGCAAAAATATTCCATAAAAATAATATTTAGAGATAATACATATAAATTTTTTTTCTTCATCTTTATTTCTATATCCTATGCTACCACAAAATATACACACATTAAAAAGAAATTGATTCCTAAATGTATTACACAAGAAGTGAAGATAGCTAAATATTGAGCACTGAACTGCCCTAATAGCCTAAATATTTGCGTATATATTGCTTCTTTAGGTTGTCAGCAAACCATCGAACTGTAAGGATTAATTTGTTTTCGGTTAAATGGAGAAAATGTTTTTAGTATTATATATATATTTTTTTGTTCCTTATACAATATCCGTTCAAATTCAAATGAAACCTTCTATATCCGTACCCCATTCGCATTATATAAAAATGATACAATATATATTTAGGCTCCCTTAGATTGGTACAGCAAAATCTTTAAGGTCGACTTCTATATGAATGAATGATATAACAAATTTTTCGTCCTTATTCTATTGTATTTTTATATTATACAATAAATTTAGTATTTATATACATGTGTAATATCTATGAAAAAAAAAATTATGTAAAGACATTTCGCAGTAATTTTAGAATTAAAGTATATAGATACATTTATGTTATATATATGAGAAATTGAGTAAAATAATAGCTTAGTCATGATGGGGAGCAATAGAAAATTTTGTGTACAATGTAAATAAACGAAGATATATAATGAAAAAGGATATTATGTATTTGTATGTATATAGTTCAGTTGTTAGCAATTGCCCCTGTATACAATTTTTTTTTTTATGTTATTTATATTTTAAGTGAAAATAATTTTTCTTTATATAACTTACACTTAAAGTAAGGATAATTGTTTGGAGATTATTGTATGATTTAACATCATTTTTCATTTTTCTCCTGTGTATGGCTTTGTATTTTCTTTTTGCCTAAATATTATGTTGAATTAGGAACGATATGTAATTTTTTTCCTGTTTTGTTTAAATAGTAAATATAATTCCATTCTTTTTAATATTTAAATTTATGTGTTGTTTTAATTTTTTGTTTTGGGGAATTCTTGTGTCGACGAATGAAATGTGAAAAATTATATACAAAATTGAACCAACAAAATAAATTAACAAATAGGAAAATATTAAAATATAAAAAAAATATTTTAAATATTAAAAACATAAATTTTTTAGTAAAAGTTTTTTATGTTTAGTGTGGGTAGTAATAATAAACTTAATGGGGGTTTTTGTTTTTAATGTTTTTGTTAAGTCATCTTCAATTATCGTAAGTGTAATACCTTAATTTATTAAAAATGTTGCTTAGTATTTTAATTATTTTAAATTATTTTGTCTTCCTGAAAAATTTTATTTTCTATATTGTCTTCAAATTGAACATGAAGCAATTCGTAATTGAATTATTGTAGCCAGGTGATATCAAACATAAAAGTATAAGTATCCCCAATATAACATTCGTCACAAATCTTTAATACTTATTTCAGGATGTCAAATTTGTAAGGCTTTCAAATATGGTCGCAATTATAAATTACACTTAAACTTAATAAATCACACTTAAAACGCTCTTGTATTTATAAATAATATTTAAAAGTAATTCAACCAACATGTAAAATAATTATCAATGATAAATTCAATTCAGTCATGTGTTTATAATCCTCTACTCCAGTGATGGAGAACTTTTTATCGATCAAGCCACATTACAAAACTAATATTTTTGTGGGGGCCTTAAAAATTTAGTTCGTTTAGATAAAACTATGATAGCTTACAGTGTATAATTTCAACAGTTGGACGAATTACAAATTTTTGCGTATTGTAAGAAGTTCGATATATAAATCGAAATGATAGAAGAAAAAGATGAAAACGCTTAAGGAGCTGTAATACACCAAGAACATCAAATTTAATATGTATGAACAAAACACGAAATCGTATTATGTTCATTATTAAATATAAAAAATTTGGAATTAATAACTTTTTTTTGTAACATATTCTGCATCAGAGCGTGGGCCAAATTGATAGCTGTCGAGTGCCACTTTTGACCCGTGGGCCATAGTTCACTCATCACTGATCTACTCCATCAATCTCCTGACATTCCACGACAAAAATCAATCCCAAATATCTTCACAATTTTACTCAATACAGTTTCCCTTTAGGACAATCTTAATTTATATGAAAATCATAATTTTTTTTAGCATATTTAATATTTAAATTGTCTCATTAAAATAAAACTAATTTAACTGTGACAGAATGAGATAATGTTGAAAAGTTGAAAACCAGAAATTTATTTAATTGAGTAGACAAAAATAATCTTTTTAGTATAAAGTTTCATTTTTAATGTTATAAATACATTTCAACAGCATATTTTATAGCAACAACAAGGAAACTATATCCTTGCTTAGCTAATAATTCGAAGGAGCAAAAATTTTGTATTTTTTTTTTCATATAATTTATTGATTTCGACTTGTGTGACTGCAATTGTAAAAAAAAAACGCGAATAAATTCATGATGTTAACAAACACATATACATAAATCCAAAAAATTATTATAAAGTGTGGTTGTGGTAGTACGTTATTCATAAGAATATCCTTTTGCAAATGTTTTATTTCATTGTTTTTTATTTTTTTTGTTGTACAATCCCAGAATTTTCTTAGCCATTTATTTAAACACTATTTTGTATGCAAGTCAAATACTTTTAGATCTCTTGGTTGCATTCACGTGCACAGCACGTATTAAATACATACCTAAATGTATATATATATATAAATATATAATGAAACTAACAGATTTATGCATTAACATATAAACTTTAAATAGCATCAGCAGTAGTAGAAACATTAGCCATATAGCAATTGCAATGGAGCAATACAATCAGTGTAAAATATATTATCACTATTCTCATAAAAAAACTAATACTACTTTAATATTATATTTATAATATATAAAGACCCAATTCACAAAGAAACAATTTTTGAAATACAATTTATAGAATTCGTAGATAAAGGTTAATCGTTAGAGCGTTAAGTTTTAACTTTTGAAAGCTTCCGTTCCGCAATTTAATTCTATATAAACCGGAGAAAATTTTCTATTATATTAAAAACTGTTTTTTTTTATATACAATATTTATGTATGTTGAACCCTGTATTTTTAGAACGTTACGAATTACATTCTATATTTTAAGTTTCTAGATTATTATAAAACGTATGTATATATATTTATTCTGGTGTAACTAATACAAAAACCGAATACATATACATATACTCGTAGGATAGAGAAATGAAAAATAAATAATTAAAAAACAAAAAAAAATAAAACGTAAAAAAACAAAAATATCAGAAATTATTTACAGATCGCGTAGTTACAACATAATATATCATGATATCAGCAATGTTTTATATACCCAGTTAGGCTTCGTGGTTTTCTACATGAAAAATTTTCAATGAATTTTCATATACATATAATAAAAAGCATAACACGACAGTACATAGACTGAAATTACAAGCTCCGGAGATAAGTATTATCCGTAAATTCATAAAATTTAATTTAAATACATTTTTTTTTGCAAGGACGAATTTTAATATATATTTATTTTAATGGTACACAGAAATTTTTAAAAAATGATTTGTTATCCAATAACTTAAAACAGAAATTATTAGATTTAAAAAAAAAAATGATAATCTTTTACAATTTTCAGTCTGTCATTTTGTCAGAATTTAATTTGCTAAAGTCAAGTGGATCAGACAAATTCAAATTTAAATAATTACTATATGAATTTGAATGATTTTATACACCACTGTTCTATGTATTATAAATTGTTGAATCGGATGACAAAAATTTGTAATTTTTTTTAAAAAACATCAAATTTTGTTCGGCTATTATTTTCACAGAAAACCCATAATTATAGAAACATGTTCAGAGTATGATATCAATAAAATGACCCATTTATACAAACAAATATTATACAATTATCAAAACATATCCTTAACACATACTTGTGCATTATTATACATTTCTGTTTCTATGTAAAATTCAGTTTTTTTTTGCTGTACATGACAATCCATTAAATTAACAACATAAATTTTCAAATTCACAATATTATTTTAATCTGGTTTTTCAATAAATTTTAACTAGCTATTTTTTGTTATTTTCAGTTGGATCACGGGATAGTAGTAGCAACAGTAATAGTGGTGGTAACAGTAATAGTAATTCAAATAGTGGTTATGGTAATAGTGGTAGCAGCAGCAGCAGCAACAGCAATAGTAATAATAATGGTCAATCTAAATATCCAGTATTAGTTTTTGTACATGGTGAATCGTATGAATGGAATAGTGGAAATCCTTACGATGGTTCTGTATTGGCTAGCTATGGTCAAATATTGGTTGTAACAATTAATTATCGATTGGGAATACTTGGTAAGCATGAAAATAATAATATTTTTTTTTATATAAATCTTTTATTTATTTTGATTATTTATATATGAACGACGGATGTGGAACGTTTTGTTTTGATTTTTTATGAATTTATGTTTGTTTGTTTTTTTTTTTTTTTTTGGATATATGGTTATAAAATATTTTCAGTTTTTTTTTGTATTGTCAACTGTGGTTTTTAATTGACTCCATTTAAAGGAATTCACAAAATGACCAATTAAATTATTTTTGTTTATATATGGTTAAAATTCAAAATATTTTATATTTTTGTTTTTCTTTTTACTGAATTTATGGTTTAATTTTTTGAAAATGATAGAAAAAATAATTTATAGAAATTTGAGTTTTCAATATCTACGAAAAGGATATAAAAATTGTAATATGTTTACATTTTTTTTGAATTATTTATGTATTAGCTATTTCTATTAATATAGATTTCGTTCAATTTGAACAGTCAAATATTTATTATCAGAAAATGCTCTCAACCGTAAGGAATTCCTCAGACTTAAAATCACATTAAAAAATGGTACCAATTTAGAGTTAAGTAAATTTTGAATGACATCAATCGTGACCTAATTATTACATAACTCCTACACCATTTTACCTACTAATCTGTTCACTTCATGAACATAAATTTGTTAAAATTTAATTATTAACTTTTTTGTTCAAGTCAAATCCTTTTTTATGGCCTTGTGTGTTGAAAATAGAAAGACAAACACTTAAAAAAACATACTTCTTCTTTCTCATACTTAATAAATAAATGTTGTTCACTTTTTGCATATAATATGTTGTTGTTTTTTTTTTATATATTTGAAATTTACCTGTCAAATACTTTTTAAATATATTTCAACTTTAAATCGTGGCACATCAATTCCACAGGAAATAAACATTTTATACAAACAGGCTTTTCACCTCTTAACTAATACACAAAGTATATAGAAAAAAAGATGGAATCATTTAAACAAATACACTTCAACTAAAGTGTTTAAATATTGTCTGTCTATTTGGGGTTCATAATGTTTCATCTATCTGACAAATACCTTTTTTTAATTTCATATATATATTATGTATATTTTGTAGATATTTGTTTTTCTCTACAACAATTTTCTTGTAAAATTCAATCTACAAAAGAAAATTGATAAAAAAAAAAAAAAACATTTTTGTTGACTTTTTCTAGTTGATTATCCTGCCTACAAAGTATTAAAAAAAATTATTTTTTTGCTTTTATTATTTTCGCCTTTAAATGTTTTAATTATAATTCAAGAGTTTTTCACTATATTTTTTTTTCGAAGTAAATTTTCACACAACAATGCTACCAGATCCTTTTTTAATAACATCTAAAGGATTTGGTATTCAAAGAATAAAGAATATGTGATGAGCATTTTTAAGCTTAATTAGAAGATTACAAAAAATTTTAATATTATGAATATTTGCTTAGGACTTTAAATTTAAATATAAGATTTATACAAATTTCAAAAATTCTATATTTTGTGTACTATATTCATTTTAACATAATTACTATATATATAAGATATGTATATAAATAAGGATATATTATTAAGGATTTAAATATATATACTATTTTTCTTTAATGTATATATAAGAAAATATCAAACAGACAGTTTTAAATTTATATTTGAGATAAAGTTTGTCTTGTCTTCTCAACAAATAAAAAAAAAAGTCCTTTTCCAAAGAGGATAGTTTTAAAAAGTTATTTAATTTTAAGTTTTATTATTTTGTTATAATGAAATTACCAAATATATTTTATTATTATAATCGGCAATAAGTTTATCTTAATTTTTAATTTTCTAAATAAAGATTTACTAAAAGACTTAAGATAAAGATAGCATAATTTACTTAAATTTTATTTAAATAGTTTTTCTTATTCTTTGCTTTGATATATAAATGTATAAAGGGATGGACGGAAGATATTTTATACAATAAATTCATTTTTGGGAAACATAGTTAGTAGAATATTTGAAATCATTAAAATTATTTACAATTTGATTGAATTTTATAAGTACATATAAAGATTTTGTTAGTATATTTGAGGAACTGTTAATTTGAAAATTTTAAAAGCCAACAATGTGTCTGTAATAAAATGTATAAAGAAAACATATGTAAATAATGTTGTTAGCAATGTAGATTTTTTATAAATTTTTAGGTACTTTTGTACTTTTCGTGTCTTTTGAAGGTTCAATCAATCATGAGCTTTCTAATAGCGTTACTTTGAAGTTTAAAGGTCGAATTTATAAACCAAACTTAAATTAAGATGCTTTGAGTACAGGCCTTTTAATAGTCTTAAGGAGGGAAACAGGGTAAAACTATCCTGGATTCCAGCCTCATGTAGGGTTTGAAGGAAATGAAGAAGCGGTTCCTTTTGGCGAAACAAGGAGCATCTGAGACATTCACAGGACCAGAACCGTTCTGTGGAGTATCAAGCTGTCATCTCAAGCTACTTCAAAAGGACCAAATAAAGCAAGACCAACAAAAATATTGGAAGCGAGTGGGTATGATACATTCAAAAATGTTCATACTTAGCTCATCCATAAAACGAGCAACGGAAATGCTTGGAATGAATAGAAAGAAAGTCAGGACACTATAATTATTAAGTTTGGTCATTAGTACACTTTCATACATTGATGTTTTGTTAATTTTATATAAAAATAACCATTAACAAAGATGGCCGATACAAACCTGAAGTATATTTTATAAAAAATTAACATAATGTATTTTGAAGTAAAAACAACCTTAATTCGGTAATGCTATTAAAAATGCTGCCCAAAAAAACAAGAATACTTGTATAAATTTAAGTTTGGTTTTTTAAATTCGAAAATAATTCAGAAACTTAGCCAGCCAAGTCCTTAATTATTGTTTTGTGTAAGTTTGGTTTATAAATTCGACCATAAATTTCATGTAGATGCCGAACAATAAGCAATAACTAACAGATCAACTAAGCAAACCCTAGATAAATTTTGAACTAATTAAATCTTTACTAATTCTTAGTATATCTAAATTTAGTCTAATAATATTTTTGCCATTAGTTTTCCATTAAATCTTTAGTACTGCCAAAATTACATGTTACATAAGATTATTTTAGAAGTAGACGCTTCTATACAGTACTAGTACTAGCTTACCTCATGAGCTAAATATATTGTTTCGGTTATTGACAGATATTTAAAGTTCTTAATTTTTTATTCTCAATTTAAAGTAGCCAATCAATATCGCTTCCAGTTCCAGTAGAATTTTCAATTTCAAGTTTCAGCAAGGAAATATAAATAGTAATTTAATAGACTTATAAATACGGATTACCAAATACACTGCTTTTAATACACTTCTGAATACGTTGATCATATTTATATCATAGACCTTGATAATTAAGCATATATTTAATAATTTATTATATAATCAAGCCAATGACTAAAATTTATATTCACTACATTAAATATATAATTCGTAATTCCAATATTATTTAATATATGGAGAGGGAATGTCTAAATATCTTCTCTTTTTTTTGATTTTATCCTTAATATATTGAAATCTTTCTATAAGAAAAAAATCCTTTAAATGATTTTTATACTACACTAACATAATATAATCTTTAAACATGTTAATAAATTAGACTATGACTTAAGCATATTTAGATATTTTACTATCTACATATAATATTTAAACCACTACAACTGTTAAAATTGACATAATTCTTTAGATAAAACAAATAGAACAATTTCTACACTACTGCAATAATACGAAAAGGATGTGCCATATCTATATAATATGTAATTTTCATTTAATCCGATTATATAATCAAGGAAAAAAAAAATGGGAAAAAAAAAATTATTTTATTTTCTTAAATTAAAATGTTAGAATTATTTTCTTTACACATACATCGATATCAGTAAAAATATGTAATATACATATTTATGTTTTATACAGTTTGAATATATATAATTTTATAATCTTAATAGAATAATATTGGATTATATTGGATTTTGCTATGGCTATTAAAAATCCAGATAAAGTTTTATTAATAAGATATTAAAAATAAACAACAAAAACAATATTTAATATCTAAAAATAAATTTTAATTTTCTTATGATTTTCATTGTTTTTCTTTGGTTATCATAATATAAATAATTATATATTTTTCCTTAGGTTTTCTAAATGCCAATACAGATCGTTATACATTACCAGCAAATTATGGTCTAATGGATATATTAGCAGCTTTACATTGGCTTAAAGAGAATATTGCTGCATTTGGTGGTGATCCATTAAGTATAACATTAGTTGGACATGGAACTGGTGCTGCTTGTGTACATTTCTTAATATCATCAAGTGCTGTACCTGAAGGTAATAATAATTTTATATATGTATATATAAAATATTTGAGCGAAATTTTGACAGTTTCATTAAAAATTTCTTGTTATTATATGATTAATAAAATTAAATGTTTGCTGTTTTATCGTCGTATTTTTGATAAGAATGTGTAAATATAATAAAGGATTATAAAAGATTAAAGTTTTACAAAAAATAAAAAAAAAAAAGGATTAAAGATAATTTAAAAAATAAATATGAAATTTTTATGATTATGTTTTATACAATCTGTTCAAAGTTTTGATTGTTTGCTAAAAAATTAATAATTTTTTTTTATTATATAATAGCAATGACTTCCAATCATTAAATAATTTTTTTTATTTTCGTTTTAAATATTTGAATTTAGATAATGTTAAAATTAGTATTACAAATTTTTGTATACTATTGGTATTGCCAATAAAATACAAATCATTTAAAATTGTGGCAAATTGTTAAGAATTCGAAAATTTATTAACTTTAAACCCACAAAACATTACATGCAGCTCTTTAAAGCTCACCCTCAGCTTCATCTAGAACCTGAACTTTGTTAATGAGCTATAAGACAACAGAACTTCAAAATAGGTCAGTAATGGCCGTGGTGACATATGGGAACACTGTGCTTAGTTCTGTAACTCTAATCTAATCTAACTTTGATAACTACATAAGAAATAATAGATAAATTGTAGTCCTTTTCGTCCCTTTCAGATCATTTAAAATATTGAGAATTTATTTTATATAATGTCGATATAACTCAAAATAAAACCACACATTCGACAGGTACAAAACTAACCTGATTCAAATTCGAAAATCGGAGATTGAAGTGTGATCTGCAGAAGTTATCGATTCTTAGTTATATAGACAAAAACTAGATAGGAAAACCAAACTTCACTTGTTTTTTGTTCTAGATTTAAAATCTTCGAACCTGGAAGATTTTAAATCTATTTTTAGTGTATTACAAGATTACAACACTCATAATAATTTATAATTGAAAAATAAATACAATTTTAAATATTTAATTTAATTAAATATTAAACATTATCTTGTTAAGTGGTCAGTTACATTGGGTTTTAATTAAATTGAATTTACTGTCATAGTGACATTTATTTAATATTGTGATGACTGGTGGTATGTAATTTAATAAATTATTATATCGAAAAAATATTTTAAATTTCTGATAAATATAACTATTTATTATAATATATGAAATTGAAAATGAACAATTTAAATAACTAATAGTTTTGTTATAATAATTTTATTTCCTTAATTTATTGTGTTTTTAAATAAATTCTATATTTTTAAATAAAACATTTTGTTTAAAAAAAAATTCTCTAATCAATTGAATTTTCAAATTTATCCTAATATTTTGAGAAAACTATAGAACAATAATAATTATTCCCAATATAATCACGTGCATTTAGATCCTGCAGTTATTTATAAATATAATAAACTTTTATTATTCTGTACACAGGATAATATTTATTTATTTACCCCCAAAAAGTATGTATAGAAAATTTTCCAAATTATATAATTTCCTAATATAAAATAAATCCAATCAAAATCTAACAATAGATAAATAAATTCTAGCTATTTATTTTTATATTCTACAAAATATTTATGTATTTATATATAAATATATTTATGATTATTTACCTGTAATTATTAAAACAATCGTTTTTAAATGAAAAATAAAACCGTCTAACTAAGGGGAGCATAATAACTCGTAGTTACATTTAATAGTGTTTTATGTCCACCAGCGATTTGTAATTAATGTCAGCTAGAAGCTAGTTAAAAATATCACATTTTCTAAGACAACAAAAATGTATTTTATATATATAATTGGAATTTTGATAGGGACCCACTGACACTGTCATTTTTGATAGTAACCCACTGAAATTGTTTGAAACTGTCAAACTGTCAACTGTCAAATATATTTACTGATAGGGACCCACTGAAACTATCAAACTGTCAACTGTCAAGATTAAAACTTGATTACAAAACTAACATTAATACTAAATTTCATTGAATTTTGATGCTGCTTTTAAAGCTTGTGGCTCCAAATTTCAGGAGAACTAACAATATGACAAAATCAATTAAATAAATTTTTTAAATATATAATTCAAAATTTTAAGTTCTTAACTACATTCTTTAAATCAACCTGTGTTTCAAATTTAATTCGCTATAATTTCCGTATAACCAAAAAAACATTGCGCTCAACATAAACGGGTACGCTAAACATAATTGTACCATTGACCAATTGAAAGTCCTTCCTAATGCCCGATCTCATCTTGTACGGTCATCAGGTTGAAGTCTATATGAACTTGTGTGTCAAATTTTATTAAAATCTGATGTGCTGCATTTCTTTTTTGTATTTTTGGACTCGAAAAACACCAGAAACAAAGTTTCAACCAAAATTCATTATTTTAGGTTCAAGTCCAATGCAACAATCTTAAATATTCGAACTTTGCATACTCGTAATATTCAAATTACATGAACAAGAATAATTTTACTATTAAATCTTTTGGTCCTTAATTTTCTCCTTTTTAATTATAATAAAAATAATTTATATAAATAATAATAAATAATAGAAGACAAAATAAATAATCATCATAAATATATTTACTTAAATATAATTTTAGAATAATAATATTTATTATAGCTCCACACATCCACAGACACAATATTAATTTTAATGTTTATTATATTTGGTATAGCCCAGTAATTAAATATACCACATTGATAGACAGACAATAATTATTATTATTTTGGGTATAATATGAAATTTATAAATAAAGATTAGTTTCTATAATATTAGACGTATAAATATAATTTATATCCTGCAGATATTTCCGAAATATATTTATAATAGGTTAATAATTCTTAATTTAACCTTTAGCTGGAAATAAAATTTAATTTTTAACAATATATGGCACTGGTAGAGCTATTCACTAGAAAAATGCAAGGAATTTTCAAGTGATACTACTATTGATAATAATGTAAAAATAATTTTCCTATGATCAAATGTATTAGGTTTTTATATAAATGTAGGGTCCAATTAATATTATTACTTTAATCTACTAGCTACTCTAATTATCAGATTTTGTAAGAAAATTGTTTAAGTTCAAAACTAATTTGGTAACATCTACGTATTTTTTATTCTGAAATTTTGTCGAATAGATTTATTTATGATTAAATCGTTAAATATTGAAAATTTTAATGGTGGAGTTAAACTCGACGGACGACTGATTGAAATGACAAAAAAAAAGTTAAAATATATGAAAACATATGAAAGTAATTAAACTCGACGGAAAAACAACGCAACGACGGAACCGACGTATTAAAGTTGACTTAATTTTAATATTTTTATTTTACAACGGACTAAAATGTCATAAGCAGCTGAGATGTGATAAATGTTTTTTTTTTTAATAAGTAATTTTTGTGCGTATTTGTGAAATAAAATTATGTAACACGTAACCAGGGTACAATAAATTAGCTCTAATGTTTCCAACTTCATAATTATTTTTAAATATTATTATTTTTAAACTTCGAAAAAGTTAGGTTAGCAAACTGTTCAAAATAAATAACAACGACGGAAGAACGTATTCAGTTTGCCACCCTCATTTTGGTATTCAGTTTGCCACCCTCATTTTTGTCGTTCGTCCGTTGCGTCCGTCGAGTTTAACTCCACTATAAAGCAACTTGATTGAATAATGAATATGTAATAAAACTAATAAATTCTCAATTAAAAATAACGAAAATATTGAATTAAATTTAATTATTCGAATCAAGAGTTTATTATAAACTTTTTAAATGTATAACTAACCTCTACATGATTTTTAACTAATTATTTATTAATACTTTCTAAAATTACAAAACTATAATATACTAATAAATTTTCTTTTATAATTTATTTATCTCTTTCATATTTATGTCATCCAATCAACAAATTTCACCAAAAAACAAATATAATTTCAATAAAATCATCAATCAACAATCAATTAGGAATGTTATTTAATCGAGCTATGTTAATGTCTGGATCTGGTTTAGCACCATGGTCATTAGTTGGTAATCCATCAAAATATGCAGCAATTGCATCACATCATGTAAATTGTTCACCAGATTTACCATCTGATCATCTTATGAAATGTTTAAGAGATGCACCATTAGAACAATTATTATCAGTACCAATACGACAACCAGAATTTGGTTATGCATTTGGACCAAGTATTGATGGAATTGTTATAAATGGTGGTGATATTGGTAATGGTGGTGGTGGTGCAAGTGATATTGGTAATTATGAATATGGTATACCAGCATCCAAAAATATACCACATCAATTAAATACATTAAATTTAATTAATTCAGTTTTAATGAGGAAAACAGCCATTAATAAGCTGTCAAGGTGAGTTTATATTATAATTATTTATTGATAAAAATATCAATTTATATTAATTGTTAAAAAGATTTTTCAGAATCTTTATGTGAATAAGTATTAAAATATAATTTAAAGATATTAAATAACATTAAAATTTGACTTTAGAACTCCAAACACTATTAAGTTTTAGTTAATACTCTGTCAAAGGTACAAACAATTTGACCATAACCGTATAACAAATTTAGTTTTCCATTTAAATTTTAATATTTAAAAATAATTCGTAAAGTACAATAATATTGGCTAGTCTCTATATTAGTTACTGAATTTCTGGAACTGTAAGATTTGATAGACCCGGGATACGTATATCAACTCGATTAAAATACTGTTTAAACTATGGCTAGCAGAACAAAATAGATTAGAATGGGTTGCTCTGAACAGTTGTCTCGAGAAACTGTTCTACAGTAACCCCACCGCTAAACAATTGAGATGTAAATGTCCAAACCCATGCTCAGACTGTACACAGGAACAGTCACGGGCCATTTACTATTACGTAAACATTCCGTGCAACGAACACTGGCTACAGAAACCGCTTGTAGAGGCTGCGCTGAAGATGACAATTGAACATCTTTTATATCTCTCTGTCCTTCTCTGTGTAATAAAAGATTCAATTTTTTCGGTTTTTATTTTGCAAGGAATACCTGCTAATCTGACAACCTTTATAAAGGAACTAGGATGGCACGATTCGTGGTGAAAATGGGTAACGTTTCGTAAGGACATCCATTGCCCTTTCTCAAACCAACCAACCAACCAACCAAGGCACTTATATATCAGGACGATTCGGTTCATTATATTAAAGTGGACAATCTTTTTTTTATAATGCTTTTAATTTACTTTACATAAAAAATTTATGTAATTATTCGCCATTCACATAAAATAATTTTACACCGTAAAAAACTTAGTTTTGTGATAAAATCTCATAATTAAAATTTATTATGTATAGTTTCAAAAATTTTAATCTGTGTAATTTTAATGATAGAAATAACTTAATAGAATATTAAACGAGATATTAAAACAATAAAAATAAAAAAAATTATTTATACTGTGTATAATTTTCGGGTTATTATCATAATTAACATAAAATTTGTCATATTTTATTATTTTGTATTCTTCTTTTCTATATTATACATAATTAAATAAATATATAAATTATATATTTTATATCTATATAAATATATATACAGTTAGTAAAAATCATATTAAAATTATTACTAGCATACTTTTACATAATATATTTTTTATGATATTATAATTAATTCAGCAAAATTTTTATTATGTGAAAATTTTAATTAAATCATTAATTTTATAATAACCACACACATCGTTAGATTTATTATTATTATTATAAATATTTAAGAAAATATTTGAAATATTTAACATTAAATTATAATGATTTTAAAAATAAATTAGCTTTCAGTATCCTTTATATGAAATTAAAGCCATTTATTATTACATAATTAATAAAATTGAACTAAATGTATTGGAAAATGTCGAATATTTCTGACCTCGCTCGTCTGACTTGATCGTTCTAATGGAAAGCCTGAGAGCCGATTATCTGTGGTTAAGCTCAGTTTTGTTGTAAACCAATTATTCACAGTTTAGTGAAATTGATTGATATAAAAAGGAAAAAAATAATCAACTCATGTGAATACTTACTTATCTACTCGGCACGGCATTACAACTCTAGCGAGCCAGGGCCGAGGAAAAATTATATTTCCATTGGACTCTGTCCTGCGCAGCATTTTTATAGCTTCCGGTAATGTTGAACATCCTCACGTCCGCTTCAACATCATTCTTCCACCGATGATATGGTCTCCCTCTTCTGCGCCTACCTCCAGGTTTGCAGTCAAAGCTAGCTTTGGCTGGATATGTATTCACATGACCTAGTCAGCGTAGTCTTTGTATGCGGCATTTTATGACTAGGTGAGCCTCCTGATACAAATAATATAGTTCGTGATTAAAGCGAATTCTCTAAATCTCATTAACGAAGAGTTTTTCTGTCGAAAACCCTAAGAATTACTCATCAGTATTGGATATTCCTCTATCCTTCTAAATTTCAGAAATTCACAAGAATTATAATTTATATAATTGCAGCAGACAAGCTTGATATAAACGATGACTTCTGAATTGGAAACTTAAAACCAATAAATATCTTTTAAAAAAGAAAAAAACATTAAAATTTATATCAATAATTTCCATATTGGTAAAATTTTAGGTGAAAATTTTAAAGTATAATTTTTCAATACTCTTCAAAATGTATTTTATAGCATGCAACAATTATTTTCTATCTTGTTGACCCAATTGTATTTTCGTTTTTGTATAATTTCAGATTTTTCATATATAATTCTATAACATTCAATGATTCTCATTAAAATAAAAAAGCAAAAAAATTGTGAAAAATATTAAGTACTAAGAAGAGAATCACTTCAAAAGAAAATAAGGTGTAGGCCATATATTACATTATTCTAAGACGCGTGTATGTCTGCAAAATATCATTGATTGCTCTTTATTTAAGGTCAATAGTATTTTAAAATTCCAACTATGTAAAGAGATTGTCTTATTTTTTTTCGAACCCTTCAGTTAAGTGGTAAAACCTTTTATGACTTTTATTTTTTATATGATTTTCCTTTGAACTTTGTAGTACTATATATTATTATATTTTTGCGTATAGTATTTATAATCGATAATGTCGTTTTTTTTTCATTGTATTACAGAAAAGGCTTAATTGAATGAGTCGTGTAAAGAAAATAAACAAATAAAATTCATTTGATAAGAACTAATAACTTCCACTTTCTGCGTATTGATTGTTTACAAACATGCATTTTTATAAAAGACTTAAAAAGGTAAACAAGTTCACATGAACTTGCTGATATGGAATTAGGTTAAAAAGCAGGTTGACTTTTGAGACTTTTATTATTGTGAATTGTTAGTTAAGTTCAATTTTATTTACAGTAGTAATACTATTAAGTTTTGTCATTTTAAGAATTAGTAATTGCAGAAAATAGTTTAATAGGAAAGAATAGAATTTTGTATTTGTAAATAACCTACTCAGGGATTCAGGTAAATAACCTACTCTAAAAACTTCTAACTAAAAGTATCCTAACTAAAAGTATCTAGTTGATCTGCACTAGTAATTGGTCCACATTTCATAAGCTATTGATTCCGAATTAGCCGTAAATAATAAGCTTTTCTATTTTTAAAATATATTATCTTACAGAGAAGTATAAGAGCGCCCAGATAAGCAATTGACTTCGTAATCTAATTAACTTAATTCTTCTTTCACTATTTAAGTTTTTTACATTTAATACTTTATTAATATTAACATTCTAAATATGAAATTTAGTGTTTCTGAAATTGCATTAAATCTGATGCTTTATCCAGTGTTCTTCAACCTGTATTTCGCGAAATTCTTGAGTTCTATAAAAAGATTGTAATGTTCCGTGAGATAATGGAACTCAATCCTTAAAAAGCCTTTCAGAATTTTCTCAATGTAGAATTTATAAAAATCTCTTAAATCCATTTGCTGATTTGTGCCTCCACATTGTAATTTTTTTTTTAAAAGTGATTCTGAATTTATTGCCAATTAAACTCAATAATCCGAGGTTGCGTAACAGTAACAAGGTATTAGAATTGGACATCTGATATACTGTTTGTTACAACTTACATTGTTTAGAGTGCTCTATCTCTATATTTCCCCAATAAATCGTTTTATAGAATAGTAGCGATCATATGAAGAATATGACATGGCTTCCAAATTGCAACAATTTCACCTAATTTTTATATATTTTGTTATAAAAATTGAGCTCATGTATTAAATTTAAAATAAAACTTTGATAGATAAAATTATCTTGTTTGGTTAAATACAACAAGCTTAATTAAAGCATTAAGCTTGTTTTACATTTTCGCGATTTTTGTCGCGGCAGGCAAACTTTTTTCGCAAAGACATGAAAATAATTTAGTTGTCAAAAATCAAAATTAATTTTTGTAAACGATGTAATGTGGTTTGTATGTTTACTCGTCGGGACAAGAAATGAACACAGCTCTTATTTTTGATTGATTGAAATCCAAAAAATTTCGGTGCATACAAAAATCATTATAACTTTGAAAATATAAATTAATGATGAAAACTTATCGCTTCATAAATATCCAGAAATTTTTAAGTTAAGGATTAAAATGGAAATATACTTACCCTCTGTATTTATGTAGTTGTGTAGGCCATTATCAAAAAAAAATTCTATAAATTAGAATACAAAATTTCTATAATTAATTTATAATTTTCGAATTAACATAAAAAATTACGAATTTTTTAATTTTGTTAAATCGAATTCTATTTAAATAAAAATATTTTTTTTGTACTTATTTTTAATTATTAATTGTTTTTTTTTTTATTATTATAGGTATGACTTAATGGCTGGTGTAACACGTGCCGAAGCATTTTTCTCATTTAATTCGGAAGATGTTCAATATGGTATTGAAGCTGATCGTCGATCAAAAATTCTTAAAGCATACGTACGTAATACATATTCATATCATTTAAATGAAATCTTTGCTACTATTGTTAATGAATATACTGATTGGGAGAGACCTGTTCAACATCCTATAAATATCAGGTAAAAAAAAATAAAAAAAATATAATAAATTATATTCAATATTATAAATTTAAGTAGATTATTTTCATTTATAAAATCAAGAAAAAAAAACGCCTTCATTCAATATATAAAAAAATAACAATTCTTCCTTTAACATTTTCTTTTGCTTTTTGTTCCTTTTTTACAAAAAATTACCCACCAAAACGATTTTATATGAAATTTTCATATGGGAAACGATGAACAATTCAACAAAATTTTATACCTTGTGAATATTCTTGTTGAATTGCTTTAATGTTTTGTATGTTACAGAGGTGTCTATATATAAAAAATATATTCTTCGTATAGTAATAATCCAAAATGCCATGGTAAAATTCCATTTAAAGACGATGATGATTTTTTCAGTTCTTGTTGTTGTTTTTATATTACAAATATTATAATATAAATATATATAATTTAATAGGATCCACTTGTTATGTGAAAAGTGATGAGAGACAATTTTCATTCAGTTTTCTACAGTTCCAGATTCAATGTTGTTAGGTACATATTTATATATAATGTTGACGGTTTGTGCTGATGTTGTTGAACCAAAATTTCATTTAATAATAATGAATATATTTTTATTTTGGGTTCATGAAAATAAGGAACAGAAAAAAATATTTTTTTGAGATGAAAATTTGAGATGAAATTTTTGTTATTATTTTTTTGTATAGGATATGAAAAATCATAGACTTAAATTGATGAAGGAAAATTTTATGTAATATATTTTGTGGATAAACTTTTCTATATAGTTTTTAATTCAAATATTTAATATTTGTTGAATAAATTTTTTTTTTTTAGTTTTAAATAGCAAAAATGAATTGTCTATTTTGTCTTTAAGAAGAATTTAAGAAGATTTTTTATAGTAATTGTTTTATTGTTTTAATGAAAATGATTGTTAAAAATAAGGTTTTTAAACCTATGTACGCTAATGAAAGCTCTATAAATCTGCTTAAATTATTAATAACTGAAAATAACTCAGTGGTTTTGTTCCTTCGCGCAACACTTTTGCATCCCGATTGTTTTATGAAATTACATATTTATCCTAACTCTGTTGAATAATTAAATTATAAACAGGTCTAAACAAATAAAAAACAGCTTCTAAAAATGATTAACGAATTATTATCTGCCTTAACGACAAAGAGACAACGAAACACATTTTCTGCCATTGCGAGGCACTCGCAAGAGGCAGACTTAATATCTTAGGCAAAGGCTTCCTTACTTCTGAAGAACTGGGCAATATTGCCCCGTCAAACATACTAGGTTTCTTTAAATCTATTAAATGGTAGGAAGAATATGGGCTTTAAATGCACTATAGATCGTTAAGGTCGTAGTACTCTCTATAAGTGTTTGTTTGTTGTTTAGATTTAAGTATAGTATGTTAAGATTTTATAATATAAAAAAAGTAATTTAAATTTGATTTTTATTAAAAAATTTTGCAAATAATTAAAATATATTGAATTCATAATTTAATTAAAAAATAAAGATAAAATGAAATAGAAACCGAAAATAGTTAAAACTATAATATTTAAAGAGTTACGAAGGCGGACCATTAAATATAAGCAATTAATAAAATTATGTATTATCTTTACTTTATTAGATTAAGAAAAATTATAAGTTAAAAGAAATGAATAAAGTATTATTTGAATTGAATTGAATTGTCGTAGTACTCTTACACGTTCCCCTTCTCAAAAAAATAAATAAATAATTATTATAAAAAATAATATTAATTAAACTTTTACTTATTCCGTGACTGCATAAATTGGTTATGTTTAGTTACTATAAAGTCTACTTCGAATTTTGAACTGATCTAAGCCATTTACTTATTCATAAGCCATAACAGTTCTAAGTCAATTATTCTGAGTCAGTTTCTCCAAGTAATCGCCATTACATGGAAAATTATATAATAGTTAATGTTATTTACGAAAAGTGTTAAAACAACACCAACATATTTTATCTAATCAATTTTTATGGAAAATTATGTTCTGTCAATTTATATTTTATTCATCACATTATCAAAAGCTTAACTATTTTAAACTTAAAACATATTAAAACTAACTATAATTCTAACTAATAAAAAAAAAACTAATCTAATTACAATTTATAAATAAAATTAATATATTTTATTTAAAATTAAATTTTATTGAAAAACTTTTATTTCCAAAGATTTTAAGAAAATTTTTCGTGAAACTTTTATCCGAACTTTAAAAACATAATTAAGTAATGAGAATTTTTTTAATATCTACAACAAAACTTTAAATCTTTCTGTAATATCATTTAACACTAAAAACTTTTCTTAATTACAAATTTTTATAAAATTGTAATTTGTTTCTGATTTAATAAAAACTGAAATGAAATAACTATTAAAAATTATGTCAATTCAAAATAAGAATTTTAATTTTACAAATTGTATTTTTTTTTTTGTCATCAAAATTAATTGTAATTCTTTCATTTTTCATTCGTTTATGCAATATTGCAAAGATATTTTCTATGTTTTTTTTTTTAAATAAAGTTTTTTTTTTTATTTAAAAACTAATTTATAAAGTAAATAAAATGGAATTTGTTTATAAAAAGTCAATAAGGATAATAATGAAAATTGTATATTTTTGTATGATTGAATAAGGATTTTCTAATTAAAGTCTTAAAATTTTGCAATTGAACAATCATATAACAAAATCTATTAACATTAATCCTTTCTATACAGGATGATACACGTACCGCAGTAAACGTTATATTATTTGCGTTAAATCACGTGAAAAAACTTTGTATAGAAGGAGTTAAGACAATATTGTTCACATAGAGCATCTGTCAATTAAAGATATTATAGTGGAAAAGATTAGATTCGATTTTACATGGAGGACCACTACTAGCACCAATCACTGCAGCCATATGACTTATTGCGATTTCCCTCTAATTATGCGTCACTACCCAGACCCGTACTATTGATAAAACAGTAAAGCTGTTTGAGTGACATGGACCACAATTCTGAGGTTGTAATTATGTGAATACCAAGGTGTCGTGATGCGTTTTCTCGCTAGCACCTCGCATTCACACAATATAGCTTCTGCCGTCTTTTCCTCGTTTTCGCAAAATCTGCACAGTTGGTTTTCTGATAGCCCAAGTCTGTGTAGATGTTTTTTGACTTTCCAGAGCCCTGTGAGAAAGCCTACCAATGTCCTGACTTTCTTCCTATTCATTTCAAGCATTTTCGTTGCTCGCTTTTGGATAGGCCAGGGATATAGATAACATTTTTAAATGGGATATAGATAAACTTAACATGCTGTGAACTCTCAATAAAAAATAATAGACGAATCAGTAATATTGAAAAACATAAAAAGTTGGATTAATTTTTACTTTAAAGATGTCATTACAGACAAATTGCTAAGACTGTATCCAATTTAATACCGAAGTGTGATTTTTAGTAACAGTGTTTAAATTTAAATAGTTCCTTTATGAGGCGCTATACATTTAAATACTTTGTACGATAATAGTTCTAATAATTTTCACAACGAGAAAATTTTTGAACTCTGCCATTAATTTTTCTCTCCGTTTTGTTTTCATCATTTTTCTTTTCTATATGTTATTTATATGTTTCTCTGTTTTATAAAAACTATGAAGAACGATAGTGAATAATTTTTGCAAACAGCTTTTAAATTGAGGGTAGCCCATAACTCGGAGTTTGATAACATTTATTTTTAGTCATTTATCTTATTATATTAGAAAAATGTGTAAAATTTTGTATACCCACTTCAAAATTTTATGTATACTCGTACATCAACATAGTTTTTGGAATTTCTATCTTCGAAAACATAGCTAGCGATTCATTTTTTGGACCAGTCTTTTGATCACACAACTACAGTTATTTCAATACAACTCCTCATTAAATATAGTAGAAATGCAATTATATAAAAATATTTTTATTAAAATTCTTGAAACTGATGGTTGGGAATGGAATTTCTGAATCTATGATGCTATTTATTTTATCCTATGCGATTTCATTCCGTTAACAATATTCTATTATTATTTCGTATATAAGCAAAGGATATTTTGTACAAGGAATCATCTCTTCATTTATTGAAAACCATTTTTTTTTGTACAAAACATTATAATAATATGTATATATAAAAATATACATATTTACATAGAGTTACTGAGAAGGATTCAAGGATTATACAACAAAAACGGATGCTAGTTTTATACTATATAAATTTTTATCATATTTTTATTTTTTTTTTATATAGGAAACTTAAAGAAAATTTGCTCATTTTGAAGTTTTTCCTTCCTTTTTTTGTGCTCTATTTACAAGGCGAGTGTTTAAATGAAAAATTGCATATTATAAATGTGTATAATATTTTGTACGTAAATTGTACCAGGAAAATGTATTCGAGTAGAAAAAATTAATAATATATTTTAAGTTAGAAAAATAAATAAAATTAGGTTATTCTGGGTAAATTTTTTTTTAAAAATCATATATAAAAGTTTCAAGTAAAAAGGAGTGAGAAGAAATCGTTGATTGAAAAATATTAAAATAGATTGTTAAAAGGGTCATAGATACAGCAAAAAAAAAAAACTATTTATTTATTTTTGTTGTAAACTTAATTTAATAGATTTAATTAAATAAATAAATAAGTAGATTTAAAATAAATTTATGTAAAGTTTATTAATGGAATAATGTATATTATTAATTTATGGTAGCTGTTTTATAAATTCAATTTTTTAAGTATTAATAGAACAGACTTTATTATAATTAAGGCATTAATATTTCGAATTGAACCTTAAACAAAATATAGGAAACATTTAGGTATCCGGCTAGTTTATCGCAATAACAAATTCATAGCAAAGTTCATCGCCCGCAATTCATCGAAAGATATACGTGTCGATAAAAATCAAAGTGCGCGTTTACGATGAATTGCTTGCGATGAATTCCTTCCCGATGAATTGCTTGCGATGAATTGCTTTCTAATTGCTTAGAATCAACATTTATATTGTATATTGCTAGAATATGAGGATTTACTAACTCTAAACTTCTTACAAATTTTAATCTTTCATGTGATATTTTTCGATAAAGAAAACGTCTATCACCTTAACATGAAGATATATTGTTGAAATAAATCCCTGTAACAATTTTCAATCTTATATAAATTTTTCTGTAAATTGCAGAAATTCATTTTTTTTTTTGACTATAGTCTAGACATTTAAATTATTACATTTAAATCTTTTATCTAATAATCTTTTCAAAAAAAAAAAAAAATATTAATATAAATCTCAAAATTAAGTAAATTGTAAAAAGAAAATAAAGATTTTTATAAAATTTGAAAAAAAAAAAAAAATTTGTTCTTCATTTATGAAAAATTTAAAAGTTCAAAGAAACATCAATCTCCATTAAATTTGTCGACAAAACAAAAACTTTCAATAATCTTAAAAAGAAAATTTTCTTTTTTTTTTTTATAAATTTATATATTTATAAAGCTTATTTGTATCCTAATTATTTGTATCAAAAAATAAAACTTTATGACTTTAAGCAATGTAACATAAAACATTACTCAGCATAAAAAAAGTTAAAAAGTTAAAAAATATGATTATGTTTCTCAGAAGTTGTAGTAGGATTAATTATGCCTCACTGTTTTTCAGTTGTTCCCACATTTAAAAGCCAGTTTTTTGATGTTACAACAGTTTAAAACCAGATTTTCGGTTGTTTCTATATTGCAGAGGCAGTTTTTTAGTTGGCCCACCAGTTAGAATCCTGTTTTTCGGTTGCGTCCACAGTTGAAAGCAAAGTTTTCGATTGTTGTCACATTGAATAACCAGATTTTTGGTTGTGCAACAGTTGAAACCCAGTTTTTTGGTAGTTCCAACAATTGAAATCTTGTTTTTCGGTTGTGTCCACAGTGGACAGACGGTTTTATGGTTGTTCCATACAGTGAAAAACCAGATTTTTAGTTGTGCAAACAATTTAAACCCAGATTTTGGTAGTTTCAACAATTGAAAGCCAGTTTTTCGGTTGTGCCCACAGTGGGCAGACGGTTTTATGGTTGTTTCTTTCAAAATATTTAAACAATTAATCAAAATAATAAAATACTATAAAGTTTGACGATTTTTAACAGTCATTATATTAAAAGATTAATACAATTTAATGTAATTTTCGGTAATAATATAATAATTAAAAATATAATTAATAAATTAATTAATTTTTATTTAGTTATTGAATTTTTGATAATTTAATATTGAAATTTTTAATAGATAAATAAAAATGTTTCCAATATAATTATTAAATAGGACATTGTCAACATAATTTTAAATTGACCGTAAATAAATTAATTATTGAACTGGTGATTGGTAAATTGAATTTAACTATTTCACAAAATCTATACAAATAGAAATTTAAATTTGGATAAATTTTATATGGTCAAAATTAATCGGTTTTTATTAAATTTTATATATTTTTTAAATATAATAACAAAATTTGATGCGATTTTTAATTCTAATTAAAAAATAAATTATATTTTTTTTATTTTTTTGGTAAATGTAATTATTATTAACAAAATGTAATTATAAAATATTAAATTTTAGTATAAATATTTAGGACTGTTTATTTATTAGATTATAATTATACATCAGTAATTAAATTCGATTCAGTTGTCGGAAATGAATATGAAATTTTTAGTTTATCAAATTATTTGTTAATTAGTTACAGAAGAGTTCACAAACTGAATCAATTCGAAAATTAAAATTTAATAGTAAATATTATATTAAAATTAGTTCCTGTCACTCATGCAATTGAGTTCCCTTTCAGATTTTTTTTTTAAAAAAAAGGAGAAATATTCAATTAATAAAACACAGCATTTGTTTAATTCATTAGAAAGTATAAATCGCTGGTTCTAAAATCGGTCCTATTATAAAATAATAATCCCGTAACTAATGCCAACTTATTCGTACTATTGAATCAAACCTGCGAATTTAACAATTTCCATTATTGAGGATTCTTGCAACCTCTTGGTAAAAAAACTGTCTTTTCTATCAAACTTTAGTAGGAATCTTTAAATTAAATATTCGGTACCAAATTGATATTGCAAATATTTCAGCTCTTCAACTGAAGAATATTAATATAATTACCAAAAAAAGAAAACTAAAAAAATTTGCTAATGTTGTGCATACATAAATTTCAAATCAATTTAAAATTTTCTTTCTTATCAGAGAAAAGCTATTAAAAACAACATAAGTTTCCAGTTGGAAAAGGTCATTCTACAGAAAAAAACTGCATATTTAATAGTTAATATCCGGAAAATGATAGATAAAATTTAAGTATTCTGCTGAATATTTAAAATTATATAAAAAATTCAATTTGAATAATTAAGTTTTTAGGATGTTTGATATCTTGATTATTTTATATTATATATTCATGATCGTTTCCTGAATATATGAATCAATTTTCATTTTCAAGATAAAAACAATAATGATTGTGAAAATGTACAAAAAGAAAAAAGAAATTTACAATAAATATAAAATTGTTAGAAGTTTTCATTTTCCAAAAGTTTTGAAGTTCCATCTTAAGATTTTTCTATTGAAGTATTTATATTTTTCAAATGAAAAAAACTAATTTCAAAATCAATCAGTAACTTCTTTAATTGACCATTGATTTTTTTATTAAAACAAAAACCCAGAACTATTATAAATATATTCCCATTGGAATGGGTAGACCAAATTGTGAAGATTGATTTTAAAATATTTTAAAATCAATTTCAAATCGTATTTGGTTGGTTTCAAATCGTATTTGGTTGGTTGGCTGGTTTGAAGGAAATGTTACAAAACTCATCCACGCAATGGCTATTGTATAATCAGCACGATTGCTTATTCTATCCTAAAGCATATCATTTCAATGCACATGCGTCAGAAACTCAATTAATCCAAATGGTTTTAATCCGCCTCCTCCATTTCGGTCAAGAAATAACATTCCATGTATATCTTTATTATCTTCCCGCCTGATAGTGAAAGAGGATGTGTTTTATTATTTGGTCCTCTTCCCAACATCAGTTTCTCCATTGAGGGTGCAGTTAAACCCAATTTTCTCTCATGCTTTGTATTCTTGTATAGTGGTGTCCTATTAAAATATTTTAAATTAAATAAATAACTTTAACTTTCCCATTTATGATTTTTTTTTATTTATTACTATTATAAATTTTTTTATTCGTTATACCGGAAAATTATGCATTTGCATGAACGAATTTTCAATAACAACAAATTTAAATATAAACGGAAATTCTCAATGTTGTTCTTATAGTATCTTCTATATATTTAAAATACTATGAAAATTATAGTTTTTTTTTGCCTTGTTGATTAAGAAACTATCTTCAGAACCAAAAGGATACAACAATATAAAAGGAACTTTTTATATATTTTTTGTTTAAAATTGTATCAACAAAAAAATAAATAATATTTTCTATTATTATTTTACTACACGATATATGAACATTATAAAATTAATTTCAATTTTTATATTGTTTATATGAAAGTTTCCTTTTAGTTTGTTTTTAAAAGAACAGAGGAATTTAAAATTTTCTTCAAAATTATTATTTAAATTCAATATTTTTTTACATAACTCTGTGGCAAAATGTAATATGAGCTTAAGTCGAAATAACGAAAATTAAAATTATTCCATTTTATTTTTCTTCTCTTTCTTAACCTTTTTTCGTGACTAGTTACGAAATTAATAGGCTTCGTATTTTGTCTTTTATTCAAAATATACAAAATCACCTAAGTCATTTTTAAATAGTCATATCATAAGTTTTACTTTTGTTTTCTTTCTAACCCATTTTTTTACTAGTTACAACATTAGTAGGCTTCGTATTTTTTATTTTATTCTAAATATACATAATAACCTAAGTCATTTTGATATAGTGATTCACTTATGTCAATATAGTATCTTAAGTTTTACTTTTCTTCTCTTTCTAACTTTTTTTTTACTAGTTACGAAATTAATAGGCTTCGTATTTTGTCATTTATTCAAAATATACATAATAATCATTTTTAAATAGTGATTCACTTATGTCAATATAGTATCTTAAGTTTTCACAAATTTATATAATATGTATAACAATTATATTTTCCAAAAAATACTTAACTGAATATAAGATATTGTTACCAAATATTAAATTTAGTTTTTACACTATTTCATTTAGTTTTTAAGGACATTAATTAGTTTTAAACTAGTAATACATAATTAAGTTGTTAAGGTTAAGCATGTATATTGAAAAGTTCGTAATATACTCGTAACATGAATATTTTTTTGTATTCCTGAATATTTAAAATTTTTGACATAAGCTATTCTTACATTATGTTACCAAAGATATATTTATATGTAAAATTTTACAAAGAATGAAAATGGAATCATTAAATTATTTAAATTGAAAGGAAACTCAAGTTACCTGGGAACATGATGAGTTAATATAATTGGTTTTTCGTTTCATTTTTCTCGTGGAATAAACATTTGCGTTATAATTACTGTATGATTTATAAAATAAAATATTCATTGTAAGTACATACAAATTTCTTAAGGCCACAATATTTTCATAAATTTGCATATATAATTATATAGGTGATACTGAAATCGATTAGGATAATCAATTTTGTATAATTTTTAATGCAAATCATTATTTATATTTATAATATCATTAATCATATGAACGAAAACATTTTCATAAATTATTTAACAAATTAAATTGTTAACTTTTAATAATAAATTCAGTTTTATGCTTTTGGCTAACAAATTTGTAAATTTACATTTTCATATTTATGATTATGATTATTATTTATATAAATAATTACTTAATATTAATTTTCTATAATATATATTACAGAGATGAAACGCTCGAAGCCTTAAGTGATGCACAAATTGTAGCACCAGCAGCTCAAACAGTCGATTTACATTCAGCTGATCATCGTAATTCATATTTATACGTGTTCGATTATCAAACAAAATTTGGTGATTTTCCACAAGTGAGTAAAATACATAAAAACTATTAATTTTTTTTTTTTGTATTTTATGAAATTAAATTTTCCTGGTATTTGTACATAACAACAACATAAACAAAAAGAAAATTTATTTATTTTTGATATAAATTTTATGTAAATGATTGCAATTTCATTTTATGCTTAATTTAATGAATTTGTAATGTGATATCGTTCGTTATTTATGTAATATATTTTATACATGAATTTTAATTCTGTTTTTTTGTTTCATAATTTTAATAAAAAAATTAAAATTCAATTTATTTTTTAATAATATTTTTATGAGTTTTTTGTGAAACAGAAAAATATTTTTGTTGACAATTTATTGTCTGTTTGTAAATTTATTTTACATATTATTTTATGTTCACCTAAAGTCTTGGAAAACCCTGAATACAATAAATTGGTTCATTAGACAATGCTGTGTTTTTATTCAAAGATCATCATAAAGTTGCGATTTGTCGGAACCAATTCTGTAATGTAAATTTGCAATTTAACAGATTAAATATTTACCAATATTTATTAGCAAAATGTTGACCAATTTGTGGAGCTACAATTTATATTAAACTTTCACAAAATTCAATAAGTATTTATGACTACAAAATAAAAAGCATGATATCATTGACATTTATTGGCTCTAATAAAACCAAATTAAACTATTACAATAAATTTTGCTGCGCAATTTTTTACTCTACAAATAATTAAAACTAAATTACAATCCATGAAATTTTTAATCAATAAAATATTCATTTTATAATAATCGTGAATAAAATTTTAATTAAATTTTATTTAATATTTCAGAGACAAGGTTGTATACATGGTGAAGATTTACCATATATTTTTGGTGCACCATTAATTGGTGGATTTAATCATTTTACTAGAAATTATACAAAATCAGAAATAAGTTTATCAGAAATTGTTATGTTATATTTTTCAAATTTTGTTAGAACTGGGTAAGTTTTTTAAAAGATTTTACAATTTTCAATACAAATTTTCTATAAAATATTTCCATAATTAGAAATCCCAACGAACAATTGAGTGACAGTGAACTAAATAATCGACAAGAAAGAAGTCGATATAAAACTGTTGAATGGACTGCTTATGAAAGTGTTCATAAGAAATATATAAATTTTGGTAAGATATTTTTACAATTAATGATTAACAAAAGTTACAATAATATAGAAAAGAAATGAATTTTATTTAGTGTGGTTTATGTTAATTAATGGTAAATCCTTCAGTGTAACATTTTTACCTTAACTTATGTTATAAAAATTACCAATTAATGACAAGATATTTTAAAATTTATTAATGAATTGGTTTTGTAGCATATTAGAGAGTTAAAATTGGCAAATTATTATTATCCCTGCTCTAAGTTTTCCAATTAAATTCCATAATCATTCAATCAATTTCTCTATACTTGTAAAAATGAATTTAATTTTCTTATTTCGTATTTTTCTATAGATACAAAGCCAAAACTAAAAAATCATTATCGTGCTCATCGTTTATCATTTTGGTTAAATCTTATACCTGATTTACATAAACCAGGTGGTGATAATGTACCATCAACCCATCATCAAATCGATAATATTGGTGTTGGTGGTGCCAGTGATGATGATCTTGATTCAAATATAAAACCACTTAATCCACCAATACAAAAACCATCAAATAATCTTATTGGTACATTAGGTAGTAGTGGTAATCGACAAATATTTACAACTCAAGTATTTTCATTATTAAATTTATCATCACCATCATCAATAATAAATCGTAACAATAATAATAATTCACGATATCATCAAAATAAAATCAATTTAAATGATCATAATAATGATAATAATGATGATCAACAACAACAACAACAGCATAGTACAACATCACCACAAGAAGACGGCTTTGCTGCATATAGTACAGCTTTAAGTGTTACAATTGCAATTGGTTGTAGTTTATTAATATTAAATGTATTAATATTTGCTGGTGTTTATTATCAACGTGATAAAACTAGATTAAATGAACCAAGAAATAGTAGTAATATTGGTCATCATCAACATCATCATCATAATCAGCATCATCAACAACAGCAACATAAAAAGCATCGTAATGAAAATGGTCAAATGCCAAATAATATTTGTGGTGATTTAGAAACATTAACAATACATACAAAAAATGATCCAGCAACAATATTAGGTCATCATCATTCATTACAACATCATCAAATGCCACCACCAGAATTTGCTGATATACCACAACGTGCACCACCCCCACCAAAACATTTAAAATCAAATCATCAAGATATTAATAATAGTAATTTGTTACAAGGTGGACATGCATTGAAAATGATTGGTAATCAATGTAATACGTTAACGAAAAAAAGTTGTATGAAACAATCAACGATACAAGGTGGCGGTGGTAATACACAAGTAACATCAATTAATAGTAATAATTGTAATGCAGTTGCAATAGCTGCTGCTAATGCAGCTGCTGCAGCTAATCAACAAACAATTATGGATGAATTAAGAGTGTGACATTAAATTAAATGTGTTCAATTTAATTTTTAATTAATAGTAATTTGTTTTATATATTTTTATTTATATATACATTTATATACATAAACACAAATACACTGATACATAAAACATTTATACATAATATATAAAAAATTTATTATAAATAAATTTTTATATAATTTTCATTTAAATTTGATAGTACATGGGTCTCTGCTACGCTATCCATTGGTAGTGTGGTGTGAAAATAATTATTTGGGCATTTACCCTTCTCTTAAATGGTATCTCCAAACTCCATATTTAACGTTAACTTCATATTTTGGGCCATATCTGCAGCAGAGTTGTTAAATACTGCATTATTTTTGTAATGCATTATCATTACTGAGTACTGCAGTCATATACTGCATTATTTTTTTAAAAGTAATTTATACTTAAAAATTTGGAGTACATAATTAACATATTGGTACTTCGTAATTCATTACATCGAATATTCCAAAAGTAATGCACAATTTTACTGTATTCCAGTACTTCACTTTTTTTTTTTGTGAATTACTTTGAAGTATTTTGAATTACTTGGTACTTGAATGAAGTACTTATAATTACTTTTAATAAAATCATCTTAATAAAATTAAACATTGTGAAATAAAATATCAGTTTTTATTATATGAATTTTAAAAATTAAATATATACTTAACATCACTTCACAGTACAAAATACTTTATTGAAGTACAAAGTAATGCTCGGTACTTCATTGAATTACCAAAAACTTAGTTAGTAATTATAAGTACTTCATTGAAGTACCAAGTATGTAATTCAAAATACTTCAAAGTAATTCACAAAAAAAAAAGTGATGTACTGGAATACAGTAAATTTGTGCATTACTTTTGGAATATTCGATGTAATGAATTACGAAGTACCAATATGTTAATTATGTACTCCAAATTTTTAAGTATAGCAGTACCAGTAATAAAGTAAAATAATTCAATTTGAAGTAACTGTACTGGTGCAATGATGCATTAATTCATTACACAAGTAATGTAGTATTTAACAATTCTGCTGCAGAAAGAATCCACGGATTCATTCTGCTATTGCTTTTAAAAATGTCATTTGACAGAAAAAATACAAAAGCATTTGAACAAAATTAACTTTTCTGGAAAAGTTATACTCTGAGGACAGAGTCTATTAAAATACCCTGTCATAATGACCGCAAAATTCTACTTAATAGAAAATGTTAACTTGTCGATCCAGGATAAATCGATAGGTAAAAGCAATGGCGAAAGGGGAAATCACTTTACAATATTTTTTTCTCACAATACTACCACGAATATCGTAACTCCATGTATGTATATTTAATATTTTTAAGGATAAATATTATAATTTCAATTATTGTGATCATATATAAAAAAAAACTGTTTTTTATTTAAAATATAGACTTTAAAAATATTTTTTATGGATAAAAATTGGATATTTACTACACTAAACTAAATATAACAAAATAAATAATAAAAAAGGTATTTAATTAAAGTTCGTATTAAGTATAAAAATAATAATTACATTAAAATAATTATAATTAAATTAATTAAATAATAAAATTTATAAATAGGAAATTCTAATCTTCGATATTAAATTTAACAAAAAATATAAAATGATTAACTTTGAAACGAATATTTAATCATTTTTTTTAAAAAAATAGACGTAATTTTAAGATAAGACAAAAATTAAAACGTATTTAGTAAAAATATTTTGTAAATTATATAATTAAAAAAACGTAAAAAATGGTCATTATTTTTAATTTTTTGTTTATTTAATTTCAATAAACTTTTTTATTATTAATTTCGACAAGCATTTTGAAAATATATTAGATTTCTTAATTTTTAAATGAAATGGTACTATATAAATTTTGAATTAAATTTAAAATATGCAAAAAATGTAGCTCGTTAATATCATTTTGCTCAAACCTAATATTTCTGAGGTAATTTAAAAGTTTAATGTCATATTTTAACAGTGTTTAAGTACTTAATATACGAAAAATATTGAAATTTTATTGCATCCAGAAAGCATTACTAACAAAAACATCCTTAGAATCGATTTTCTTCAAATTATATTTTCATTATAGCCAATTTGATCGAAAATAATTAAATTATTCTTATATTTTATGGCTTCCCTTAATTTTTTAAAAATATACCTAAATAATATTTATTTTTATTTGTATTTTACATCAAAACAAATTATGGAAACATGAGAAAGTCAAGTTTTTTAGCTAAACAAAAATTACTTGAAAATTCGAATGAAATCTCTGATGAAATGCTTTCCAAAATTATGAAAGTTTTTTTCATATTTAACTATTACAACCGAAATTAGGGCCGCCACAAAAATCATTAATTAGTTAATTTTATAAAATCTTCCATAGATTATAGATAATTATACATTAATTAAGAATTTCATTATTCTACAATTTTGTTGTATATATTACATTAAAATTAATTATTATTTTATAAAGCATACATTAAAATTCCTGTTTTCTGAAACAAAAAACATAAATTAAAAATAAAATAAAAGGTTTCTTGAAATTCTATAATACCATATACCATAACCCCCTAGAAAAATAGGTTAATTACATAAAATGTTACTTAGACTTAATTATAAACACCGCCATTGAATTAGAAAGAACAACCAATTTTAATTACATATTCAATATTATATAAATATATATTTTCACCCAATATAATTTGTAGCTTTTCCAGCAAAATGAAAATGAAGAAAAAAATAAACACAGAAAATAATAATAACAGTCACAATAAAGTTAATTTAATAACAATTTTCTCAAGAAAGATATTTTCGTTACAAGTAAAAAACCTAAAATTTCCTTACATTATACTGAAAATTAACCTAAAATAATTTAAATTAACTTTAAAATAGACAAATTTACCTTGTACAAAACTAATTCGCTAGATGAAAAAAAAAATTGTTTGGAAAATAATTTTTCGGTTAAAATTTAAATTGGAATTTTTCTGACAAAAAAAAAATACGAAAAACAAAAGTTTTCCTTTAATGATTTCATAATCAGCTTTTCTTAAAATATTTTCCTCGAAAGGTATTTTCTCAGCTCTAGGTAAAATAAAAAGGTCAAGTATTTTCATTTCATTTCATTTTGTTACTTACGTTCATATACCAAGTTTTTTTTTGTTACAATAAACAAGAAAAACAATGATTTTTCCTTTGATAAATTTTCACGCATCTAAAAATCATCTTCAAAGAAAGAATTAATTATATCAAAAATATTAAATTTTTCTTACATTTTCCATAAATTTTCCTTATAATATTTTTAGTATATTTTTATTTTATCTTAGATGCTTTTTGGATAGTATATGTATATGTAAATTTGTGTTTTCTTATGTTGCGAATGTGATGATATTTGTGGTTGGAAAAATCAAAGAAATTGTAAAGCATAAATTTATCTAGGGCGTACGAACTACATTTTATTATGCAGTGAATATTCGTTATAAGAAACTTTATGAAAACGTTTTTTTTTTAAAAGTTGCCTAAATGAAATAAGATTTCGTATATTGAATTTCGTATATCAAAAAAGAAATTAAATTTATTTGTCGGTACCAAGGAAAATTACTTTTATTTTTTGATTGCGATATATAAAATTTATTGAAATTCAGGTATTACAATTAATTTTAATATATGTATTTCAAATATATCACTTTCACAATCTGTGTAGTAATTTTCATACTTCCAAGTATTGTTAATAATAGAGGAAAATTTAATTATAAGCTGGTTACTTTTCGTGGTAGCAGCACGAATTTGGACCTCGAAAATTGATTAGAAATGATTTACATTAACGTATTGCATAATTATTGTATTACATTTGGTAAGAAATTTGGAACGTTGGAAATTATTTTACTGATTTCCAAAGCTTTCATTTGAATCAATTGGTTAGTCACCAAATTTTTTAGGGCACGAAGAGGCCTTACTTTGTTGAATTGTAATCGCATTTCGTTTTTTTTAAAGTTTCAACTTTAAAGTTTCTTATATTAAATTTATAAAATTAAAAATTGTCGACTATATCAAGGGTTGCTTATAACGAAAGTTTCTTATAACAAAGTTTCATATAATGAGTTTTCACTGTATGTGAGTTTTTATATATATATATTTATATATTTACAAATCTGGTGGAGTGGCATTGAAACTAGATTGAAATGAATTATAATTGATTTTAGGAAGATTGGTTTTTTTTATTTTATAGTAATTTTGTGATATAGGATATGACATAGCGTAGAGGATTCAATATGCGATCCTGAACGAATCCTTGATAAAATCAAGCTAAATAATTTTTACAAACATTTTAATATAAATTTTATTTCATTATTAGAAATAACCTTAACAAAATCATTATTTTTTCGTATATAATTTATAGACTGATCGCTACTACATTTAATTTTCATTACCTCTCTTAGCAGTTTATTTGAAATTTTCTATAAATATAAAAAATATAATTATAACAAAAATTCAAATATTTCTGTATATTTTGTATAATATTTAAGTGATTTAGGACCAAAAATGAAAACATGTTTTTCTAAAATTTATTTGAACTTTATATATAATAAAAAATTCTCTATAATAAAATAAATTTAAAAAAACAAAATTCAATATTATAAAAAAATAAAAATTATAGTTAAAAAAAACATTTATAAGAAATTTAAATATTAAATAATTAAATTATTATAAACAAATATAGCTAAATTATATATATAAAAAAAGAAAATTTAAATATACATTTTTTTTTCGTATTTAGTAAATTACTTAAGAAATTAGTTTATGCAAACCGATAAAAAAATTAAATAATATATTAAAATTGAATAAAAATTTATATTGTAAAAATTAATTTAGATAAAAAGTAAAATAATGAAATTATATTCAATATTACAAAGTTTCGGAACTAAATATAATGTAATTTAGTGTAAGAACGATAAAATCTCCTATTATTTTTATTTTCTGCCTTTTCTTTAATATTTTTATATTCTTAATTAAAATTTATTAATTCGTAGCTCTCATACTTAACCTATAACATCACAAAGCCGCTCAACTATATATGTATTACAGAATTACAATCAATTCTCACAAACTTATAGACACTTTTTTGATTGCCGACATTTTGTTTTCCATAAAATTATTTAAATATGATTACCATTAGACAGATCAATACCACGGTCCGTATTCAATACATCTAGTTGATGTTTCTTTTGAAGTTATGTCGCGACTAATATTGCGACAAATAATAGCAATTTCTATACAGAAAACTATTTATTAACAGTATACCAACGATTAATTAATTCCTCAATCAGCTAATAAAAAAATGAGTATGAAAATTATTCAGATTCTGGAGATAATTTCTCAGACACTTGATAAAAAATCATAATTTTAATTGATGTACTTTTCAAAAACGAAATTAATTAAACTGATTCTATACTTTAAAGGTGGATTTACATATGCGACGTTTCATTACACGGTGGTTTTCAACCAGATGTCGCGGCGCATGTTCGTCTTAAGTACAGAACTGATCAAATTCCAACTTTTTCGTCACAGACTTTATTATACATAATCATTTTTTATCATGTGGCAAACATTTATTTATAAAAAGTCAAGTGGGCAAGAGTTGAAATTATGATGTAGTTGCATTTTAATTTGTTAGTTATTTTATTTTATTTATTTTTTAATTAATTATTTAATGATTAATATTTCAAAATTTTCTAATTAGTGGCGTGAATAAACGTCACAAATATAAATCGTTTATTGATATATTTGCGCAAGTTATGCGAGGAGAAAACATCACATTATGTAAATCCACCTTTAGAACTTGAATAAAATCCTTTACCTAAAAATTTTATTAGTTTTATAAATTAAATTAATTGAAGACAAAATCATTTAATTCTTGTAAATATTTTTGAGCTATAAAATTTTAATTAGCAGAGCTACAGTTTCAAATATTTACTTTAAAGGTTCACATCTACGTTACGTTAAGAGCTGTCAAAGGATTTTTTGTCTTATTGATGATTGTTGAAAATACTCACTTTTTTGGTTTCTTAGCCGGCATTAGTGGATTTTGGAAAATCAGGTATGATTTTAAAATATTTTCTATCAAATTTCGAATCTCTATATAAATATTTTTAAATATTGTTTTTGTACTTTATGTTATTTATTTAACACAAATTATCTTTCTAAAAAAATATTAGAGAGCATCGAACAGAACTGTCAGCTCTTATGTAATCATAATTTTTGTCACTATTCATTAATATCTTTCTAAAGAATCACGAACCCGACAACAATTACAAACATTTCTTAAAAATTAAATTTTTGAAAATATAATTTAACTTTTATTGACAAACTTTCATAAAGCGGCCTTCAAGTATACGAGTAAATTTTTAAAACTAAAATAATTTCTTTATTTTGAATTTAATTTCATATTTTTTTCTAAATGTAATTATAAATTATTTATATTGAAAAATTTCAATTTAATAAAAATAAAAAAATTCAATTGAAAATTTTCAATATTTGCAAATAGATTGAATTTCAACATTTTTTTTATTGTTTTTTATCATTTTCTTTTTTTTTAACTAAATCATATTATTTTCGAAAATAATAATAATATACCAAAAAATATATAAAAAAATAATAGGAAAACAAAAAATCTTTAAAAGACTGAATTTGCATGATCGTAGAAAAAGTATTTATATTAATAGAAAAAATATTTTTGTTTTTGTTATTTTGTGTATTATTAAATTAACTTTCCTAAAAAAAAAAATGAAGAAAAAATGGAAAATGTTCTAACCAAAAAATAAAAATTACCGAAAATATTATTAAAATGTAAATTCTTTAAAAATAAAACCCTAAAAAATATCTATTCCTTAAGTTTTAACAAGTAAGGTAAAAATTAATAGACAAAAATTTATAAAAACAAACAAAAATAATAATTAAGAAATGATGTAACAGAGTGTAACAGAATCGTTGCAGCTGTTGTAGTCCAAAATTATAAAATAAAAAAAAAAATATTTTTAATTTTATTCATTAAAAATTTTTTTTTTTTGTTTAGTGTACATAAATATATAAACATAAAAATGAATTCTAAAATTGTTGGCTTTGGTCCATTAAATTTTACTTAAAAAAAAAACCCTACGCAATCTTAATTTTGTAGTTATTATGTTAATTGTTAAAATACAATGTGATTCAGTATAGTTTTTATTGCGAAATTTAAAATTTCTTAACCCATTCCGAATTCGATTCATGGGCAGAGTGCAGTAAGTCATAAAAAGATGTTATAAGTAAACGGATATTTAAACAGGCCAAATTTATAATTTTTAAGTATATACCAAAAAGTAGACACTTGCGACCTTCGTACATTTTATGAATACATCTTAACTTAACATTATAAATGTGTCATCACATCAACCAACAGGCCAAATTTATAAAAATAAACATAACCTCAATGATTAAAATAACTTTAGTTCAGTAATGCTACAAAATAATTTCAAAATTTCAGCTTTTTTGTTAAATTCGAAAATAATTCGAACGTTTAGTCAAGTACTGACTTATGTTTTATGAAGTGTGGTTCACTCACAAGGCATAACAGCTTATGTCAAAATTATCACTTTTTAAGTATACTAAAATTGTTGGTTTTTTTTTTTGTTGGAAAGTATTTTTAAAATAAGACATACCGCGAGGATACCGCAGTGCTCTTTTAAAATCTATAATGGTTTTTAGTTAATTTTTTGCAGTTATAAGTAAAATGTAGGATTTCTCAATTACAGATGATATAATTATTTAAATTTAACAAACGCACGTAAGATGAATTAACTTCGGTCATATAAAAAGAATCGTTAAATATTGAAATTTCAGGGTCAGACCAAACATAAGATAATATTTTCCCGAATTGAATGGAATATTAATTTTTAGATTTTACTTATGTCAACTTACGATGTTATGCTTATTGAGTAGCGAATTATTTAACTGGTTATGTTACAAGTTTCCTAATTTCCTGATACACTTTTTTAAACTTTATATGTTTCTGTAAAGTGCTTTAAACCATCTTGGAATTTTCTGTGTACTGTTGATCTTAGAATTAACTTAATTCAATCTAACACTTATAAATGTATTTATATTTTTCAAATTTGGCTAGTATATGGAACTGGTAATATAATGATTCAATTAACATTAAATAATTAAATCAATTATTTCCAAGCATTTGTCCAGTATTTTATAAAAATTTAGCTGTTTTTGTGTTTAATGAAAATTTACATCAAAATGGACTTGAGAACTTTCACTGAATCACTTTGTATGTAATTTTTTTTTTAAAATTAAGTTAACAAATTTTAAAATTACCAATTTTTTAATTAATATTTTATGTAAAATAATTGAAATATACTTTTAATTATATTAATTAATTATATTTATAACAAACTGTTAAAAATTATTATAAATATTTATAAACTAATATTTTTTATTCAGCGACTGAAATTAAATTATTGAAGTTATTTAAAAATTAATTATGCACAAATATTGTAAAACTATGTTTTTTATTTCAATTATTTATTTTGATAAGAAAATCATGTAAATATAGTTATAAAAAAAAAAAAACAATTTTTAAGGTAAACTAAAGAAAAATTATAGCAAATAAAAAATTAAAAAAAAAAAAAAATTATTAGTCAAAAAAACTAATAAATTTAAATTAATTAAAAAAAAAATTATTATCACTAATTATGAAAATTAAATAAAATGAGAAATAAATTTAATGAAAAACAAAAACATTATTATTAAGTAAATACCCAAAAAAAGAAAATTATAAATTATATATATAAAAAGAAAATTTAATTAAAACAAAGTTATTGAGTTATATTAAATTATATATTTAAAAAAAAAAATACATATATGAAGAACAAATAAACAAGAACAATTTTGAAAAATTAATTAAAATGTTTTCGGTGTTTTTATCATTAAAATTAATTTTGAGCACGATTAATTCCATGAAAAAATCATCAACTTTTATTGATCCTTTCAAGGCGAGCTGGATTATAATTATAAGTTGTAAACCAATGATCATGTTAAGTTTTGTATCAGTTACAGACCTGCTGTCATCACGTCAACATTTATGATTTCCTTGAATTTGTTATCTGAAATGAAAGGTTTGCCAACAATTCATTTTTCCCTTCTTCTGAATTAGCCATTTTATAAGCTTTTTCATAATTTAAACTGATTTTTATTTTCATTTAAATTCGACTGACACTAAAACCATCTGCTCCGCAAGAATGAAGTAAAATTGATAAATTTTTCACTGCCTGATGTCACATATTGGTGGACAAACAGAATTCTATTATCAGTGAATGAAAAATAAACACTTACACTATTTTGGAAACCAGTTCAATGAGTAAGTTACTATATTGCATTACAGAACATCAACAAATTATAAATAGCTTTGCTATGATTTATTCTATGATTTAAATAGCTATGATATTTCTACATTTCTGGAATTATTGAATTAAAACTTATAATTCACTTCAGTGTCACATTATATAATTTCGCAATAATTGTGAAATATTTGTAATATTTTTGCCTCTAGGATTGTTACTAAATATATAGTGTCAAAATTATGAATGAATTCGTTTTGATAATCGTTTTCATATTATTCATATGGATTACATATTTTAATTAATATTTAGGTGAGTAGTGCATGAACTTTCATTCATTAGATCACAATTATGTAAATATTCTTATGAAAACATACAAAAAACAATATAAATACCGACAAAATGTCAATTTATCTAAATAAGTCCTTGTAGGTGGATAATTCTTTAAATAACCCCAGATTCAAATATTGTTTGCATTTAAATTTACTAGGTTTCTAAATTATAATATTTTTCATTACATCTTATAATAACAATTTTATATATAAGAAATATAATCTTTTCAATCACAATATCTTAATAGAAAAATCATATTGTCGCCTACACTTAATGAACACTACTCTGTCACTTATAGCTATATGTAAAATATATCACCAAAATAATTATTATTTATATAGAATTTATATTATAATAATATATTTATTTACCTTTCTATAAGATCAATATCATTTGTTCAATGGAGGATAAATAGCAATCATACATTTCAAAAGATAATTATTTGACCATAAATTTTTGGTGTTTGTACAAATGCTGTTAAATGGAAATCCTGAATGTTTAATTAACTTTAAAAGTTTATATATAAATCAATAACTTAATAATTATAATTTATGTTAATTTATATTAGTTTATACTCTTATATTAATATTTATGAAAGATATAAATCGGACAATTAATTATATTTACAAATACTGGGTATCATAAATAAATATTTGTTATTCAGTTAATAGTTAAATATTAAACAAAATTTTCTTAAATTAAGTTTTCATAAATAGCTATGTGCATTCATTAAAAGTTCATTACTAGATTATAGTTAGCAGCATGAGCTTGCAAGTAACAGTATAACAGTTGTGAAATTGATATTTTCTATTAATTTGTTTCCATTTTGACGCTGTTATTTTATTACACATTTTGATGGTACTGTAGAAAAAGGACTTGTCAAAGCATACCAAAACAACATACGAAAAAAAAAAAACAATTTTCATTACACAACGTTAATGGATATTTAATGTTGAGCCAGTTTGAGCAAAGTTGATAAAATTGAATGAATTATATATAAATATATATTTTTTGCTCTCCACTTTTTACGGAGTTATTGATTTATATAAACTTTTCGCAAAAACTTTAATCCGTAGCGGCGATCCTGGGAATTTAATTTGTTAAAGAATACATTTTAAACATTTCGAAATCTTTAAAATTTTGAAATTTTAAACAAAATCTTGAAACAATATTGAATATTAAAATATATTTCAAAGTTTATAATTGAAATATTAAAACTATAAAATAATTTCTTTATACAATTTAAGTATTTCTTCAAAAAATCTAAAAAAAAAAAAACTAAAAACACTTTAAAACTTTTGATTTCCTTATAAAACTTTACCTTCGATTTTCCAATTTTCAACTGTTCAAATTTTTTTTATTTCTTTAGTTAAATTTGCCATCAGATTTCAAATAAAAGTGGTGGTAAAAGTTTAAGTTTGATCTTTCCAAAAATTGTATATTTCCTAGAAAATATCTATTCTATTGGAAAAATGTTCAATTTACCATTTTCATGGAAAACTTTTTTTTTTTAACTCTACAAATTTGATATCCTCTTACATTATAAATATATTTTTTGTGTAATAGTTTTTGAATAAAAAAAAAAAAAAAATATTTTTTATAATTTTATATTGACAGACATTTTGAATTCAATGAAATGATAAATGTGAAAAATTAGCTTCTAATCAAATGGTTTTTATAAAGGCAAAATACAAAAAAAAAAAAAAATTGCGAAAGCTTTGTATACTTCTAGGAGTAGTCATATGTTAATAAAATTTTCCACTTCACCCTTGAAATACAGAGCTAATTTTCCGGAATATAGGAGAAAAATAAAGAAGAAAAAAACTACCACATTTTTGCTGTTGTTGGAATACAGAGCGAATTAATAGAAAAATGTAAATAAAGACGACACAGAAATGTTTTTTTTTTTGCTAACAATAAATTTCAAATTGGTCACTGTAAAAAAAATCCTTTTAGGTCTATTTACTTACAAGGAAAATTACCAATAGGAAAACCATTCCGAAGTATAAAATTAAATAATAAAAAAGGATCAAACCATTTTATTATTTTGCTCAATTGCATTTGATTCCACTTATATAGAGTTGAATTTAAAAAAAAGGTTCTATGCCTCTGTAAATTTTACTTGAATATTTATAAGGATATTACTTAGAATGTCAAAGTCATTTCTTCGATCATCTAAAGAATATGCTTTCGATCATTTAAGGCCTTCCGATATTGCACTGATGCATCCGATTATTGTACATCAGATTATTTTCCGGAAAATTTGTATTGAATTTCATTTCACTTGACATACTAACTTAACATTATGGTTTTTAATTAGTAATGAAGAATTATTAAAATTAACTTCAACCCAACATAACATTGATGACATATTTACCATTTCAATACGTCAAACAAACTCCTAAAATTGTTCATGTCCTTAAAAAAAAATACACGAAAAATACAAAGAGAAATGGGAAAATTAATAGAAGAAAGGAAAGATATTTTTGGATTTTCTCATTTTTTTTTTACATTGTCGACATTGTAATAAATCAAATTGTAAATTGGTAGACTTTTACTGTATCACATCGTTATATATAATATTATCCTTAAACAATATTTTTGTGACATTTTTTTTCCTTTCGTTACCAATGAATTTTTCCTTTTTTGAGCCATTTATATTATAATATTACAGTAGATATAAAATCTTTACTTTTTAATCCTAATATTTATACTAGAATTATATTGTATTGTTGACATTTAAACTTGACTGATACAATACCAACCGACAACTATTACCAAAAAGGACGCGTAGCAGAAACTATTTTACATTAGTTTTAAATTAAAATGGATTTTTGTATAATTTTAAAGTTTTATAGAATATTGTAAAACGAAACTTTGATATAAATTACAATGCAATTATTTCTTTCAAATACAAAGAGGTGTAACATCAATTTTGGTGAACGTATAGCGATTATATTTGAATTTATGTTATTTAATTGAAGTGTAGGTCCTTACCACCTTAACAATCGCAAAAAGGATACTTTTGGTAAATCGTACTCACCATATTCAATCCTGTATGATGCGTGTTGACTAGATGTGCCGGTTATCATTTTTAGATCTATTTAAAATTGTTGTGTGCCAATTGATTTACCATTCCTAGAAATGTTAGTTGTTATACGTTGGACCTTACCAAAACGGGGTTTATCTTTTGATAAAATTGCGTAATCTAAGCCAGGTTTAGTGAAAGGATCTCTGTTCCGGAACACAATCATCCAGAGTACGGAACCTTGTGTGAATATTTACCGGACACTCGGACAAATGAATTTATGTTAAATTTTATACAAAAATCGTTGAAGCTTTAATACAAGGATCTATGAAATACAGTGACTTAATATCCGAATAACCATTGGAAAAAGTGTCAAGCAAAATAGACGGCCAGACATAAAATCGCTTATATAAAAGTGATTATTTGGTACCAAAAGAAAAACACTTAAAAAGAAATAAAAATGTTTAAATGAAAATCGAAAACTTTTCTTATTTTTTTTTTCTTGTATTCTATCTAATATCATTTCACACGCCATCAAAAATGTTTTTTTTTCTTTTTTTTTTACCATAGTTTTCCGGTAAGGATCAAATTACTTAAATTTTAGACATCCGAAAAGTTTGTAGAACACTAGTGAGGTATTAGAACCGCAACAGCTCAAAAAAATAAAAATTTTGTACTTTTATTTATTTCCATTTTTTTGCTGTTTTTTTTAGGTTTACTTGTATATATTTATCTTATGTAAGGGAAATTGTGACTGAAATAAATGTATTATTATAACATTTATATATATAGTAATATTAGATTGGTTCCTATCCTAGCAATAGTGAATTTTCTGGAAAAAATATATGCAGGTGTTTATAATACATAAATCAGGATGATAATTCTTCATAGTTTTCGACACCTAGTTTACTTAATAAATGGCTTTCAGTTTGTTGATATTTTTATTTTATATATTTTTCTTATTTAAAAATTGTACTTTTTTTTGTTTGTAAGACTTAAAAAGCTTAACTTTTTTTGTATCTAGGTATATAAATTTAGGGAATTATACAGACATATAATGTGACATTTTTAATAAGAAACATAATATATGTTCAAATTTCTGTTGAAAGCTATCAATCAATCTAAATTGGATTGACGATTTTTTTAATTTTTATTTTTGTATATACCAAAAATCAAATTATATTGTGGACTTATAGAAATCAGAAAATAATTGAAAATATAAGCTCAAAAATGAATATAATTTCCAATTAAATCATCGATTGGACTAAAATTGTAAAGACAGATTTTTCAAATTTAACTTATGGTTTTACTTTAATTAAAATTGATTAATTCATTTCATTTTGAAATTTAATTTTTGTATTTTATAATTGATTAAAGTTTATTTACCGGAAACTAACTAGAATATATTTTGAAATTTATTCTTGATATTAAATATTTATTTCTATTCTATTACCAATTAAAGAAAATTTTGAAAATATTTTGCTGAAAAGTATTTTCAATTCAATAGATAAAGATATGTAAAAATATTCTCTTGTTCATATCATCTTGCATATGTCATTATCATTACCATTTTATGTAATTTCAGTTTTATATATCATTATATTTATAACGAGATAGATTTAAGCTTTACTCTTTTTTTGTTTTTGCATTATAGAATTCAAAACCATGTAATATCTAACAAAATACGACCATATATCAATTCAAATTTTGTATTCTTCTATTAAAAGAAGACCGCGCAACAGAATTATTTTGCAAAAGTTTTATATTAATACGCTTTGTTACAACTGCTAACAGTTGAGTTATTAAAAACAAGGTTAAAGAGAAACGCCGAGCACTGTCACCTGCTTCGTTGGTTGATTGGTTTAAGTAGCGAACCATACTTCAACTGACATGGAATCCCAATTAGCGCGTTTGTGCCGCTTTGAAACGACTCACTCCATTGACCACTGGTATTGTTATTAAGTAGCGGAGGGGTAGTTTAAGATTCACCTCGTGGAGATTAAGAACTTTAACGGTTTCCGTGGGCCACTTCACGGCAAAAGCGAACAGAACATGACCCTAAACAGCGACGCCGGGAACTTACAAATGAAGTGTGTTCCCATTTCTATTTCGCTTGGGCTCTTTGTAGCTACGGCATAGCTTCTTGAACGGAATGTCAAGTCTGACAGCATGTTCACCAATAGGCCAGTGACCCGTGTACACAGCTATCGTCCTAGCTATCTTTTTAGGAAAATTTCTAGGACGTTATCTGTACAATAAGTACGACGACCTGATTTTCCTGATCATTTTACACGTGATTACGTCTAACCACCTAAAGTTGGCTCGAGACAGGAGGCAGAGTTAAACCGTAACCTACCGAGACAATTTTAAAAATCAAGTAAATCAATCTGATTCCAAATCCTATAACATTTCCAATACAATTAATTATGTAGACATTTTACTAGATTATATAACAATTTGAAAAAGGTTTACATCGAAACAGACGAACTGACGACGATTAATGTGAACTAAAGGATTTGATCTATCTCAAAAAAAAAAAAAAAAAAAAAAAAAATACGTAAAAAGTATAACATTAAATATTATTATAGTATAAATAGAAAATTTTCATCATTTTCTTCTCTCATTTTTCTTGTCTTAAACTGGTGTGTAAAGTAAAGATTTTCAAGATTTTCGATGACAAATAAGTTTACTAAAAAGATTAAATCTAAAGGACGATGATAATAACATCAAAAACTATATATACAAAAATAGTATGTATTCATATATGTACACGTACTACTTATTATCATGCTTTAAATTGATGTGTATGTGTTTGTTAAATTTATATGTATTAAAATCATATCACAAACCCAGACCTAGGTTAGTATATTAAAGAATATATTAAATTTTCTATCCAGGACACAAAAAAAAATTGACAAAAATAAAGGATAATTTTTCTTATTCTAATTCAACATATACACAGGCACAACGTAGAAAAAGTGTGTACTTGGTTAATAAAAAAAAAAATGACTTTTATATATTTTTTTTTATATATATTATGTATATACACTGAAAAAAATAAAAAAAATAATATATTTTAACAGCGCATAACCCTGAATATTGATTTTTGTCACAATTTATCGGAATGAACAAAAAAAAAAAAACCAAAAAAAAAAACAGTCTCTAACAATTCCAATCTTGTCAAGTGTTAAGTTTAGTACACGTACGCATAATTTTCATTACATATGATGACCGACTGCTAGGATATGACAATGACAATAGAAATAATGAAAATTTATAAAATTATAACGAAATTTTCTATCAATTTTTGTTATTTTTTTTTTAGTAAATTGTTATATCCTTTTGTATTATCCTGCAACATTATCCAGTACACAATTTTCTTATTAAAGTATAAAAACAATTTTACTATGTACAGAAATGTTTTAAGTTATATTTTTTTTCGTTGATACCAGCATTACAGAAAGATGAAGAAAAAAAAAAAATATTAAATTATGTTTAAGTGAAAATCTTTTAAAAAGACTTTTTCCTTAAATGAAAAGTTTTTACCTATTACTTATTTATTTATTTTGTTGGTATAAACAGGATATAAACAATTTTTTTTTGTTTTGTTTTTGCTCCTTTTTTGTTTTGACAAAAGAAAAACTTTGTTAACACAAACACAATATTTATTTATCCTTAGAAAATATTGTTGTTTCTTAAATTTTCTGTGACAAACAGGATGTTGTATCATTTATATTTATATATATATATAAATTATCCTGACAAATTTCAATTATTAATTTTGTCTAAAAATTTGAATCTATCACACACAAAATGATGACTAATAATTTTAATAAATATATTATTAAAGATGCTGCGCAGCATAACTAATTTATGCAGTAGTAAACATATTGAAGGACTCTATTGAGTGTCAAGTATTTTAAATAAAAATAATTTTAAGTACTTTGTTTTGCTGCTAAAATATTGTATGATGCAGTAAGTAGCCTCGCATACGATATTGATGTAGCATCATACCTGTAGAATGTAACGTTATTTTTGGTGATCTTTATTTATTTCATATTAAATTTAACGTAACGCTTGTTTTTGCTTATCCAAACCAATAAAAAGGTTCTTTTTCAGGTCCCCATTTACTTGGTAACTCTAATATGCATCTGAGACTCTGCTAATGAGGACTTCATTTTTAGTTATGTACTTTTATTTAATTATACTCTGGTGTTTAATTAGTAGACAGTTACACTCTAATTAGTAAATTAGTAGACAGTTTTATGAATAATTTCAGTGAACATTTAAATAAAGATTTGAATAATTTTACACCGAACGTAAATGTAGACAGACAAAACATCAAAGGGTTAAATGTTAAAATAAGGAATTTTTTGTTTCTCATTATGTAATTATTTATGAACATATTTTAATTTATTATTTTCGTTCAATTGAAATCGATGAAACATAAATGAACAAGTTCATTTAACACTGTACAGTTTACATTACAATACTGTTATTTTAACAGCAATCTTGTTAACAGTAAAAAAACACACGGTTTACTGGATAATATAAAGATTAACTATGTATACAGAAATGTTAACAGTAACATAACAGACGGTTTACATTTATAATTCAACGATTAACAGTACAGTAGTGATAACAGAACTGTTATGTTAACAGTAAAACAGTACTGTTATGTTAACAGTATAGGTATAATTTAAAGATTAACTGTACGGAACAGTAGTGTTATGTTATAATTCAAAGATTAATAATACAGTAATAATGTTAATACTACTGTTATATTAATAGTACTGTTGCGTTAACAGTACTGTTATGTAAACAGTAAAATAACAGACGTTTACAAGTATAATTCAAGATTAATAATACAGAAATGTTAACAGTTCTCTTATGTTATAATTATAATTCAAAGTTTAACAGTACCGTAATGTTAACAGTAAATGAAGAAGAATTTATTTACATTATGTATTAATATTTTTATGTTTTCAAAAATTGAACTATAGACGAAATTAAATGATCAAAAAAATTTAGATAAAAAATTATATTGCTAGCATATTCCAAAATGAATTTAGTTATGAATTTTATTTACTTCATTTTCGTCTCGGTTTTAAAGTTATCTCGTCATTTAAAATGATATAATAAAATTTAAGAAATTGATATAACAAAAAAAAAATACATTTTTCATCTTATTTAACTGTCTTTCTATTATACAGTAAAGTCAACATTCTAACCACAGGGATTCGTTTTTATTGCCAAAATATTTAGATTATTTTGCGTAAAAAATTATATTTCTTAAGGCAAGCTACTCGTACTACATTGAGGTCTTTCAAACTTTTAAATCTTGAATATTGTTTTTTATTATTTTTGGTGTTAATAAATTCTATATTAAAATATTTTGAAATGACAATGACAAGTTTAGTTTAAATCCATCATTTTTTTCTTCTTCAAATTGTAATTGTATGTACTAAAAATTGTTTTTTTGTTGTTGTTGTTTTGAAATATACTTTTAAGGAGTAAATAAGGATTATGATTGTGTTAATATAATAAAATTAAAAGTTACTTTTTATATAGTATAATTTTTTTTGTAGTAGATTTATGTTATTAGTGATATAAATTACAAGATCAAATAAGATTAAATATGAATGAGATTAAAAATAAAACTCATTATATTATTTTAGCTTTACTAATTAATCAAATAATGTAGAAAATCTGTAATATTAAATGAGTTATAATAACTATGACGTTTAGTTTCGTTTTGGTTTTCAAGGTCCAGAATAAATTTGAGAAAAGTGATATTGTGATGAATATTTTATCACCAGAAGAAAAACGAATATAGAAAATATAAAAAATTGTTTCCACGAAAATAATGATAAAAGGGAGCCATGAAAAGCATATTTTACATAGAAATATTTTTAATATCCTCAAATAATTTACAAACTGGAATAGGAAAGTTTAAACTGGTATGTTTTTTTATGAATCCCATAATGCAATTTTTAATTTCTATCAGTTATTAGTGTAATAGAACTTATAAAAGATACTATAAATCAAAAAGGCTAAAATCAACCCTGCTCCTTCTCAAAACAATTCATAACCTGTGTTGCTATATTAAGATTATCATCATTGCTTCCCTCTCTTTCTGAAGATAAATAATAGCTTACAGCTGTGGTAAAAAGGAATTCATTATGAGTTCATTATGACAGACAGTAGACTAGAACCTTTAACTTTGGGTTACTATCACGCGTTTTATAACATATTATCACGCGTTGTATTAAAATAAAATAATCATTGTGCAAATTGTTTTACATTTATGTTTAAGCATTTTTGTAAATCGAGACTTTACTGTATTTATAATTATATCTCTAATATTTGCAACAATAAATTTTCAATATTATAACAATTTTTTGTATAAGTATATTCTAGCTGGAAACTACTTTGTACAATAATAATTATTTTGATGTCTTAATAAGAAAAGTTTCAACTACATGCATTTCAAATATCCAATAGATAATTATTAAACTATCTTTAAATGATGTTTTATACTCTATACAAGTAAAACTAAATAATTACGAATTAATAAATCTTTCAAAACAACACAAATATAGTTTGAAAACTATTTTACCTTCTACTAATATATAGATTTTAAAAATTTATATAATAAAGATACATCTTTGTAAAGTTTCATATATAGAGAGAAATTGATTTGACATATGATTACATAAACCTCACATACAACCATCTAAAAGATAACCCTTTTATGTTTTATCTATAAAATCTATTCATAAAACATATATGAAAATAAATTTCTTAAACTTTGCAATTCAGCTATAAAAAAAAAAACAAAGCACGAAAAAGAATGAAAACTACTACTACCACCAACTCTTTAAATTTGCTGATGGACTGATTTATTTTAAGAACCTGTGATATTTACTACTCATACATCTATATAAATATTTTAAATTTTTTAGGTACAAGACTGTAGAATTTATCGAAATGTCAAATTTATCGTAGATAAATTTATCGTATGCTGAATAAATAATTTCAGCAATGTAGAATTTTAGCCAATAAAAAGTTTTAGATCTAGTGTGTGTCATTTCCTACTGTAAACTGTTCATATTGATCACTATCTCAACATGTAAAGGGTATGAGGAGGAGCAGGAGTTAGTGCAGTATTTAATATGCCAATGTGCCTTGGTCTAACAAAAAAAAGGTCAGGAAACACGGCGGGATAAGTTCAGTTAAACGAATTAAGTTCATCAGAGAAGTAGGATGTTTAGACACGAAACGTGTGTTTTAATACCGCTTTAAAGTGCGTGTGGAAAGCATCCGTTTATCCTTTAAACTCAACCAACTAAAAAAACTGATCATTTTCGGTTAATAGTTTGTAGATTTGATCAATTTTTACACGATGCCATAAAAGTTGTTAAAATATGTGAAGTTCGATAACTTCTGTGATGCTTTGTGGCTGGGCAATATTTTCAATCCGACATAATTTCAGTAAATTTAAATTTTTTCTAATTATACCGACAATTTTCAATTTCGTCAATTATGAATTCGGTAAACTCTTTTCGGTCAATTAGCAGCAAATCATTTTTTTTTAAGTTAAATAATTTCTCAAAAATAATATTATATAAATTTATATATATATGTATATATACCGTTATATAGATTTTTTTATTTATGTGTTAAATTTGACATCCTGTCTAAGTGCTTTAAGGTTCATAACGATACTTGCCTTTTTTCTGTCCTTGGTCGTTCTTCAATTTTAGTTTTTTTTTTTTTTTTTGCTTTTTTCATTTTGTTTCTTTCCAATATTTTTTTTTCGTCCTTTATTTGTCCTGGTTTTTTTGTTGTTTTTGTTTTTGCTTTAATGTTAGGGAGAAATGATGGTTTATAACGAAGGTAAAAATCGATTGAAACAATTTACAGCACTTGGTATCCTTAATGGAAAGTCCTCTTCAAGTTAAATGTATTGCAATTAATTTGACCATGAAATTAGGTCTCTGGTAGTTTTACCTTCTCGTAATTTTTTTTGTATAATTTATAAATATATTTCTGAAAAATTACTTACTGGTGAGAATTCAATGATGAAGACAATCAATAGGTTTTTTCGTCCTTTTTTTTGTTTTGTTTTGAGTTATGTACCATCGGTGCGAGTGTTAACTCAATATTTTACCATTGAATTTTCATCTGGATTTTATGGAATATTTTTTATTACAATATTTTTTTTTTTTCGTTTTTTTTATATTTAAGGCAAAAATTTGTCAAATTGTATATAATAAAAAAAAATAAAATGTAATAAATAATATTTTGAAAATATTTTATATAAGAGGCAGCGCAGCAAAATCATTACAAATTTTTTGAGTGCCAACAGTTTTAAGGGTTTCTATATAGATCAACAATAATTTTGAATATATTTTACTTTCAGCTTAATATCACAGTTGAAGCTACAATAACAATTTGTCGAAGAAATAATGAAAAATCTGCTTAAATGAATTAATTTTTCTTTATGCCAAATAACGATACGAAAATTTTCAAGGTTCGAAATTTTTCAGAAATCTTACAAATTGAAGAAAATTTTATATGAAAAAAGTGATTTATCTTTAATGCTCAATTGGAATTTCACAATTTGTCCACAAAAAAAATGAACATAAAATTTGCTTGATTGCATTTTAAAAAGAATTATAGAATTTGTTTTAATGTTACTTGAATGAAAATTGCTTTATTCGTAAGCATAATTTCTTAACATTTTCCTTAAATATTCGATTTTAATTGAGTGGACTTTTTAATTGTATTTATAAAGATTATCCCAGAAAAGATTAAAAAATTAATTTTAAATTTATTGATTCCATTTTAAATTCATTTAATAATCAGTAAATTTAAAATAAAATATATAATTATTTTATATTGAAATTGAAACACATTAGATTTTATTTTTATTATGCTTATGTCTGGATGAAAAATAATTGGATTTTCCAGATTTTTTCAAGCGATTTATTTTTATCGAAATTATATTGATTAAATCAATTTATTTTTATATTCTATAATTGCATTTTTAGTCTTACAAGATTAAATTTATGTACGAATTTACTATGTCAATATTGAAAAAGATTCTATTTTTAAAGATTTTTTGTAAAATTAGATGATGATTTTCCATTACAGTATAGAAAATTAAATTATTTAATAGAATTTTCTTTAAAGTTAAATTTTAATTTTTATAGTGCTGGAAAATATGAAATAGTTCACTATTTTCAAAGAAATTTGAGGATTTCGAGATAAATAAAAATATTGCACTTTGTGATATGCCAAGAATATGAGCCAAATCATCAAAGTTTTGATTTTGCAACTACTTGCAGTAATATCAGTTTTTTTATGTTTCACACTTTTTAAATATCCCAGCGTCCACTGCCCGCAATTGAAAATTCAGTACAACATTTGGAATTACAGCCTGGGACAGCAATATGAGATTTTAAGGGAAATATGAATATAACTATATTAAATTTAAGGAATGCCATACTAAAACTAGGAATCTTCAATCTTTCAACAATATAGAGGCGAATGGTCACCGTAAGTACCGCAGAAGGGAAGCGCAGATCAAAGTTGATTTCAAAGTAGAAAATTGAAAATTCCAAGGAAAGTTATTGTCTGATGCAAGCTCAATTACATTTTTTTCATTTAGTATTGTAAATTTTTAATATTTTTATTGGCATTTTAAGAATTTTTGCAAATTTTATGAACATTTTTGTAAATATCACAGAAACTTTTTAAATTTTATTACATTATTTCATTTTACAAAAATTTTACCATACAAAACACATTACATTTCAAATAAATTGTCTACGACCTTTTAATGTTGGCTGACATTTCATTCAGAATATTGTTAGCTAACAAATAATTTAATTTTACAAGAGTTTTACACCATAGAAACATCTGTCAAAAAAACTTTTCATTTCAAAGTTCGTATTGTCCTTTTTTCATATAAAATATAATAGTAAAATATTTTAACACTTCAAAGTTTTTAATTTGTAACCGATTTTAGATTGAACAAATTTAATTTTTTTTGAAATATAATTGAATTTCATTTGCGATGCTTTATTAAATTTACATATTTTTTTTATGCTAAACAATATAATGAAAGTTTAACACAAACTTTCTATTTTAATAAACATTTTCAATATAAAAATTGAAAAAAATTATGGAAATAATTATTTGTAAAAAACTTTAATAAATATTATAGAAAAAAAAAGTCAAGGTGAATTTTCCTTTTATGTTGATAAATGCAAAAACATAAAAAAAGAAAGTAATTTTTATATTCCGAAAATTCCCATAACATTTATTTAAAATAAAAAAACCAAAAATGATTTTTTTTTGAAACCCCAAAAGTACTCTTGATTATAACACGAGTCTTATTGCAAAAATTCAATATAAAATTTAAATTGAGTTAAATGCAAGGAGTTTGTTAAAAGGTCTTGATTTTATTTCAAATTAATGAATATGTACATCGAAAATTAAAAAGACCAAAAGTAATTCGTATATCCTAGAAATAGTGCAAATATTAATTTTAAATAATTGATTTATGACATTTGATTGATCAGTTTTCTGACCTCCCCGTTAAAAATTTGTACGAATTATCGTTGTTATTTAAATTAATTAAAATATTAAACTTTAAGCTATCAAAAATATTTTATGAATTTAAATTAACTCAGGAATTCCTTGTCAATAGAGAGTTCCTTCCCTCTGTTCGTGACATAAAGGGGTTTGTGAAGTTAAAGAAATAGGTTTAGCTAAACAAAGGTTTTCAACTTCCTGATAACATTAATAGTGTTAGAAATGCAGTGTAGATGATAGTCTAAGAAATTTATAGGTAAACACGTAAACGTTGCCAGACGCTGTACCTGTGTGTATATCTAAGATTTCTATTTACTTGTTCGTTTAAGTCTCAATTATTCGTGATCTAAACTGAAAAAATTGCTGTCTTAATATGGAGAACTTTGAGAAGATGTTAACACGAATAGTTTTTATGTATTTAAACTGGAATTTACTTGACTTTGTTCCACATAATTACAGTGTCTTTCAGTTTAGTGTCATTTTCTATATTTCCCTTTCATAAATACAATCAATCTATAAACTAGCAACACAAAATACAATTTACAATAGCATTTTATATCACTTGAAATAGTTGGTATAATTTTACTCCTAGAATGCTCCCCTGTGTAAATTAAATTTTTTATTTTTTATATTTGAATAGAAAAATATCATAAACATTTTTTTGTGGCAAAAAAAAAAGTAATCTCAATAATTTTACAATTTTGTAAAGAAAGCATTACACCATACCAAAAAATAAAAAAAAAAAGAATTTGACGTTAAAATTTTTACGTCCTTTAAGGATTTTTGCTTTGCAAGAAATACTATATAAAAATAAAAAGTTCCAATTTATGCTCTTCAAAACTTTTTTGTGTCGTATGAAAGCCAAACTTTATAGAAGTAAAAATTGTTTTGAACTCACTCTATATATTTTAAAAAAAATTTCAGTTTTATATTAATTTTTATTTTTATACTTTAATCAATTTTACAATGCTCTTGCGGAAATTAAAAAAAAAAGTATTTGATATATCAAAATATAATTATATAAATTTGAATCTAAGGAAATTAGAAGCTAATTATTCTGTTAAAACTATTTTTTTAATAAAATACTGAAACGACATAACGAAATTATCAACTAAATCTATAAAATAATAATTTTAAATTTTCAAATGGTTTTAATTAGTTATGATTTTTATAATATTTGTTAGTAATTTTTATTTTCTTCAAAAAATCAAAAAGTAAATAGAAATCTTTACAATATGAACTGCAAACGATCCCTTAGAAGATAAGCAGTTGTTTGGTATATTAAACAGTGATTTTATTTGTAATAAAGCTTGTATTTTTCTAGGTCTAAGGTACTGTAAATAGTGAGAATATACAGGAACATATATTGAAAAAATTTAAAACAGTGAAAATCTGTATAGTGTAAATTTTCCATTTAGCTAATTTTCTTAATTAAATTTTACGTCTATCTCTTCAGGTCTGAAAATTTACATCTAAATGAAGAAAAGTCTCAAAAAATAAAATTTAAAATGCCTAGATATTAAAGTTGTATTAGTAATACATTTAACCAATGCATTTTTTGGTATTGCGCAGTTTTACTTGAATTACAGAAATTGCCAATAAAATCTAAATAATTATGAAAATTGTTTGTCATTCCAGTTGTGACTTTCATTAAACAATTACCCCAATGACTGTATTTTGAGACAAGTAGGAAAAAGTAGACTTGAAATTAAGTAGAAATTACCACAGGTAAGAGATTGCTCATTATAGGAAATATATTAAAGTAATTTAAGTAAAAGTAAAATGAGTAAGAACATTAAAGATATTTTAAGTAAAAGATGAAACATTTGCAAGAATGTTATTCAATATTGAATAATAAAGAGGACGTTTATATAAAATGGATTGAGCCATGATATGTCAATGTTTTTCTAGTTGTAAATATATAAGGAAAACTGCTGATTCCTGAAAAACAACAAAATTGACATATTGCACAAAATGAAACTTTACAATTTACTTTATAATTTAGCAAGTAATTATGCAATTCTTTGAAACATTTTGTCGTGGATTGAAACAATTCAATAGAAAGAAACTGGCTGGGTCCATTTTAAAATAGAAATAATTATTCCCATAATTATTATTAATTCTGTAGATAAGTATATTAAAAAACTGAAATTTCAAAAATGTTAAGAATAAAAAAATATTTATATATGAAATTTTCTTGTTATTTTTATGCTTATTAATGGAAAATGGAAAAGTTCTAAAATAAGATTATTGTAGGTGCTTAAGCAAATAGGAAAAACAATAAAACTTTCTTGTACAGAAAAAGTAAAAAGTTATTTACTTCGATGGTATTTACAACATAAAAATACAATAAGAAAAGTAAAATTATTTTTTAAATTTTATCAAGAAAATTTTACTTATAAAGAAAATTTCATTTTTTAGATTTTCTTATATTTAAAAAAAAAAAACAATTTATATTTTTTTTTTTTTTTTAAAAAACAACAAAGAAAAAAAAGTTTTCTATACTTTTAAGTGTGTATATTTTCATTTTTTTAAACAATTTTCTTAGTTTTAAGTCGATTTGATTTAACTCTGTATGAGTGTTGCTCTAAGGACTAATAATAAAACATTATTTAAGTAAAATAAGTTTAAAAAAAAAAAAAATTAAAAAATATATTTAAATGTTACATAGATATTAAGGAGCAACATCGTAAATTAATAATCGTTTTAAGGAACTCAATTAAAACGACTCAGTTTTAAATAATTAGTACCAGTCATCTTAAATTGAGTAGGAAATCATTTTCTGGTACAAAATTTCTTACTATTAAAAGATTATTGAAATTGAAATAGTTCAAAATTTATATAAAAATTAGTTGGCCTAATTAGTATAAGCCTAATTAGTTTAAATATAGTTCAAATTTTTTAATAATTTTCAACAAATAAATAAAAAATCTTAATAAAAAAAAAATAATATTAAATTTTCTACAAATTTTTAATTTTCTAGTTTATATTATTGCAAAAAAAATAAATAAAAATATTTTCACTTATTTTCCAAATCACGTAAATTGAATTCGTAGATTTATGTTTCGTGTATGTTTTATGAAATTTTTATTATTTAATTTTGTTATTGTTTTATAAATAACAAAAAAAAATTTCACAAAATATTTCCGGAAATTTAATTATGACAGGATTTATATTTAATAATAATATTTTTATAAATTGAAGAATTTAATAAGTAAAAAATTTAAAATATAATCTTTTTCTTGGCAATTCGATATAAAATTAATTTAATTATTATACTTTTAATTGAATTATTTATTTTATAACAGAAACTTCTTAATGATTATTTAAATACGTTTACATAGTAGTGAATTCTTGCATTCCAAAAATTATTCGTATACGCTAATTAATCGTTATGCTGGATTCATAATGAGAAAAGCAAAGCAAAGCAAAGTCATCGTAAAGCAAAGTTAAAACTTAAACTATATATGAAAATAGTATTTCCTTTCTCAATGAGATTGATGCAAAACAAAGCGGAGCAAAAGTTGCCCAACTTTTAACTTTTACGAATATTAAAGTTTTGAAATATCACAATTATTTAAAAATAAATTTTTCATTGTAAAATTTGTCAAATATTTATTATGAAAATTATATTTTCAAATAAAAACATATGTAAAGTAATGTCATTTTAAAGCCTAAAAAACATAATTCATTATGAATTGAAATTTTTTTATATCGTCTTGGCAACTTCGCTTTGCTTAGCTTTACGTTGCGGCAATCATATTATGAATCCAGTATTAGTCGTTAATATGCAAATTAAATATAATGAAATGTAAATTGGTTAAATCGCAATTATTTGACAAATAGTGGATCATCTGTCTCATTAATTTCACTATTATTAAGTGGCATTAATTCGGTTTGGGTCTCGAAAGTATAAAAATTGAAGAGTTTTCATTTTTGAAATTACCATTTACAAACTATTGCTATTTTTTGTTTAAAAATTTATTACCACCATCCAAGAAATTATAACCACAAATTCAACTTTATAAAAGAATTTAATAATAAGAAACATCAATCTGTTACAATATCTTCAAAATCCAACATAAAATAACCCACCTTTATAATGATTACTTTAAAATTACTCATATTTTTTCATTCAAAGATACTTTTTTTTATGTATGTATAATCTTAAATTATGTTTTTGGTATAATTTTACTTTTACATAAAAAGTGAACAGAGAAAATCCTCGTGTACACTGACAGAGTGTGATGATGTTAAGGTATTTATTAATATATTTATATATAAATATATTTACACAAAATATGCAAATTCAGTTTTTAAATTAATATTGTGAAGAAAATAAAATTCTTCAATTTTTTTTTTTTGTATATAATATTTATTAATTTTCGCACAGATATTTTAACAGTTTTTTTTTGTTGTTTGTGTCTGGGGTGTTAAAAATATAAAAATAAAAAAGAAATATTTAATTTTTAGCATCCCTTCTTAAAATCTAAATTGAAAAACTTTGATGAAATTGACAATTACATTACAAATTTGATTAAGAAATATTAAAAAGAAGTTTATATACAAGACAAAAAAAAAAATTTATGAAAAATTGTTTCATTCTTTTGTATGTGGGGTGAATTTTCCTTTTTACATTTTCTTTTTTTTTTTTTTGTTAAGTTAAGAAAAAATAAAATTATTTATAATTTTTACCTTTTTTATCGTAAATTGTTTATGACGCCGTCAGTGGCATTTTATTTTATATTTTTTTTTTGGCTTTTTACGTTTTTTAATGAAATGATAAATGATTTTTTTTTTTCTTGGATTATTAAAAAGTTACAAAATTTTGTATTAAGATAAAAAAAAAATTGTTTGGAATTATTTAAGATTTATTTATATATTTAAGTTTATAATCAGAGGGTTCCGTGCCATATCATAACAATACCAAATAAGATTTATATGATCGACGATTTAAAATTGATTTGTTCAAATTAAAGTTATTTTTTTTTGTAAACTGAATAAGGTGATATATATGAGATGAAACCCAACTGGTACAGCACTTAATAACGATTCATTAATTCGTTATTTAAGTTATTATATACGATAAATATGAAAAATATACGTTAAATTTGGCATTATTTAAAAGATACAACAAAAATCATAATTTTATTCATAAAATCAGAAGTGAAGAATATTTCAGGTCCAAAATATTATGTAAAGTATGAAAATATAGACAATATTATTATGATTTGAAAATCATATGTTTAAAACACTCTCTTTTATTTCAGGTTAGTAAAAGCAACGTCATTATTGTACTGCAGAAGAAAGAGTATAAATTAAAAGACTTTAGCAACCCTAAACAATTCCTACCGTTAATCAACGTATTTTTAATGTGGATTCATTATTTTTATTCAACTAGTATTGAAAATTAAAGGCTAATTCGCTGCTTATCAACTTCAGGATGTTCACATGTTTCCATTGTAATCGCAAAATGATAAGGTACAAGTAAATGTTGATATTGTGTACTGTTTATATACCAATTAAGTAATGATTGATACGTTTTATCATTAATTAAAAATGTTAAAAATTAATGTTCCCCAGCCGAAGTCATAATTTTTAAATGGATTAGTAAATGCTTTTGACTGTCCTAATTAAATTTATAGTTCGTGAAAGTAAGTTTTATAAGCGAGGTGTACTAAAACTGTTGAGTGGATACAGTATTATTGTTGATTTTGAAAAAAGTATTCACAACAAAACGTGACAGGCGTATAGAAACGTTTTTAATATAAAAAAAAATGTTTGTTCTTTAAAAAAACAATTAATTTACAATAAAATATTTTAATGAAGAATATAAATTAATTAAAAATATATCGATTTTTTGGTTGGTATATTTCATTATTTTTATTCAATAAAATTACTTTTATATACGTTTATGTAATGTATATGAAATATTGTTGTCCTTTTTTTTGTTTTGAAGAGTAAATATCAACAAAAAATTTCCAATTTTCCTCATGAATAATTTCATATTTTGTATCCCTGATTTTACTATATAAATGTATTATAATATATCCTTAAATTATATACTGTATTTTATATATTACAAGTAACTCTTTATTGTTTAGTTGTCTTTTTTACTTAAAAATATACAGGTCAGTCATTCATCAAATCAATTGTTTTCGTTTTATATCATTAATTTATTATATCATTAATTTCGATACGTTAAATAACAACAAAAACTAAATGCAAAATTGGAAAAATATTACAAAGATTATAAAATATATTCGATATTTATAATATATGAAAAGAAAGAAAATTGTGCATGAACATTTTTCCAGATAGTAAAATTATAACATTTTTGTTCTACACTTGACTGAATAATGTCACCTGGATAAATTGGGTAGACCCTACTGCTATATGTAGTTAATTCATCGCAAGCAAATTTAATATAAAAGAAAATTTATCGCGTAATTTATTGAAAACAATTCATCGCAACAAATAATTCATTGTAAATAGCTCAATAATTTTCGATTACAAAAAAAAAATCAATCTATATTTTGTCAAGTCTTACAAAAAATTAATTTAAAATTTGTAAAATGAACTGCTACTTATTATTAGTAATTATAGCTATTTAAAAACTCCGATTATATGAAAAGAAAATTTCATTTCATCTGAAATTATTCAGTCAAGTGTAAAACAATATTTTGGCAAGTATCGTTAATGAATAGTTTGTATAGAATTTTAAAAGTCGTGAAAGAACCTATTGACACAAAAGGATGATAAAAAATTGAGGTAATTCTACTTATAAACAAACCAGCGGTCGAATTTATACCAGTATTTCTACAGACCACATTGTTCTTAGGAAACACGAGGTGAGATGAGGGCTTACAACACACATATCAATCTTTAGAGGCTGTGAAGAAGAGGATGAATCATTTGAGCATCTTTTATGACACTGTCCCTCCTTGCATTCTACAATACTGAAATACTTGAATTTAATTTTATGAGCAATCTGTGTTAAGCCATTAAAATGAAACCGGTCCTGATTTCATTCAAAAGAGAAGTATGATGGAATTGCTGTACTGTAGACGTAAGTAGTCTTCAACAACGGGCCTAAGCAACAACTCAGTTATACGTACCGGCCTTTATACACACTCCACTACTCTAACTAAAATTAATTGTCGTATTAAATGCAAATAAATCATTTTAAAACCGAATTGACTCTTATTTCTTGACAGTTTTATTTCAATTCGGTTATAAAAGCACCGTGTAAAAACAGAATTAGGTGTTTAAACATAAAAAAAATAATTATTATTACCTTTCGTTATCACTATTTTCAATTAAATCAAATCCAAATTAATCAATTATAATACAATAATAATAAAAATATATCCTCAATAATAGCCAATATTAAATCTCATTAATTAAATTAATTTTTTATATTATTCTATAGTGTCAATCAAATATCCAATGGCGAATTTCCAGATAAAACAAAAAAAAAAAAAAAAATACAAAAAAAAATTTGCAAAAAAATATATCAATAAATCAATCAATCATAAATTAATTGACATTTACATAAAGTTGAAAATGTCAAACAAAATATTGTTATAATGAATTGGAAAATTATATTTATTTCGTTTCTTATTTATTATTTTATTAATGGTGAAATTGACAAAATAACGAGAATAAATTAACGCAAATTTTTTATATATTTTTATTTATAATAGTAAATTTTTGCTGTTGGTATTATATAAATTCATGGTCAAATTAATTTTTGACACTTTTTTGGTCAAATAGTCATAAATCTAGAAAAGTTTTTTTTTTTGCTGATATCTTATGTAATAGATAATCTTAATATTAATTAATTATGTATTAGAAAAATAATTAATTATTAATCAGTTTTCCATATTTTTGGATTACGATATTTTATATATGAAAAACATTTTGATATTTTTAAATTTTTAATTTTCATAATATGAAATTTATTGATCTGTAAATCTATAATTTAACTATGTAATTGGCAGTCCACAGTTTTTATTTATGCATCAATGATTTTAGATATCAATTTAATAAAAAATATAAAAATAAATGAAATTATTAAAAATATTTTCAATTTATTTTGATTTTGACGTTTTTTAGGTGAAGCATATTATTGGGCTAATGTAAAGCTATTTACGCGGTCTGTATTACATAAGTAAGAGATTTACAATGCTTCTAGTTCAGATATAGAAGCTTGGAAATCTAACTATACAGTATACAAATATAGACCTTTTATGTAGCCATATGTGAAGACAATTTGAATGTCAACTGAATAGCATATTTATTAGATTTTATAGGTTAGGATTACGAGGTCTGAATTGTAGTTAATCAGATAATCAGATCAGATCCTTTCCACCATAAAAAACTATTAATGTTATTTAAAAAATAATTAAATTCAATTTTTTTCAGGATTTTTTAGATGTTATTCCCATAAAACAGAACTTATTCAATATTGCAGCAACATTTTTTCTGACAGTACTAATACTATTCACATATTGAATTTTAGTTTTAGCATACTTCAATAAATTTTATATTTTTATCTATCAAATTTATATCAAATATTTTTTTTTTATTTTATTATTATTTGAGTTATGAAATCGAATCAAAATAAAAGTTAAATTAATTTAATATTTTATTTACAGATAACAGAGTTACCAGTATTTTTTAGGTTATTTACACCAATTAAACATAAAAATGTGATATTTATTAAAGTAAGAAATATTTTCAGCCGATTAACAATTATTGAGTTAAAAAAAAAATTAAATTTTTGTAAATAAATTGTGTAATTAAAGAGATAAAATAAAAAATCTTTTTTTTTTTAAATATTAATTAATGAGAATTATTCTTTACGCAATTAATGGATTATAATTTCCGATTTGAGTAACAAAATATTATTCTACCAATAAGAACTTTTTAATAGGGTTGTAAATTAGTTATTTATGTTGACAGTTCTGTCATTCATATTAAAATAATTAATATACATTATGAAAATGGTCTTATTCTGGGAAATTTGTGACACTTTTGGTAATCAAAATCGTCAATTTGATCATGTAATTAGAAATTTTCTGAAAAAAATCTAATTCACTGATTCATTAGCCAACATACCAAAAACAGGTTCTTGTTGAGGTCGTTCAACCGAAAATATTGCTACGGTTTCAAGATGTTCTCAACAATTATGGCCTTGCCAAATTAACAAATGGCGAATTTTGAGAAAGGAGTTTGGTCTAATGCTTTATAAGCTGGAATTGGTGCAACAATTAAAGCTACACAGTCATTCTCAACATCGACAATTTACAAATTGTAAATTTCATTGAACGAAGAACTGGTTTTTCAGAAAAAATATTTTCTTACGAAGCTCAGTATACTTTGAATTGCCTACGTAAATAAGTAAAATTTTTGTATTTTGGGCTTTTGAACATTCAAGGGCAGTTGTTAAGCAACCATTACAATTATTTCCTTTAACTCTTTGATGTGCTCTATGGTCTGGAGGCATCATTAGTCTGTTTTATTTTGAAAATTAGACTGATGCTGCTGTTTTGTCAAATGTATTCGCATAAGAAACATGAAAACCAATTTTTTATGACCAATATTTCATGATTATGGATATTAACGACTTGTGGTTTCAATTAAGAACATTCCATTGTACACCATTTAACTATTATTTGTAAGGCCATGTGATTAATCCACGAACAATAATTGAAGACCAACTATATAACTTACTATTTCTAAAGTAGTCTAAACTTCGAAATAGCTTCTTTTTTAGAAATAGAAAAATTAACAATATAATTAAAAAAGGAAAATGTTAATTTTTAAATTGCTTGAATAAAACAGGTACATTAGATATTTTGACGGCATCATTAAATATGTGATAAACAGAATATTTAAAACGTTTACATTATTTTGTAATTGCAGTTTATTATTTATAAAATTAAAAATTAAAATTTTAGGTACAAAAAATTAAAAATATAATTTGTTTTCATAAAATTTCCACTGCTATTAAATATATTTTGGGAATTTTTAAATATGTTGTATAAAGATGTACAGGGTGAGCCAAAATTCGCGAATGAGATTTAACATTGAATTGGTAACTTTTATGTTAATTAATTTTATATAACCTTCTACAAAATTGTAGAATTTAGCTTTTTAAATGGTTGATCAATATTGCTTCCTAAAAATATTCAAATGGCTTTGTGAATAAACAAAATACCTGTGATTTTGATGTGCTGTAAATTCCCGAGTTCCTCCAAGCAATTACACAGTCTAAAGTGATAAAATATTTTGTAAATTGCAATCAGAAAGGATTATTTAATCATTCTTATTTGAAAAGATGTTGCCAATGCAGGGGATAAATACCATAATATCATAAATAATTTTGTACTCTGTGTGATAGACAACATGTGGTAACAGTAGGATGGGATCACCGAATGCATGGTATGTGTCAAATCTTCCTAGTTAGAGAAATATTGGAAAAACGAATTATTTCAAGAAATTCAGAACTGTCACATTTAATATACCTGATTGTCCATGTCTATTGGTTGCTGTTGGGTTTATCAAAGATCTTGATTAAACAAACAAGTGGAGCTCTGTTAATGTTGAAAATCGATGCTGACATTATCTATCAGAGTTAAAATTTAAATCGTAAAAAGTATAAATTATAAGTAAATTAAATAATAAATAAAAAAGTTCTTCAACTTTTAAACACATGTATGCATTTTACCTCACCCTGTATATTATTAATTATCAAAATTTACTTAGAATTGTTATGCTTCAATTAAAAAATCCGTGAAATCAAAGAAAATGTATTTAATTACATCTGTTTTTTCTCAATACTATATAAGTAGATACATTTATAATGTAATTTCTATTAAATTTTAACTATTTTTTTTTCCTGGATTTACCAAACGATTAATCAAAAGAAAGTGATGGTATAAAATTATCATTAAATTTGTATATATATTATATTACTTATAATAATTAAGCATATCACTTTCACAAAATTTATTTCATTTTGTAGTTAATTTAATTTTTTTTTCTTTAATCCATTCAAAGTTAATGAGGCAATTATTTTTACATCTACATGATGTAGAAAATTTACTATGGTAACAACAACTGGGAAAAATAAAATATTTTTCGTTTTACTTAGCTATTTCTATAGAAATTCAAAACATACAAAAAAAAACATCAAAGACAATAATTTTAAAATTGTACAATGTTAAATTTATCTACAGGATTATAGATAACGTATCTATACAACTACATTCGCAAAAAATAATGTTTAAAAAAAAAGAATGATTGATTTTCGAAAACAAGTAATTAATTGTACAATAGTTCTTCAATATTGGATATAGCATCGCTGAATTTATACTATTATTCAAGTTGAATCGATTAAAATCAACGATTTTTTTTTGTTTTCTAACTTCTCCTGAGATTTGAATAGTTTGGAAAATAGATTAGAGTTGTTTGCAAATGAAAAAAAAAAACGATAAATTTGATTGTACTAAACTGAAGTGGTCGTTTATACTGTACTGTATTTTTATCTAAAATCTATGAGTGGTTATTTCTTTTGACTTTTACTCTTACTATAATAGCGAAACTTTGGTATACTTAACGCTAATAACAAAATAAACTAAATTTGATTCCCAGATCTTGACTACAGGGTATGGCAATATTTATAAATGGGTTGTAATAAACAAAACTGCTAGGTTAGGTTTTGGTTTATAGTAAGGGTAGGTCGAAGATAATTCTAATCACTGCGTTCATTTGGATTTTTGTGATATCCCTTCTAATTATTTAAAATTGATAAAACAGAGTTCAGTTGCTTTAATTATATCCGCCCTGCTACGTTTCCGAAGGAACGATAATATAAGCTTTGATTTGTTGAAGTTGTCTAGACATTAACGCCTTACAGCCAACTTTGGGTTACTTCAAAAAGTTTTGAAGTATATTATTTTGAAGTAAATAAAAATCAAGAATTTTTATATAATTTCAGATCTTTTACATTAGTTCGTACTCGCAGAGACTGATAAAAATGTAATTAATTTTAAATTAGCTATAAATTATTTAATTTTACTTACAATTCTTATACATATAATTGTAAAGTAATTAACAAATTGTGATACACCGATTCTATATAATATGAACATTTATTAGATTATATGTTTATTTTGATTGTTTCTTAAGGTTTTTTCACTCAAGATAAATGATTTTGCAAAAGAAACAAATCTATTATAAATTTTCCATAATTAATGAATTTAGTGTCTATAATATTTTCATGAATTTAGTTAAGCATTACTTGCAAAAATCTTAAATATGTTAAGTCAAATCTGTATTAAAATATTATCAGTTTCAATTAACTGATTACATGAACTACAATTAATAATCAATTAATCGATTACATAAAATATAATCGATATTAATTGATTATTAATACCAAAATTTGCCTTATGACCCTATCAATATTTTCTTGATTTATTTTTATATTAAATTTAAATTCTGTAATGAACGATAGGAAAAAAAATTATCTTGTTTATTAAAATTTGTTATGATTTTAATATTATGTAAAATGTCCTTTTTCCTTTTACAATCGTTAAATTTTGTAAATTTTTTAAAATTACGATGTTATTGTATCGAACAGACAAAAATTTATTATTGTAGCTCTGATAGTAATCGTGTCAAATACGAAATAAGAATAATATTTTTATTTTACGTAGATATAAACGTAGGTGAACATTATGTATTGATTTTTTTTTGTTGGAAAAACGTTTTTCTATTTATTTATTTGTATTTTTCTTTCTTCTTTCTTCTTTCTTTTTTCTTTTTTTTTTTGACAGAGAAAAATTCATCGTCATCTGTTCATGTAAATTTTTCTCACGTTCATTCCTTAAATATGATGTTAGATTGGTATCGACTATAAGTAATGTGAAAATAGTAATAGCAAAAAATGGAGAAAAAAAAAAATAAGAAATAAAATGAATTACTAAAGCATCTAGAGAATGGCTGTAGGGCAAACCAAATGGCCCGGTACTACAATGAATCGATTTTCAAACTAGCAGATTTATGCTTAGAAATTTGAAATAATGTAATTAAATTTAATTACTACAAAATTTATTTACTATAAATCAATTACAGGCTGATTCGTTAGGGAGCCAAATTTTGTAATAGATTATTATTTTACAAAGGATCTTACTTGTAAAACTCAATTAGCTCGTGCTAAAATTCAAAATTCCAAAATTTTTCTTATTAAGTAAATAAAATTTGTTTTATGTTCTATTGTTAATGATGTGCTCATTCCTTGGACGTTTTCTTTTGTAATAACCGGACCATATTATCATTGCAGTCCGACGCTGATTGCTAATATAAAATAAAGATTTAAATGTACACTAAGTTTTTTATTTGTAAAATGTGTTTTTTTTTTTGTCAAATCATCTAATTAAGTAATTATTAGCCTAAATATTTTGCACTTGTCTTAATTATACAATTCAACTCAATATTGAGAATCATGAATGCTGTATCAAAAAGAAATATTATTTTAAGAAGGATTCGTTTATTAATATTAGATATTGAATTACGGATACAACATTTTGATATTTGACGAATACTGTATTGAGCAGTCTTTGATAATGTTGTATTATTATATTGAAAAAAAACCGTGATAAGTTTATCTTGTAGAGATAAGCTACAATGTAACGCTGTGAGGCCATTTTACAGAATTACTTCCTTAAATCATTTGGCACTTGTCATCTTCAGAATATTTGTTGTTTTTCATTATTAAATAATAATTATAATTCTTCTTATTTATCTTATATGTCAATACGAATACGTCGGTATTAAAGTGGCCTTTAATATTTACAGATTTACATTTCGTTTAAGTCATACAACAAAAACACAAATATAATTTTCAAAATTGTAATATGAATTTTCCTAAAATGCTAATTGATCTAATTTTAGTTAAAGTTTATTAAATTTTGGTTTCTTTTATAATAAAATATGCATTGCTGAAAGAACACTAATTTGTTAATAATAAAACATTCTTTGGGTTTGTATACTACTACAAATTTTCGGATAATGTCAAAGTTATTAGTATTGTTCTACACAATATTCTCATTTCTTAGACAGATTTAAAAATTAAAATTCTTTAAATTTAAAATAAAAATTAAAATTTTTAGCTATTAAGGCATTACTAGAGTAATACATCTCCGCTTTGATAAAACTTTTTGATGATTGTTAACCTTAAAGATTTATTTAGGAATGCTTTTGATTTATTTTTAGTAATACATAAAATTGCTGGCATTAATTATAAGGTTTAAGTCATTTTGGGATTTGCTTTAACTGATATTTGGAAAAGTTGGTATGGTATTTTAAATTTGATGGCGTGTTAATCTTCTTACACCACGATTTGATATTTCTGGCGCTGACTTGAAATGGTTCCTGTGAAACCCTATAGTTTATCAAGTACAAATAGACAGTTTGTATTTGTAAATAGTACCACTAAAAGTGACATATCTACATAAAGAATAACATAATGACAATATGAAACTTACTATGATAATTTGAATTTGATGGCATTTACAAAAACTAACTTAAAAAATACATCGATCTTTTTCTATATAACATTTTCTCAAAATTAAAGCTCTTATATTAGTCTAAATATATCCAAGGATTATTTACATATTTAATTACCGATATTTCATTAGCTAAAAGATATTACAGTTCAATATAAATTTTCATTTATTTAACTAACTATATAGAAAATTGAAAATTTCCATTTTCAATTTTATTTTGTATATAAATTTCATGATTATAGTAACGATAAAAAAAAAACTTTTTTTTTTAACATGAGTAAAATAAACTTTTCAATTGAATTTGATAATTGCAGAGCAATTTGAAAATTACACTTTTCTATTACGTTCAAATTATTGTAAAAAGTTTGAATAGATAAAGAACATAAAAAGTCATTAAAACTTACTACATAATATTATAATATAAAATAAAATTTAAATTGTAAAAAAATCGATAGAATTAAAATTAAAATTTTATATAAATAAAATTAATTGTTCTACGTACAAATTGAATTATCATGTCATTATTTTTTTAATCTGAAAACTTAAATATTTTATTTACAGAAGTGTAAATATAAAATATATGTAAATAAAAAATAAATTCAAAGAATTAATACATTTAAATTTTAATTAGACATTAGAGATCAGAAAATGTTTTCATAAATTAATTAAGTACTTTTTCACGTACTGTAAATCTTAAAGGACTTAATTACACATCTCGAAATTATACATAAAATTTTAATAGGATAGAAATTAAAATAAGACAGAATAATATGATTTTTATTATGTCATATACGTATCAAGGACTTCTTGAAAAGTATTAATTTTCTTCAAAATATTTTCTATGTTGAATAAATTTATGATATAAAAATGTAAATTTGAAATGAATTCAACCATTAAGAAATTATTGTATTTGAAATTATTGATCAAATTTGCTTAATGACCATAATAAATATTAGATTCCGATTTGTTTATAATTAAAGTAACATCTTTTATGTATAAAATTAAATTTAGTTCAGCAAGGTGAATGCCCCCTGACGTACTCCAGACAGTGCCGACCTAAATTATACCATGTATTGACGATTTCTTAAATACGATTCCAACCAGCGCAAGATAAAAAGTTTGTCAACTGCTTTATTAAAGTCAATAGTTCAGACTGTTCAGAAATTCCATTAAATTGGTCGATCTTCTCTTAATACCCGGTTTGGTTAGGAAAGGATTTGCACTAAAAATAGAGGGTGCCATAAACAATGCTCTCGAAAAGTTTAGGAATACAGGATAACTTGCTAATTGAAATTATTGATCAGTATTTCTTATGAAACGTATCATTGACAGAGATTTTTTAAAAAGAGCTGTTAAAGGATGCTCAAGGTTATCACTGAATTTCTGTAACACTATTGCTGACAGTTCGTCAGGACCAGATAAGTAATAATAGTTAAATTACAAATTTTATCAATAACTGTTTCAAAAATAATATTTACAGATACTAGAGAATTCTGAGCGTTTTGGATACGAAAATTAATTTACTTCAGTCCGAAAATTATTATTAATAAAAGCTAGACTGAAAAAACGGTCGATGTCCGATGAGGTTAGCTACTACTTGGCTATATTTTTCGATATTTTAAGAATTTATCGAAAATGTTATTAATTTTTCATAATTTCAAATATAAATTTACCAATTTTATTTATTTGGATTATGAAGAGTACACAGTCATACTAATTTACAAATCTATAATCAGAAGATTATTAATATTATTTTGAAATTCTGACAAATTTTTAAAAATTTTGAAATTCGACTAATTATTAAATAAATTTGATTTAAAAAAATCATAGTTTTTTCTATGCAAATCGTCTATTTAAAAAAAATACTTCAATTTATAATTAAAATGTATTAAAATACTTTTATCAATTGAATTACATTTTAATGTTGAAATAAAAACAACTGGACAAGCAGTTCTAAGAAAAAGTGAAAAGGTATTAAAAATTTAAATGTAATAGAATTTATTTAATCTAAACAAAAAATTATATAAATTTTAATTTAAATATTTTAATCAAAAATAAACTAAATTAATAAATATTTAAATTTTATCAAAACACAAAACTTGCTTTCAAAAAAAAAAAAAATGATAAAACTAAATAATTTTTTTTTTGTGGTTTATTCTCAATTTATAAAGTTTTCATTTTCATATTTAATTTTGTTTTGTGTCCCATCAACTGAATAAGATTATATAATATTATTTTTATAATTAAAAGATAAATAATTAAACATAAATTGTAGATAAAACCAAATTAAAAATCATAAAATATTTTCATAACAGCAATCGCATCACCCCTTGAGTAAACACACATTATTAAAAAAAGAGAACAAAACTACATCGAGCAAAAACAGAAACACACCAACAAGTACTGGCTTAGTATCCTAGAATCCGCATCGATTAATGGTTATCGTTTATAACGATTCGACCAGTTAATTACATATTAGATATAATTAGATGATTGTTGTAATTTGATAAGATTTTAGCTATCATTTTGATAAACATAATTTATGATAAATGCCAAAATACTTTGGTAAAGATCATCTTCTTCTTCAATTCCTGGATCCACTTGTAGGGCATAGAGCGTTCATTATTCTTGTTTACGATCGCGTTCTTTTTGTGGTAATATTCTTCAATTCGCTCCAGCTTTTACCCAGAGTTTCAAAGTTTTTTTTTTATTGTCCTCCTTCACATTAGTTTAGGGGACCCACATTTGGTTTTCTCTGTATAATTTTGGGGTCTAACAATTAATTGCATACCGTGCAATATATTGTTTTCTACCTTTTGGAGTGTGTGACTAATCAACTCTACTTTCATCTCTTAATGAAGCTGCATATTATTCTTTCTAAGCCAGTTTTGTGACCCGAGGATTCTTCGTAGATAGTAATTTACCAAAGTTTAGAATATTGATCACCTTTAATGTACTGCATCCATATAGTAGTATTAATTCCACAGTGGTTTTAAACAACCTTACCATGGGTCTGTTTATTCATCATGGTACTGTTAAAATTAGTTATAATATAATGGTATAATTTCTACGATTCCATTCAATTTATATCTAATTGTTTTCAAAATCGAATCGCTAACAATAATTGTTGACGGAACGATACGGATCTTTGAATACTGCCCCAGGATAAAACACAAACGTTCGTGTACATAAACAATTCTTTTTTTTTTAATTAATGCATTCTTTTAAAATAAATACAAAGTGAGCAATTTTTCATATTATGTAGTACAGTGAAAAAAGAAAAATTATTTATTTGTATATTTTTATAATATTAGTGCAGAAAAAAAAGAAAAATCAGTGAAATTATTTTTTTATTTTCCTCCGATTAGAATTTTGTATAATGAGAAATTATATTTTGTACAATTGTTTATCTTATTTGATTTAGCATAGCTTAAATTTGTACTAATCGAATATATTTGTAATTAAATTACATTTTAATTTACATTATTGATTTATGATTTTATATACAATATACATTCGCATTTTATTAACAATTTTTTTGAATAGTTTTAGGAGTAAAACAGGTCCAATTTCTAGTTTACTATATAATTTATAATTCAAATCTTCTAAGTAATTAATTTGTACACAAGATTCTGTAATATTATAAAAAAGGATATAAATTAATATTCCGAATTTTATGTTATTATCATAATTCAAGAGTTTTGGTCAAATATATCATTTAAATTCTGTATTTCTCAAGAGGTTCTAAGGTGGTTGGCTAATTAAATTTGATAATATAATTTAAGAACATAAAAAACATTCTTGGAAATTGTCGAAAATCCTTCTTAAGAGATCATCTTTATTTCACACAAAATTTCTTTTTTTCAAAAACTTCAAATATATATAAATAAATGTAAATCTCTAGTGTCAAACTCAAAATAAAATTGCAAATTTTATTTTAATTTTAATAAAATATTCTTCAAAAATTTGTACAATATTATAGATAAAAAAGTAGTAATAACAAAACTAAAAAAAAAATACTAAAAACGGTGTTGGTATCATAAGAATAAATTATACAATTTTTTTTACTAGAATTTTCCAAACTTACGCTTTTCTCTGTACCCGGTAATCGTAAATTTCATGGTATATAATTATAATACATAATAAAAAATATTATTGTCCATCCTTTTTAAATTTTCCTTTTTTTTTTTAAATATTTTAACCTTACACATCCCTAACCCCTAGGACAAAATAATATTCTTCCATATGAAATAATTATATAGTAGTAGAATTCAGTAATGCTAGTATTTTTTTTAATGTAAGAGTTTTTCCAGCTGAGATTAGTTTATGATTTTGGGTTGAGTTGTACTCTCCTGACAATTTTCATTTCTTATTCCATTTTCCTTTTTTTTTTCAGTATTTTCTATTTTATTTATACTCATTGGGGGAGCATATATATATTTATATATTATATAAATATTGCATGACACATGCAATGCAAGTTATATCTTATGGTTTTAAAAGTTTTCTCCTTTTACTATGGTTAAGTTTTTTTTTTCTATTCTGTTTGTTAACTCTGAACTGTCTATATACGTTATACACAGTTTTCTGTCTGGTTGGGAATACTAAGTTGGAAAAGGTTTTTCTGGTGTATATATATTTTAAATATATAAATATGATCTTTAGTCAGAAAATAAGAAGGATTGAAAAATATAAAAATTAACTCTATAGTTATATAATATTGTTAGGTGAGGCACTAAATATATATATATATATATATGAGTCAAGAACCCTCAACTGCATTTTATATAGTAAACTTTTCAATATGAATTTACAAAAAAAAAAAAAACTTCAGTTTTACTGTAGATTTTTCCAACTGCTTAGATAATAACCAAAAAAAAAAAAAAAAAAATCAAGTAAAAAGTTCTTATCTGTGAATTATGCTAATTTTTTGTGTTATACGTAAGGCATCTAAAAGGATATAGCACCCAAAATGAAAGAAAATTACATGTCGGAACAGATAATATGGTGGTAGCCAATCATTTTATTTTCATATAATTTTTTTTTTAAAATAATTTTTCTGTTCTATGAGTCTCGACGGTACTGAATATTCTCATGAATTCTCTGGTTTACGTTTTTACCATATCATATCCAGAATAATAATAAAAAAAAATTATAGTTACATATATCAAGGGAACCGTCGTACCGATATTATTAATATTATTACTGTACAAGAGTTTAAAACGGATAAAATTAAATGTATGACTTGACAAATCTTGGGATTTGTTCAAAGGACATTTCACTAACAAAAAAAAAAAGAAAATTATTTGAAGATGTATATAGTTAGAGTGTTACACAGTCTTAAGATGAATATCAAAGGATTTATGCTGGAATGAAAATTTTCGTCATCATTATTTGTTAAGAATACTAATGGATATTTAAGAACAACCTGAATGGATAATGGATAGAATGATATCCGGATTTTAAGATTATTTATACTAACGATAATTTATTTTAAAATTAGAATTGTAATTCTTGATACATAATTTTGTTGTTGCAATTTTATAATAACGGAAATTATTGTATCTTATATAATTAGATTAAATATCATTAAATTTTTATTTTTGCGGTAATGAATTTCGTTTTGTATAATTAAAAAATGACGGTAAGTTTACAGTAAATGTAACAAAATGTTGATTATAAATGGATTCCAAAATGTCTCCACATGGACGCATAGTCTAATATATTTGTATCATAGTAGTAATCTTAGCTGGTATTCGTTATATATAAAAAAATTTAATCGTAATCGTTCAACTAAATTTAGATAAAGAATGCAGAGAAGCACAAATAATTAAGAGGTTTCTGGAAATTTATAATTAGTAATCGAGAATATAATCCTTATCAATGTTAAAATGTAAGTTCCATAATTTTTCCGTTAACGGAGAATACTGTGACTTAAAAGTAAAACTGATTGTTTACTTGGATCTCCATTAAAAACGAGAAGAAGAGATTAAACTTGGATTCTTGCTAAGAAAAAATTAAATATCAGTAAGTTATAAAGCATTTATAAACCACTCGTAAAAGTTAATTTTTCAAGAACTTTTTAAGTTGAAGTTTAATATAGTTTTTCCGTATTCGGCACAATGAAATTGTATATTAAACAGCGATACAGGCTTTTAACCAAAAGAAACATTAATATTTAAACTCATACGATTAAATTTCAAAGTGATTCGATCATTCGAGAAATAACTTGATGGAAAAATATGATGTCAGCTATTTTTTGAAGCCTTTCTACGGTTTAAAGATCAATAAGTTGGAGGAGGGTTACATATGGCGGTAAGTTGTATAAATCGACCCGAGGAAGTCCACGAAGAACAAATCTTACAAATTTACATTGGCTCAAAACAATCCAGCGTAAATTCAAACCAGCAAATAACAATGATAATAAACCATTAATTTGAAAACGTATTTTGAGAACACTGTATTATAGTCCGACTCTTCTGATCCTTTTAATCTATTCTACCATGTAGTAATGCAACTTCGATACTTCAAAACTTTGTAAAATCTTTTTACAATCATTGTAAAATCTGGACAATTATTTTACTTTCTATATTGCTAACAATAATTTCTCTTTAATTAGTTATTAAGTAATTCGGAAAGTAAAAGTTAAATTTAAAAAGTTAATCTTTTACAAAATATAATTTAAATCGAAATTTTTAATGAATGCATGTAAATTATAAATTCTTTAAATAAAAATTACTTCTTTTTTTTTAAATAGTTACTAAATTATCCACCAAATTAGTCACAAAAGAAGTAAAAACTAAAAAAAAAAATGAAATAAAAAAAAACTTAATTGTTTTTCATTTTTCATCTTGTTTTAAATTTTCTTCATTCATTTTTTTTTTGTATGATTATACAAAAGAAAATTATTATAGTTTCATGCCAAAGTTATGAACTTTTGACACACCACATAAAGTACAATTTCACCCACTAAAAAAAAAAAATATATAAAATAAAATTAAGTATTCGAAATGTGGAGCCAAAAATTTATTATATATTAAATAAAGAAGCTATTATTTAATTTTATTACGTAACTTAGAAGTTTTTAATTTTTTTAATATAATTTCTATTTTTTAATGTCACAAAGTGAAAATGGAAAAATTGAGGAAATAAAGAAAGTTTGTTAACTAAAAAAAAAAAAGAAATTTTTGTTGTTTTTTATAGTTAATAAATTAGTTTTTTTTACAAATTAAAATTATTTAAAATGAAAAACTTTATATTAAAAAGGTTAAAAAGATTAAAAATAAATTGACTTTAATAAAAAGTTTTTATTTAATTTTAATCGAAATAATTTTTTTTTAAGTTAATTTTCTTTTTCGATAGCTTTTTGTATACAGACCGACATGGAATCTTCATAGTTTCTAATTTATCGGAAAATAGATTATCCCGATGAGTTTTTTGATTAACATTGTATCTGTTCTTCTGTGATGATTGCAATTCAATACAATATTCTTATGCTGCAATCGAATTGATGGTATATCAATAGAATTTTAATAGTTTGCAGTAATTTATTTCTATATATTTTAATAGTTTCGATATGCAGATAAAGCAGAATTAAATTGAATAACAGAATTAAGAAAATTGATTCTTAAAAACTGAAGTTTTTATAAAAAAGTTTTTTTTTATTATTATTATCATTAAACGATATTATTATTTTTAATCAAATTTATTATAAAAGTTAAATTTATTTCAGTTCACTTCTCCCGGCGACAGTACAATTTTTTAAATTATTGATTTGCGTTAATTATTATAATTTGAATTTGAAATAAACAAAAAACTTTTTATAAAAAACTTTGGACTCATGCAAAAGAAAATAATTAAAACAATTAATTGAAAATTTTATATTTAAGATTAAAATAAAAAAATCATTTATATTTAAAAGTTATACATACTATAAAAATTTGAAAATTGTGTCTTATCATATTCGTAAAAAGAAAATAATCTAAAAATAACACCTCCAATCATAAAATTTTAACTATGTAAACAAAATTTCTCTGTTGATTTGATTTTTTTTTTATATATTTCGATGATATTTTTACATTTTAATATCCAATATATTACTTGTCATCTAAATGTCTGGCATAATAATATCCACCATCCTTGTTCCCTAATCTCCCCACTCTTCCAAAACCAATCACCAACACCCCGAAAAATAAATGTCTGCCATAATACTCCATTCATGTTCCCAATCCATCCTCCTTCTAAAAGAAAAGAAATCAAAATATTTGAAAACATTTATGTAAATTTATTGGTTTTTTACGTTGCCAAAAAATTATTTTTAAATTGTTATATTACATAAAAAAATTTTAAGCATTTAAAATGGCTGCAAAGAATTGAAAAAGAAAACTGAAGGTTTGATAAAAGAACAATAATATTTAAGAATATTGGAATATCTAATAATTAATAAATTTCATTTAAACTTTCGGTATTCGCAAAAATTTCTTACAATTTAAGGATCACGCGAAATATCTGAAGAAAACCGAAAGTCATTAATTTGATCAAACAACAGCGTTTTGTGATTTTTGTTTGGGAATGTATAATTAGCATAGTTTCAATTGTTATTCAAACTACTAAATACTAAAGTTAATTATTGCGTGTATCCAAAATTTGTATTAATATTCCAACAAAATTACATTTTTTGAATCTGTTTTCTCAGAAAAATTGATTTTTATAATTTCCATTTTAACATTCACAACACACTTTTCATAGCTCTTCATATAATTAAGGAAATATCTGTTATACCTAAGCTGGATTACTTGTACTTTCACACATGCTGAGAAAAATTTTACTATCCGCAATGGATTAAACTCTGATGTTAATGTTACCATCACCGACACAAACAAATATTAATTAGACAAATGTTTAATACACAATAATTAGGAAAACAAAACATTAAAGGTTGAACCAAGAGCCCACCACAAACACAAGGTTTCACAGTTCTGAAAAGAACGCTACCCATTACGTACGACGCCACCTGTTTATTTAAGCCATTAGAAACTGAATAATAAGTTTTTGAAATAAAGTAGTTCAAAAAAGTATGACAGGTAAAAATAATCGCTAAAGAAAAACTGAAATTATATTTCCAGCGTCACAAAACACTCGAATTAACAGCTTACCACTAGCTTTAGGCTTCACAGTTCTAAAAAGAATGCTACTTCTTCCCTCGACTGTCACCTGCTAATTCGATGATAAAAAACTGCACTTTGTAATTTTTGTTTTGCGAATGTATCATTTCATTTGGTATTCAAACTACTAAAGTTACTGAAGGCAAATTTTTGCGTGTATCGAAAATTTCTATTAATATTCCAACAAAATTACATTTTTCGAATCTGTTTTCTCAGAAAAATTGATTTTTACAATTTCCATTTTATCATTCACACACAACACACTTTTCATAACTCTTCGTATAAATATAATGTGCTAAAATAATTTGCATACTTTTTCCGTTTTTTTTTGTTTGTTTGTTGTTGCTAATATTATGTATATAACGAACAATATTTTTAAAAAGTCTCAAGTGTCCTTAGCAAAAAATATATACATCAAAATATAATTTTGCTGTTTCAGCATTTTCTATCAATAAAAAACTCCTTTTTGTAACCAACGTTAATTTCTTTTTATATGATAAGTATATAGCATGCAAAAAAAAAAAAACAACCAAAATAGAAATATCTTTCAAATACATATAAACTGTAATATATTTATGTTATATGTATATGTATAAAAACCCAAAAAAACATAAAACAACATATTAAATATTTAGATTATTTTTTGTTTGTTGGTAAATAGCTAGGTTCTAGGTTATTTCAGGAAAATGAAAAAAAAAAACCAAAACCGAAATAAATATTTTACTATAATTTTTAAAAGAAACGTATTCATTTCCGTAGAAAATTTTTGTTTTATTTTCAAAGCTAGAAAGCGTTAAATTTCAAATATATTTTTTTTGTTTTTCATAATTATAATTTTAATTTAATGAACATATGTGAAACCATCTGGCTTTACATTGAAAACGTTAAATGATATGCCCAGCAAAATAACAAATAGAATAATAACGAAAGCTGTTTTACACGTTAGCTAAAATTCAACTTTTAGTCTATGGTACGTAAACGAATTTACGAATACATTTTTTTTAGTTTTTTTTTTTTATTAAAGTATTGAAAAATAAATAAATAAAAAAAACATTTTTTAAAAATACTTTCCTTTATAAATAGTAATATGCGACTAAAAACTAATAAATAATACTAAAATAATATAATCTTTCATTCTTGTATCTAGAGTTTCAGTAATGGTCAATTGTAGTAGGATTAACTGCAAACGTACTAGATTAGAGATTCAGTAAAGGTAAAGTATAGTAAAAGGGAAGTAGACCCTTTATAAAGGGAAGTATAACTGATCAAAATTAATTATGAGAATTAATAGAATTTATCAGAATGATATTTATAAGGGGTCTAACTTCCCTTTTACTATACTTTACCTTTACTGAATCTCTAATCTAGTACGTTTGCAGTTAATCCTACTACAATTGACCATTACTGAAACTCTAGATACAAGAATGAAAGATTATATTATTTTAGTATTATTTATTAGTTTTTAGTCGCATATTACTATTTATAAAGGAAAGTATTTTTAAAAAATGTTTTTTTTATTTATTTATTATTTCATACTTTTTAGTCGGTCAAATATTTTAAGTTTTACACAATATATTTGATCGACTAAAAACTGTAGAATTTTTATATTGTTTATATATTTTTACTATAATATAACATATTATAGTAAAAAATATATATTTGGGCGGTTAATAATAAATAGCTCTAACTCATGTTTCGCGAAAAGTCACTTGCAAAATTAACGGCTCATATATATATATTTTAATATATACATATGTATATTTTTTTATTTTTTGGCCCCGTATGGCGCTCCTTTCCGTGAAACATGACCCAACGAGATGTACTCATCGAGACCTTTAATTTCATACCCCACATGTTTTTTTGGGCCCCATTTTCCAGGCCCCCGCATGGTTCTTGTTGCCCCAAATACTACAATTACTTGCCCCAAAAATATCTGTTCTTCCAGACCTTTAATTTGATGCCCATATGATTTTTTTTCATTTTTGACCCCATTTTTTGGGGGCCTACTTGGTCCCAGTTACCCGAAACATTACCCAACGTGACGTACTCATCAATACCTTTAATTTGATACCCCACATGACTTCTTTAAAAATAGGCCCCAATTTTTGGGGACCCCACATGGTCCTAGTTACCCGAAACACTACCCATCGAGATGTACTCATCAAGACCTTTAATTTGATACCCCACATGACTTTTTTGAAAATAGGTCCAACCCCCCGCCCCCTCGCCGGGCCCTGAAAATTATGTGGCACCGACTGGGTAAACGCTGAAGCTTAAGTTCCAAATTTGCGTTAAATCGGTTAAGCCGTTTAGGAGCTATGCCCAGGTGAGGAAAATATGAATTGTAAATTTAATAAAGGAAATTAATAATAATTTCAGGCCCCACATGACCCGCGTTGCCCCCAAACACTTCCTTTACTTACCCCAAAGATATCTACTCTTCCAGACCTTTAATTTGATACCTTTCATAATTTTTTTTCATTTTGGGCCCCATTTTTGGGGGGCCCCACTAGGTCCTAGTTGCCCGAAACACTACCCAACGAGATGTGCTCATCAAGACCTTTAATTTGATACCCCACATGACTTTTTAGAAAATAGGCCCAACCCCCCGCCCCCTCGAAGGGCCATAAAAGTTATTAAAGTACCGAGTGATTAATAACACGAGCTTAAGTTTCAAATTTGAGTTAAATCGGTAAAGCCGTTTAGGAGCTATGCCCAGGTGAGGAAAACATGAATTGTGAATTCAATAAAAGGAAAGTAATAAAAGGACAAATCTCAGTCCAACGTTTAACAATTCAAACTTTATTTTTTTTCGGTTCTTTTTATATAATAATTTTAATCATTAATTAAATTTTTTTTCGTATCATTTTAAATTTTTATGGTTATAATAAATTATAGTTGGCACTTTGATTTTGGAACGACAAAAAACTAGGTACATTGAGGCTTACTCCGTAAGCAATGCAGGAAACTAGTAGTTATCATGACCGGACACTGCTAGTTGTCGATCTATGAAAATAGATATCCTTGCAAGAACTGAAACGCTTAAATATCTTCTGCGTCACTGCATAGCACTCGAAATAAAAAGAATGAACTTCTTGGGGCAAGTGTTCTTCTCTAACCTCGATGAAATTAAGATGAAGATGATTGTAAATTTTGGTAATAATACACAATCCTTATACAGACAATTTGACTAATATCCAGGACGCATCTTTACTAAGGGTTTTATAATTCTCTAGTTACCGGTACCGCTAAGGACTCTCAATTGTCTATACGTAACATAAAACCTCCGCTCTTACCTAAAATTGTTTTTTGAACAGCTTTTAAACCTTTTTTAAATCCTTCACTATTTAAAAATTTCAGTTAAATTTAATAAAAATTTATAATATAATTGAAAGTTTTGTATAATTGCGACACACATAGAACCCAATAAACAGTCAGCAGCCAACAATCAAATAATAGGTCACGATTTACTATAATGTGTATAAGAGATGCACGCTTTTGCTAGCCGATATTTACAGTTTGAGTGCACAGCAGCAAAATCATGATTTACTACCTTGTAAAATTATGGTATGACAGTACTCTACATGCTAATGACAAAATAGTATTGTAAGTTTCAGTACACAACGCTAATGAAAAAGTCGAATTCGGTTACTATATTATTTTATTTTGAAATAATATTTCTTTTTTACAGTTTTGTTGTCGTATATTTCACGCTTTACTATCGCATTGTAAAGTCAAAATCGGTTACGAAACTACGATTATTTTATTTTTAAATAATATTTCATTTTGACGTCAACAAATCCTTTTAATTAATAGAAAATATTCTATTTTATAAAAATAACTTTCAATGAAATTTTCAAAACTTTTCAATTTACTATAAATAAATGTCTTTTCTGATATAGTTTCCTTCAGGCTTTGGTAATCAAATAATTTATAGTTTTTTCGTTTTTTTTTTTGTTTAGAAAAACATATCAAATTTTCCATTTTACAAAATCAAAGAAAAAATAAAATCAAAACTATAAAAAAAAAGTGATATCCTTTTTCTATATAACATAAACATACATATATATAACTGTATATAGTATAAATATACATTATAAAGAAAAGCATAATATAGAAGGACTATAAATCATTTTGATCGGTTCAGTGATTTGTGGATAAATTAACTTTGCATATTTTATATACATAGAATAAAGTTAAGAGCATAAAATAATATAAATAAATAAAAAAAAAATATAAAAATAAACATATGTAAATATAAAATTTTACTGAAACAGAAATTTCCAAAAAAAAAAAAAAAAAAACATAATTTCGAAACCTTTTTTGTCACACTCAGATTTATTATGTGTATTTTTATGTTGAAGAAAATTATTTTTTAACCAAAAGCATGAATGTTAATGACAGAATTGGACAGTTTTGTTTATACATATAAATAATATATTATTTATGTAATTGAATAACTCTCATCAAAATGTAATTTCTTTAAAAGATATTTTTGTTTTTTTTTTATGGAATTTATGAAACCAATCCTGTTTATTTTTCAAACCACAAAAAATAACGATAATAAATTGAAAATAAAGAGGAAAAAATAGGAAAATATATTAAAATTTTGTATCAACAATTAGTATATAAATTATACATAAAAATTTATATATTTATATATTAAATTCACACCAATATTTTCTTTAAAATGTGAGGCATAGAATCAAAACTTAAAAGCATAACTTTTTTGTTTAAAAGAAAATTTAATGATTTCACTATTATAACAAATTAAATTTTTCTTAATTATCCGAGCATTACGACGTGACAGTTTTAACCGAAGATTATGATAATTTCAATTTTGTGCAGATATCCTCCAACTTTCGGTGAGCTAATTCATTCGTACATCTTTTCTTTAAAGCCTTCCTCCGAAAATTACATCGATTGTTCTCATTTACATAAAACTAAGAACAAAATCTATGAGAATTACATAATCTTTCGAAAAGTTTAATTGAATTCAACCATTGTGGAGCTTATGTGTTTTGATTCTACACCTCATATAAACATACCAAAATGTCCTTTAAATCTTTTATCCTTTATTTGTGGCTATGAAATTAAATATTTTATAAAATAATTTAAAATATTTATTATTATCTTCTATATAGATATAAATAAATTGTATATATACTTTTTATAATGCCAGAAGTAAAAAAAAGTGTTGTAGAATAAATATAGAAAACTTTTCAATTAAAGTGGTCAGAAAACTTAAAAGCACTTAAGTGCAAAATTCAAATTTTTATTTATGTATTTAAAAAATAATGTATAGAAAATATATGATTTAATATAATTTGTTGTAAAGATGTATTTTAAAGTTAGAAACCAAACATAAAATTTTGAAGGACATTAATACATTAGCGTAAAGAATCAAGAAGGAAATATCCATATTAAAAAATACTATAATCTTTTCTTAATTTCTCTCTATTTCTCCTTTTGGTGGTACAGATATATGAGTTTTTTCAGGTCTTCATGACATTTTATGAATATTGGGAATGAAATATTATTTCGTTTGGAATTGTTTTAAGGCTACCTACGGTTTATAAAATTGTTCTGGTCGCATTACTGGCTAATTATTGGTATCGGCTTGTTCTATAGCAATTTTAAAAACTCAAACTTAGTTAATTTAATTCCTTTAATCTTTATCCTTATTGTTTCAAGTAGACGCAAGCAATTGCGTTCCGTTGCATGCTGCTGGAGGTAGCAGTAATTAATTCAGCAAATTCAGCATTATTATCAGTTTCGTATTATAAATATTGAAGAAAATATTTCATTTTTTAACTGAACAACATTAAATATAAAACAAATTTATAATTTAATCTTCTACGCTCAAAACTATCAATGAAAGCGTTTAAATTTTCTGAAACATTTTAATGTAATACATGTTCGATTTGAAATTTACTATAAATTGTATAAAGGTGAATGATTTTCCAAAACGTTTCGCGAATATGAAAATAGTATTTTTTTTGTACTTAATTTTTTTTTTGTGTATATTCTCTTACGAATAATAAATCAGTTTAGAAAATAAAATATAGCTTTAAGTAGCTTTCAGATATTTTTACACTAATACTATAAAAATCACGTATGGGATCTTTATTCATGGCATCTGAATAAAAAAAAATTACAGTAAGCTTTATTAGACTGAAATCCAAATTTGCAATTTCAAAAATATTCTCAATACGTACTACATGTCAAATACTCTACCTTCTCAATCACCAGGTTCTTTTATATTATATATTTTTTATATAAATATTTATCATTTCCATATTAAATTAGTAATTAAAATTATTTTGAAGCAAGAAAATTTAATTTTTATTATTTTTTTTTTAATTTATAGAATTAGTGACAGTAAAATAATTCTGGATGACAGACTGTCCGAATTGAAAATAATTTAAATTACAAAATCTTCACATTTCAACAGAATTTATATGGTAATATTCAGCAGGGAGCACTACTAAAATTCCTTTTCGTACTGTATCAATAGCACAAACAAAAATAGCTGCCAGTTTTGTTTGACAGCTTCATACCTATTTCTGATCTGATTTATAATCGCCGGCATATTTTAGATTAAAAAAAAAAAAGATTCCATTAGAATCTTGGAGAATTCGTTACAATCACGAGCTATATAAGTTGTATTGGGAGAAAATGTCTGATCCAGAGACTTCACTGGCTAGTTCAAGTCATGCGAATGAAAGATACAGTTCAAGCTAAAGTTATCTTTGACACCAAACCTGAGTAAAGGAGCAGAAAATGGAAGTTCATTCTCTGGTAGAAGGATGGTGTCGAAGGGTATTTTGGAATGTTGAAAATAACCGAAAACTGGAGAATAGCTGCGCATGACAGAGTGATCTACAGCAAATTGAAAGTGTAGCGCCGAATAAGTATATTTTAATATTAATTATCCTTTTGAATAAACGACGTGACTTTTATAAAAAAAAATATTTTCTTTCAATTTAATATGGAATTGTTCGTTCGCAATATATAATAAGTTTTAGTATTCCAGAAATTTGTAATTCTACTCCATGATGATAGGAAATAAAAAAAAATGTACAAAAACAAAATTAGATATCCTTTTTTTATATATACATACATATATTTAAATACAAATCCAAATAGTATTATATAGTATTTTATATAATATATAGTATGGATTTCCTGTATTTTATTTAACCAGGTTTTTCCATACTACTTTTTCTTCTTGATTTCGCTTGTCGGAGAGTAAAACTGCCACAGTGGAAAAGATTTATAGTTAATTTTTTTTTTTTTTTTTTTGCTGTGAACATTATAAAATAATCCAATATAAAACAAAACAAAATTTTGTGGTTTTTTTATTTCAATTTGGGGAAAAAAGGCTAAAAAATTTATGAAAAGAGCTAAACATTTGACAAACGATAAAATCGTGCACTAATATATTAATTTACTCTACAAACATTTTCATAAAAACAATAATTGTACTTTTTATCATTTAAATCTTATATGGCCATTTAAATTCTATATACAATTTTTTTTTCTTCGATAAAACCATTAAGGAGGCGCGGATATGGCTCTATATATTCTGCAAAAAAAAAAAAATCCTTTTTTTGTTTTTTGGTATGATTTGGTATTAATATGAGTAAATCGCGTGCTAGTCGGTTAACTTAAATATATAGAAAAGAAGAAAAAAACATTAAAAATGTATATAATAAAACTTATACGTATACGTATCGTACCAAGCCTAATACGACTTAACCTAACAAGGAAAAAGAAAAAATTAAATTTTTAGGAAATATAAAATCAAAAGAAAACTGACCATTCAAAATTATTATATTAAGAAACATATTTTCTTTATAATTTTTTTTTTTATGTTGGTTTCGGTTGTTCTTATTATGATTGTATTGAAAAGAAAATTTTTTGCTGAATCAACATTGCCGTACCCTCGATTAACTTAACTATATAAAAATAAAGAATAAAGACCCCTTTTTTTAGCCTATTTTGCAGACATTATTATAATTAGAGATTTGTTTTTAGCTAAAAGCAATTTAGATATTACTATTTAGAAAATTTGTAATAATATAATCTTTTTTAGTGTTTATATAGATTAGAATTTCTATATGCTAATATATATATAAGTAAAAATTGTTTTTTTTTTTATATAAAACAGGATGTTAAGGAGGTTAGTATATAGTCGGAAAAAGGATATTATAGTGTGGTCTAAATATAATTTCATAAAATTTATGGTTATTGACTGCGTTTGTGTTTTGAACGAACAAAACTAAATAAATAAAAATGTTATTATAAATTTTGTTAAGAATAAAGTATTTTAGTTCCGAATAGCTTTAGACTTAGACGGTAGGGGGACGACAGTATAGTGTTCATAAAATGTTAATTAATATTTTCGTTTTTTTGTGATAAATAGAAAAAGAATATTAATATTAAAATATTGTATTTATAAAGATTAATAATTTATGGGAATTTATATTATATACAATAAAATGAACAATTATAATTTGTTAAATTATGTCGTTTTTAATGTCAGAAAATTAATTATTCTGTTCGAAATTATGATAAATAATAAATATTTTAATACATTTACTTAGAGTATTTGAGAAAAAGGGATTTTTGAATTTATATATTTACATTTTATTGTGATGTATTAGGTCACTAGTTCGATTCTGGTGATGAGTACTAGTAATAAAATTAACAATATTTAATTGTGATTTTCAAACTGTTGTAATTAAATGTTTCTTCAAATTTTAACGAAACTTATGATTCGGAATCGGAATCCATATAAAATTTGTTGGTCCTAATTATTTATAAGTATTTGTTGTTATAGTAAATATCTTACTAAAAAACGGCCAGATTATAAAGATTTTACACAGGAAATTTAGAAATTACTTAGGAATTACTTCAACTTTCACTGACTGTGTGTGTATTGAGAAGGAGGAGACAATCTACCATCTGTTCTACCAGTATCCTTGGGTCCAACATGAAAAAATTCGAAATTTTTTTTATTTCTTTATAGAAAACCTTGAAGATGGGGTTAACTGATGCCGGCTTAAGTAATATTATTCATTAAAAAAAACGTTTTAGTCGACATGCTCTGATAATGATACAGTATTTGACTGGAAGATACTACGGGTTGCGAGCGAGTTTCGAAGTTCCCAATCTTCTTTTATAACCAACCACACATTACAAGTCATTCTTTTATTTAATAATTTGGAAAAACTTTACTGTAAAATGTCATATCACGTAAAATTGGGCATGAATTTTTATATATGAATTGCAAAAAAAAACATTCACTTCAATTTCGGATAACCAAAAACAGGAAAATAAGCAAAAATCCAATTGAGAAAGATGACTAAACTCGACCCATTTCATTGTCCATTATAATATTAATAATATTTATTTAATTGATATACCTGCCGGCCATAATTACACATAATTTTATTATATATAGAGATTTAGGAAGCATAAAGGTAGGAACTGTGTGTCAATCAAAAATTTTGATTATATTTATTTATATTTTATATGGGATTCGAGAGTGGAAAAAGAAATGTTTTATTTTTGGAAATATTTGTGAAGATTAATTAACTTTTGGGTAAATATAGGGAAAAGAAATATGACAAATTTACGGTTAAAATGTTTGGTTAATTAATTTTCCAAAAATAGATTCATTTATTCGATTTAAACAATTTATTATACCGTATTTTATGATTCTTAAGAGGTTATAAAAGTTATGTTAAATTTTGTGGAATATTATGAGCCATTTGGTATTGGCTAATGCATTTGATAATTCCTAGGTTGATCCTTTGATATCGCTCTAAATTATCAACCAGCTTTAAAAATGGTGTAATAGTAAAAATTTAAAGTATAAAAAACTTTTAACAATTTAAAATTTTAAGTCAAATTTAAATTAGTAATCAAAATCACAACGTGATATAATCTGAAATGAAAAACATAGATACAAGAGGACCTGGAACGTTACTATAGTTTACATTATAGAATAATAAATTTAACATTGTGACATAAATTCAATTTATTTTATATTGCAATTTTCCTTGACAAATCTTCATTGGTACTAGATAATTAATGTATGCAATATAACAGAAACAAGAAGGACCGCAATAAATTTCGATATATTTAAAAAAGTTTAATTCAATAATTAACATAAACAACATTTTGCAGTATTGAAACATTTAAAATTCAGAACAGATTCTAAACGAAATTATAAAACATTTTTAAAACTATATTTCCGGAATTTATATTTATTTTCCACAAAAATTTTCTATATTCATCAAACCGTCCAACAATCTTACCATTAAAAATCTTATTCCATAAAAAGGAACATCAATCATTTTATACCAATCGAAAACTTAAACATTTATCAGAGATTTAAATATAGAAAACTATAAAATCCATCAAAAAAATTTCCAGATTTTCTTCGATCGTAATAAATTTTATGAGTGTTGATTGACGTAAATATAATTTTCGAAAAGAAAAAAATCACTGAAAATATTATTCCAAACATGTGAACAATTTCCCCAAAAAAGAAAATCTCCAAAATATCGCAAATATCTGGTAATATTTCAATTTAATAACCCTTCTATAAATCTAAACTCTTAAAATGTTACGAAAATCTAAATACATAAGGTTTTCAAAAAAACAGAAATAAAAATTCTTTGCTTATGGCATTGACTAAGAAGAGGGAATTCTTAAATCTCAACACTTTAACTTTATTTCCTTTTTGGATTTTCTTTTTATGTCGTAAATAAATTAACAACCTTTACTCTTTTTTTTATGGTGTTTAAAATTTATTACCAAAAATTTAACTATATCGCGTTTAACCTGGACTTAACCTGAACCTAATTCACACAATTTTTTTTTTTTTATTTTTCATTTTTTTTATTATTTCGCCCAGTTTTTTAAGCTTTTTTTTTTGTTTTGCCAAAAAAAAACTTAATTGCACCATTAATGTTTGACTCTTCCTTAAATATATATAAAAAATAAATATTTTTTTAAATGGTTAAATTGGTCTTCCAACCCCAAAAAATTCTTTTATAATTATTGTGAATATACAAAAAAAAAATGTTAATGAAAAGATGATATTTTCCCATCACGACAGATACAATGAACAAAAAAAAATGTCACGTTAATAGCCATTTTTAATTGAAAAAAATATCTTATTAGAACATTTATTAAAATAATGTTAAATAAAATGAACTATTATAATTATATAAAGTTTACAGATTAAGATGAAAAGCATATTATAAAAAAAAATCATTCATCGTAATTTTATAGGATCTTAAAAATTGAATTCCATTTTGTAACATAACTCTAAGATCCCTTTAATTATTAAGGCTCAATCGTAATGTGGGCGCTAACCTTTAGCGTAAATTTTGAAAATTGTTCAACATATGGAAAACAATGAAAGCAAACACAATGCTAGCGGTCACCGCTAAGGAAATAAAAAGCTACAGCCAAGATTGAACAATGTTCAATATTAACCGCCAGCGCAAGAAAATTTGAATAAAGGAGGCGAATTTTAAATTTGACTGATATTTTTCATAGTGACATTTTAAATAAATAATAAAGATTTCACTCAAAAAATATAATAATATCATAAAATATAATTTTCTCAGCCACCGCCACCGCCAGAATTGCGTTTGTACTGGATTTGTCTTGGCGGGAAAAAAAAAATCTACACCTACCGCTAAAGGTACATTACGATTGGGACTTTTAGACAATTTATTTAAAATTTACTGAACTTTCAAAGGTTCATAATAAATAGTTGTTATATATAATTATATCATGCAACAATGGGAAGCGAAAAATATCAGTCGTGAATGTGGAAAAATCTTTAAAAATTCCTAAAATTTTATAAAAAAATATATATTTGGAAAAGAAAACGGTTTCCGATGAGCAACTTTGGTAAATATCTTAAAATATAAGGTACCTAAGTAAAGTGGTTCCATATAATTATCCAAATTTAAATGATTCTACTTTTTCACTCCACAGCTTTGTTGCATGATATTTGTGGATGTAAAATAATTCAAGAGTTATAGAGAACTGAAATTTTATAAATATTTTTGAAATGTATGCCAACAAATTATTACTAAACTCAGATTTTTGACATACCCATAGTTTAGCATCAGTTTTGCTTGTATTGTTTTTCTTGTTTAAAACAATGACATAATTAAAAACTATACGAGAAAGTATGAAAAAACTTTCTATACTTTTTACCGAAAAGAAAATTTCAATTTAACTTTTTAGCCTGCAATAAAAAAATTTATATTATAGGAAAATAGATTTTTAAAAAAGGGTTGTTTTTCTTAATTTTTCATTTATATTTATATAAAAATTTCTTGTATCATTCTTCAAAAATTTAATAATGATACAAAAAAATAAAAATAAATGTAATTTTCGCTATTCGTAGATTAGATTCACACAAAACGATGAAATAAGTAAGGAAACTGAAGCAATTTAAACGAAATTGAGTAATTAAATTCACATACAAAAGAAAATAGAAAAAAAGGACATTACCCAGTAGAGGAAGGACATTTTAATTTCAGGAAAGTAAAATAAAAAGAAATTGTGGATTTGTGGATATTTTTGCTGGACAAAAGAATTATCATTTTTTTTTTTGTTACTTATTATTTAAAAAAAGGTAACTAAAAAGTTAATATTTTCATTTACTTAATATATTTTAGGAAAATTCTGTACATATTCAATATAGAAAGATTTAAATAAATATAAAAACTGATTAATTTTGTATGGGCATTGAATTTTCATATATTTTTATACATTTTTTAATGATTATTTTCTATGATTCCGACTATGTATCCATTGCAAAACTATGGGAACGGCAGTTTATTTCCAAAAAAATTATAATTTGTTGTTTTGGAAAACCATTGCTAAGATTTCATAATTACAAATTTTACTAATTCACACTTGGTGTTCTCACAGTGTTCATATTTAAACCATTTTTCAGCTCTCAATGTCTCAAGAAAATCAACGAGTTATTTTCTTCCCACAAAAATATATGTTACAGTCAGAAACTTATAAAATTATTTTATTTGTAATAAGTTTATAAATTTATAATAATTATAATATAAAAACTTGTATAAAGTTTATTTCATAATGTTTTCTGCAAAATTAAACCAAATTTGAATTGTGTTTTATTTATCCAAAAGAATTAAAAACTATTTTAAAATATAAATGATTACTTGCAAAGAGATAACTCTAATTTGGTGATTAGTTTTGAATCACTGTAACAAATCAAAATTGTCAATAATTCAATATTATAACCAAAAAAGAAATTATTTATTGCGTATATCAAGTCAGTACAGTGCTTTATAGTCAGTGCTTCAATGTTTTTGTTATTATCCTTTTTAATAAGAAAAAACACTATATTTATATTTAAAAAAAATGAATTTTCTTCTTTCATTACTTAAAATGATTGTTATAGAAATCATATCATTACTTCGTATATTTTTTTCTAGAATTAAGACAATCCAAGAATATAAAATTTCCAAGAATATAAATTTTTTTTTCTAGAATTAAGTAGCTTAAATACTTGCAAGATATTTACTTATTTTTTATTTTAAATAATTTTATAGGTCTCAAATTGGGATTATCCAGTAATTAAATAGCTCAAATATTACTATATAAATTCATCTTTTAGCATTTTAGAATCGATGCAAAATATTATGATCCTTTTACTGATAATGATTCAAAATGTTCTATAAAATATTTAACAAATTTTGTGCCCAATGATAGACAATCATCCAGTAATTAATTTTATTAAAAATCATAAACAATTCAGTATCACAAGTAGCACAATCAAAATATCAAATAGTTAAAATTTACCTTGAAATCGCAATATAATTCATATCATAATAAATAAATATAAAATAATATTCTATAAATCAAATTTGATTGATGAATTATTATACAAATTGGTTCAAATAGTTTTAGGCAGAAAATTATTTCAGATTAATTAAAGTACAAATTATATAACTATAAATTAATTAGAAATGAATATGAAATTTGATACAGAGAAAGCCTTTACAAATCACTGTATAACAAATTATTCGTTTGAAGAAATTATATCAAAAATTTAAAACATCCATCATACAATAATCATTTATACAATAATCATTTACAATTTTTAATGTCTGGTATATAAAACGAATCTAAAAAAATCTTATAAATATTTATATCCATAACTTCTTCAGATGGAAATTAAGTTTTTTTAATGAAAAGTATAATAAGTAATATTTCAACGCAACTAAATTTCATTATTTTTTCATTATTTCATATTTCTTTGTTGAATATGTTCTGTTTTTATAACTTTATAGTAAATTACTTAGTGTCAGTGCTTCAACGTTTTTTCTTATTATCCTTTTTCATAAGAAAAACACTATACATTTATATGTATTAAAAAAAAGTGAATTTTCTTCTTTCATCACTTAAAATGATTGTCATAGAAACAGAATTGTTAGTTAAGTTGTTGTCTTAGATTATAATTTGATTTAATTAAAGTGATTTTACTCATCATATTAAATGAAATTAAATATAAAAATCTTATAACTGATATAGCTAAGTATACTTATGTCATCATTGAAATGATTAAATCCTTAAAAATAAGGAGTTTTAAAATTGAAAAAAATAATAGAATTCATGCTTAAGGTAATATGTAAGAGGGACCGGATAAAGTTTTGACGCTTTATATGTTATTCGATAAAGTAATGAAATTTACCATCTTTATCTCACCATTAAGATAGTATTTATTTTATGTAATTACCTTAGATCCAAGAAGAAGGAACTACTCAAATTGCATCAACTGAATACAACTGACTTCAAATAAATACTATCCATACGATTCGCCCAATAACGATTTACAGCGACTAATCGAATTACTGAATAAATTTAGTATAGATAATAAAGTTTTGAAGTTTTTATGTCGTCATTTATTTATTTTACAAAGAATAATTAATTTTATTGAAATAAATAAGGATATTTTTCAATAATATGCTTTTAATATAAATAAATATTTTATTATATAATTAAATTTTCGAACCCAATTGACCGTGTTAATTAAGAGCCAAACAGAATGTGCGGTTGTCGCTGTCGTTTGTCGTCGTGAAATGTCAAAAAAAAAAAATCAAAACTACATATATCGTATTATTGAACTACAATGATGTCGTCTGTCGTTGTCGTTGTCGCTGTATTTAAATTGATATTTGATATTTTAGCTTGTCGCGGTGTTTTGACATATATTTTTAATGTTTTTTTTCATTGAAGAAAATTGAAGACAAATTAATAGAAGCTATTAGGAAAAGAAGTTTAAAAAACTTTTAAATTATAGAAAATATAAAAATTTGTACAAACTATTACACTTTGAAATTATGACAGACTTGTTATTCGTGGCGTTCTATTGTGTTTAGTTAAGGGTCGACAACGACAGCGAAATCATCGCTGGCGAAAAACACGAAAGGACAGCGACAACCACACATTCTGTTTGGCTCTTTAATTTTAGAAATTCAATTATTTTTTATTAAATAGTAAAATAGGATTGACAAGATAGTATTAATTAGAATATGGGGTTTCATTGAACCCTGTAGATAAGACTCTATTAAAAAATATATTTTGAAGAGCATACACAACTTTTTAACGCAATTTGCAGCAAAAACGGGTAGCGTTTTATTTCAAAACTTTCATTGTGTGCATCCGTTTTTATATTAATCTATATTTGCTATTCGTAATAAATTATTAAATATCCTTCAAGGATATATTCTGTTTCAAATTAAATTTAAACAAAAAAATTACGCCTTAAGATTACACTATAATCCTTAATACAAATCCTTAATTGTCCTTAATTGTCATGAATAATCAATTTCCAATTTTATAATAATATCGATTTATAAAATTAAAGTTTATCTTATTTTCTGATGGGTACACGAAATTAATAATTAATTGAATATTTTTCAATACAAATTTTAATATATTACAAATATTCAAAGAAAATTTTTCTTAAACAGAATATAAAATTTAAAAATTAAATAAATTAACGAAAAACTTTATATAAAAAATTAAATTGAATATAAAAATCTTGTAAAAATTTAACTTCCACACAAAAATATTTCATATAAAAACTCGCAAATGTTTCATTTTTCATACAATCTTAACATCACAGCCGCAGGAGAATCTAAACTTTACGTTAACAAAACTTTACGTTTACAAAACTTTTTATTTTTTATAATAATTATTAATATTTTTTTACAATAAACATACGTCAATTTTTTTTTTTGGATGATAAATATTACAGATAGAATTAATTTACCATCTATTTATAATAAAATAAACCATTTGATTGTCGTCATTACCACAAAAATTATTATTTTTGATAGAAATTTTCCACTTCTATATTTTCCATAAACAAAAAAAAAAAATGTATAAAATATACAAGTAAAAGTATAAAAGCTAAAAAAAAAAAAAAAAATTTTCATGCAAAAGACATTTGACATTTATTAATTTAAAAAGTTTTTCCGCATTGTGAAAGTATGAAAAGTAAATCGTTTCGTTAAAAACCTAAAAAAAAATATTAAAATCAAAATAAAAAAAAAATATGGAAAATCATTACACCAAAGGGAATTTAAATAATATTTTCTATTTTTATAATTTTCATAGAAACCAAGAAAAATAAGTTTTTTTAAAAGGGAACTTTTGAGAAATTCGTGTATTTTGATGAAAGTTTATAATATAAATATGTAAATATACATAAAAAATATTGATTTTTATGTAATTTGACACATAATTTTCATGAATTTTTATGTTTCTCAAAGAAATTTTTTACTTTTGCAAAGCTCTACATTTTTTTCTTGAACAGGTGCTCATTAACTTAAAAGTAATAATTCTATATTAACAATTGTTCAATTAACAATTCAATAGTGTTGATAAAATATGCTGATATAAGAAATATTTCATGACATAGAATAATGATATACTGCAGACTCAATTAGTATCAGCTGTTAGAGTTATCTTAAGCATACCATTATTATTTAATCTTTAATCTGATTTTCATATAAAACCTATGTTAATTGTAATTTATTTGATTCATAGACATAATCTCTAATCACTGATTGACTATTTATTGTGGTAATTGCTCAAACTTTATGCTGCCCATACATTGTACAACTTGATTTTCAGCGTATTAATAACACAAATATATATAAACAAGTATTTTTTGAATAAATCGTCAAAAAACAACGAAATTTTGGTTGTAGAACACTATACAACTTACAACTATCAACCGACGTTCCACCCGCCTTAAATTTTGACATAAAACGTCAAAAAACAATTTTGGTTGTACACACTATACAATATACAACGAACAACTATCAACCGACGTTCCAATAGTCCACAAAAATTAAAATATTTTAATATTATTCTTCAACCAATTTATATCAACCGTCAAAACTTTTGTCAACGTATTGTATACTTGCCCACAAACGATACAACTTTGCCCACAAACGATCAACAAGTTGATAAATATGCTGTATAATGTATGGGCAGCTTAATACATAATCTAAAAATCAACATTTGTCATTTTAAATGGTTGCGTTTAATATAATTTTAAATATTTTCATATTTTTAATCAATTTCAAATCAAAATTAATAATAATTTTAACAATTTTCAACACCTGTAAAATAAATAACGAATAAATCTAAATTTTGTTTAATGACTAACTACATACACACATAAATAGAAAATATATCTTGATAAACATTTTGCATTTCAAATTATCATTATGTGCAATTAATTGTCATATTAAATATGTCTAGTCATAATAAATCTTTTACACTTCTTATCTATTACAGCTCATATTCTAATGTAAAATTCCACCAAATCTAAAATATTTGTAATAAATTCTATATAAATAAACATTAACAATAAAAAGATACAATATCCTTTAACATTTATTACCTTTAAAGGTTTTTTTTTTAATGTTCATATAGTAAATATTATAACTAATTAGAATTATTTAACACATATGAAAATCCTTGTTTTTTGTTCCTTGAAAATGGATTTAGTTTAATTTTAAATGTTTCTTTTGTGGACAAAAAAAAATTGGAAGACAACAATTCGTTCTTAAGTGAAATTGTGAATAATTTAGATATTTTCTATTGTTTTATGTTAAAGTGAAAAATATTGTTCGGAAAATTTGTTTTTAAATATTTTAACATTATACAGTACTGGTCAGAAAAAACGTTACAAATTTTGATGTTTTTTTTTTTCAAATTTCATTTTTTTCTAACAATAAATTAAAAATCTTTAGTTATTAATAAATTTATAATTCTATTGCGAATTGGACTAATAATAAATTTTATAAAAATACTCAAAGTTATTAGTATCTTTATCTTAGTATGATACTATGTCATTGCCCTGCAGACCCTGCAGTGCAACAACGGATAGTAAGGTACTTAGATAATTATTTTCTAAACAACCTTTTAGAGGCAGGTAAAAAGAAACCTGTCGACCAGATTTGGTTCATTAAGAAGGTGGGATGGATGATGCACTATAGAAAAAATTCAGCCATCAACTGGGATGTACAACGGGCTAAAATTGTAGCTTCAGTGCGTAAGGTTTCTAGATCCTCCTCCTTACAAACCAACCCACCAACCATCTTAGTATGAAATGACTTCTTATTGATTTTTATTTGTTAATTTTAAGAAATTTGTCGGAGGTCTATTATATGACCTGAATCAAAAACTTCGAGTGACATCTATATTCTTCAACTTGGACTTAAATCTATGAGCTATTTTATCAAATTTGCTATTTATACCAATTCGGTATATAATAATAATCTATAAAAAACTTATAAAACCACATAAAATAAAAGTAGACCCTAACAGCCTTCATGATACAACATAGTCAGTTAAATTACTGCCGTAATAAAATATAGGTCTAACTAACACTTAATGATAAAGGGAAAAGACCAGCGTCTTCTGGGAAGCGGTTTTCTCACTACCGAAGAACTGATTCTCCTAAACATTCTGAGTTTTATTAAGTCTATTGTATTATGGATTGTGGTAGCAAAAAGGGTTCAATAGCTAGATAAGGTCGCAGTACTATTTTGGGTTCCATATTTAGGAAATATACGCATTTAAATTCAAATTTCTAACAAATCGTAATAATTGGCAGATGGTAACGTTTATTTTACCACAACTGTATTACATAATAATAATATAGAATTAAGTCATATCATTCTTTCTAGTAATTTTAAACAATGCTCAACTCGTTTTTGCTATTCACATATTATAATAAAATACCAAAAAAAAATCTTTTTTTTTTTTTTGAATGCTTTTAAACATACATAAAACTTTCCCCATTACAAGATTATGGGATTAGAACAAAAGGACGACTTTTTTAGAAGTTTTCGTCCTTTTCAAATATATATGTATGTATATAATATTAAAATTGTGTATGTTTGTATAGACAGTAAAAATATTTTTATTGTTGGCGTGTGTACACGAAAGCTAAACGTGTTTTTTGTCTATACACCATCATGCCAACATTATTTAGAGATTTTTTTTTGTCGTTTTTGTTTTTAGATTTAAATAATAGCCGACAATCTTAACTTTATACAATTTTTTTTTTGTTTTTGATGTTGTTATTATGTATATACATAATAATATCTAAAATATTTCCATTTTAACAGGTACAATATATACAAAAAATTGCAATTATATGTTTCATAAAGTATTTTTGTAAAACATATTCTTTTTTTGGATGGTAAACACTAAGTACAAACTCTGTCTCTGTTTAAAATTATGTGACAATAATTTATTAGATTCAAAATAATGTTTTTCAAAGTATAAATATTATTTATAAAATTTTTTAGCTATGTATAAAATGTTAGGTAATAAAGGAAAATAATCTTTTTGTTTTTTGAAGATATATTTTTTTTAATGAATGATTAGATAAAGTTTGTATAGCTAGGATTATCATAGAAAAATAAAAAAAAAAAGGATTTTTTTAAAAATATAATTTTGATTATTTTTCATATTTTTTTTGGATTAAAGATTTAAATTTTTAACAAGGATATTTAATAATAATTACAAAACTCTTAATATTTTTATAATGGAATAAATCCATATTGATATCATAAGCACAACTTATAAACCATTCAAAATCATTTAATAAAGTAGATTTCAAAATCTAAAAATTGGCTACATAGAATTGATCCCATCAAACAATAAATAACTTTGCAATTTTCAATTTTAAAATGTAAAATAAATATTTGTTTTTTATCTTGCTTTCTCAACAGACACTACCAAATCGCTATAAAAATAGAGTTATAATGCTTGAATTAGATGTGCGTTTTTCTGCCGCACGGAAACGCATGCGTTGACTGATAGTCAATGAAAAATATTAGTGTTTATTGTGTTTATAACATTGTGCTAATAATAAACACAAAATCTGATGAAACAATTAAAAAAAAAATATGTTGACAAATCAGCAAAAATCTATTGTCAAACTGATTTTTTTTATTTTTAAGTTGGTAAATTTAACTCCTGCCTTGTGGCAGCACTGCCGCCGCACGGCAAAATTAGAATTAGAGATATCATGCGGCAACTGCCGCACTGCGTTAACTGTGGCACTGCGTTAACGCATGCGGTGCGTTGTCATCTAATCGGTTACATAAGAATCTATGGTTTCGAATTTTGCCGCACTGCACCACGCACATCTAATTCCACCATAACAATTTTATAGATAATACAATGACTACACCAAGTTAAAAGACGCTATTTATATGAATTCGGTAATGCTTTCAAATCTTCCACTTAAATATACAAGCTAAAAAATATCTAAATATTATTAATATTGTTACAGATCAATAATAATTATGAATTATCTGTTAAGCAATAATTTCTTAGAACGAAAATGATTTTAACATTTTACTAATGATTTGATAAAGTTTGTCAGATTCGAAAAGGTCGTTAACATAAAGGATTTGTTATTTCTAACAACGAAAAAAAAAACCATCAAAATAATTATAAAATAGTTTATAAACTAAAATCTTTTCAAAAATTATTTTCCAAAAATAATAATAAACTTTTAATTATGATTACAACAAGAAAATTACAAAATAAAATTAAAATATATAAAACATAATTTATTAGATATGATATAATAAAATGTTCACTTTTTTTTTATATAAAACTTTTATTATATCCAATAAAATTGTTAAGATCTTCTTATAATCATTATAATCATCAGATTATTTCTACCTTTATATATAGACATTTAGTATGAAAAATCTAATTAACTATCTCATAACCATTAAATTTTAACGCTATTAAACCAAAAAAAAAAAATTATTAAAATTTAAAAAATCTACTAACAAAAACAAACTAAAACTTGTTATAATTTTATGTTTAAACAAGCAACATTATTATAGATATAAATGTAATATAGTTTTAAAAGATATCTGGTTTCTTGGATCATAAAACTTTTCCCAAAAATATTTACAAAAAAATTAAAATTTTCCCTTTTTTTTGGCAACATTTTGTATACATACTAAAAAAGATACTAGATTAGTAGGGATAGATCAAAACTCTGAATTAGTTAAAATATAGTATAAAATTTCAAATCTATGAGCATACGGTGGCAACAATTCATAACCCCGTATGTGATTTTAGGTTAATTTTACAGGAAACATAAGAAACTATGTTACTTTTGTATAAAAATGTGTTGTGAGTAAAACCTTTTCAGACTGCACAGTCTAAAATATTAAAAATTACAAATAAAGTATAAAGAGATTTTATTTAATACGTTTTTCTGAACACATACAATGTCCTGTTTTAAGGATTTTAAAAGCTCCGTGGTACTGTCACATACAATTTGTAGTTATGAGGTAACTAAAATGATTTTTTATTATTAAAACTAGAGTTATGAGTTAGAAGTTTTATTTTGGTGCTCTTTTAATTAATTATGTGGCCTAAACAGAATAAACCAGACGACACGCCGAATATTTTTAAAAGTAATGGCATTAAAAAATAAATTTACTAGATTATGGACTTACGAGGTTATGAATTGTTACCACCGATATGAAGAATATATTTTATATAATTCCATAATTTCATTAAATACATAACCAACTAAATCACAAAATTATTCTGTATGTTCAATGCCAACATGTAAACGTATCCGGACAAGCAAATCATTTAGAGTTTTTGTTTTGTAACTTTGAACTTTACTTTTAGAATATTTTAACCCTTAAATCTATAAAATGGAAAAAAGATTTGAGTAATTTCTATATTTTACAAACAGATCTTTCGATCACAATAAATAACTCCTTGTAAAATTATGTATAAAACATAAACATAACAAGCTTAAATCAACACAAGTTAGTACTAGGTTTATATGACTGGAAGGTATTTTAAAAACATAAATAATTTAACTTTAATTGGCATAATATATAACATTATTTACTATTGAAAAAATAGAAAGGGTTATACAAAATGTTCCCTTTTTCAAAAATTATTAAAATTTTATCACCTTTTATGAAGGCAATAACTTATTCATATCTGATTAATAGTTTAATTTTTTTTTTTTAAATAAAATTGGCAGGAATTCTTTATTTAATGTTGATATTTTGAAAACCCTTTTCTTTTCCAGATTCTATTAAAATTCTCAAGAGTAAAATATCTAAAATTCCATGTTAAATAAATTAATTTCATTATAATAATATCAAATTTGTACATTAAGGCTTAAAACTTTTGAATGTTTTTGAAACTTTATTATTTTATGTATATAAGTTAATTTTTATATTACATAAAATATTGCCATTTTATTATGTAAATTTTACTAATTTTTTTGTAAACTTTGTATTTATAATACGTATAATCAGAGAGTTTAATGAATGGTCCACGAAATTCGGTTTTAATTATGAACTTTTGCAATAATGAATTGTGAATATTCGCAAATTTTGACATTTATTTCACATGAAACGCGAACCGCGAATTGTGAATATTCAGAATTTGAGGTTAAAAACAAATTTGAGGTTAAAAACGAGCGAATTTTTTATTCGCAACAATGTGGAATGCGAGTGGACTGCGAATAATGATATGATAGTTCGCGACCAGATATTCCAATTCACAGAAAATGATTATTTTCATAACTTTAATTAAATATAGTTAAAAAAAAATTAATTAAACATGGAATAATTCATTGGTTCGCCAATTGGCAGTTCTCGTATCATGTGGAAAGTCCATTAGTTAGAATTACAGTTTATATGATATAAGTTTTGGCTGTTTACCATTTCTGCTAAGTGGTTACACAAAGTTACGGTTTGATTTTGACATGTCCCTTTTCAATGATACTACAAATATGTATATGTAAAACAATTACTTTTAAACATATAAATGATCTATCTAAATGAAAATTATGATTTATGAAAACAAAATGAAAAATATAATATTAAATCATTTTAAATGACATTCTACAACAAAATTGTAATTGTAATTGTTATTTTTATTATATTTCCAATAATTATTATTTCCATTCATAAAATTTTAAAATCTGAATATATAACATAAAAAGAATCAACAAAATTTATATCTTAAAGTAATATGAATCAATTTTGTATAGATAGAATTAAATAGATAAGGTAATATATTATAATATTTGACCATAATTTATGTAATTGAATATATACAAAATCATAATTTACCAGTTAAGTACACAAAAGATATTTTGCATATAAATATGATTTTTGATGAATTGTGATATCATGTTTATTTAGTTTTTGACATTAAATCATTTAATCGTAAATATATAAAATAATAAATATATATATACAATAATAATGAAATAATTGAAAGCTAAAATAACATCATCAAAAATAATATCGATTTAATATATGTAAATGTAAAATATTTCTATTTACATTGTTGGATTTATGTTAAGAGGATTTTAGCTGTAATAAATAGGGTGTATCAATTACGTAACAAGTATAATCAGTTGGTGAATAATTTTCATATTAATGTAATTATATATGCGTACAATTTATGAAATTTTACAAAAAAAAAAAACACTTTATTTAATATTTAATGTTATATAATATAAATTTGAATCATTTTATTATATAAAATTCGAAATTTCTAAACTGTTCTTAACTTAAATCGAGCATTGGTATCCTTAAAGAAGTTTCATGACATTTTATGACAATTTGGCTCTAATAATTTTATATGGATTCTGAACGATAATTTTATTTATAGTGAAGGAATATTTAATTGGAAGAAGCTAAATGCTTTTAATATTGAGACATTTGTTGTCAGCAAAATGGCCTCAACTGTTAGCATTTTACCATATCTTGAAATTACAATTACATAATGAACTGGTAATCATTTAAAACTGAGTCGACTTAGAGTGACATCGAATGTCTCTGTGATGTATTAGTTGAATCGATCACCTAATGCATCACAGCAGAGCACTTTACCTACCACTACACCACCATCATCCTAACTTGTTTGATCATCTTTCCTAAATTTAATTTTTTGGTTATGAATTTTATTGTAGATTTTGATCAAAGAAAGATGAAGGGCTTTCACTATGGATTTAACTAAGGATTTGATATATTTCGCAAGACTTTGCTATTTTTGAGAAAAAAAAATCGGAATTTTTGTTTTTTCTTTAAAATTTTAAATTTTAAAATTTTGTATTTCAGTGAAATTCTCCTTCGAATGATTTAAAATATTGTGACTGATACAAAATATGTGCTCCAGAAAACTTACCACACTGTATTGGTAATAATGAATTATAATTTTTCATAGAACTTAATAAAATCAAAGTTAAAAATAAATTCTGAAAAACTGACTATTAATTCTCTGACAATTAAGATAATTGGTGTAATAAGTATAAAATCAGGATCGATTGGTGTTCAAAATTTCTGTGATAATTTTAAATTTTCAGAATAGAATTTAAAATGATCACAGAAATGTAAATATTTATCATATTTTTCATAAGAATTTAAATAATCGCCACCCTATTAAGAATTAACTAGAATTTATAATATTGTATCTTTACACGTCCATCAATTATTATTCTGTATATACATACATAATTTCTGAGTATTAAGATTATAATTTGACAAACATAAAATCTTAAAAAAAAAAAATATCAAAAAACATAATTTAATAATAAAATAATATTTTTTCATATAAAATTTAATTTTCTATTTAATAATTTCCATTTTATTAATTTTCTTTTCTATATATAAAAAATAATCGATTTATATTTTTAATACGGCTTAATATTAAAATCTTCAAATTGACTGAGGATTTGCTAAAATTATAAATATGTTTATGTTTTCCATTTTTTCTTTTTTTACATAAAATTATTGTTTGTTAAAAGTTTATATCAATATAAAAACAAAAAACTTCGGTTAAGTGATATCAAATATGCGACTTTTTCACAAAAAAGTTTGTTTTTAACGTATATAAAGCTAATAAAGCTAATGCCACCGCGAAAATAAAATTGTTCAATATAGTTTTCACATAAATATGCAAATAAGATTTAACAACAATTTTTTTTTTTTACATAACGATGAAGATAAACATTAAAAAATTCAAAAGTTTTTATTTTCGAACAATGTTTTTGTTTATTTTCTACACTTTATTAAATTAACAGTTTTTTTTAGGGGTTATCATTCATTCCCATAAAGAAGAAACTTTCAAATTTTTGTAGTTTATTTATGTAATTTTGAAAAATAATTATTATAATACATAATTTCAGAGTTCTTATAATAATCTTGGTAACCACCACAAAATTATGTGTAAATCCAATAGGACAGAATTAAATTCATAAAAATGATGATAATGATGTGCTAAGTTTATACTTTTACTGACAGACAAAAAGTTCTTAAATACAAGATTTTGTGGTTGGTATAATTGGTTTGTATCCTTTCTAAAAAGGACAAGTTTTTATAAAGATGTTAGGTCAATAGTGTTTTTTACATGATTGACAATACTATAATCCTTTCAAAAATCTATATAAATACATTATTCTTGTTCAGTTTTCAAAATTAGGGTCGACCACAAACAAAAACGATTTTTTTTTCTTAGATAGTACGAGGGATGATTGGGAATCACTTATTTTTGATTACCTTGTAATTCAAAATTAATAGAAATTTCAATTTTATGAAGTATTTTATGATCAGTTTAAATAACAAGAATTAAAATGAATTTTACATTTTGATATGTAACCAGCTGGAGGCGAAATAAGTAAATCGCAAACTCTTAACAAGAATCTTACCAATAGGGAGCTGGGAAGTATTTGTAATGCGTTTTGATCATAATATAATTAGTAAATCCAGAAAAAGATTTTTCGTAAGAATTCAGAGTTAATTTTAATATTTATAGCTCTTTTCACAGTATTTTAATGGTCAGTAATCTCCGGGTTTTTGTAAGAATCGTCAAGGATTTTTATGTTTATACCTTAAAAAGCTATTTTTTAAAGTAATGAAACAACAAATGTTACATAATATTTGATACCTGATGATTATCAGATGGTTTTTAGTTTGATTTAAATTTTGTTAGATCCAAAGAGGCCCAAATTAATCATAGTTAAACTACTGACCAGGTAATTGACATATAAAATTACAAACAAATCTTTATTTTCAATAAACTTAAAATTATATCTCGTACTTATATTTTATTATATAGTTTTAAAGTTATACTGTATAAGGATAATGTCTAGGTTACTATTGACTAATTATACTAACTAAAAACCAAATCTTAAAACTATTTCTTGATGAAAAGCCTAATTTCAATAAACAAAAAAACTATTAATGATAGCATTTCTCCCTCAAAATAAAAGACATTTTTACTGAATTATCAAATATTGAACTTAAAAGATTGGATTTTCATTGTTCGTGTATATTGACGTTCATTATAAACGTATTAAAGCATTTAAAAAGTTACTCTTTTAGTCTATATTTTATAATATTTTATATTAACTATATAATTATATAGCTAGTTTGGTAAATCAAAAAATCATTTAATAAAATTTATTTAACATACCATCAACAATAAGAAATAAAATCACCACATGAATCATAGTGATTTATTATCAAATATGTATATAAATAATATATAAATCATAAATTCAAGCTTAAGGGCTTATAATCCTTATACATAATAAATAAATAAATAAAAAAGAAAAAAACTTATATAACAAATAAGGCACTTTAGTAAAAAATATGGAGAATTCTTGGGATAATTTCCATAATCTAGTAGTGGCCATCTTATATTAATAAAGAAGTAGTGTAAAATGGATAAGAGGTTAAGTTATATTCATAAAACATAAGAAAAAGGATATTTTTCATAACGGAGATGTTTTTTTTTTATGCTTTTTAATTTTTTTTTTTGGGTTTATCAATGAAGAAGTGTTGACAATATTTTTCTTTTTATATTTTTTGTTGTGCTTTTTTTTTTCTTTAAAATTTTTGATGTTTTTCGGTTAATTTTCTATATTTTTGTTATCATATCTCTTGACCTTACAATAACCAAAAGGAAAAAAGAAAAACATAATAAAAATGATTGAGATAACTAAATTGACCTGTAAAGCTTTTAAGAATATTGTACATGTAAACGAAATGAATATATTATAAGAAATAAATATAGAAATGGAAAAGATTTTAAGAAAAAATTTAATATAGAATAATATAATATTATGCAGATCGAAAAGAGCAACGATTTTGAACTTATAATATGCTTTTTAAAAGTTTATCCCATATCATCACAATTTTATTTGATTTGAACTATTCAAAAATTCTGAATCTAAATCTAAAATTTCATTCGAAATCTATGTTTATGGTCACGAATTCATGACCGGTTTTATTTATAACGCTAGTGTTAAATCAGGTCCAGCGCAAGTTTAGCTCAAAAAAATTGCGTTGCGATCAGTTGTGGTGTGTAATATTTTCATATAGTTTAAAGGTCAAGCTCCATTAGTCTTTTAAAACTCGTGATGACATTTTTTAGCAAAAATGAAAAGAGATAGCATGTAAAATTATATAGTACAGACAGAGATGACATTTGCCACTACTGTAAGAAATTTCGGAAACATTTTGACATTTTGTTCACAATCAACTTTTTTTCGGATACAACATCTTTTTTGTTGGATTCAACGACTTTTTTTCGGAAAAAAGTCGTTGTTCCGTCTCTACCGCACTCATACTTTTTTGTATCTTGCATAACTTCTTCTTGGAAAAAGTGGTGACGACTAATGGAGCTTGACCTGAACTTTGTAACTTTGACTTCAGTTGGGTGTAACTTTGTATTATAAATCCAACATAAAGTGTCCAATTTGTTTACAATTAATATCATATGTCTTGACAGTTGACTTTTCACAATTAATTAATTGAATTTAATAATAATTTCTCAAATTTGATTGTTGTTCATTAGAAATCCTTGTAAACGATAATTTCTGGTAATTAAATAATTTAACATAATTTTCGAAATTATGATAAATTATATAACAATTCTAGATATCACTTTAATTATTTCTAATAAATTTATTGGATGACAAAGTCAGAAACTTGAATTCAATATTAGAACTAATTATGCCTAGTACAATGTGAAAATGAGCGAAATGTTTTATAATGATTCAAATTTGTTCTTACAATTACTTTACTTATAATTAAATTCACAGATTGGAAAAATTGTACTCAAAAAAACACAATATTTTATATGGTAGATTTTGATATAAATTCTTCGGTACAAAAAGCAAATAAAAGCAAATTAAAATATTGGAAACTCATCAATTCTCAGAAAATCTTTTTAAAATCATAATGATAAAAAATAAATAATTACATAAATTTCCAAATTATTTTTTCCCTATCTATTTAATTTATGCTCATTTAACTTTTGATCTTTTCTATATAAAAAATGAAATATTAAAATGGAACCTTTCATATCTCTCTAGTGTCTAGTCAATAAATTACACATACTTAATTTTTAAATCACCGCAAAAAAAAAAAACGAATATAATTTTTTTATAATAATCTCTGGGGCCAATATTTTATTTTAATATTAATATTAAAAAATTACACAAATAATTCACCCCAAAAATAAAAAACCATAAACCGAAAAGACACCAAAACAAATATGTAAGTCTATATTTCATATAATATCCACGAGCTCTTCAACAAACCAACAGAACCAAAAAAAAAGCAGAAACAAAAAAATAAAAAACAGTCCCAAGCGATTACATCTTTCGTATAAATGTTCAATTTTTTTTTTGTCATCTTAACTGGCTTTATATTCTCTAGGAACAACAACAAAAAAAAAAGACATATCATCCAGTTTTGATTACTTAAACTCAAAAAAATATAGCTAATATCTGCACATTTACAACTTGCTTTTTTGGCTTTTATTTTCTATAGTACAATTTTACTTTGTAATACAAATATGTAATTTTTTTTTTTTTTGCTTCCCATCATCACGCTAGTCACAACCATAAATTACAACATGTTGTTCAATATGACTTCACAAATTTTGTTTTTCATTTTATGTAAAAGGACATTTTTCTATCGGTATACAAGATAAGCTTTATGATTGTAATAAGATTTTTGTCCATTTACAGAGAACTTTCTATATGTAGAAAAACAACTGTGCAATATTATAGTAAACAGGATTTTTTAAGTGCTTACAGTTCCATATTTTTTCAAAACTTGTAAGGTTTTACAGAATAAACCACTCAAACAAGCTCGTCGCGACTGACGCAAAGGTGACGGAAACAAAAGTCAAACAAAAGTTGTAATATATAGAAATATATGAAACTTGGAAAGTCATGACGGACGCAAAATGCATAAGTTCAATTGATGAGAACTTTCGCCGGACGACCGATAAATTGACAAATTTGAAAATTAAAAAAGTTTATTTTAATTGTGATTTAAACATAAAAAAGTTGTTTAACTTTTTGAACTGTCATCGATCGATATTTATATACGTAGACATTCCCAGACCATCGTCAGATGAGCCTTTTAAACCATTCTTTAAAATGTAAAGAATTTCGTTGCACTTTTAATAGTTTAAATAACGATTTGAATAAGTTAAAAACAAATGGACAGACGGAAACAAAAATGTGAACCAAATGGATTTAGTAAGGTTTTCATTATGTTTTCTGATGGCCAACATAAGAAAAGGAAAATTCTTTTAATAATTATCATACTAAAGATTTAATTTTTATGATTCAATATTTTTAAAAGTTAATATATTTTGATGTGAATCAGAAATTATCAGAGTTGTTAAATAATGCATTATTTTTCTAATGCATTTTGAACTTCATTAGCATTATTTTAATAATTCAATTTGAATTAAAATAATGCATTAAAAATAATGCATTACTTAAAATAATTCGAATTATATGAATTAAATAAGAATTATTTGAATTAACAAGAATAATTCAAAAATAATTCAAGTAATTCATTGAATTAATTTCTTAATTCAAAAATAATTCAAATAATTCAATATATTTTAATTACCTACACAATATGAACATTTTATACAAATTAAAAATAATTCAAATAAATTGAATTATTTGAATTATTTTTTAATTAAGAAAAGTAATTCAATGAATTACTTGAATTATTTTTGAATTATTCTTGTTAATTCAAATAATTCTTATTTAATTCATATAATTCGAATTATTTTAAGTAATGCATTATATTTTAATTAATTAATTCAAAAATAATTATGAATTTGAATTACATAAAAATGAATGCATTATTTTGAATTATTTATTAATTATTAAAAATAATGCATTACAAAAATAATTCATTATTTAACAACTCTGGAAATTTTTATATAGGATAATAAAAACTATTTTTTTTATATATGAGAATTACATTGACAATACCACACACTATATGCTAACGAAAATTGGCTATATCCTCTTTATGAAAGGACGAAATCACATATATGGATACATATTATTATATTAAGCAGATATATGTCAAGGGTGCGACTTTTTTTTGTTGTTGTTTATTAATCCCGCCGGTCATATAAAAAAAAAACTTTTTATTTTTTTTTAGGTATATTATGTTTAAAAGTAATCGTATATTGTTTCTATATACTTTATTATGTACAACAAAATATAATCTATTTACTTATAGTTGTATATAATATAAAATCCTACACAGAAAAGTTTATAATAATAATTTTTTTTTTTGGGTATAACAACTTTTATTATTTATGTACGACAGGATACACTAACACAATAAAGTTTTGTTTTAAAAAGTTTTCTATTCCTTTCATAAAGCCTAAAATGAGATTTTAAGGATTTTCAAGAATTATAGCTAATTTTATTGTCTGGGTACTAAAAATAAAAAAAAAAAGTATTTTGCTATTTTTATTATTGATATAATATTCGAAATATTCTTATACAAAAATTACTAAAAATATGTTGGTTTTTTTGTTGTTGGTAGATTATTGTTACATATTATATAACTTTAATAAAATGTTATATAACTTAATTTAATTGTATATAGCTATATAATAAAGTGATAAGATGATGTAATTTTTATGTAGAAAGTAAATTTAATATAGATTTATTACGTATTACAAAAAAAAAGGAAAATAAAACTTGTTAATTGAATTAAGTTAAATAAATTTATTCACTGATCTTGAAATCGATAACAAAATTAATTTTTTTTGTACCAGGAAAATCTTTAAATTGTAATAAAATATAGAAAAAATTACTTTAAATAATTTTACTCAATGTTGCATTGAACAAATATGCTGATACCAATGACAAATTTTATATTGTTATGTTAAACTATTTTATAAATTGTAATATTGAAAAGTTACGATGAAATCAATCTGTATTCAGATAAAAAAAAATTATTCATAACTTTACACTGCATAAAAGATATACATTCTAAAGGAAAATGAATTACAATATTCCATGAAAACATTATCCATAATATAAACATTTATTTTACATTCACCCTCTAGGTCGAAAGAGTAATTTTTATTAGTCAAACTTTTCTATTTCTTCAATATCCGTAATAAATTTTATTGGAAGAAGATTATATCATCACAAAATTCATTTTTTTTTTTTTTACAATAGATTTTTAATAAAAAAATTTGATATTTTTAATCTTTTATATAAAATATAAATTTTGTTAGCATTGAATTTACTGTAACTAAGCATTGAGTTTACAAGATTCAAATTTGTATTTTTATATAAAATTCTTCATTTCGCTTTATAATGCATATAAAAAATTATAAAAAATTCGTTTTGGAATTATAATTTAAGTTATTTAAGTTCATAAATAAAAATGTTGATAATTACTTTCTTATTATACTCTTTGTAATCCATCTAGGATTGCTGACATACTTTGGTTTAGACAAATTTGTGGCAATACTTTTAGAATATATAATATAAAAGTTGAGATAATTTCGAAAGATCCAAGCTTTTGTTAACTAATGCTAATATATAAAAATTACAAAATTTATCACAATTTAGTTGTATTTTTTATAAGACAATGTCGAATGTCATACGATGTCATACCATTTTCAGATTAACTTAGTCGTTTCTCAAAATATTTTAATAAATTTTCAAAAATTTTGAATCGTTTTCCAAATAGAATTAATCGGTGTTCAAATAGAAATACTTTGAAAACTGATTAAAAATTTTTGAAAATAGTTTAATTTTCTTTGAAAAATTATTAAATGGGTTGGTTATAATTGGGCTACCACCACAACTACAAACACAACTACCAACTACCATGTAGCGCAGATGGGGAGAAATTAAAAGAACCTAAAAAAAAGAAGGCGCAGATGGGGAGTCCGAGAACTGCACCAGACAAGAGACCAAATAAAATAATTTAAAATATGTTACAAAGTTATAATTTTGATAATTTACTACTACACTTTACTGCAACTTCAAAATTTTTTAAAACTCAGCTACATTCGAAATTTTAGTAGCCCAATTATAACTCAAAGCATTGATTTCCATAAGAGTGAAGTAGGTAGTTGTGGTGGTAGCCCAATTATAACCAAGGCATAATTCTATTTGAAAAATGATTAAAAAATATTTGAAAATTGATCATTTCAATTAATAAAATTGCTAATTCAATCTGAAAATGGTATAAAACCGAAGCGTTAGTTTTTTTCCGTTGAATCAAAGTTTGACCCAAAAATTGTACTTTCCGGATTTGGATAATAATTATGTCTGAAATAAATATAAGGATACGCAAGATGTAAAAAATATTCAGAATATCGACACAACATCACAAATCTTCACTACCCTATTATTAATATCAAGCAAAATAATGTTTCTCATAAAAGCATAACAATTTTATGTTATATATTTTTTTTATATTTTCCTTTTACCCCTATTAATAATATGCTGCTAATACTAAGTAGTGTTGATTCTATCTGTATTTCCATTTAAGCTTTATTCATTCTTGAATAATAAAACATTTAGAGCAGAAAATGGCCACAAAATAAAAGGGAATAAGTTTTGTTTGTAATATTTCATCGGAATAAAAACAAAAACAAAAAAACAAAAATAATAATAATAAAAAAAAAAAACATGGAAAATAAATAATCACAAGAGAAAAAGAAAATTTAAACAGTATGATAAAAACTATATAAAGAATTTAAATTCAAAAGATTACATTTTGACTGTGTATTTACGATAATAAGGACATCTAACCTACTACAATCCTCTTTTAAACCCTACCATCATAATTTTTAAAAGGTGTTATTATTATATTTATGTTTTTATACAAAGAGAGGATAATAATTTAAAAAGTACAGTACAATCACGGTTAAGTTTAAAGTTTGAATAATTTAGGATAATTTATCCAAAAGTGTTTATTACAGAACGTTCTACATAAATTCACATTAAATATATAACAACAAATTTGTTGAAAATCAAATTTTATATGTAATTATAAAAATGTTACAAGAACAGTGTATAAGTTATTCCTACTAGGTTCAAGACCGTGATTCTAAGGAATGCAAAGAGTGTTACATAGTTCAACGATACAAAAGGCTGCGAATTGAATTTTTTATATTAAATTTATTTTAAAAGAAAATTTGTTACATCGTTGGGATCAGCACATTTACTCGCTGACACATAAATGAATCCCATGCCAGCAGTTGAAGCGTTAAATAACTGAATTCTAACATACATGCAGTAAAAGTGTAAAGATTTTTTTTTTTTCAAGTTACTTATTTAAATAGTAAATCAATCGTTGTAATCAGTGTTTTGTGTAACTCGGTAGCTCAGTGTAACGTGTACTGATCTACCATCACTGAGTTTGTTGGTTCGATTACAACTTTATTGGATATACATACCATAAATCGTAATAATTGGTAGTTAATACAATTTTATTGCAAATTGTAGAATTATAAGTTTAAAACTAAATTGTTTGATTATATTTTTTCATTTAATTTAGTTTTCTGATCAATTTTTAAAAGACTATTTAATGTAATTAACACTATTTGACGAGCCGGCCGAACTTATTTCAACACGCGGGCGGTAATGTACCTTGAGGCGGGCCTACATCATAATTATGTCACACTGTTGTTATTTATATCACAAGCGTTATTTAATTTACAAAACATTTAATTCAAAAGTTAGATAATCCCTACTCCGCATTGATTCAAATAATAAAAAACTTAACATAAATTGAGCGTTTACTGTATTTCTGTACTATATAACTACATTTGTATAAATTTTTTTTCTATTGTCAAACTTTTTAGCACTCATAATACATAATTTTGTCATCTGGAGTTACGCTCGAATAATAATCTTTTTATTTGAATAAGAAATTTAGGTGGAACTTACATAGAAATTATATAAATAGTATACATAAAACGAATATAGTAGAAGGTGTGAATGCAAATGTTCTATTACTTTGTTGAAAAAAAAAAAACGAAAATTTTCCTTTTTTAAAAAAGAAAAATGAAAATGTATTATCATGGAAATTTTTTTTTCTGTTGTTTTGCTTTTGTACCTACAAAAGAATCAGAAAAAAAAATTTGAATTTTTTTTTTTTTACTCAATTTATTATGAAAAATTAAGCAAATATTTAATACCACATTCACTCAAATATATATAGATAGAGAAGGGATACAGAGAAATATTTAAAGTATGTGTAAACAGTAACGGTCAAATAAAAGTTACCCACCTGTGATATTCTTGAAATTCATTATTAATAATATTCTCCACTCAACGATCTAGCCTCGAAGCAACCCAAAGACACGGTAGCTTCTTGAATAACACGAGGTGGATCTAAACTACCTATTTCCACCGCGTAACTTAAAATTGGTCTGATGAGCATGAGTGGTAGCAAAACGGTGAATATGCGCTAATTGGGGTCGCCGGGCATGTTGCTGGTACTCGCCTTTTTTAACTAATAATTCAAAATGAATTGACTAATAATTATTCAAGTTTAGATTATATATCTTTTTGTTGAGATAACGAAATGGTTTTGGTATTGTAATGCCGCTACAACCAAAATCGAGCCTTGTCCTTCCTCAACCATGTTTAATGACTATTTATTGAAATTTGACTAATTTTATATGAATTCCGCACCATTAGTTTCTTTATAGTGCAGAAACATTTAATTGCAACAAAACTAGAGGCTTTTAACTGTTAGCATTGTTCCCTGCCCTAAAATTACAATTACATATGACAAATTTTATAGCTGTAACTCATTTACAGCTGAGTCAAATTAGAGCTGTGGAGTTGAACGCGTGACCTTATGCATACAGCCTATACCCTACGGAATGGTTTGGGTAAGTTAATTTGTTGTGAACATAGTTAATATGTTTTCTAAACATAAAATCATTTATCCATCACATAATTTTTCACAGCATTACAAACGACCACTAAGAACACTGATGTCTTCTGTATTCCGAAAATTTGATAACGAAACAATTTTCTATTTTGTGACACTAAACAATCCCATCAAAATGATTTGAAAGAGTTAATCAAATGTAAAACTTACATTTTTAAGATTTTTGTAATAATTTACAGATGATAACTTTTATTTGGCCATTAGGGTTAATATTATGAGTGAGTAGATATTTAAATTTTTTGAGGTCGATTACTATATTTTTTATATATAACCAGTGCTGCCAGCTAATTTTTTTGATTATCTGGAAGTTTTTCGAAAAAAATCTGTTTTTACCCAATAAAATCTGTTTAATATGAAAAATTTCAAAAAAAAAACATGTTTTTCTAATGAACAAATTTTATTTTATTTATTTAATACTAGTAGGTATATAAAACTAAATAAAAATTTCCTTTCTTAGGATAAATTAATACAAAAAACAATATTTATATCCTTTCGTAGGATTTAATAAAAAAAAACCCCGTGTGGGTGGAATTCTGTAAAGTGATAATGTGATTATTACCATTATTTGATATCAAATAACTGTGACACCTAAATGGCTATCACTGCAAAATTATCACCAATTAATTGTGTTAAACAATTAAACAACCAATTAAACAACGTGACAACGAAAATAAAAATTTTTTGACACACAAAATAAGTGTTTACTTTGTTATATTTTCTATTCACTTTTTACCCAACAGAGAAAATGATTGTTTAACGAAAATCGATTTTAAAAAAATCGATATCAGAAAATCGATATTTGTGGTTTTTGTACCCATTTTTGAAAAAATTCCGCAAGTTTATAAAAATTCGAGCTTAAAAATGTTACAAAAATTAAAATCTGCTAAAAATCTGACAAAAGTCAAGTTTTCAGACAAAATCTGTTTTTTTTTTGTAATATATTTTTATCTGTTTAAATGATAAAAAATTGTCAAAAATCTGTTAAAAACAGATAAATCTGTTAATCTGGCAGCACTGTATATAACATTTTTAATGTCAAAAAAAATTATATTATTTTTTTATTTATTTTTTTTAGGAAAAAAACAAAATTGTTAAGAATAAAAAAAAAAGCGATGAATTTAATTTAAAATATTGTCAATAACAGAATTATTATATATGCTGCCATATGTCGTTTAGTAAAAGCAAGGTTAGGAAGTTCTGACATATATTTAATATAATGGAAATATTGGATATATTAATATGTCAAGTGTGATGATTTTTCAGTCTGTTGGATTTAATTAAATTAACAATTTTGTATTACAAAAACCGAAAATGTAAAAATAAAGAATAATTTAATTTAATTGCGTCAATCTTTGTTTTGATCTTGAAATTTTTTTTTAAATAAAAATTATTATTATTTATAATAAAATTTCTAAATTATATGAAAAAAATTCTTTATGTTTAAGAGGACTAACATTCCTCAACCACTTTATTAAAGTTATAATCCGAGTAGACTTGTTCATATTCAACTTAGAAAGCAAAGCATCCGAGAAGATTAGGTTTGTCGGCAATATGTAAGAGATGTTTGGAAAAGAAAGAAACACCAGATCAACTACCCTACAGTGCGGTAAGATATAAAAGATTTAAACAGTTGCAACGACATTTTGTTGACCGACATGGTGAAGACGGGCAATTTGAAATGACGGTCGATTGAAATGATGTTAAGTTGCTCTAGAATGAAAAATCCTATATGCTCAATGTACAACGGATCCTCGTGTTCTTGTTGCGTGGAGGCGTTTTATTATAATTCCCTCCCTTCAAACGAATCAACCAACGACTGGTTTAGCATACTCTTAGGGTCCTTTTTTATAGTCTGCATATTTTTTACTCTTTTATCCTAAAATCATTTTTTACTAAGTTTTATTAGAATTTTTTTAACCATAAACAGCATCTACTCTTTTCATTCTTATGGTGAAATAAACTTTTTCACCATATTTTGTTATAAGTTTCCATTAAAGTTCCAAAAATTCTAATATTCAAAAACCTAATATACAAAAATTATATATTAAATTGATATATTAAAGTTGTATTTTTTATATCTATAATAAAGAGCTCTTTAAATTTGAAATGCCATATGAAGTAAATATTATTAAAGGCATACAAAAAAAAAATATGTACATGATTGTTGTATAGATTTTTTGTGAACATATGTTTTAAAACAAACCCATTATTTATGGTGTTAGAGACTCTTGAAGCATAAAGAATCAGTAATTTTTCATTTTTTCATATTATGTACTTACTAAATGGAAAAAAAATGGTTTTTGTTGATAAAAATCTTAAAGCAACAAATTTCAAAAAAACCGGAAGTTTTTCTCCTATAATATTAATAATCAATTATAGTAAATTAAAGAAATTTTCAATCTGTCAGTATATTTTCATTCATGATGAAATTTTAAGGTGTTTTCTTATAAAAATTAAATATTTTATAAAGCTTTGACTTTGAAATTAAATAACAACAAAAAAAGGAATCCTTTTTTTTTGTATCTTATAAATCAATAGTAAATAATCAATTTTAATGGAAAATAAAATTACACCTTAACGGATTTCATACGCAATACTGAAACCTAACCAAAAAAAAAAAAATGTTGATTTTACATTTAAATTAAAATTGAAAAAATAAAAATATTCCAATTATTTTCGTTTGATTGATTAAATAGTAATCAAATTGAGAATTGTAGAAAAAAATAAAATTATTTTTAAAATGGTTTGATATTTTAATGGCAAAAAAACGAAAGGTTTTTTATTTTTTATAAAAAAAGATTTAATAATTTTTTTGACAACGTAAATATTCATATTTTTTTTTTTTATAATTAATTTTTTTCGGTATTTGTAAATAGGCTCTTATGAGGTTTTTTATTAAACCCATTTTTATTTCAATTAAATAAGGTCATCCATAAATAACAATAATTTAAATAATATCAAAAAGTTAATAATTGTGTACAAATCAATATCGTCATGAAAATTGAAGCAGGAATCATAGAGCTAACGTCAACGTCAACAAGCTTTGAAGGTGACCTTAAATTTTAATCGTACACATTGATAGGAACTTTTCAAAGTTTCAGTTTACTTACTTTTTTGTTGATGTTACATAATGTTAATTTTTAAGTAAACTCTACTACATTTTTAACAACACCTCAAATACGTATTTGTATAAATGTCGTTTTAAACGCTGAAGTAGAACTGTTACCATCATCACTACCACAATTAAGCATTGTAATTGCTTAGGTATAAACCTATGTATTTTACACAGCTGTTAACCCAACAGCGACAGTGGCACTGTGATTCCCAGCTTTAATTTGAATTGTTTTTAAATTAACTCTGTTAAATGCAACTAAGATTTTGAATTTTTCAAAGTTATTTGTGACGAATGAATTTTGCATTTAAAAACGATTTACTTAAATGAGAATTTTCACGCATATCAAGTTAGAAAATAAGTTAATTAAGTATTCTGGCTATATAATTAAATTTTTCTAACAACTTATTCAAATGTTAAATAGTTAATTTAATATAATACGTAATATGTGTAAGACCTCTATAACCAAAATTGGAGAATCCTTTTTAGATTATGTTTTTTTTTTTTTGAAATTTCCATTTTTGATTTTTATAATTTATCAAAATTCTATAAATAATTACAATTTTTGAGTACACTAAAATTTATTTATTCAGAATTTGCCAGGTCGTATATAAGTATAGGTTTTATATATATTCACCCCCATTGAGTTTGTATTTAATATCCCTATTTATGTCAGGCATTCGTGACAAAAATACAACATATTTATGCAAAACTTTTATAAACTATAACTGTGATTTAAACTATGCGTGCTAAAATAATCAAAAAAAAAAAATACAAACACCAAAAAGAGTATTTTACAGATCTGACCTATTTTTATGTAACGCTGGGTAATACTTGAATTCAATAATAATAATAATAATATAATAGCTAGTTGTGAATCGTCGAAGAATTTCACTTTAAATATAACATTATAACAACAAAAATAAATTATATTGTAAATGCAATTTATTCATAAATTTATAGGACGTATAGGTAAATTGAGTTGAGCTATAGTATTAATATTAAAATAATATATATACAATAATGGCATGACTAAAAGCAAGGCTAATATATAGATTTTTTTTATGTTGACGAATTTTGTGGTTATAAAATTCAATTGAACCCAGATGGCTTTTATAACTAAAGTGTCTATCTATTATTTTTTATTATGGGGTTTGGTCTTTTTTATGACCGAATTTTTTTTTTATTTTGTATAGGTATGAGACTCATACGTTGTATCTATCCTATGCATATAATATATTATTGGTAATAATTTAAAAAAATTATTTAAGTATATTTTTTTGTATAAATAATAGTATTTGTGGCGGGAGTTTTGGTTATAAATAATAAGCAATGATAAATGGCATATTAATCTATTTATTCCGGAGAAAAACCGTCAATGGTGTTTATTGTTTAATATAAAATATGATATATTAATAGATATAATACTACAAATTTTATTTCCCCTTGTGGACAATAGATTACATAAAAATAATTTTCACTTAATTTTCGTTTATTTTATTATATTTTATTATATTTATTTTCATTTCATTTTAATTTAATACGACTTTTGTGATAGAATTCAACATAATTTTGAATAAAAAAAATTGTTTAAGTTGAAAAGAAATAATATTGAACAAAGTATAATTTTGAAATCCATTTCGGAGTCATAATCAGAGAAAGCCATAAACTGGTAATGCACGCTACTTGCATTAGAAGAGGGAGCAGCCGTGTGGAACACAGATGATTCTCCTCTGAGGGTACCGAAATCCGGAGTTAAAGGCCCAAACAACTCAGCACAGAAGTTACAACTTTCAAACTGAAATTGTTGCGATGAAGCTATGTATCCAGAAAAACTTTACGACATCTCATCTCAATAATACAAGACATTCAGGCAGCTATATCTTCCAACAAAGAAGGATCAAGTCTAATCTGGGACTGTATTCAAACCCGAATACGCCTAATTAAAATAAATAAATTAACCTTAATGTGAGTGCCACGATATTTATAGGAATTGAACGAAATGAAGAGGGAAACTATCTTGCTAAAATTGGTTCAAAAACAAAACTCATTGAACTAGAGTTATTTTGCGGTAAACCAAGAGGACAATCCAACCTAATATTATGCAGATGGATGTAGTCTACTCGAACAGAATCAGAATATCGGAATTATAAATCAAAAAAAAATATTTTATAATCAATTTTATATATAAAAATGTAAAATATAATTTACATCTATTCAAAATCCCGACATTTCGATATTTTGAACGTTCGGTATTTTGAAACCAGAAACATTATTTATTAACAAAGAATTATGAATTGTTATATTTTAAAATAATTAATAAAGTATAAATTATTTTTCTTGCAATTGGAAAAAATCTCTTCCTAACAGCGTAACTTCAATAGCGTAGCAGGACTTAATTCCGAATATTATTACTATATAATTTACAAATAAGACATTTCACAGTTGATTTTCCTTAAATGTTATCAAAATTGTTGAATTTCCAATTTTGATACCAATCCAGCTCATATCCTTTAGCTAATGAATTTAAATATAGACTGATCTAATTATAATGCAACACTGTTGATCAACTCAACTCCAACTTTGCATCATAAATTACATTGTTGCCGATGTGAATATATCAACATTTAGCTAATAAATAATTTATTAAAGGTAAGCCCTCACTACTGTTCACTGTTTAAACCAATTCTATTAAACTGTGAATACGCAATTGTTAAATATTGATTGCTCATAATTTTGTTTATAACCAAACGCAAGCAATGGATAAAGATGAAAATCCGATTTAAGGTAAAAGTGCTATAGTTTTTTAATTATACAGTAATTTGTAAGTAAATATCACAATATTCGTTTAATTGAAGCTTTACTGTATTTTCATAAATATCAAAGGTATTTTTTATAACCGTTTGTTATGTTGAAATTGTTTTTAGTTTTTATTTATTTTTTTGGTTTTTTTTGCGGTTTTGTGTCTTTTTTTTTTAATATTGTATCTAAAAAACGGATACATTTCTCTAAGGTATTTTAAATATTTGGATTTTGGTATGTGATGTCAGGTGTTGATACTATATACTTTGTTATTAGTATTTATATATTCATTGGTAATTTTTTTAGTGAATATTCGTTTCAGTTTTTATGTATCCGTTTTTTTTTCATTTTTGGCAACATATAATACGATATAGTATTAATAAAAAAACAGCACTATAATTCTGAATTGAACTGCGATTCGTTATTTTTTTATTCATGTGAATTTGATTGCATTTCTCTGAACTGGTTCTTTGAAATAGGTTAAAAATAATTGAATGGTTTCATTAGACCGGAAATGAATTTCCAAAATAAACTTTTTCACTAAATATATAAATAAAACTTGTATTTTTTATAAACGCATAAAAAAAATAAATAAAACTTGTTAACCTAGGAGTAACTAAAATGTCGGGGTTTGTTAAATTCAGTTCATTATAAAAAAAAAGTATATTATTTCAGAAATATGGGTACAAAAATTCGGATAATTTCGGATAATTTTTTTATATATTTCGGACATTTTAGTAATGTCATGCTGAACTGGACAAGAAGAAGATGAAAACAAAGTTGGGTGGTAAAAGTTGACAGATAACAAATACAATTTGAAATTTTGAATGGGAATTAATCGACCTGCAATAAGACTAGGACAGCAGTTGGAGATAATATATTTTCTATCTGTTGATATGGAATTAAAAATTTCATTTGAACAATTTCCATTTATTTATTTATTTTCCCATCACAAACTCTTCGAAAAAATTAACGTTCCATTTTAGATTTATTTTAAAAATAATGAAAATAAATAAATTGCAAAAGTGAAACTCTGAAAATTGACATTTACCTGATTTCAGTATGAATGAAATTTTAATCATAGTGTGATAAGTTTTTTTTTTTTTTTTGAATTTGAGTGAAAAGGTTTTATTTATTTTGGTATTCATTAATATTTACAATTCTCAGATTAATTTTTTTTTAAAAAAATTATTTACATAGAAAATCATAATAATGTTAATTAAAATTTAATGGTTTTTCTCAAACTCTTTCAATTATTCATCAATGACATCTTTTCTTTGGAAAAATATTACATTGAAAATTAAGCGAGGCAGACATGAGCTTATAATTAATATATTCAGATTTTTTTGCTTTTTCAAAATCTTTTATTCATTAAATCTTAATATTTCACAGTATATTAAAATTCGATACCCAGGGAGACAGACACTTAACAATATAATTTAATTTTGCTACTAAGATTTTTTTTGTTTTTTTCCTTTTAGCAGACAGAATAATATTTAATACTGAAAATGAAAATACCTTTGTCTAGATCTGGAATATTGTCCCAGTCTAAACATAAATTATGTACAATAGAAAAATATTATTTATTATCAGATCCTTCCAAACAAAGATAAAATGGAATGAAATTGAATATTGAGTTATTTTCATAGACAAAAATTTATTTTTATGGAAAATTCGTTTTTCGTTTTTTTTTTTCATATCTTATCTTTTGTAAAATCTTTACAATCTATTGTTGTGCCATAAAAAAAAGATATAAAACGCCTCAGGATTATTTAATATTATTTAAATACATAAAGAAATAATAATATTTTAGGACAAATTTTTTTTTTGTCAACTCAGCCAACAAGAAATGTTTTATTAAAATGTAAGAAAAATTGTCTAAAATTAATAATAATTTCATTTTCGTCTGGATTATATGGAAATGGAATTTGTAATTTACCAAAAAAAAATTATAATTTTTTAATTTTACGAAGAAAAACAAAACAATAGAAAATTTGTAAAGCTAAAAGATAATTTTTTTAAAATATTTTCCAGAATGTTGAAATAAATCAATTCGTTTTTGGACTTGTAAAATACATAAAACAGGAAAAACATATATTTCAGCAACTCCGTATCATAATAAAAAACACAAATTTGATTCAATATGAAATTGACTTAATCAATAAACAAAATAAATTTAGGGCTACATGTGACCTACATCTTTAGCTTAATAAAATTTTGAAAATTTTGTAGTAAAAATAAATAAATAATTAGACTATCTCCATCTGTAAAAACTAAATCACTGTAAAAAATTGATGTATTGACAATAATATATTTTCTATGTAGTGTTAATGTAGATTACTTTTTCTGAAGATTGATTTCAAATTAAATAAGGCTCTGTTTTAAATAATGATTATACTGTAAACAATTAGTTAAAAAAAGTTCGAAGCTAATAAATCATAAAGAACCAACAAAGCATTAACCAGAAAGATTCAAAGTTTCATCAACCGACAACCGCTGTCTGGCTAGATTCATGACTACGCATATGTTGACTAAGGTAAAAGTTTTAGGTTTAGGTGATCCATGCTGAAATATCCGATTAATATTTCATATTATTTTCTACATCATAATGGTAAATATTATACGATACTAACAAAATTTAGTACACACAGTAGTTTTTTAATGTAGTTGATGCCACAATTAAGAGTTCTACTGTTAAAGTAGTGTTTATTGCAAACTTATTGTTAATTACAAAACAGTGATGGACACAAATCACTCTTTAAAAACTAATGACGTGTTAACGACTACGGTACCCCTAATTATAGATGATTATTTTTTTTATTATTATTAATAAATTAAATACAAATTTTCAAATTTAATTAATGTAATATTTAATAAGTAAATATTATTCTGTGAATGAATGATTGTATAGTAAAAATTAATAAAGATTTTTCAAAATTGAGGAAGTACCTAAAAAATATAAATTTTGTTTATTTGGTGTTTCCTAAAAAAATGTATGAACTCGTATTTACATATGTAAAACTTTTATTAAGATGAATAATGGATTCAATATTTCAATTTATTTAATGTTCCAATTTAAATTATTTTGCCAAAACGCCAATTAGAAAAAAAATGTCTTTAAATTTCAATTTAAATATTTTTGGAACGTCCTTGAAATCGCCCTATTTAAGGAAAATAAGAAAACTCCATTTATTGGGTATTAATCTTTATTTCATTATTTTTGTCCAAAATAAGTTTTAAAAAGCGCTTACTTCTAAGATTAAATGGAAGACATTCTAAAACTGCATTATCATAAAATGACAGAATTCGCCAAATATTTATCAAAACTTCCTATACATTTTTTTTTTTTTTTTGCTAATTAGACTTCTAATAATTTAGTTTTTTTTTTTATTAAAGATTGTAATATCCATTAAAAGATCAAGATACATTTATATAACGAACAGTCTTTCATGTAAAACGCTTATCAGAAATATTTGGTGATTATAAGCAAAAAAAGGAAAATTTCTCAAAATGCGTGGAGTTTTAAGTAAAAGTTTTAAAGGTATAGAAAATTTAAGAAATATTTAAAATTTGCAAAATTATTAAAGAAAACCGATAATAAAATTATCAAAAATGTAATATAATTTAATATCAAAATTTACCTGTTTTCATGCAAATGCAAAATGGCCGAATATATTTTTTTTTTTTTTTTTTGATTTTATTCACAACAATACTAAAGAAAACACTATTAATTTTCACATTCAAATAAAACTATGTATATGCACAAATTTTTATAATTTTCATTATATTAAATAAAATTGGAAATATTTCCTTTTTATAATAATTAATTATTTATAATAATTAAATTTAAATTTTTATTAAATAAATATTTTTATCACACACAAAAAAAAAAACAATCTGAAATTTTCCATATAGATGCTCATTTTTAAAACCATTTTAAACCAGCGAAAATCCGGAAAACTCAGATTTTTTAACATTATTTGCAATTAATAATTGTTAAAAATATTTTTTTGATTATATATATTTAATTTTTATTAAAGTAAAATATTATTTTTATTAATTTTTATTAAATTTGTGGATTTGTGCACTACCAAGAACCGAAACGTCTTTTCACACCGACTGTTAAATTTTAACTGAGAAAAAGAGGTGTGTCTAAATATTATTAAATTGATTAATTTAAACATTATTGAAAAAAGCGCGCGAAATTTGAATTTGAAAATATTGTTAGATATTGTATAGCATTTTTATAGATCAAAATAAATTTGTCCATTTTAAATAAACTTTTTCCATTCCAACCTACTGAACTATCAATATTTAAATGGCCGCATTCCCGCAGTATTTTAGCTGTAAAAAGGGAGCAAAATCATTAGTTTTTTCATCAAAAATTGGGAGCAAAATCATTAGTTTTTAATTAACTTTTTTAAAATTTTAATTATAAAGATGATTTCAATTATTATTTATAGATCTATTTTATTGAGGTGATATTAAAATTTGTAGAATTTTTAATTGTGATAAAAACAATTATTTATGGTTAGTTTATCCATTATTTTAATAGTGATTAGAAATGTATGCTCCCTTACAGATACCACCTTTGAAATGCGTTATTCCTTTAACAACATAAATTTAATGTAATTTACACAAAAATTAAATTTATGAAGACATTAATTATATAATTTAAATTAATTTTTTACTTATATAAATCTAACGATTTATTCAAATTTAAATTAAAATTCAAATTACCCGCGTTTTGTTTGCAACAATTTTTTAACAAATTTAATAATATTTAGACACACCTCTTTTTCTCAGTTAAAATTAAATTCTCGGTGTGTAAAGACGTTTTCGGTAGCATTTAACCTTTTTCTAAAAAAAATATATTATAAAATAAATGTTTTTAAATGATTATTAATTATATTTTTTTTAAAAAAACTTTGTTTTCCGAGTTTTTCGCTTATTTAGTTAAAATCGTTTTAAAAAAGTGTCTCGAAATTGAAAATTTCAGATTGTTTTTTTGTTTTAAATCATATTTAAATATACAAAATATAAAAAATAAAGTGTTAATTATAAAAAATATATTATTTCCTTCCGGTTTAAAATTAAATTATATTAAAAATAAGTTTAGTGTGAGTTGTGAAAATATTTACAGTAGGTTTTTTATGTATATAATCAGCAAATTTTGAAATAGTTTTTCTTAATCATCATAATCAGTATCAGGTAAGTTACATTAAATATTTTTTATCATATTCTTAAAATTTCCAATTTATTTTCATGATTTTCTTAAGTTTTATTCAAAAAGATTTTCAACAATTTTAATATTTTCTTTAATTCCCTTAATTTTTTTTTTACTTTTTTAGCTTCGATTTAACTTTATAAGTTAAGGTGTTATTCAATATGTTATTATTATTCATACTAGTAAATACAATTCTCTGCAATGCCTTTTTTATGTCCTCTTTTGGGTCTGTCATTCAAATATATTTTTCCACAGAACTAATGAAATATATTTTAATTTTAGGGCTACCAATAAATCATTTAATATAAAGTTTTATTTTTATATACACATTTAAAGGATTCGGAATCTATCATATAGATACAGTTATTTCTATCATACTTTCTATCATATTTTGATAATGTCGGATTATAGTGACTGACATTAACTAATTTGGACACCATTAGAAAAATCAGAAGGTTTTAGGATTAAATATTGTAATTCTAATTTGAAAATAATTAAAAATTATATTCCAATAAATTTAGGGACACAATTATATAAACAATTTATCAGCTGATTAATTTCCATTCATCATTTATAAATGTATCAAATTTTTTCGGTTTAGCTGAACTTTGAGTAACTTTCATTAAGAAACGAATTATCTTATATTGTACATGTAGTAACAGACTAATGAGCTGGCAAGGAAATTGATCACGAATGACACCTTAACCTTAGTAACTTATCAAATAGGATACCCAATTACATGCATTAAAGATCGTATTTGGGCTAAACGATGTAAACCTGGGAAGCATATAACTGATCTCGAGGATTTTTTTCCCTGGAAATTGGTATATGATAATGCAAATGTTTAAACAGATATGAAATTTAATTGATATTCCCTGATATAATTTTAACCAAGTTCGATAGAAAAGTTTTATGCAATTAAATTCAAGACTATTAAAATGTCAATTAACAAATTTACTTAAATACATTATAACTTTACCTCACGTGCTATTATATTACGTCATTTTTTCGGTTTTCATTTTTATTTTTGTATATTATGTATTATAATTAAAAAAAGATTCATTATTCAGTTTTATATTTTTTTTATTAATGATACCAAAATACCAAATTTGTAATTTTTAATTATAATACAAAAATAAAATACTGTTTTTTTTTTTTTTTTATGAAATTTAAATTGAAATTTTATCCATAGTTAAAACAAACTGAGAGGAATGCAATTCACCATTTATAAACAAAAGGTGTATATCCTTGAAACAAGGATAAAAAATCATTTTCAGAAAAATATAAAAAAAACAATATAAATGAAAATATTTATTGAAAAATGTTAATCATGATATATTTTTTCATTTATTCATATATCTTCATCAGTACATACATAATATATGATTTATGCTACATAATTTGCTATTTTCAAATTATGTATAATTACAAATGTAATTCATGTATGTATGATATTTTCAGCAAATTTGTTGTTTTTTCTATTAATCAAAATCAACAAAAAAAAAAAAATTAAAAAAAAAATGTTAATACATATTTATATATTAAATGCTTCAACAAAATGATGAGAGACAGCTAAACAATGTGAACTTTAAATATACGATAGTATCTATACATGCCTCCTATATAGGCATTAAACATTTTTACAAAATAATAGACATAACAACAACAAAATTAACAATAAAAATATCATATACGAAATACGAGTAAACTTCCCAATTTAATGGTACAGAAATATACACTAATATTATATAGTAGACGATATAGTTTGGATAACATAAATATGATGAGGCCATGGTAAATATTTTAACTAAAATTTGATTGATAGCACAAACGGTCCAATGATTAATCACTAGTTCATGTTTTTCCTAATAAATACTTATACATACATATACATTAATATTTATCAACTTATAACCTATACATAGAATATAAATATTTAGATTATATCAAAAATTGAACTTTCCGAACTCTCAGTATTTCGACTCTACCAATATTTTAATAGACCTTATTAAATGTCAGGCAAAAAAAAAAATAATTTAAATTAAATAAAATAAAGAATTAAAAGGCAATTTTATTGAAAATATAAATTAAAAAAAAAAAGGATAATTTTCCTTTTTCTCGGAATTCGGAATGTAAAAATGTCCAATTAGAGTTTTTTTTTTCTTGTATTTATGTTTTTTGTATAATTTAGTGGAATTGAAATATTTTTATTATTATTTGTGTAATGAGTAAAAAAAAAAGTTACTGATATGAGGGAAGGACGAAAATCGGAGTTTGTTAAAACATGGCTATTTAAAAGTTTGTACCATTTCAAAAATGTATTCATAGTTTCAGATTTTTATGATTTTGATAATTCATTATTGATTTTTTTAATATTTTCTATTTTAGTATGGAATTTTATTATAAACAGTTTATCTAATTATAGTTTTTACACGGTAGCAAAAAAACCTGTATAAAAAATTCACTTTGAAAATAGATGATTGGTTCCATATTAGAATTCACTTAGAAAATTCATGAAGAAACAAAAGTTGAAATAAAAGGATGTATATAATAATAGTCTTTATAATTTAACCAAGGACATTTTTTTCTGATCATGTTAGATCGAAATTGTTTAAAAACGTAATTGTGTTTTCTTTCTAAACCGTGTCATGTCAAAATCATACAGAATTGTGTGTAATTTTGAAAATTATTATGCTAGGTGCCCTTTAACTAACTCATTATTCATTGAATAATTAGGAAAAATGTAAAATTTAAATAAATCAATTTTAATTATATTATTTTTATCTAAATAAACTAAATAATATTTTTAATTACTAAAAATATTAAATTATAACTTTAACTTTTCATATTTTATATAATTATTTATTGTGAAAAGTTATTAATAATTTTCAGTTTTTCTATGCAATTAAAATATTTTGAAATAAAAGTTTATGTTATTTCATATTATGGTATTCAACCGCAGATGCCGGTATGACGATGATTACGAAATTATTACAAATGTATTTTGTAGCTAGTTAACCGTGGATTTATGATGTTTTTGTTATTTTTGATAAGGTTAAAGGGTCTAATAATATTTTCCATATAAATCATCACCCGCGTTGTTCATAAAATATTGAGATAAAAGCTGAATAGAATTAAGATAAAAGCTGTGTAAGTATAAACCTTTGAGTATCTTGATAATTTAAAAGTATTAATTATAAATTATATAAAATGAGTTATAATTTTATGAGTTAATATATGAACTTATTACAAGTTTTACTAAGGAATGCAATACGTAATTTTGAATGCAATACGTAAGCTACCTGGCTATGTTTCTGGTCAGAATATAAGAAATTAATGTTAAACGAGATTTACGAGATTAACGAGATTTACATCAATATGTACCCATTTTAAATATCTATTAACTATTAGTGGACAGCAGTTTTCTTAATTGAATTCAGAAAAAAACATCTTAGTAAAGAGATAATTACTGATTACTGGTACTTGTAAGATGATAGGTCACCAAATATGAACCTCAGAAATTAAAATTATCATCGATTTCTCATTAAACACATAAGAGCGTACATTCAAAGCATTGATATGCAAAATCGAATATGAAAATTGAACATCATAGAACTAGGGGGCACAGTACACTAATTTATTTATAATACATATAAATTTTATAAATACTCTCATATGAAAAAAAAGGGATTTATTTATTATAATCTTATATTTTTTTAAGATGCTTTAACAAAGGTTAATTTCAGATAACATAAGTTAACATAATCTCATCATCTCTTTTACTTAAAAATATATTTATATTTTAAAAGGTTATAAAAGTTAGTTAAATAAAAAATCTTTATTAAAATTTTTCCATTGCAAAAATAATTTAACTTTTAAATTTATAATTATAGAAACATCATTTTTCAACTCGCAACATTAAAATATTTTTTTTTTACTTTTTCCTACTTTTTATTACATGTATTTTGTTTCATGAAAAATGACATTTTAATAGAATATTATAAAAAAATAGCTTAATAAATAAAAAAAATCATAACTGTCTCATTTCAAAACTCTTTTTTTAACGCAAAAGATACAAGAAAAATATGAAAACCATAAAAAAAAAATAACCCACCATGACAAAACCTTTTGCAGAGCAATAAAAATAACAAAAAATAGCATAGCAGAAAATTTACTTTTATTAGTGTATATTATGTACAACACTACACAACATTTTTGCGGAAAAATAAAATATAAACAATCTGAGTAAACAGTGTCAATATCAGTCACATTACCGTAACATATCTTTGTGAGATTACAGATTTGTTACTGTATTTATGTATGTATTTTATTTTTTGTATGAAACTATGTGTGACTGATATCTTTGGCTTCGGTTTGTTGTCATGTTTGGTATATGAAATCAAATTCTTCAATCTAATATGTTAGGAAAATAAAACAAAGTTAAAAAAAAATTATCTTAATTTAAACTATTTAAGAAAAATATAATTTTGGTAACATATTTGTATGATTTCATTTGATTTATGTAATGTTGTCATATAAATCATGCAACATGGATATTTATGTATATGCAACTTCTTACAAAAAATTTGTGTTTTCTGTTGGTAATAATAATTACAATTATATTAAATGGATAGAAATTATTCACAGCAGTTGAACTTTTGAACAGTTAATTTGATGTCAAGGATATTCTCAAAAGACTGGATTTAAATTGTATATTATTTATAGATTTATATATCACTAAATTTAGTTCTAAAACTTGAAAGTCAAAATTTTGACAGGTGTCATATATAAGCAAAGTATGACAATAAAACAGCAAAAATTAACTAAAATAAACAAACAAATAAAAAACATCACAAAATTAAATAATGTTTTTGTAAATTTATTTGTAAAAAATTATTATATTAACTTTTATTTCACAAATATTTGACACATGTCAAAATTATATAGAAAGAAAATATTGCCTGGAGCATGAAATTTTTTATGCCCTGCAAGAATTCGCTTTACATATTTCTATTGAAGGTCAAACTTAAAACACTAAAAATAGATAATATATAAATGTAGTCATAGAAATTGATAAATTTAGAATTTTAGAAAGAGTTATAGAAGGATTGTATATTTAATGACGTATAAGATATACGTCATAAGAATATCTACAATTATTTTTTTTAAAATAAAATATAAATAAATCTGGAGTAACTAATATTAAGGCTGACAAGTACACATATTAAGCGCACGACCCCTGATTGTTATTGATTGGTAATTAAAGTATTTCTATTTGTGATTTGTCATATATGCGGTCTATCAAGCTAAGGGTGACCATATTTCTGGTATTTTAATAATTTTATGTATTTTTTTCATAATCTATAATTGTGTCGATAAAAATCAAAGTGCGTTATATCCAAAAACACGAAAAGTGGATATAACGCACTTTGATTTTTATGAACACAATTCATGCACATAAAATAAAATATCGGTAAGTTCAATGTGTCTCTGTCAAAATTCAATAGGTGCGTATCAAAATATCCTATCAATTACATCCTTGATTCCATAAAGATCAGAAAATTTGTATACCAATCTTGATTTTTTTTTTAACAAACTTATTCTTTTGAGTATTTTTCTTTAGCTGTCAGAAATTCAAAGATTAGCCCAATTTATAATCAGTAAAATGAGTATAAATATCAAATTTATTTCTAATATAAAATTACTAATAATATACACTAAATAAAATTCCAACCTCAAAATCAAAATCAAATGATCCCTTTTAAAAAAAATAAAATTATCCTTTAAAATTTTTTTTTTAAAGATCGGTCTAAAATGATAACGTATAATATAATGATTTCCTATCATTCAGGAAGTCATCTCTCCATCAACATACTCCAACAACAATTTTTTATTTTTATTTGCCTTAAGTTTCGGTTGATTTTTTGGTCATATCCTTAACCCTACAAAACTCATTGCCATTAGTCATCCCAGGAAAAAGTTGTTGACATTATTGAAATGATACTATTTATAAAAAGAAAATGTCTTCCTTATTTAAGATAATAAATAATTTATATATAAAAATTTTATGTACACATATTTTTAAAGGCAATTTATAGCCAACAAGGAAATACCAAATTCTAGGATTTATATTTCATCCTTTAAATTGGAGACTTTAATTTTAATAGCTGAACCATTTTTTTTGTTATATATTTCAGTTTAAGATTGTATAAAATTATTAATATATAATAAGAAAATTTGTAATTTTATTTTATATTTTTGTTGAGAAGGTAAATTTACATTAGCATTTTTAAGTTAGCTTTAAATTACAAAATATATTTTTCAATTTCTCATAATTTTTATTTTACTTTTTTGATTATGAAAAAAAAAACTGAATTGATCATTATTACCTCAATTAAGAAGCATTAAATATTTAATTAGAATATGATGATACTCTAGTCCTAGTGTTTTAAAGAAATAAAAATTTATCTTTGATAAATCCACTGAAGAACAATCTACTATAAAGTCCTTATCTGATGTATAATGGGCTAACTCGTAACGTTCTTTAATATTGATGTGATACTTATGATAATATCAATTATTGCTATTGAAATTGCCCGATTAGGACAGGTTTTTGATAATCTCTAATTGTCCATACGAGAAAAATACGTGAGAAATTGTCCATACGTTTGTTTATACATTAACTTAATTGGCAACTAAAAATCTTCCGAAAGAAAAACCAAGATATTGAAAAATGAATTTCCAACAGACAATATTAATTATTTCTGGACCTAGTCTAAGTGCACGAACAGAGTGACGCTATGATAGGTGCTGGATGCTGTGCTGTAGTGTGGTTGATGTTGCTTTTTATATAAAAATACACTACAGCACCGCTCATAGCTTCACTCTGTTCATGCACTAATGCCTTTAAGATTCAAACTAAAATTTCGAAGAAAACTTCAAATTGTTGTTATATTATTACCCATTATGTCATATTTGTACAATCGGAAAAGAATGTTTTTTCGAAAATTACATACATATTAAAAAATTATATGCTTAAATATATCCTGTTTAAGGATATATACGAGTTTATATACAAAAAATTCATATTATCGTAAATTTTCCAAGAAAATAAAATTATTATTATAAATATAAAATCAAATCCAATTGAAATGTTCACTATTATTGTCTATGTGTATCCTTCTTATACTATACAATAATCAATTTTTGTTAAGGACAAATTCAAAAAATAAGACCGAACCCATAATAAACTGTAATGTGTAAATAGACACACTATAGAACATCATTTTTATAGGATATAATAAACCCTATTTTCATTCTCTCTAAAAAATAAAATTTTTATACATAAGACCGATACCCACCCTTGTCCCAGCAAATATATACGCGATAATAACTTTTAACCATTATCAGGATATCCTTATACAAAACAAAAACTATTATATATTTATATTGTCCTTGATGTATCCCAAAAGAAAACTCTCATAAACAATTTAATAACAACAACAAAAAAATTGAATTTTTTCATTTATTTTAACTTTGGTCATTTTAACATTAAAACATTAAATTTGGTAAACAGGAAAATTTTAATTAATAAATAAAAATAATAATTTTCTTCTCTTCAAAAATTATTTCATTTAAATGTTTATCCTTTTTAATTTTATATATTAAAAATTTGTATTTAAATATTTGCTATACTTGAGAATTTAGTGTGGAAATGATCACAAACAAAATAAGAAAATGTTGTTTTAATGTTGTCGTCATATTTTTTGGTTAGGAGAGGAAAATTATCGTTAAACATGCGTACCGAATTAAATCAATGATTATGATGGATTTTCGAAATTTCAAAAAAAAATATGTAATACCATTTTTTTTTTGTGGGAAATTTATACTCCAACTATGAATGATTTAAAATTGGTTATCAGGGATACAAAAAAGGACATTTTTTTAAAGAGATCAATTTTCTCTCTTAACAAAATGACATTTTGAACGAAAGGATATTTTAAGATTATAATATTTCTGTGATTTTCTTAAATTTTTAGGATGGATGAAAACTGTCGCCACTGTCGAATTGTAGTCAATTAATTATTCGCTTGGAAAATTTGATTTTTCGTAACTCTTGTTTTTGTTATTTTTTTGTCTATACTATAATAAGAAAATTTATTATAGGTTTTTGATATGAAAATTTCTGAAATAAAATGTAGGTTATTATTATATACATAGAATTAAGGATGAGGAAAGGGATATATGTTAAATTGCTTATATATATATGATTTTCCTACACATATGGTATGTATATGTATGCCTATGTATATTTGTTTTATACGTGTACTTAAAAGTTTTCAACTAAAAAGGAAAATTGCGTGAAAAATTCATGTCAGTCGTGCAACGAATTCAAAACGAATTGAGAAATTTCTTGTATTTTTTCTTGCCTTCATATTATTTTTTTTTGGTTGGAATTGTTGGGAGGTTGGTGTATCTTGTGTGGGTCACCAATTTCGAATACTAAATTCTATAAGAAAACTGAAAATTTAATGGAAATTTATATTACATATACACATATAGTTATTATTATTAAAGAGTATTGAGAACATTTTTTTTTTCGGGCACTTAAAGGAAAATAGATTTTAGAATAGAAATAAATGAAGAAAATTAAATCAAGTTAAGACAATTTTGCGTACATGTTTTTGGGTTCTGTTTCTTATCTATACGGTCTGACATTGTACATAAATAAATAGACAAAATATTTTCTTCATTTTATAATTTTGAATAACCCTTAAAGTTAAATTTTTATTTTAGATTGTACGAAATATTGAGTAAATTATTTAAATATTTATTTAAAATTAAATGAAAATCAATTTTTGAATGAGTGAATTTTATCTTGAGCATATATTTTTTTGGGTATACAAATTGTTTTTTAAAAAAATTTCCCAGGTATACCACTACAATTTTAATTAATATAGTTACAACAATAATTATATTATAAGCAACTATTAACCTAAGGTTTTCTAAATTATACACGTAAATGTAATCAACCATGAAATTTTAAATGTAAAACAAAAAAAGTTTTTCTGGTAATTTCTTAAAACCAAAAAAAAAAAAAAAAAGAAAAACATTTCTTTCTTTATTAGTAATTTGATATTACATTTCCATTTATTTGTTTTTCTATTAATTTTACTTTGACAACCTATATTTTCATGAAATAAATCATATATCCAATTACATCCATTATCATTTTTGTTTGTTACATAGGTGATAATTTTGGAGAAACAAAAAAACAATAAGAAATTTTTGTATTAATTTGAAAGCAAACAAAGACGACGACAATTTGATTAATTCATAATTTGAATTGTATAAAATTACATGACATGTAATGTAAACCCTCCTCATTCATTGGAAATGGATTGCAGTCCTTGGGCTTATGGTCATTTTATCGTAATTTATTTTAAATAAAAATGTTTGGTCATTTATTTAAAATTTGGTTATTAATTAGTTTTATAAATTTACTTTTCCATGTTCACGCCATGTAAAGCCACATTGATAGAGGTTTCATGATGCTTTTATTACAATTTGGACCTATGACCCATTAATTTTCTAATATATAAAGAACCATTAATTTCTTTATAGTGACAAAATATTTAATTGCAAAAGACTAATTGCTTTTAATAGTGAATCATTCGTTGTCAGGAAATCGTCTCAACCATTAGCATTTTTCCGAGTCTTAAAACTATAATTACATATTGTAAGTTTTATTACTGTGTACTCACTCGCATTTAAAGCTGTTTCATATTAGAGCAACATCGGCGTCTCGGCGCGAAGTTGAACCCGAGACCTAATGCATTGAAGCATAGCATATTACCACTACGGCGCCGCCGCTCAGTTTTAAACTTTACATTGTATATATGTTCGTTTATAATTTGGGAAACATTTAACATTTAGTTTGGTTTAACTTAGGGCCCTTTAACTTTTGAAGATGGCCCTGATGACATGTTATCTATGAAGATACTTTTTTCTCAAAACTATCTTCATCATAATTTGTATAATGACATTTCTATTTTGTTTCCAGGACGATAATTTACTTTACATATGATAGCATTCTTTATCTTACATGGTCATATATGGTATACTGAGCACGAAGACGATGTATAGTTACTAAAAAAATAATATGATCACACAGTCAACTTGATAACCTTAAGCCAGAAGTTTGTATTGTAACTTTTTTAACATAATCGCTAAAATAGTTAAAATTTTATAAGCTATAAATCTGCACTTATCATTAAATTATATTTTAAATCAAATTGTAAAATAAAAACTCGGAAGTCGTTCTACATGTAAAAAATTTGAAAAATTCGCGTAATATTATCAACCAATAATTTTCGTGTTAATATTTAAGAAGATGATAGATGTCGCTAGGTAATTTTGAAAGACAATTTAATTCTGTTGGTATATTGAGTTGTTGAAATAGGTGGAAGTTTCTGTGGTATTGAAGAAATTATTAATATCTATTATTTATTTTGAGATTTTCATAGATGGAAATATGATAAAAAAAATATATATTTTATTTTGTGGAATATAAATTGGATGGTTCAAATCCTGAATATGACATTTATAAAAGAAAATACAAAAAATATTTAGCTTGCGCCGAATGTAAATAAAATTTAAAGCTTAAAAATATAATATAAAAAAATGGAAGGCAACGAAAAAATAAAACCAGAAAAGGACTCGTCGCTTTTTACATATTCCGATAATTGCGATATTAAAAATTAAGCAAAAGAATTTAAATATTTTCAACTTTATTCGATGAATTTAAGATTACGAAATTGAAATTTGGTTAATTTAAGAAAAGGCAAGTTTTTGAATACTTAAATCATTCAAAATTAATAATTGATTGATTAATCGATTATACTTCTAAAAAACGGTTTTAATGTCGATAAATCTATCGGTATGTTGCTACCCTTCAACGTTTCTATTTTGAATTTAATTACTTATTCCTGTCAAATAATATACTACTTAATTCAGTTTAGCATTAGCTCCTAACTAAGGTGGCCTATTAAATTTTGTATGATTTTATATTTTTCTTCATAATAAATATTTTAAATTTTCACAATTTTCATTAAAATATTCAATTTGTTTTTTGTTCTCTAACTTTACGCTTTGCGACCCACTGACTTTGGCGAAATGTAAAGAAAAATTGATTTTAACAAATTACATTCATTTAACTTATCTATCCATCATAAACACTTCCTTCCTACTTCCTAGTTATTCCTTAGCTCATTGTAAAATATATTTTTGAAAATATAAATACAGTGTTCATTCGATATAATCATCTAAGCTGATTTGAAATTTGTAAAAAAGTTGCTTTTGTAAAATTGTTGCTTTTATCGAATAAAGTCGTATAAAATAATTAATTTCAAATAATAAGCGGAATTTTGATGGCAGAATGTTCCACCAGCCCCAGACTATGATATCAGTTAAACTTGCACTATTTTCAGGTAATATTGAGTTGAAAAGGGTTGCTATAGGTAAATAATTATCTTATTTATTTTTACGCCATTTTCAACATATTTTAAAATTACCAATTTCTGCTGTATTGTCCACGATTTTCTATTAATTTTGTCCATTCAAACCAAGATTACCAAAAATTTCTTATAACGAACATACTAATATTAAAAATGATGACTATATCAGGAGTTGCTTATATCGAAAGTTTCTTATATCAAATGTGATTATATCGGGCGAACACTGAATTAAAAAACAAGAAAATATTTTATATTTTATAATTATTATACTTTTATTTACATATTTTTTTGCATTAACATTTATATTTTTTTTTTTTTTTTTTTTACTTTTTTAGACTCTTAAAACTTAATTATTTTATTTTATAGTTTTAATTTTATTTATTTTTACATTTATTTATTTTATATATAATTATTAAATTTTTCATAATGAATTTTTGTATTTTAGCTATCGCAAAAGTATTTTTTATATTTATATATTTTGAAGCCATTATTTTAACACTATATTTTTTTTTATAATATATTTTTAAATAATTTTATATAATTTTAATTTTAATGTAGTTTTTTATTACGTTTATTTAATTTTTTTTTGTAAAATTTAATTATTTATAATTTTACTTTTAATTTTTCTGTATATGAATTTGAATTTCAATATTATAACTACGATTATTATGGAATTTTAAATTTTTATTTTTAATGTTATTACATATTTTGAAAATTGTCGATATTTTTTTTATTTATTTATAATATTTTTTATAATTTTCCTATTATCCGAGTTCTGAATGAGGAAAAGTATTGATATCAAATAAAATTTTATGTATTTTAATGTAATTTTTGAACCTCTTTCGAATAATTTTGGAAGTTCTGTGAATGGGAACACGAATTAAATTTATGTTATTATGATTTTTTATTATGTAATTTATGCTGACAAATATATTTAAATAAATCAATTAATTTGTAAAACACAATAGTTTTTAATTATAATTTTTGTTTGGTAAATTAATTTATCTATTTTTATGTGGAAATAAAAATTTTGTTAAATAATTTTTTTAATTTTTTTTAAATTTAATCTATTCGTATATGATTTTTTTTTTAAATAATATGTTTTTTTTTTTGTAATACAATTAATTTTTATCACATAATTATTTATCACATAACATTATTTTTTTTTAATTAAATTAATTTTTTTTACATATTTACTTATATTTATATGACATTTAATATTATTTACATAATTCACATTTATTTATTTATTTTTAATGTTTAATTGAATACATAGTATTTTTTGAATATATTATATTTATATAGATATTTTTTTATGTATAAATTAATTTTACAAATCAAAAAACATGGAACATTATTTTGTCTACCTAGTAATGTCAATAAATTAAAATCAATACAGTAATGGCAGTAAATAAAAGTTAATGACAGTAATTAAAAGTTAAAATCGATATTAATATTTAAATTAATATTACTCTCTGCGGTACTATTAATTATTACAAATTTGACATCTTAACAGTCAGTTTGATTAAAATAAATATTTCAGTGTTTTAAATGTTGCTAATGACCTCATTTGATAACATATATTCCATTTCTGATTAGTGTGATTATAAATTACGCTGATTTGTTTGTAAAACCGTCATTTATATTTCGCCCTGGATTCGAAACTTACATAAAACTTCACAACATTACTTACGATCGGTATTACAAATATTTCGTAAGTAATTATTAGTAACAAATTATTAGACTTTTTTGGGGAATTAATCAAAAGAATCGTTTTTATGAAGCATATTTTATATAAAATTTATAATAATTTGCAGATTGTTACTTTTATTCACTAAGGATACAAAATATATTTAACAAAATTAAGTTTTTTTTTAACACTTTGATTGTCAAATAGAAGTAAAGAATAAATTTCGTCATATGTCAATGATATAACTGAGAACTGTCTTAAATTTATTTACAAAATTAAATATTTAATTTTGTAAATAACAAAACTAAATAATTATAATTTGAAATTGATAATAAATTTTCTACCAATTTGAACCAAACTTGCTCTAATACCAAATTTAAGTTCTTGAATACATCAGATTTGGTCAATATTTAGTAAGAGAGTTAAATATGGGCAAAAAGAATAACAAATTTTACACTTCTGCAATAATATCTGATATAAAACTATAAAATAATGAAACTTTAGAGGCTGAAACAAAATTAAATTATAAAAAGGTATGGTAAAATATCGTATACATAATAGAGCCTAGTTATCAATTGGTAAATCCATAATCTATAGTGCCAACGATACTCTTAGATCGTACTATAATTATCCTTAAAGTAATACCAGAGAAAATGGTGGTAAATTTTAGCGTAATCTCCACTTAAATTCTGATCAAATTTGAAGTTTTAGGACACCAGAGTTTAAATAAGAAATTTTACATTAAAAATTTATTGAACAATAATTAATCTCAAGCTAATATGACATAATTTCATTTACAAGAACAGAAAAACTAAATTTTAAAAGGATATTTATTCGTATTTACATAGACGCTCCATAAAATTCTTAAAATATTAAAATTAAATTAACATTAAATTAAATTTTCCACTAAAAGTTTTATTAAATTTTTAAAAATCTACATGAGTAAATTATAAATTATATTTATACATTCATTCTTAATTTTTTTATTAATTACATATATTTTAATATTTTATTTAAAAATTATTTTAATATTTTTTATTGAATTAATTAAATTTATTTATATATTTTTATATCAATATTAATAATAATAATTTATTCCCTAATTAAATTAATAACATGTCATGTTTTATGTGCTGCTATTAATGAAAATATCATTCCAAGGATATTAATATATGTTTTTTGATTCGCTGATGATGTTACTGCTGATGCTGATGATTCACCTAAATGATAAAAAAGAAAATATAAATATTAAATAATTGATTTAATTGAAAATATTTTAATAATTTGATTCAGTAGGTTCATTTTGGTATGAAAGACTATTTTGAATTTTTAATGTAGCTTGAAAATAAAATTAAATCTTCTTAAAAAGTAAAGCTATAGAAAAACTATGAAGAGTTAATAAAATTACAATATACTCAAAATTTGGTAAGGCTAGAAAATACTGTACTTCTAGGTATAATACTATCAAAAAGTATCCTTTTTCTAGGTGTTTCATACGACTCGCAAGGTTGCTCCATTAGGTCATGCCTAGAAAAATTGATATTTACTTGGAGAATTAAGGTCAATGAGAATAAATGTACACATTTAACTTTCACACTGCGAAAAGAAACTTGTCCACATATAAAAATCAACGAACGAACAAACAATACATCAAAGTTCTAGTGTGAAATATCTTGGTATCCATTTGGACTGACGTGGAACGATCATATAAAAGCAAAATCATCACAAATGAAGATCAAAGCAGCAAGTAATATGAACTGAATCTTAAATAAAAAATCTATAGTTAGTCTATCAAATAAAATTCTGCTCTATAAATCGATCATCAAACCAATCTGGACCTACGGGATTCAACTATGGGGAACAGAATCTCCTTCATATATTGAAAAACTAAAACGGAATCAATCGAGGGTACTGAGAACTATCACAGATGCACCTTGGTATATGAAAAATGACAACATCCATAAGGACTTAAAAATACCCAAAGTTCAAGAGGAAATCCGCTGTATCGCAGTAAAAAATACCTGTCGAAACTAGAAAATCACCCAAACATTTTAACAAAAAAAAATTTATTAACTAGATGACACCGTCTTTTGAAAAAGAAAAACGATATAATTCAATTATTGTCATAAAATCAATTAAGTAACACGCAACAATTGAAATTTCTATTTATATCAATCTGAATAATGGTCTAATATTAACAAGAACATCTCTCACTTTAGTCTATAAGATTTGAATTTGACTACTTATTGTTAGTTACACCTAGTAAGATACAATAAATTATTAATTTACAAAAAGTATCCTTAATAGTAAATGTAGCTAATCACATGTCGTAATATTAGAAATTCGCAAACTCTATAGGTCAAAATTAAGAATATTTATATTAAAAAATTTTGACTATTAAATATTTCATTTTAATTATATCACAAAACTTGTTCAACTTTAATACAATTTTTGAAAAATAATTTATTAATTACGTCTTTGAAATTTTCGGCATTAAGAACTTTTAAGTGAAAACTTTTAAAACTTTCTGAAAAACTTATATAGACAACATTATTCATTCCAACCAAAAAAAAAAAAAAAAGGAAAAAACCAATTTATAACCGCTTGTAGAAAGTTTTTCCTTAAAAAAGCCCAAAAAATCAAGATAATTTAACAAAGTTTATCAATATATTTGCTCAAAAAAAAAAAATTAAATAAAATTCCTATTTTCTTTTTTTTATGTTAAAGAAATTTTCATACAATAAATTATCATATATTTAAAATGGCTTCATTTATTAAAGGAAATCTGTCTTTGATGGGGACCGTTAAAAGCATTGGTTATATATAACTATATATATGTTTGATGGCAAAGTGATATTGTGTCATAATAAAACAAGACATCCAATTGAAACCTATAATCCATATATGCCTTGAAAAAGAAAAATGACGACAAAAAAAAGAAAATTTATTGTAAAAAGGAAATTTTTATTTAAACAAAAAAAAAAAAAACTTCAAAAATTCTTATACGATCAAATACCTTCCATAATAAGCGAACATATTTCAAATTTATTGAAGAATAAATTCCTATTATGAAATTCAAGTTTGTCGTTAGTTATTCTTGTTTGTAGTACATATAAAACATTTTTTTGTTGTTCCTTTCTTAAAAACAGGATATCTTTAGAACTTTATATAGAAGAAGATGAGGATCTATCTATAGATGATAATATGGGATGAAAGAACTTCAAAAGATATTCAAAAAAATTCCTTTAGAATAAAATAGAATTTAATGTTAAAAATTTATTAGACACAATTATTATTTATGGATAAATTACTATTGAATTATGGAAATATTTGCCTACCCAGGGTCAATTTATTAAATACTATTCTCGGGAGTCGGGACATTGGAAACTATTTAAATTATTTTAAACTTATCATATTTCTATGTTCTATCTGCACTTTCCACTAAATTTGTAAATACTTTTACATCATTTTATAAGAATTATTATACGATTTTGTAAAAATGAAATGACCCTAAAGAGAATGAGAATTATATACGGCTTTAAAAATGAAGTATGTCAAATAGGAGAAAAAATGAAACTAGTTCTGGCAATAATATTGCAATTTAAGGTTTAAACTGATATTGATATCATAATTCTGATTATGATATTGTTTTTTGTTATTATTTTTTAATTTTCATCGAATTGCCATGTGATAATGGAGGAAAATAGTAGCGTACTTTTAAGATATATGAAACCTAATGGTACTTCTGGTACTGGTATAACATGATAATTTTATTGCCTATTTCTTATTATTATTGTCAATTATCAGGAAATGATGGAGGGACGTATTAGCGTTCTTTTCAGAACTGTGAACGTCTATGTTAGTGGCAGCCTGTTAATTCATGTTTAAATGTTTTGTTTTTCTGATATTTATTCTTATTTAATTATACTTCTATTAAGCTGCTGTATCTAATAACTAACATTTCTTTGTTTTCGGTGATTGAAATAACAGAGGTCAATCCACAGTGTTTTTCACAACATGTGTAGAAAGTTCAAGAACGCTTAAAGAATAAAGATATCATATCTATTTTGTTAATGGAGGACCTACGAAGAATATTTCTCTTTAAATTTGCTTTCGCTTATCCAAACAAATAATCAAATTCATTCAATCATCATAACCCCACATTTCCTTAGCAACAGGAAGAAGGCACTTTCGTCTATGATTTATTACGATTAAGATATCAGATAAAAAACTTGCACAGTTTCGATTCATTTAAAATATTAATATTGTCTCTAAAATAAGCTTGGATAGTAATTTTTTTATTTATATAAAATATTAGCCATACATCGATTAGCGAATGAAAAAATAAGTAAATTGTTTAATTTGAATATACACTATATGTAATACGATTTATTGAAACTCATTTTTTTAAAAATTATTTTTACTAACCCAGAAAAAATATAAAAAAATTATGAAATTTTATAAATTTCAATATTCATAATATATTTCTAAATTTGAATTAAATTATATTAAATATGGTAATTATAGTAATCTTAAATCCAAGGAGTGTAATTCGATTTAAATAGAAACATTAATCGTCTTATCGATAATTTAAGAACTCAGCAGTAAAACTCATCAGTAAAAGTTATTCCACAAATTTAAATACTCTTCCTTATCGGAATCAGTATACAGAATAATATAATCAGATAAAAGTCGTTCCCTCATACGTTATTTAATAATTCAGTAGTCACCGTTTTTATATATACATTTTTATATGTTAATTATATGTTGACTGGCTTCGTATTAATTATTACATGTCATTTAATATTTCCAGCACAATTTCAAAATAAAATTTATGATATTCCAGGAAATGAGATTTTTATTTCATAAAATCGATTTCAAATTAAGATTAAATTGTAATTATAAAAAATTCTTCTCTAAAGATTCTGTAAATATTTAATTTTCTACACAAAGTCATTTTAATTATTTCTACCTAAAATACATAAATAATTTTATACATTTTATAATATCCTGATTTTATTCATTTCAATAAAAAAATTAAATAAATATCAACACAGAAGATAATATTCAATAAAGGATATAAAAAAATCTATAAATGTATCATATACCAAGTAAAGGACACCGTATGACATCATATATTAACTTACCATTTATGATATTTAATGTGACAGTTACACTAGGACTATTTGATGGGCTACAGGTGTAGTTACCGGTATGGTATTTTTTTGCAACATCAATGATTAATGAACCAATCTGGAAATAAAAAAAATAATATATAAATGAATTTATGAAAATATGTCAATTGAGAAATTTTTATAATGTTTGCTTTAAGCGGGATTTCATTAAAATATAAAATTTTATTTACAACAACCAATATTAATATTTTCCATTTTCCATTTTTCATTTTACATTTTTCATTTTTTTTTTTGGTAAAAATTGAAAAATGCCTGAAGTTTTTCAGTTTTTTATTTTCGTTTAAAATAATGTAAATAAAATCAAAAAAAATAAAAATAAAATAAAAATAGAATTACATTTGCTTTAAAATTCTATGGAAAATGTTTTACATAAATTTTTATGTTGAATTTTAATTTACATATTTAAATATATTGTTTTTTTTTTTTTTTTGTTATTATATATTTTTGATTCTATTTGATATCACAGGCAAAATTGTTATACGAAGAATGCTCTAAAAAATTCTATTTAATATTTTATTTAGAAATTAGTTAGGACTTTGATTTAGAATTTAAACTAATAAGAAATTTGATAATATTTAAAAGTAAAGGCCCAATCGTAATGTGGGCGCAAACCTTTAGCGCAAATTTTGAAAATTGTTCAACATTTGGAAATCAATTTAAGCAAACACAATGCTAGCGGTCACTGCTAAGGAAAAAAAAGCTACCGCTGAGATTGAACAATGTTCAATATTAACCGCCAGCGCTAGAAAATTTTAATAAAGGAAGCGAATTTTAAATTTGACTGACATTTTTGCTAGTGACATTTTAAATAAATAATAAATATTTCACGCAAAAAATATAATAAAATATAATTTTCTCAACCACCGCCACCGCCAGAATTGCGTTTGTACTGGATTTGTCTTGGCGGGGAAAAGAAATCTACAGCTACCGCTAAAGATTTGCGCCCACATTACGATTAGGCCTTAAGAGTGAAATAATATTTAATATCTTTTTAATGAACTTTTCAATTAACCTCGTTAAGCCTGGGATACATAGTTTCTATCAGTTCAGTTCAGATTCAATTCGACTCGATTCTATTCGACTGGTTAAGAAAATTGAACACATAGCTATCAATTGCAATCGAATAAATAATATAATATTTTTTTTTAAACTGTTAAATGTTATTCCTCCTGAGATTTCCTTCAGTTTGGATTCGCAAAATTCCAATCGTTCTAAACTCTTTCGATTCGATTCATTACGATTCTACCTATGTGTCCACTCAATCGATTTCCCATACAAAATATATGAAGACGTTAAATTTAAACATTACTGAACGAATCGAAACTATGTAGCGCACCGGTTAAACTGCATATTCGTATAATAGCAACCATGATAGAAAATTCGATATTAACCAGACAATTTGCTTATTAAATTTATATATTAATATTTTTCTATAGTCCTTTTTCGATTTAAGTGGCTAAAGGCAAGTGAGTTTTAATTTTGAATCCAACAAAACTAACCAAAAATTATAGAAAAACAAATAAAAATTATATATTTGCCTGTGACATTTTTTAATATTATTACATATATATAAAAAATATTTGAATTTTTCAACATACTAAAACAGGAGGATAATAAATTAAATAACATTGTAACATAAAATCAATAAATTAAATAATCAAAATAAATTTATATATAATTCTATACCGACCGTTGTTTGTTCTGATCCATCCTCTGCCATTGGATCCAATTCACTTTTATCCATTTGCATACGAATACCACGTGAATTTGTATCAGTTAATTGTTTAGCACCATGTGACCACATTATATAAATTGGTGGTTCTAATGCACCACGTACAATACAACGTAATACAACAGTACTGCCAGCTTTAACATAACGATCTGGTTCACCAACAATTTCACTCTTGGGAACTAAAATTGATAAAAATTGAATAAAAATTAAAAAAACCAAAACAAATAAACAAATATTTAAATATAAGAATAATTTATGCTAAGCTTTAAAGGATTTAAAAACTTGGATATATTAGGTATATAGAAAGCTTAGATATCCTTTTTATAAAAATCGACCAAAGTTACTACTTAACTATGTTTTTTTTTTGTATAATAGCTTTCAACCAAAAAACAGGACATCATACGCTTATACGACTTCGAAATAAGTAAACTTTATGTATCCCATGAATAAGCAAATATATTCAATCTTTTAATGTCGTTTTTTTCTTTAGTTTAGTTTCTTTATTGTGTTTGTAGTAGCTTAAACTATGTCTGAAAATTATTTTTCATAATACAAAAGAGTTTTTTAGGATATCTTTTAAAAGGATGAATCGTTGTATAGTAGTATTTAAAAGGATTTTTATCTAAAGTGTAATAGGAAAAGTATTTTATGTAGATTATATTTTGTGTTTTAAAATGTTATAAGACGACAGAAATGACTTTTACGATTTCAAGACTGTATTAATATTAATATCATTTTTATCACAAAAATATATTTAATATTGAAATTTTTGTTATTATTATTCAGTACTAGGAAACAAATGTAATTGTATTAAGAAATATATTTCAAGAAAAAGGATTTTATTATCTCAATATATTTCCATCAATTAAGGTTTTTCATTCGGTTTTTTATTATATTTGAAATTTGAAATTTATTTAACAAAAATATTAGAGTTTTATGATATTTAAAAAATTTACAATTATAAAAATATCCTTTTTTAGATTTTTAAATAGAATACAAAAATTTAATGCTTTCTTTCTGAAATTCAAAGTATTTCAAATTAAATAACAATTTGAAAAGTTGTTCTATAATAAAACCTAAAATTTAAATAAAATTTCACTAAAAATTTAATAATGATAACGATTTCTATCATTTACAATCATGTTGATGCCGAAATATTTTACAAATCTTGTAATTATTAAATGTAAATCTTTTATCAATTTACAACTTTTACAAAATTTATATAAAAAATAACTTAGTGCCAATAAAAATTTAATGAAATATTTGAAAAGTTTTTACACTTAACACTAAAATTGAAATATAATTATTTGTATATAAACTTACCAACTACTTGAAGATATACTCTGGCACTAATTTTTGGCTCTGTTGATACTTGGCATTCATATAATCCAGCATCACGAGCTTGTACATATTTTATTTGTAATGTCCAAAATTTATCTGGCTGTTTTAATGCTAAAAATCTTTGATCTGCTATAAAAACAGCTCTGGAATTTATCCAACAAAAATTTGAAAATAAAAAGAATATTATTAAGTATATAATTGCAATTTAAAATATATTATATAAAAAAGTTTTTGTAATACTTTAAAGATATAGAGAAGAAAAGTTAGCATTACACGTACATTTTCCGGTAGATTTTCTAAAAAAAACTGAACTTTAGTGTTTCCAAAAAATTTAATAACATTTTTAGTCCAATTTAAATTATTGTGTCTAGTATTTAGTAATATGTACATGAAAATTTTGAGTGTTTTGACATCACATTATATAAATAACTCAAGAAGCTGATAAACCCTGCTTTAAGTCAAGCATCCCTCAAAGCTTTGAATTCATATTCCTTTAAATCTAATCTTGCATATGGAAATGCTCATCCTCGCTCAAGCAATTGGCTACAAACAACAGAGTTACTCTGATGTGGTTGCTGCGGCATGAGGGAATAAGCGGTAACGAAATTGCCACAAAACTAGCTACGACAACAGCTGACCGGCCCCGAACCCTTTGGCGGCAGGAAATAAAGGAATGGGATAAAAAAGATAAATAAACAGCCTGGGTATTCTATTAACTGACCAAATATTAGTAGGGTAGGCACAAAAGATCTCTTTAGATCGCAGTGTATGGAAGCGGAGATTCGTATTTCTGCCTTAACGAACCCTTTATAATCTAATCAAATCTAACCCTGCTTCAAACGGTCCCGGAAAATGCTTCCATTGATGAAATGAAAAATTATAGCAATAAGTGAAAAATTTATCGGTTACATAGACACAAGGAACATTAATTTTTATATAACCTGTCACAATAATAGCCTATAAATTTATGTTGGTTCGGATCAAACATTGTGTGTAAGTTTGAGCCTTTTCGGCTTAGTAGTTTCAGATTTTATCATTGATTACGATTTTAATCTTTTATCTTCTATTTTTATATATTTTTAATGAATGTTCTTTGTATAAATGTAAGATTGAAGATGGAAGATTATAATCATTATCAATGATTAATGATTTACAATTATTTATTTTGAAATATGTTTGTGGAGGACCAAGGTCACGAACTATATAATACTGATTGCGATTAATCCATAACTCACAAGTAATTACTAATAACTCTGATTTTATTTTAATTAAATTCATACTTTAAAATTGTAGTTTTTATGAAAGCAGAACATGGATCGCAAACAAGAGGGCCATTGACAAACTTCAATTTATTCATAGAATATAGAGCACAACTATGAAAAATAAAATCTGATATGGAAAGGTATCAATCACATACCATACAAATTATCATAATTAATCTCATTCGCATAGAGCGAACACTAAATTGGAATTCGTTTAAAAAATATTTAGTAACACAATCAAAACTGACTAATTTTGTGAACTCTAGTTTTAGACATTACGAATAGAGATTTTTCAACTATATTCAAAATGATTTACGATATTATAATTTATGCTAAAAAAAATAGTAATTAATTATTAAAATTATATTTTCACTAAATCTAGTTATTTAATTTAGATTACCTCACACTAATATTTATGAAATTCAAATAAATTTGTTCAAGATTTTATATTTATTTATTAATTATTATTTCTTTGATGATTAATAATTATAAAATGAATTAACATAATTGCAAATTTTTCATTAGAATTCAATTTAAAAGGTAAAGTTAACAATGGCAAATAATGTTCTATACATTTCTGTTAATTTATTTGATTTAAATATTTAATGGAAACATAATTAAATTTACCAGATTTAATACAAAAAAAATATAGGAATAGATAAATCATTAATCCTAAATGAAATTCTTTAAATTCTTAATGCCAAATTCATAACACTTTATGTAATGAGTACAATTTGAAAACTAAAGTAATTATTGTCAATTCAATAAACTTTCCAGACTGTTCTATGTTTCTTAATGTTTGATTCATTAGTTCGAATATTTAAAATTTTGAAATCCACAGATAAAATTATGATTGTCAAAACATAACAAAAAATTTCATTGAACTTGTTTAATTATAGGTAAAATTTCATTATAGAAAACTTTATATTAAATGATTTTACGAATACAAAGCGACTTTATTTCAATACAAAAATAACACAAACTGATTAGAAAATATTACAATTTTCATTGAAAATTTATATTTTTTTCCTCATTGTTTTAATCAAATAAAACACTTTCATTTTATATTCCAATTCAGGAAAAATTTCACTTCATCTGTGATGTTGTTTACCGAAATTTTAGCAATTTCCTTGAAAATATCTGATTCAATTTATTATTTATTCTTAATTCAAAAATCATATATAAATATCAGCAGATATAGAAATATCATCAGCCATACAACTAAATATTAAATTAAGATGTCCTTTTATGTATATACAGGGTGGAGCATTTACTGAATTTATATTATTCCATTAAATGGTCAAGTAATTTGTGGTAATCTTTTGAATCATTAATAATGTAAACCACACAAAATATTCTGCATATTCTTTTTGATAAATGGCTTTTAAAAAATTTCATGAATCACAAATGAAAATTAATTCTTATATAAATTATCCTTTAATTTGGAATTGAACTCATTAGAAATATGAATTTTTGTCCTTTTTTTTAAAATAAATAAATACTTTTTGCCTCGTTTCTCGTATTGTTCTCAGTCTTCAACTTTTTCGTAATTTGAATCTTAATTCAAATTTGATGAAATACTGCAATTATTTGTAATTTTTTTCAAAATATATAAACCACCCTGTATTATTTAAACTACAATAGAGACAAACCATTGTTTATTCACCACATTCATTTATCATTTTGGATATCCTTCCGGAAATATATTTCGGAATGTTAGTTCTGTCCAGGTTTATTGTTGAGGTTTTTCTAGGTCTGTCGATTTTTATTTTTTTGGTTTTATTTCCAGGGTGTAAATGGATAATGTTTATAGACAAAATTGTATTTTGATACGAAATTTCGAGGTAAAATTATATTTTCGAACAAAATTGATATATAGAATTTGTATTGCTGGGCAACATAATTGGAATAATAATAAAAAGATTTCATTAGAGAATACACCTTAAAGTTATGTTATTATCAACTCCAATAAATATAAATTTGTATGTATAAGAAGTTTGTAATGCCGTCTGATAACTTCCTTAAACCGTACGACGTAGAACTATTTCATGATTTATATTTTTTTACTTTTTAAATATTAAAATTTAAATTATGGCTGACATTTTTATACAAAATCAGGTATGACTTTGATAATTAAGTTGTTCTTTAAGTTATTTCGTAAGTTTTCCTTTCTCAATTTTCCATTTTTTGATTTATCTCTCTTAGCTATTAATACATAAAATGGAGATTTAAAATTCGTAGGTCTTAGAGACCACATACCACGATACTTTGATCTGGATATCATGATGGATCTCATAATTGGTTTATGGTTATTCCTTAGAGTATCATTTGGTTAATAAAACAATTTTAAATATAGATTTATTTTTGATATTTTTCATATTTATTATGTAAATTATTAAATAAATTTGGCATTTAAAAATTTAAATGTTTACCATAAGAATTTGTATTATTAGGAGGCCACAAATAATTTATAATTTATTATGCTGAAGTTACAATGTTCGCTTTCATTTCGCTCTCAATACGCAGTAGGTGTCAAAATAAAGTTGATATGTATGAAATTGTATGATCGCAACCGTTTCGTTCTCATTTCGCAACTACAGAAAAAATTGTAACTTTCAACTTTTTCACTGTAGTACTCGTTGATGTGTCAAAGTAATTTAAACTGTAAACAAAACAATGTTTATAGAAAATTCAATAGACGAAGTTAAAAAGTATCCAATTTTATACCAAAAAGTGACTTAAAACTGACATTTAAGAACAAATTAAAATTTTCAATTGTGACTACTGCGTAAATCTGTGAAATGGGACCGAAATCACAGCGAAATAAAAACGACATTGTAACTCCAGCATTATGAATATAATTTGAATTGATATTTTTTCTATATATGATTTTATCGCTTTTGGAATTATGAATAATTAGAGATTATTGAATATTTAATTTAAGTAGAAAAAATTTTCCCTTAATATTTTATCTGTGAACAAGATTGATGATTAAAAATAAAAACACTGATTTATTTAATTTCATCAAAACTAACCATATAATCCTAAACAATTCACAATAAAGCCATTATTACAAAACCTCTGTCCATTAAAATAATTTATTTTTCAACTTTGATAAATTATCTATAAATTTCGTAAAATAAATCTTTATAAAATTTATATTTATCTAATTTTCAAAATATTCCAATTACATATTTATAATGATGTAAAGGAAAATGATACATTTTAATATCTTTTATTTTAAGTAATTTTTCAGAGTTGACCGAAATTCTTTGGTTACACAAAAAAATTATATAATTAATCTTACAAAATGTCAGTATAGATAGATGCATATATGTAAGAATTGTTTTTATGATAACAAATTTCTTAATTACCTGTCAACAGTTAGTATGTGACCATCTCGAACACGAACCCATGATACTGATTTATTTCCTAGTTGTTTTACCTGGAAAAAAGAAAATATGTATAAGAAAATTATAGAAATAATAAGAAATAACATTAATATTAAATTGGGCAGAAAGGAAAATGAATAGAAAAAATAGAAAATAAGAAAATTTGTAAATTAAAAATAGAGAAAGAAAACTATAAAAATACATAGATTATCTAATAAATTAGAAAAATCTGTAGGTGTAACATTTTATTTGTTGTGGTTTAGCACCAAAGGGATTGAAGTTTTTATTTAAACATTTTCCTTTTTTATTTTTGATTAATGGGATTTCGAAAAATTATTTTCATATTAACAAAGTTTTGGTGTATCCGTAATAAAATTATATTAATTACATTTTATCGATTTTTAATATAATTATTGAATAAAATGAGAACAGTTGCTTAGTGTTATGCTGAGATGTATATGGACTGTTTTGAACCATATGTCAAAATGAAACTTTAAAATTCATTGATTCTCTAAGTTGTTTTTAACTTTAAATGGCTATCAAATATTAAAATTTTCATTATAATATAATTTTAACATTAAGATAATTACTGACAGTTGAAGTAATTTTTCGGCCATTAAATGTGTTGTGTAAAAGTACACTACATTTTCCTATTTTCTTTAATTCTTTTAACCATTTGTTTATATTAGACCTTAAATTAGCATGCGTATATACAATACAGGCGTGAAAGTTCTCCAAAGCACGGTTTAAGGATGTTTTGACTAATACAATTTAATTTTTAATAAGGTTGTATTAGTGTATTAATTGAAATAAGTAGCCGCTATGACGTTAGAAAGTAAACTATACTGAAATTATTATGATAAAGTAAAGGGTCATTTTTGGTGAATGCAGTAATAAAATCAAGGAAAACCAAAGTAATTGTCATTTGTATTCTTACTTCTTCTTAAAAATTATTCATTCTACCAACGGTAAGGATTTGTGTAGTCATAATAACAAATAAAGAATTGTAAATCAGTTCACTAGGAATTAATCACCACAAGAGCTACTGAATTACTCTGATAGCAGTGTAAAAAGTAGTGTAAAAATAATAGAAATAAAATAAAAGACTAAATTTAGCGAATGATAAAACCAGATTATCTGAAGAACATCAGAAATAAAGGATTTTTAAACAAATGTATTATTTCAAAATCAAAACCCATTTTTTCAATATAAAAATCGGATGTCAATGTGAAAATTTCGATTATCATATCATTATTAGCTAGTTTTCAAGTACCAAATAATTAAGTTTAGCAAATTTCAGAATTTTTATTTATTATTTATTTGATGTAATAACAAATATTAAAATATATTTCAGTTTTAAATTACAAATTAGTTCGGGAACTTTTACATAATTATTATTAAGTTAAGTTTTAATTCTGTAATCTCTAAATATTCCTATATTTTATTACAGAGGCAAATGATGTAATAATATAAATCATTTATTTATCTAAACTTACAATGATTGATGTTTTTTTTTAAATTAAAATTTTTTATGTGAAAATATAATTATCAATATATCAATCAATTTGTCAGCATTTAAAATTTTATATAAATTGGTATCCAAAAAAACTCTCTTAATTGTAACAATTTATATTCAACTATTTTGGTGATACTCTAAATGTTATAACGACGAGAATGTACATTCATCCAATACCATTTGATTAAAATTACTAAGATTATAGTGCTGACAATATTGAATCTCTTCATTGAGTAGTTTTTTACCTTAGTATTATACAAATCTGTCAAAAAAACAAATTTCTTTATTATTAAACTCGCCGGGCTGTTTTTAACCTAATGGAGGAATTTCATATCTTCTTTACTTATTAATCGACAAAAATCAACCAACCAAAAATTGTATAGACAAAAAAAATATTTATAATTTTAATTTTCATAATTTTCTTGATGGTTTTTTTCTTAATTGGAATATACTTTTCAATTTACTTTATTATTTATTTATTTATTTTTTTCACTTTCTACCTGACTGAGTTTATTTAATAAACGGCAATGTGATCTGAATTAATGAATATTTATAAGTTCCTATACGTACGTACATAAATGGTCGTCCTTTTACTAAAAAAATAAAAATATAAAATATTTCACAATATTTATATACATTTTCCTCTACCTAGAAATTAGTAACTCATTTATTAAAAAAAAATACTGACGTTTTTCTAAATAACTGAAATTTTTTATCCATAACAAAAATTAAAATTCTAGTAGATAAACAGAAGCTAAAAATATAGTACATAAGAATAGCTAATTTGAATACAAAAAAAGGGTTGATAGCTATACAAAATGAAAAAAACATAATTATGCTAAAATGGCAGAAAGGACGAAAGAAGAAAAAAACGAACAACAAAATTAAAACATTTTTATTATTTCAATTTGAATATTTTTCAATTATTTTATTTTCATTTTCTTGACTGTTTTCCGTGCGATGTTGATTCAATTAATTGTTGGTTTGTATTTCGAATATTAATCCAATATTACCACCGCCTACATACATAGATATATATAAATAGTTTCCATAAATTTTCTTTTTTTTTATTTGCCACATAAATATGTTTTTATTAATTTTTCCTTATGCATAATTCTTCAATAAAAATTACCAATACGAAATAAAAAAATTACACTAAAATAAAACAAAATATGAACAGCTGTAACAGAATGGCCCGTTGTGTTGCATTGCAGCAAATTAAAAGTCATATTATAATATTAAATAGTTATGTATTTTTAATAACATCGAAATTTCCTCTAGACTAAATTCACAGTAATTGTGACATTTATAGAATATTTAGTTTGAATTTGTTAATTTATTTGAAGCTAGCCAAAAGTTTTTGTCATTATTGAACGTACTTTAATATCGCCATCCCTCTTAAAAATATTGTATTAACGTAGTCATAGATTATATTAGAGTTAATTTACAGAAACAGTCACTGTCGTAATCGATGCAACCATATGGTTTTTTTGTGATTTCCATTTCCTAATCATATTCATCATGGCCCCGACCCGTGCTATCGATAAAATGGTGCTTTTGAATAAGTGACACGGAAGCGATATTACATATGTAATTTTCTACTTTATCATATTCGCCTTCACAAAATTTACTTCCTGGGGCCTCCGATAGTCCAAGTCTGTGTAGATTTTTTAAGTTTCCAGTGTTCTGAATTTGCTTCTATTTATTCAATGAATTTCATTAGGTAGTAACTAGTTTCAAATTAACTAGGTATGAACATCTTCGAATTACCTAACTGCCTTCTTGTATATGTTTTTTGGAATCTCGTAATTTGGGCCCTTGAAAGCTACCTAAGGTAGGTAACCAAGCGACTCTAGTCCTGTTCATGTCTTATCTGCTTCTTGCTTTACATAGACTTTCGCTTCTTCCATTTCCTCAAATCCTACATAGTATTACCCAGTTTTCCCTACCTAACGTTTTTAAAGATTGAAGACAGTTCAATAAAAGTCTTTGGTATGAGTCCAGAGTATTATGGGCAGTCTGGCTGTATATTGTGATAAATGTTTTTACGTAGGGTATTATAGAAATAACATAGACAAATAAAATTGTTATTTCTACAATTGTTCCTGACATTAGTTAACGATGAAACTTGTCTATTTATAACAGGTAATAAATTTTTGGCTTTTTCTGACTAATACGTTACCTGAATATACTCTCCACATAATTAAAATTAGTAAATTTTGTAATATAAAGATCATTTTGTAAGTTGCTACTAAAACAAACTTAATCAACTTAAAAAGAAATTTCTTCAAATTTTTTTTTCAGTGTATTTTCTTTTTTAAGTTAAAAATTGTTCTCTTAAATTTGTTATAAAAAAAATTATATTTCATTTTACGTTTGTATAAAAATAATGTAGGAAATTTGTAATTTCCTTTTTAAATTCACTTTTGTTAAATGTATACTTCAAAAAACTTCTTAATTATGAAAACTTTATTTTTGTATATTTTAATATTAATTGCAGCATATTTCCTTACAAAGAGTTGTTTTTTTAAATAAATGGTTTTGGTTTCTTTCAAATGATTCTGACGAAAAAAAAAATAAAGAAAGATTTAAATTTCCGAAAACGTAAAGAATAATATTAGCTAATTTCAGTTATTTCTATTTTGTAAATTCATCAATCCATTATGACACATTATTAGTTATTACATAAATTCTTAACCTATGAAATTTTAGAAATTCTCGTATATAGAAAGAAAAATCTATTGATAATTAACAAATTAGGTAAATTATCTATCAATGGATAAAAATTGTTTTAAAATAAAACGTTTCGTAAAATTAATAAATTTTTGAAATTATGTTAATTATTTATATACTTTTCTTAAAATGTATAGTGTTAAAAATTAATAAGCACAAAATTTATAAATAAAAATTTAAATATAATTTTTTTTATACAAAAAATAAATTTTATATATAATTAATAAATGAAAGGAGCAACAAAACAGGATAAATTTAACTTAATTTTTTTTTTATATTATTTATTTATTTATATTAGAATATTTACCCACCCTACAAGGTAGATAAGCGTGTGTTCCAATTTGTGTAGTTACATTTGTTATTGCATGTCCTTCTAAATATGGTTCAGTAAAACGTGTACTTGATCCTTGTTGTTGTTGGATTTGTTGTGCTGGTATTGGTATATTTTCATGTACAATTATGTTTGATTGAACAAATTCTGAAAATTGAAGAAAAAACATTCAATTAATAAAATTTAATTAAATTAATATTAAATTATTATGAAAATATAATTTATCGGTTGAAATATAATTTACAGATTTCAGATATTTATAAGATGATTTAAGCTACAATGAATTAAATCTATCATACCATTTCTAATATAATGTCAGAATTATCAAAATTGCAATAAGAATGTGTAAATGTCTTTTGATAGAAGGTTTCTACACAACATTTTTGGTCCTATAAACATTGATGTATTAAATACTTAAATACTTGCTTATTTCATACAAAAAGAATGAACAATATTATCTGAATTGAAAATAAATTCTTGAATAAAACACCGGACATTTGAAAGAATTTGCTCAAGAAGTGTATGGACTGTTAAATAATGAGTTATAATTTTGATAATATCATTATTTTCGGTACTATCAATCAGAGTTTAATTGAGAATTCCTTTTATAGTTTCATAGCATATTATTTTGACAGAGATTAGATAAATGTATAAATCAAAAACATAAACTCTTTTACCGGACAGTTTAATTATATATGATTGTGATAAATTTAAATGTTAAAGAAGTGTTAAATGTTGTTTCTATTTAATTAAATTTTACCCAACATTTTACCTAAATTTTACTTGTAATATCTTTATCGTCGGGTGCGTTCTTAAAAGCATACGACATTAACTTAGTTTCAAGTAAAATTGATTTTAAAATAAAAATGATCAAAAACTACCCGCTCAATTTTCTATTAACTTTTTCAATTAGTTAAGAATTATTATCAGACTTTAATTACAAAAATTCTAGGACCTACTGCAGAACTCTGGGTCTCTGCAGAATAGAAACTTATAAAAAACGGATATGGGGCAACTTTTAGCATTAAATTTCTTTGTAATGATAAAATTTATCGGAAAATGGATAAAAGTAAAATAATGGGCAAATTCTAAAATCTAAGAATCCATTTCTAAGTAAAAAATAAATTAAAATGGCATATGTTCCTTTACTGAACTCGGCCGACGATATATTAAAAAAAAATTACTTGCTTAAGTTGATTAAATTTTGAAATTAAAATATTAATAATTAACAAAATAATACGATAATCATGAAAAATATTTTCCTTTTAATTTCCTTTAAACAATACTAAAATCCATTTTATAATTTTGCATTATCCTTGATAAGATACAATTACAAAATTCTCACAAAATCAACACAGTTGCAACTAAAACTGCCCATACATTTATCAACGTGTTGACAACTTGGTAAAGTCAAGTCGTATCGTTTCTGGGTAAGTTTACAATTCAATACGTGGATAGAAAATATAGAACCGGTGGACAACATGTTGAAAACCAGGTTGTACAATGTATGGGCAGAATAATAAAACAACTTCCAATAAAATTGTTAATTCAAATTATAATTAAGAATTAATTTAATAACTAATTTATATTCACCATCAATTTTACCACAAATCGAAAATTCAGTTTTCTTCTGTATAGTTTTTTAAATATATTCAAAGAAATACAATATAAAACTTTTACTATTATATCCTTATACCTATACTATTAAAAGATTCTTAGCAACTAATTGAATAAACAATTATTTTTTTTACATTTTTACTAGTTTATTCCAGTTTTTTTTTTTCAAGTCCTTTTATTTTCATGAGGCATTAACGAATAAATTCAATTTAAATATAAAAATTTACATTGAATACGATTCCAAATATATTTGCAAAAAAAAAAGGATATAAAAAAACAACGCCACTGACAAAGTTGTTATTAAAAGGACATTATTTATCTCACTGTTAAAATTTTTTATATTGCATTTAAAATGACAGAATTGCTAAGCTAAATGCACACATTTAATAATAGTAGAATTATGTCAAAGTGAATAGAAATTTAATGGAATTCTCTTTATGTTTTTGTTCTTATTTCTGTTTCGTTTTTTCCCCCATTTTTTGATACTCTTTGCTATATCCTTGAATAGTAGTAATTGGAAAAAAAATATATTTAATTGATTTCTTTATGTTGGGATAAAGTGCAATTAAAAATGCAGAAAAATTCATAAAAAAAAAAAACGAATTTTGTTTGTTAGGAAATTTTAATTGGAAACATTTTACAGTACAAGGATATTTTTGAAAATGTATTAATTTTTAAATAAATATACGTAAATTTTATATTAAATTATTATAATAATTGAATTAATAAATTTTATAAAGGTGTATATTAATTTTTTTTTAATTGAACAGTAAATGTTAATTATATTATCCTAGCAACTTTAAATTTAATCAGATTAATAGTGCGAATAATGAAATCAAATTTCCATGATTCTGTATCAGATTAATTTTAATTTAACAAACTTTCGACATCATGTTTCATTTAATGGAACACTTCTACAAAAAAAAAGTTAATTTCATTGTGTTTGCACATATCATTTTTTGTATTCGGTTATTCGAAAGAGTACTGGTGTCAAAAAAATTTATTCACTTATCTTCAATTATTACACTTGATGAAATCGCTTTTCTTTCCGAATTTCGATTATTATTCCATTTTCATACGCATTTTATCTATCTATATCTAAACACTTTCAATATTAATCTTCTGAGTTTATATTAGCATATATTTTTTCTTTTGGACCTACTAATTTTATATAGATTCCGAACCATACGTTTATTTATAGTAAAAAAACATTAAATTTAAACAAGCTAATGACTTTTAATATAGTGAGACATTTGTTGTCAACAAATAATTAAATATAGGATATTTTATTACTGGTATAAATTTAATGCTGAGTCTACTTAGAGCGACATCGATGTCTCGTTCTGAGTTTGTTGTCACGGTGGAGTTAACCTTGAGATATATAATGCATCACAATATCGCACATTACCATTACGCAACCACCACTCTTCCTTATTATAACGAAGGCAAAAAAACTAAGAAAATTAATTATCAATCCATTAATAACGCTTATTAAAATGATACAAACGAACTCACAGACATAATGCACAGGTGGGTGAAAAAAAAGCTTTTAAAAAAATTATTAAAAAATTCTGTATTTATTTATATATTAAACATTTTCTGAAGAACCATTTACCATAAGCCTTTTAATTAAAATTCCATTTTACGAGTAGTTATAATAATTATGAGTTTTGCATTAGACTTGATGTTAATGCATTTGGCTGAAACTTTTGGCTTTTTCTGTCAGAAAATGTTACCACAATTTGCATGTACGCATCAACATTTCCTAGAACAGGTCGTCATATTTTAATAAAATTTGGCATCATCGTTCATTTTAAATTCATCCTCATGCGCGTAGAACAGATTGGTACTTTGAGTGTACCAGTGTAGTAGTAGCTGTACTACTCTAGGTAACTTCAAGGGTCCATGATAAAATTTCCGATATATGTTTTAGTTAGAGTAGTTATTTGATTTTAATGAAATATTGTTCACATATATTTTAAATCATTGTTGAACCTATCTTACTACAATTTATCTGTTCTCCTTAGTTAACAGCTTTTTTCAAATAAAACAATTTAAATATTAATAATAAAAGTTTATGATTGAAATTTTCCCAGTTACAAATTCTAATCGTATAATTTTAAAAACTGAAAATTCTCATTTAATTTAGGATATTTTCTATTCAAAAAATAAATAAAAAATATATGTATAGTACCGCCACCTATGTTTTCAAATAAAACTTTTAGAATTAAAGTTGTTGAAGTATTATAGTTCCACCATAAAATGGTCAATATAAGTCTACATACACTTATGCTTTCAACTTAAATTCGTCGTATATAAAATGTATCAACTATTAAAAAAAACACAGCTAAACTAGGGGTAGCCAAAAACTCGTAGTTATTACATACTTTTAAAAAAAATTATTCAAACTAGATAATAATTATACAATAATTCTCTAGACTAGAATACATCGAATATAATGCCGGAATGAATTCATTATTGAACCTATACCAATTATAATTATTTTGATTTTGCAAAAACTTGTGGTATAACTTAAAACTTAGGTTGAATTTATATGGAATGCAATTGAACTAAATCAAAAAATTGTATACATATTACATACACTGATAGAAAAAAAACGTTTGGGGCGTATTTGCTCCAAAAAAACTTTGTTTATATTGAAAGAAAATGTTTCTATTTAATATAAAAACGCTTCTCTCAAAAGAAAACATTTCTATTCAACAGGTTTTATTTCTGTTAAATGTTTTTTTCTTTTCGGACTAATGAATTCGATTTTTATTTCCTCCAAAAGCATAGAGTTATTTCGCTGAAAAAAAAAATATTTGTCGCTAACACTACTGGCTCTGTTTCGCGTTTGGGGTAAACAAATACATTTAAATAACATTTTCTTTAAAATATATTTGTTTCCAACAAAAAGACATATTTAGAAAATATTTGCTTCAAAAGAAATAACTTCCACCAAAAAAATACATTCAGAAAATATTTGCTTTAAAAGAAATTACTTGCAATAAAAACATTTTAAAACATTTTTTTTTGCTTCAAAAGTAAATACATTTTTCCATTAAAAACAACATAATGTCAATTATTTGGTTCATATATTTCTTCTTTGAATTTTTAAGTGAAGGTTAATAATTAATAATTTATTTCATATTTTAGGTTTGGGAGCCATATCTGTTCCAAAACAAAAAAAAAATGTAAAGGAAGGTCCCATTTATTTTTCAATATATACTGTCAAAATTTTATGTTCTTACATCCATGAATTGAGAAAATAAAAAAAAATATTATGTTTTAAAATTTAATATTTATTTATTTCACAAATATAGATTTCACAAATTCAAATATACAAAGCACAAATTATTTCTTGGCATTATGTTTCATTTTTTAATTTTTTTAAATGAGAAATTATTATTTTTGAAAATATAACGCAAAATTATATACAATACTTATATACTATAAAAAATATTATTGATATAAAAAATATTATTGAATTAAATATAATTTTAAATATGTATACAAAATGAAATTAAAAAATCAGAACATAAAATACAATATCTAATTCAATTTATGTGCATTAATATAAAAAAAAATTTAATAAATTTATCACCAACTTAAAATTTATGCTGAATATATAATAATATAATTTTCTCAAAAATTCATTCAATTTACTACCATATTTATCTTTCATTAAAAGTATATTTGATATCTTCATAATAATTATCTGTATAGACAAAAAGATATTCTGGTAATTCAGTTTCGTAAACGAATTTACTGCTTGATAATTAATTTTTTTTACTAATTTTAAAATAACTTTTTGAAGTTCTTCCAAATATATTTTAGCTGAAAACGGACTGTTACTACATTTAATAGTTTTTTTTAATTTTTCCTCAATGGCGTATTCAATTTTATATCTTTTTATAAATTGAGTTTTAATATTTTTGATAATTAAATGTAAATATTTTTCAGGACAAACACCAATACAATTTTCTACAGTTTTTTTTATTTTCTTTGAAAATATTTTCGTTTTTGTGACAATTTCTGGATATATTACACCATGAATATCTTGACATCCACATTGATAAATCTAATTCCAATAATTTAGTTAATAAATTGTGCTCTAAAAGTTCAATAAAAGTTCTAGTTTTTCATCTCTTGAATGCGAATCAACACTAGGTATTTTATTGTGAAGTATTTCCCAATCATTATTCATTAGAAATAAAAAATTCACTTTCAGTTTTAATCTTTTTATTAAATACTAGAAAAATTAAAACTAGAAAACGTAAATAAATATAATTTACGAAAATGAAATGAAATCTTAAATATTTTTAATAAAAAGTAACACAGTTTTAATTTATAAATTAAACATTAATTTTCTGCACGCAAAAAACAATTGCATGCAAAACAAATAGCAAACTGACAGTTTCCTGACAGTTTTCTCTTCTCTAAAAAAACTACTATATATATGACTGGCCGACTGGCCTATATTTCACTTTAAAAAACTTTTTGGAAATGAAATTTCCATATTTCATTTCCAAAAAATTTCATATGAGTTACGAACTTTTTTTTCCAAACGAAATTCGTTTCCCGAAAAATAATAAAAATATGCAATTTTTGTCGAAAATATTTTTTGTTTGAGCCAAATCCATACACAAAATTGTAAGCACATTATTATTTACAAAATAAGCATATTATTTTTTGTAACATACTTTATAATAAATTTCTCTCTGTCTGTGCATGTGATGTAAACTTTTGAGTTTTGAAAATTTCACCTTTTCCTATATTTAAAACGCGTGAAGGAACGACCCTGAAATTTGGACATCATAGAAATAATAAGAAATAAATATGAACTTCTTTCTATACGACATTTTCCATTTTGAACTCATAGAAATATGGCACAGAAGATAAAATATCTTTGGGAGCGGTATTGTACTCGTAATAATAGAAAATAATGTTCTTAATTGTTCATTTATGAGTAATGGAGATGTGAATTTTATTTATTTTTATGTTTGGGGGCCCATATCTCCAATATATTTATTTTTGAATATCTGTGTGCTGTCAAAATTTTATGTTCTTAGCTGCATGCATTGAGAAAATAGAAAAAAAAAACTTATATTTTAAAAATCTAATTAATATACGACAGTTTCCATAATGGAAGGCACTATCTGCAGATATGACTGGCAACCCTA